>JASWHV010000014.1:58552525-59152525 GCA_030760725.1 Neostapfia colusana | reverse complement strand
AGGGGAGCAGGAATGCACTGGAGTATTCCTGCGTGTTAAACGACCTCGACTTGTACGCGTCATATCATGCTGATACGGATGAGAAGAGGCGGGAGCATTTCTTTCAGGGGATGAATCCACAACTGAAAGACAAACTGGCCATGTTCAATCGTGGAAGCCTCAATGATATGATCAACGCTTCGATAGTTCAAGAGGACTCCGGAAGGGAGTTATCCGCAGAAGAAAAGAGAAGAAGCATGCCGCAGAGCAGCGGAGAGAGAGATGGTCCTCCCCAAAAATATCGGATGGTGTATCGCACACCGTCTGGGTAGCGATGGCAACCACCACCCCGACCGATGCAATTCCGCAATCGGTCGTATCTGCAGCCGGCATTTAGGCAAGCACTGCCAGCACCACCGCAGCAGCAACAACAACAGCAGCAAAGGGTGATCCCACATGTGTTCTCCCCTCAGCAATGCATGCTTGGCTTTCGTCCACAAGGCGGCAGCGGACAGCCACCATACGCGTGTTATATGTGTGGTCGTCCGGAGCATTTCTTGAAGTATTGCCCCAAGAAGCAGCAAGGCAACAGAGCGGCACCACCATTCCCAGGGAGAAACCAGCTTCACAACAATAATGCACGGCGTGCAATTCCCATGCCCTGCAACGTCCACCACCTCGCCATTGAGGACATGCCGGAGGGCTAACCCGTCCTTGCGGGTATGTTCACTCTCCACCACCACCCCATCATAATCTTATTCGACTCGGGTGCCACTCATAATTTCATTAGCCATACTTGTGTTAGCAAGTATGATCTACAAATAATATCCGCTAAAAGTCCTTTCTTAATTTGTTCACTGGGTGGCAAAATCTCAGCATGTGTAATCGTTTCTAAAGCACCATTATGCTTAGGGGGAAATTATACCCCACGTCTCTCATTGTCTTAGAGGGACAAAAGGTCGACGTCATCTTAGAATTGTCGTGGTTAACTCGCCACGGCGTTGTTTTATACGTCGGCTCTCGTGTCGTGCTTTTAAACTCGTCGGTGCCTGAATCTCATTCTTTATTTCTGGACATCCAGGAATAAAACTCCCAGACGTTTATCACTCCACAATCAGCAGCCTGGAAGACATTCCACTAGTCCGAGAGTTCCCAGACATATACCCAGATGATCTACCGGGTATGCCTCCCAACCGGGAGGTGGAGTTCAAGATAGAAATTGCACCAGGAACCATGCCGATATCCCGAAGGTCGTACAAGATGGCACCGAAGGAATTGGCAGAGTTGAAAGAGCAATTGACGGACCTGCTGGACATGGGCTTTATTAGACCGAGCTCCTCACCATGGGGGTGATCGGCATTGTTTGTCATGAAGATGGATGAGACGTTGCGGCTTTGTGTGGACTACCGTCCACTAAACACCGTCATGATCAAGAACAAGTACCCACTGCCCCGTATCGACATGTTGTTTGATCAGCTGGTAGGGGCAAAGATCTTTTTCAAGATGGATTTGAGATCAGGGTACCATCAAATCAAGATTAGAAATGAGGACATACTGAAGACAGCTTTCTCGACGAGGTACGGACTCTATGAGTACCTTGTCATGTCTTTCGGACTCACCAATGCTGCGGCTCACTTCATGTACTTGATGAACTTGGTGTTCATGCCGGAGCTGGATAAATTTGTCATGGTCTTCATCTATGACATTTTGGTGTATTCCAAGTCGGAAGAAGAGCACGCAAATCACTTACGTATAGTCTTACAACAGCTGGAAGATCACAAGTTGTACGCTAAATTCAGCAAATGTGAGTTCTGGATATCTCAAGTACCCTTTCTTGGGCATATCATCTCAGCGGAGGGAGTCGCTGTAGACCCGAGCAAGATTGTACAAGTGCTGAATTAGAAATCCCCAAGGTCTGTTTACGAGGTTCGGAGTTTCCTCAGACTCGTGAGATATTATCGAAGGTTCATCCCTAACTTTTCGAGAATTGCAAAGCCGATGACTGAACTTCTGAAAAACACTTCCAAATATATCTGGAGTCCAGCATGTGAAGCGACATTCAAGGCTTTGGTGAACCACCTCAAATCAGCACCGGTTTTTGCACAGCCGGATACTACAAAACCGTTCGATGTTTATTGTGATGCATACGGCATCAGGCTCGGGTGTGTGCTGATGCAAGATAGAAGAGTGGTCACGTATGGATCACGACAGCTCCAGAATCATGAGCAAAATTATCCAACTCATGACTTAGAACTCGCTGCAGTGGTACTCACTCATAAGATGTGGAGGCATTACTTGCTTGGTAACCTCGTACATCTATACACCGACCACAAAAGCCTCAAATACATACACTCATAAGGAGCTGAACATGAGGCAGCGAAGATGTTTAGAGTTGATAAAGGATTACGAAATTGAGATCCATTATCATCCCTGCAAATCCAACGTGATGGCCGATGCGCTGAGTCGCAAGTCACACGTCCATAATCTAACCATCACACCGGTTGAAGAGAGTGAACCAAACCTGTGTTTGGTTCCGTATGGAACTCCCTACAACTTAACTCTCATTCCCACCATCCATGAAGAAATAACGGCAGCCCAGAAACATAACAAGGGTATGTCACATTTGCGGAGACGAGTGGACAGCGGAGAGCTGAAATGTTTCTGGAAAGACGGAGATGGTGTTTTGTGGTTCAAGAGCAGAATTGTCGTACCCCGTAACCCGGAACTACGAAAGAAAATCTTTGATGAGGCACACTTGTCAAAGTTTTCTATTCGCCCAGGCAGTAAAAATATGTACCAAGAGCTGAAAAGAATATTTTGGTGGACACGGATGAAGCGAGAGATCGCTAGATACGTGTCCGAGTGTGACACCTGCCGGAGGATGAAGGCAGATCACGTGAAGAACGTGGGACTACAACAACTGTTAAATATACCAGCTTGAAAGTGGGAGGACGTGAGCATGGATTTCATTGTCGGCTTGCCCATGATGTTCCAAAAACATGATTCCGTTTGGGTGATTGCCGACCGGCTCACGAAATCTACCCATTTTATCCCGGTTAACATCAACTACAACGCCAAGAAGTATGCTTAAGTATACATATCATGGATCCTGTGTTCACATGGCGTACCTCACACCATCATCTCGGATCGAGCCACCCTGTTTGTGTATCATTTTTGGGAGCAGTTACATGCAGCGTTGGGTACAAAACTGATCCGGAGTTCAGCTTACCACCCGCAGACGGATGGGCAAACCGAGTGGGTAAATCAAATCCTGGAAGATATGCTACGAGCTTTCGCTATTAATCATTGTAAGAACTGGGATGAACACTTACCTAGCGCAGCTCCTCGATGAGGAACCATCGGAAACCATCTAGAAAGATAGCTGTAATCCGAGTTTTGCCGGCATCCGACGTGCAACCCTAGCCGCACCGTCGAGCTAACCTTTGCAAGGGTTTCTACCCGTTTTAGGATGCAAAAACGTGATCCTCATATCACCTTGGTGCTCCGGGTTCTCTCCCAAACCGGAATACCCTTCTCCCGAGTGAGAACGACGGCGCCGTGGTGAAGTTTGCTGCTGCCGCCGTCGGGGAGGTATAGCCGGCCACTTAGAGTCGCCACCGACCCCACCATGTTGTTCCTCGTCGTGTTTTGGGCACAGACAGCTATGCACGGACCGTTTGGAGCACTGGGCTGCGTAGCCGGCGAGTCGCCGCCGCTGCTCCGTCGAGGGAGCCACTTGGGCAGGAGGAAGACGACGGAGGGCCGTGGCCCACCTATCGGCGTCTCATCTGTTGTGTGGGATCCGGATGTGGCACGGGATTGGGTGTGACTGCACGGGTTAACCCCGTGGTCCCGGGTGTTGCTGCGATATCACTGGCCCGATATAAAACAGTGGGCCCAGGTGGGATTATTTGAAGCTTCGCATTGGTGCAATTTTCTAAATATGAAAGTCCCAGTATTTATGTAATTAATTCCTTTGAGCTAATTGCTTGGGAAATTAATTACCGCTGTTCTGTTAATTGGAAAATTCCCAATTTTGGTCAGAACACTCTATCAAATACCCTTGACCATCAGTAAAGATTTCAAGTTCATTGGACTTTATTTACTGGGTCAAACAGTCTTCTAATTTGCAGCCTTCTTTGAAAAGTCCAAAATAAACAGAACCCAATTTAGAATTTCTCCCCAACTTAAAAAATCCATTTCTCCCTGTAGACCGCTCGAAAAATTATGAAACCAATTTTACTAGAACCAGGGAGACCTTCTCTAATTAGATCTTCCACTGTTAGCTATGTCATAGCTTCAAATTTAATATCGAAATTCAGAGAAGCAAATTACTTGTTGGAGGGTTAAAACCAACAAGCTTCCATGAAACTTTCTGCATTTTTGCTCAGACCTTCCTCATGTCCTCTAGTCTCCACTGGAAAAATCCCAAAGCCAATTAAGAATAATTAGTAGCAGTAACTATCCTTAGAAGCTTGTTTCTTATAAATAATTATCACTCATACATATATTTTGTTGCATCTCGTATATTGACCGAGATCGAGGAAGCTCCGGAGGCCTTGGAGATCATACCTCTAGAAGCTAACTTTCCCTCTGACTTGCAACCAAACAAGCCCCGGTTTGCATTTAATTACTTTTACAAAGTTTGATTTGTATCACCTATATCTAGAATGAAATGTTTGCAATAGAGTTAAGGTGATTGAAACTCCACTTGCATGACCCCTAAATCTTATGGAGTATTGGGTAGCCTACAGCTCGAGAAGTAGAAAATGCTATGCTAATTTTCTTAGGATTCTGGCAGAAGTCGAGTAGTTGAAATCTACTCGTGAGATAGGATTTTATCACACGGGATAGAATGAATTAATGAATGGCTTATGAATATGAATTGACATCCACTACAGGAATCGCGATAATAGACGACGGCCAGAAACCGTCGTCTATAAGGCCCAAACCGTCATCTATAGCTTATTGACGACGGTATACGGTTATAGACGACGGTTTACGACCGTCTACGTTTTTTTGTCATCTGTAACGTTATTGACGACTGTAACCATCGTCCATAAACTATTTAACGACGGTCGAAATTAGCTATCGTCGATAAGTGACTTCCTACACGTGGCAGCGGGGGAAGCTTATCATTGACGGTGGCAGGGACACCGTCGATGATAAGTTACAGTATCATCGACGGTAAAAGGGCACTGTCGTTGATACTTGACACTTATCGTAGACGGTGTTCTTGTCACCGTCAACGATAACTTGCCAGTATCATCGATGGCCGCCAGAGAACCGTCGTCGATAACTTTTGCAGTTTTTTTTAAATAGAAAATGCTGCCCTGGCTTCGTGGCCAGCCCTGGCTCGATGGTGAGATCACAGAGACAGAAGAACATGACACAAACATGCATATATATCACATGGCACTGCAAAATACATCACACAATATATTATTGCACAATTCTTCATACAAGTCTCACACCGCACAAAGTCCACATCACACAACCGAAGTTTGAGAGAGGAGGGAACTCAGCTCACAAGTATGAGGCTCGGCTGACCTGACTAAGAGACGCCACCCTGTCCGCTGCCACCGTAGTTCGGAAAGTTGTCCTCCTGCAGTCGTCCAAGCATCTGAGGCGATGGAGTTTGGGCCTCCATTCCCGACGCCTGTGAAGTGTAAGTGTGGTTAGACATGTTACAAGTAAGAAAATGCATATTTTACTAAATTTGAACAAGTTTAACTAGTGGAAGTGTGATTTACTAAGTTTGTACCTAGGCTACCGTCATCGGCACCGGCGGCAGCTGTATCGCTGGCGGCGCCCATTGCGGAAAGACAACCGTCTGTCCTGCACTCATAGCCTGCAAACACAAAGAAAATCATTATAAATGTCATTTATATGTAAAAAATGCTAAGTACAACATCTAGAATGGATTACCTGAATGGTAGCTTGCATCTTTAACATGAACGAGTTTTGATACTCGTCCCTAGCCCTTTGCGCCTCGTCCCTAGCCCTGATCTCAGCTGCCCGTGCCTCGTCCCTAGCCCTGAGCGCTTCTTGTGTCCCTTGGAGCTCCTCTCGCAGACTATGGAGCTCCAGATCTCGACTAGCACGGCCGCTGCTGGACCCGCCCTAAAGTGATGAAGAGGCTCTCGAGGAAGCTCACGCCTGTCTCGAGTCGACCACTCCATCGAAGATGGCTAACCTGAACAAATGAAGTAAGATTATTAAATTTTGTATCTCGAAGTTTATAACAGTAAATTAAAAATTACAAAGCTCACCGTCCATGAGGTTTACCACCACCGCTTGCATACTCGGCTTCGGGGACGATTGGCGCGCTCTGCCAATCGAACTCTTCGCCTCGAAGCCTCCGTGCCTCCTCCCCGTACTTTGCCTAGAAAAACCAGAAAAATAACATCATTAGTACTATTAAAGAGAATTCAATTAAGTTGAAAAAATTAACTCACCAAATTCTCTGTCGCCGTCTGAGAAGACAGCTGGTCAGGCTGCGACGGGTCACTTCCCAAGTGACCCCTCTTCCACACCTCGATAGGTGCCAGCTGCTGACCGCTCTCGTGCTCCTATCGGTACGGTGCCTGCATTTCTAGATCGACACCGGCATCTAGAGTCTCAACTGGAGGTCCAGTTCCTCGTGGGAGGGCAGCGTGGCTGCCGTGCTGCTGTTTTGGTTGGGCCAGGCAGAGATGACAACTGTACAAGAGGCGCTGGCCCTGTCGAGCATGTCAGCGGTGCCAGCAGCCGCGGGGATCTGCATCTCCGCCGTGCTAATAATGCTCGCCGGAGCAGAAAGCGCGGTGCGCCGTCGCCGCATTTTTGCCCTGAAGCTTGGCACGCCGTCACTACCGCACTCGTCGCGGTCACCTTCAGTCTCGGCATGTACGGTGGCGGTGCTTCCGCCGTGAGACGGGAGCGCGGCTGTAGGCATGCTGGTGGCGATGCCGCTGCTGACGGTCCCGACCACTGGAAAGGGAACGGCGGCGGCGGTGTCAGAGTCGCCGTAGACGTAGGGGTACATCTTGTCGCAGAAGAGGCAGGGATACATCCGCTTGCCGCCGCCAGCACCCCCTACGCCATCGCTGGCCGGCGCCAACGACAGCGACAGGGCCACCACCATCTCCTGCGGTGGAGCAGTTGGAGAAGAGCATTCCATGAACAAGGATACTCTATGCTCAAACATGGTTGCAAGACCACCGATCAGTTGGGGCTGGGATATATATGTGCAGGTCCTGACTCCTGACCTACAGGCTGCTCACTGCTGAAAACTTGTTGCGTGTTCAGTTGTTAATATCATCAGATTTGACGAGGCAGGCAGGAGAGCCACACCATCCTTACATTATTTGGTGTGGCACATTAACCCTAACCCTAAACCATTCCACAAACATAGCTGTCCAGGCAAAGAGACAAAAATTTCAACCCCATCTAGAGAACTAGAGCATCCATCGACGAGATCCACACTGACAGCGTAGCAGTAGTCATGGAACCTCCATAATGTTTGCAGTTGCGCAATGGGAAACAAGAAAACCAGGGGGCAATAGCCACGGGAAGAACAACATGAGCCATCATGGTTTTTAAGGGTAGTAGTGGTAGTGGTAGGGCACACAGGGGCGCGGCCAGCGGGGGCGGCCGCCGGCAGGGCATGCAGGGGTGGCGGCGGCCGGCGGGAGCGCAGGGGCAGCAGCGGCCGTGGGGCGCAGGGGCGGCGGCCGACAGCAGGGGCGCAGGGGCGGTAATGGACAGCGGGGGCACAGGGACTTGCCGGCTGGGCGCGCAACTGCGGTGGGGCGCAGGGGCGGCGGCGGCCAGGGCGCAAGGGCCGGCGGCGTCCGGCGAGGGCGCAGGGATGGCCGCCGGGGTGCAGGGGCTGGTTGCGGGGGCGCAGGGGCGGTGGCGGCCGGCGGGGCCACAAGGGCCGGCGGCGTCCGGCGAGGGCGCAGGGACGGCAGCGACCGGCCATGGCGCAGGGGCCGGCAGTGGCCGACGGGGGCGCAGGGGTGAAGGGCCGGCAGCGGGGCGTCCATGGCGAAGGGGCCGTGGGTCCGGCGAGGGTGCAGTGGCGGCGGCGACCGACAGGGGTGCAGGGGCCGGCAGTGGCCGGCGGGGGCGTAGGGATGAAGGGCCGGCAGCGGGTCGGCCATGGCGCAGGGGCGGCGGGGCCAGCGGGGTGGCAGCAGCCGGCGGGGGCGTAGGGCTGGCGACGGCCGGCGGGGCATCGATGGCCGACGCTGCGCGTGCATGGGTGGAGGAGGGGAGGAGGGAGGGAGGGAGGTGGCATACCTGACGTTATTCGTCGGCGGCGACGGTGGTCGGCGATCAGCTCCGGCGGCGTCGGCTCCGGTAGCGGCGGTCGGCGGTCAGCTCCGGCGGCGGTGGTGGAGTGAGACAGAGCGGTGGCGCGAGTGGGAGAGAGAGCCGCGGCGCTGAGTATATCGGGCCTTAAAGACGGCGGTGCGCTTACACCATCGTCTATAAAACCCGGGCCTCTATTGTCGATGGTCTACCATCGTCTATAAGTCCCGAGAACTTATAAATGACGGCACTAGGTTAACCGTTGCCAATAAATGATTATTTTATGACAGTGTTTTCTGGCCGTCGTCAATAAGTTTATTGACGATGGCCCCATCGTCAATAAATCTGGCCGTCGTCTATTGTTGCGATTCCTGTAGTGATCCATGTGAGGGCTCTGATGCCAGGCTGAGACGGCCCCACGGGACCTCGTTGGGTGGTGCCGTGTTATGCGGCACCCAACAGAACACGGGTCGATGAACACCCATCATATTACATAAATAGTTTGCGGAAGCGTACAAGATTGTTTTACAAATAAATATATATATATCAGAGTAAACTACAGCGGAAGACTCTCACTCTCACGATTCATATCTAAACTAGCAACAAAGAAACGGTCCAGCCCACGGACGTTTCTTACTAGCAACACGAAGATCAATCTGCAGCGGCGAGGATGCTCTTTGAGTAAGCACTCGGAGGTTCCTGAGTCTCATCGGCACCCCTTCTCCTAATCAGCGAGTCAATTACCTGCAAAACAACTCGGATAGCATCCGTGAGCATAACGCTCAGCAATACTTAACCGTCACCCTAAACATGAAACTCTAAGTGAGGTTATGAACCTAACATAGGATGGCATAAGCATAAGTAAACTCGCCTAAAAGTGAATCCTTACTTTCAGTATTAATTGCAGCATTTTAAGTAACCCTGGGCACGCCACATCGGAAGTCTACAATCAGACAAGAAACGCTTTCTCCCGATGTAAATTGCTCATGGCATAAAAGAATCGAGTTTGCACTAGCCTATTCATCAAGCTTCCATACAAGGTAGAATAATACTTCACATCAAGATGATTAGATCCTTTCTCATGCAAGTTCTTACTACGTCACGACTGTGAGAACAAGTATGCTCGGTCCATTCCGCGAGCGATGGTGATTCGAATCAATAACACCCGGACTACACGACACGTACGCCCGTACTCGACGTTGCCTACAACAACCATCACTGACGTCGTACGTGGCAGCCTTTCCCCCGTTTCACCCCCGCTGAAGCGATCAAGTCGTCCCGTACAGTAGCTACTCTCATGGTGCACCCTCCGACGTGAGATGTCATGAGAATATTCCCCACATACTGCACACCGGCCGTCCGCCTGAGGCGACCCGAAAAGTCCCAACGACAGCTTCCCGAGGTACATCGGTTTACTGGGTCCCATATAGCCAGCATGAGTCCGGTACACAACTCAAACTTGTTCAACAGGGCCGCATACGGATCGGTCCTTGACCGAAACGGACAGGTCTACAGCACCCAGGCCCCTATGTCCTGCTGCTCCTACAACCTTCCGGTCTCAACTTTAACTTGCTAATTCAATTACGAACCAATCCCGTATGCCCCTGTTGTCCCTAAATCTGCGAGTAGCATCTCACCACTCGACTTCTACCGAACCGTACTTAAGCATGGCAGTTCTACACGGTGAAAGACACCTACCAATACTCCATGGGTCATTTGGCTATGCAAGAGGAGTATCAAACACTAGACCTAATGCACAGTTCAAATCTTAACCAAAGGTGAATACAAAATAAAAACTTAACAGTTGTTAAATGCAAACCGGAGCTTGCCTGTTTTGCAGGGTAGTAGTATATAAGCAGTTAGTATCCTTGCAGATCCACCCTTGACTCTCCGGAGCTTGATCCACTTCGATGAATCACTCCTTTGAGTCCCCTTCGTTGTGGTTCCTATTGAGATGCATATGCACATATTTTATAGAATGTAATGGAAAGAAGCTATAGAATTACTTTCTTAAGAACAGAGGTTGTGTGGAAAAGCCAAGCATGGCTTGGTTTGCCTCTGTTGTGCAAAGAACAGAATTTAACTAATTTGACCTTAAGGCCCTTAGCTATACACTAACCTTTTTCTCTAATGAACATAATAGATAAGCTGAAAAGATTTGAGTGCAACTGCAGAACAAGAACTCCAATGGCCTCAAAACTTTTACAGCAGGTTCTATACTACCTAAGGATTTAGCTTGCCAAATTGCAGCTAATGTGGAGTCATATTGTGTCCTCCATAATTCTCACAATATCTCTTATGTATTTTTCCCTTATACATAATTATGGAGAATAAGGACAGGGAGTTCCAGGACTCATCTTGGGCTGATAATTTACATGTGAGTTCTTGATCACATGAGAGTCATCTGGTCCAAAACTCAGCCCTTTTACTTGGGTAGTTCGCCCAGAACAATTCTTTAAGCATTTGTACTCAATAGAATTAATTCTGTAGAAATGTGCATTTTCATGCCCAACTAAGTAAACTACAATTCCAAGTATGTCCCATAGAGCTTGCCTAAATTTTCCTATGATTTTTGGAGCTATGGATTGCTCAGAACAGATTTTTGAAGTGGGAAACATTTTCTGAAAATGTTTCTGGACTCTTATGAACACAGCAGATTGTTTTTAGCAAATTCTTATTCAAATGATCTTCAAATGAGCTGAAAATTTGCTAGTAGGTCAACAATATGCTAAAGAATATTCTGGCAAAATTTGGGTATTTTTGGATAACCCAAACTCCCTCAATAATTCTTTTTCAGAAAACCTTCAAAGAATTTTCCAGAATATAATATTGACTTTCATAGAAATCTGGGTTCATATTTAGATAGAACTCAGAGAGATGAATCCAACCCAATTGGAATCACTCAAATTGGAGCTTTCTAAAGGGAGATATGAATTTCCAAAGATTGAGCTAAGTCTGGAATTATTTCCCTACAGCAAATTCGGCTGGACCCACAGTTTTGAATTCCAGCCAATAGAAACGAAGCCACACCGGGCCACAGCGTCTCTGCGCGCCAACACACGGGATCCCGGCCACACCCGATCCCGGGTTTAAAATTTGAGCTGCTGACAGATGGGGCCCACGCTTCGTCTTCTACCTCCCGCTTCTTCCCCTCGCCCGCGCTGCCCCTCGCCGGCCCGACGCCGGAGCTCGCCGGCTCGCCGTTTCCGGCCACCGCCTGAGCTGAAACTCGCCGCCAGGGAGTTTGTGACCCCGAGGAACACGGCGGTGGGGTTCGCTAGGGCTGCCGACGACCGGAACATGGCCGGCGACGTGTGGCTGCCTCTGTGGTAGTTCGGCAGCGTCGCCTAGGGTTTCCGGCCCGCCAAAACCTGCGCCGACGCGCCCTACAGCACCAGCGCAGCTCTAGGAAGATCGGCACGACCTCAAAATGGCTCGGGAGCGGCTGTAAATAGGTTGTCGCCGTGCGACCGAATGGGTCCGCCATGAACACCTCTAGTCGAGCTCGAATTCCGTCGTGCTGAGGTGTTTTCATGCGCTGGATCCTAAAGGAGAAATGACCGCCATCTAATCCAGAGTCCATGTGCCAAATTTGATGACTTAAGGAGGATCAGAGGGCAAGAATTTGAAAGAGTCATACCGGAAGCTCGGAATGGGGTCGCCGGAGCAAAACTTCGAAATTCGCCGGCGATGCTTCACGGTATGGCCTGAGCTTGGGCTGAGAGCAGCACCGCACCCGTGCGCGTCCGTAGGTGTGATCGCTCGGCCGTGGAACCCGTTGTGGAGGGCTGTCCACGAGCGCCCGATCACTTCCTCGGCTTAGGTCGCCACGGCGGCGGTTGTTCTCGGGCACTGGAGGCCGCAGCTCGCTGGCTTGCGGGTCAGGGAGGTGGAGGCCGAGCTCGCGGTGCTGTTTAGCAGGTCAGGGGAGGAAAGAGCATGGTGGTTTCGCCGTTCTTCCGCTCGGACCGAGAGGCGGCGGGGAAGACGGTCGCTGGCCGTGCGCTCGCGAGGAGAGAAGAAGGGACGGCCTTTGCTTCGTCCAGGGGGGTTTATCAGGTCGCAGAACCGCCTCTGGGCACCGTGTGTGGGGAAATGCAGCAGCTGGTGGCGCTGCCGAGCGCCCCCGTGGCTCCACGGTGGGAGCAGCTCTTGGCCCACGTGCTGCTCGACGATTTTCCCCACTGGGTCTGAGACTTAAGGTGCAAGGCTCCTCTTTTAGCTCTATGACATGTGGGTCCCACTCCACAGTTCCTCCCCAAATATCTTCTCAAGCTGATCCTCTTGATTCCCACAATTCTGAGTTTTAAAATGGGGGTTAGAATTTGAATCCTTCCAATTCAGTTTGAATTTGCTTGCCAAATTTGAATTTGGTCGAAGTTTGCAAATTCTCCTCTTTAAATCCTTTTTGAGCCCCCTACAATTGAAAAGTTTGAGAGCAAACTTTTCCCTATAATCCCAACTATAGGGTTGCATGTTTATTCAAAGTTTTTGCTCACCCTATGTGTGAACTTTGAATTTCAAATCTGAATTTTAAACTTACATGCAAAGAGGTATTTACTCCTTATTGGTTCAACACTTTTAAACAAAAAGGTGAGCCTCATCATGGATGATCATCCATGTATTACTTTGCATGAAGAAAGTTTTAGCAAGTCCCATTTTTCATGTCATTGCCACACATATGAACTTAAACTTTAGTTTTTATTCATACACGTTTTTGGGACTTTTACATTCCTCCCCCCTTAAAAGAATCTCGTCCCGAGATTACAAAAGAGGAACGAGACGGGAGAGGTAATTACAAACTGTACAAAGATAAAAGTTCCGGGTAGTTGGTGCGGAGATAATCTTCACTTTCCCACGTCGCCTCTTCCGCGGTGTGATTACTCCACAGCACCTTGAAGAATCTCATCGTCCGGTTCCGGGTTACCCGGGTCTTTTCATCCAAAATCTGAACCGGTCGCTCGGTGTAGGTCAGGTCCGGTTTCAATTCGTCGATGTCCTCAGTGCGAACAGCAGAGGTGAATTTGAGGCACTTCCGCAGCTGTGAAACATGAAATACATCATGAACACCCGCTAGACTTGCAGGTAATTCCAGCCGGTAGGCTACGGGTCCGCACTTCTCCGTGATAGCAAAAGGACCAATAAAACGGGGAGCGAGCTTCCCCTTTACACCGAACCAGTGAATTCCCTTCATCGGGGATACACGAAGATAAACGTGTTCTCCAACGTTAAAATGTAATGGCCTACGCCTCTGATCCGCGTAGCTCTTCTGTCGGGATTGTGCAGCCTTTAAGTTCGCTTGTATCAACCGAACTCGGTCTTCGGCTTCGTTGACAAGATCAATCCCAAACAGAACTCTTTCGCCGGACTCACACCAATTCAGTGGTGTGCGACACTTCCGGCCATAGAGAGCTTCATACGGTGCCATTTTAATACTCGCTTGATAACCGATGTTGTATGAAAACTCCGCCAGCGGTAGGTGATCGTCCCAATTCCTACCGTGGTGGATGGCACATGCTCTCAACATGTCCTCGAGCACTTGATTCACCCTCTCAGTTTGTCCATCGGTTTGAGGGTGATATGCGGAGCCTCTAATTAGCTTGGTGCCCAACGAGGCATGCAGCTGCTCCCAAAACCGAGCAACGAACAACGCACCTCGATCTGAAACGATGGTCTTTGGGACACCATGTGAACATATAATTCTGGAGATGAATAACTCCGCGTATTGTCTTGCTCGATAATGAGTGTTCACCGGTATGAAATGAGCGGACTTTGTCAACCGGTCGACAATCACCCATATCGAGTCATGCTTCCTGGATGTGAGCGGTAATCCGATGATGAAGTCCATACTCACATCCTCCCATTTCCACGCCGGAATCTTCAAAGGTTGTAGCGGTCCGGCTTTCCGCATATGATCAGCCTTGACCCGTCTACACGTATCGCATTCGGATACGTATTTAGCAATCTCCCTCTTCATCCTTGTCCACCAAAATTTCTGTTTCAAATCTTGGTACATCTTGTTACTTCCGGGATGAATGGAAAACTTAGACAGGTGGGCTTCCTCCAAGATTTTCTTCCGGAGTTTCATATTGCGCGGTACCACTATACGGTCGTTGAACCATATTGCACCGTTCTCATCCTTCCGGAAACATTTCACCTCTCTGTTGTCTAGTCTTCTCCGTATGTGAGACATACCTCTGTCTCTTCTTTGAGCCTCAACAATCTCTTCACGGATTGTTGGAATGAGCGCGAGATTATAAAGTGCGCCATACGGAATAACACGGAGGCTTGGTTCTTCATCTTCCAACTCAGCAACCGCTAAGTTGTGAATGTGGGCTTTCCGACTAAGCGCGTCGGCAACCACGTTGGCTTTTCCCGGGTGATAGTGGATCTCAATTTCATAATCTTTTATGAGCTCCAACCATCTCCGTTGTCTCATATTCAGCTCCTTCTGCGTGAAGATATACTTCAGGCTCTTATGGTCGGTGTAGAGGTGAACAAGATTACCCAGTAGGTAATGCCTCCACATCTTCAATGCCAACACCACTGCAGCAAGCTCAAGATCGTGAGTTGGATAATGCTGCTCGTGGTTTCGCAGTTGACGAGACCCATAGGCGACTACACGCCCTTCTTGCATCAGAACACAGCCGAGACCGATGCCGGATGCATCGCAGTATACATCAAATGGCTTCGTCGTGTCCGGCTGAGCAAGAACTGGAGCCGTTGTGAGATGTTTCACCAAAGTTTTGAATGCGGCTTCACATGCTGTATTCCAAATGTATTTAGTGCTCTTCTTCAGCAGCTCCGTCATTGGTTTAGCAATTTTTGAGAAGCTCGGAATGAACCTCCGATAATACCCTGCTAAACCTAGGAAACTTCGGACCTCGTGGACTGACTTGGGAGATTCCCACTTCAGCACTTGTTCAATCTTGCTGGGGTCCACGGCGATACCTTCTGCTGAAATAATATGGCCTAGGAAAGGCACTTGATCAATCTAGAACTCGCACTTACTGAACTTGGCATATAACTGGTGCTCCCTCAACCGTTGTAGCACAGTACGCAGATGTTCAGCGTGCTCTTCTTCCGATTTGGAGTAAACCAATATGTCGTCGATGAATACCACGACGAACTTGTCTAACTCCGGCATGAACACAGAATTCATCAAATACATGAAGTGTGCCGGAGCGTTGGTTAATCCAAATGACATGACGAGGTACTCGTAAAGTCCGTATCTCGTCGAGAAAGCTGTCTTCGGTATGTCCTCCGGTCGGATCTTGATTTGATGATAGCCCGACCGAAGATCCATCTTCGAAAATACCTTTGCACCCATAAGTTGATCAAACAGGATGTCGATGCGAGGCAAAGGATACTTGTTCTTGATCGTGACAGCATTGAGAGGACGATAATCAACACATAGCCGTAGTGTTTCGTCCTTCTTCTTAACAAACAGCGCTGAGCAACCCCAAGGTGAAGAACTTGGTCGTATGAAACCCTTGCTCATGAGTTCATTCAGTTGCTCTTTCAACTCCGCTAGCTCGTTAGGTGCCATCTTGTAAGGCCTTCGTGAAATAGGCGTCGTTCCCGGTGCCAGTTCAATTTTGAACTCGACGTCCCGTTCGGGCGGCATGCCCGGTAAGTCATCGGGAAATACGTCGGGATAATCACGTACCACCGGAATATCTTCAAGCTTCAGCGCTTCCGTGTGGTAGGCCTCTACCATATCTGGATCTTCGCTGTCTAAAAACAGTGTGTGCTGTCCGTGAATCGGCGAGTCAATCTGAACAGTCCGGTTACTGATATTGAGAACGGCACCGTGACGATTTAACCAAGACATCCCCAATATAATGTCTATCTTCTGCCTATCCAACATAATCAGCGATGTTGGGTATATTTTTCCGTCCAAACACAAAGCTGCTCGGGACACAATCTGATTGGCAGAGATATTTCCTCCCGGTGAACGTATGAGAAAACTCGTTGTGGGAGTATTGGTGGATAATTGGTGCTGATCCACGCATGTTTTGCTGATAAAATTGTGGGTTGCACCTGAATCAAAAAGTATCAATACGGGCACGTCCTTGAGAGTAAACATGCCCGCTAACACAGGTGCTCCCTCCGGGACATCCTCAATCGCAAGATGTTGCACACTCCCGGATTGCAATGCTGTTATGTTGACTGGAGCAGGTGGCGACATACCACCTGAGGATGATGACTGTCTGGTGTTTACCAACTTCTCCCGGCATTCCTGCCTAAAATGCCCAAAATGGTGGCAATAAGAACACGGAGGTTTCCCCGGTTCTTCGTTGACTTGTGGTTGAGAAGTTGAGGCACTTGGCTGCAGCAATGATGCGACAGATGTCATTCGTTGCTGAGGCAAAGGTGTTGCTTCAAGACATGACTCTTGAGCAGGAAATCTGTACGGAGTTGATCTCCCTGGTGCTTGCCATATCTCATCGGATGGTGTGGGATACACCACACGGTATTTACGAGGAACGATTGGTGTGTCTTCTTGCACATCCTCCCGGTCCCTCTTCTCTGCTTGACACTCAAGTGTCGCTTGTTCTTGCAGCAGAGCAGCACTGATCAACTCGGTGTAACTGCCTTGATTGAACAAAGCTAACTTCTCTTTTAGTATGGCACTCAAGCCATAGAAAAAAGTAGTCACACATTGCAGCTTCGCTCGTCGCATAAGCAGGAGCGTATTGTGCCAGAAGATTGAATCGTCTGACATAATCGAGGACACTCATGTCCCCCTGCTTCAAGTTTCTGAATTCCTGCTGCTGGGCCTTGATAAAACCCATAGGAATGTGACGAGCCCGGAATGCTTCACGAAATTCAGTCCATTCCACTTGATGACCTTCCGGAACGGTGGCAAGATAAGCGAACCACCAATTTCCGGCGGCTCCATGGAGCTGTTGAGCTGCAAATGATGCCTTCTGATATTCGTCGCACTCAAACACCCCAAACTTGGACTCCATAACTCGAAGCCACTGATCAGCTTCCACTGGTTCATGGGCTTCCGTGAAGATTGGCGGTTGTGTCGCCAAGAAATCCAAGTAGGCGTTCCGAGGTGGAACGTCCTGTTGTGCATGCTGGAGTAAGCCCTGTTGTACCAAGGCTTGGAGTAGTCTTGTGTTCTCTTGACTTGACTCGACCATCTGAGCCATGATATCCGCCCATACCGTTGATGGCGGTGCCCCTGGTGGAGTCGAGTCATCACCGTCTCGATGAGAACCTTCAGTCCTACTCGGAGAATGAGTACGCACCATACTGCAACAGCATAATTTTGAGGGGAGTCAAAACATGATCTCAGCAGTATGTGAAAGTTTGTAAAACATGAACATGCTAAAACTTTATGAAAGCATAACAAAATTTCATGTTTACACATCTTTCTAAAGCCAACATATTCAGTCCCTCATTCTGTACAGACCAGACCTTTATGTACTTAACCCAGAATTTGATCCAGTTACTAGCATTTTCATAACTCAAGTTGAATACCAAAGTTAAAGTTAACTTCAGTATATTTTCAACGAGTACTCACATGCCCCTAGATCATTTCTGGAACAACAGTTAGGATTGTTCAAAGTTGACAGAATTTCTGGCTAAAATTTGCCAGCACCTCCTTTGTATGTGGCTGTTTTCATCACAGTTTTACATACAAATGAAGTACAATTCTGAACAAACTATGAACTACAAAATCGTTGCAAATTTCCTAACCTTTCCAATGGTATATCATAAGATCCTTAGAGATTTTTCCTACAGACTGTTGGGTCTAATTTACAGCAACATCCAGAGAAGTTTACAGCTGCTCTGTTTTCTGAACAGTTTGCATTCATCTGGACGTTCAACCAAGTTGGTGTCGGATTTGGCTCTGGAGTTCTACAGAAAAGTTGTAGAGCACTTAATAAACTTTCCAGAACCGTATCAAACACCTCCATTGGGTCAAACTAATCAGAGTTACGCTCTGTTAAATTTCGGCAAAACTTCTGCCAGAACAGAGCACTCTGTTTTTGAGATCAAAAGAAGCCTAGTAATTCTCTTCTTTGAAACTTAGTTCAAATGAAGAGTTCAGTAACTAATATGTGCTTTATCACATCCATTTTTAGTTTGAAAGTTAGTCATGAATGATTTCTTCATAGGTAAGAATACTATCCAGTGTAGTACGGTGACGATGCACCGTAAGACATATGACGGTACTACGTTGCCTCACCAAAGAAAAACCTAACCGGATTACACCGGCATACACGTATCATTAGGTGGCACTAAAACGATCACTCGCAAACGTGTTCTACACGCACTAAGGTTTTTCGTGGTTAGTACCTACATAAAACACACTCAATCATCAGGTTCGGCTGCACACCGAACCCGGTATCCATAACAGTTTGTACACCCGGCCGTCATCACTCGCCCAGGTGTTCTCAAGCCAAACACGCCTTGAGCTACGTGTTCACGTTACTGACCACGTGACGGGGTCTCCCAAATTGCACCACGCACGCCAGGGAAGACGTTGTTCGAATACCCCAAACGACATGAAGAGTCGTAGAGGATACTAAAGCGGGTCGGGTTACCTGCCACCCGTGAGGCTCCACCCTTCAGCTTGTGCGCAATGGTGGACAGCGCATACGTGCACCCCCCAAGACATAATCGTCCCGAGATGCACGATTTTCCGACATAACAAATAGGTTAGCTTGCCACCTTCATATTATGCTAATAGTAGTCCTTATGTGGGCCTAGTACCGTTATCTCACCGTATCCTAAGTTTTTGACATAATATGATGCTCAATCCGTGCTCTGTTCCCAACGCGGCTCTGATACCATGTGTGAGGGCTCTGATGCCAGGCTGAGACGGCCCCACGGGACCTCGTTGGGTGGTGCCGTGTTATGCGGCACCCAACAGAACACGGGTCGATGAACACCCATCATATTACATAAATAGTTTGCGGAAGCGTACAAGATTGTTTTACAAATAAATATATATATCAGAGTAAACTACAGCGGAAGACTCTCACTCTCACGATTCATATCTAAACTAGCAACAAAGAAACGGTCCAGCCCACGGACGTTTCTTACTAGCAACACGAAGATCAATCTGCAGCGGCGAGGATGCTCTTTGAGTAAGCACTCGGAGGTTCCCGAGTCTCATCGGCACCCCTTCTCCTAATCAGCGAGTCAATTACCTGCAAAACAACTCGGATAGCATCCGTGAGCATAACGCTCAGCAAGACTTAACCGTCACCCTAAACATGAAACTCTAAGTGAGGTTATGAACCTAACATAGGATGGCATAAGCATAAGTAAACTCGCCTAAAAGTGAATCCTTACTTTCAGTATTAATTGCAGCATTTTAAGTAACCCTGGGCACGCCACATCGGAAGTCCACAATCAGACAAGAAACGCTTTCTCCCGATGTAAATTGCTCATGGCATAAAAGAATCGAGTTTGCACTAGCCTATTCATCAAGCTTCCATACAAGGTAGAATAATACTTCACATCAAGATGATTAGATCCTTTCTCATGCAAGTTCTTACTACGTCACGACTGTGAGAACAAGTATGCTCGGTCCATTCCGCGAGTGATGGTGATTCGAATCAATAACACCCGGACTACACGACACGTACGCCCGTACTCGACGTTGCCTACAACAACCATCACTGACGTCGTACGTGGCAGCCTTTCCCCCGTTTCACCCCCGCTGAAGCGATCAAGTCGTCCCGTACAGTAGCTACTCTCATGGTGCACCCTCCGACGTGAGATGTCATGAGAATATTCCCCACATACTGCACACCGGCCGTCCACCTGAGGCGACCCGAAAAGTCCCAACGACAGCTTCCCGAGGTACATCGGTTTACTGGGTCCCATATAGCCAGCATGAGTCCGGTACACAACTCAAACTTGTTCAACAGGGCCGCATACGGATCGGTCCTTGACCGACACGGACAGGTCTACAGCACCCAGGCCCCTATGTCCTGCTGCTCCTACAACCTTCCGGTCTCAACTTTAACTTGCTAATTCAATTACGAACCAATCCCGTATGCCCCTGTTGTCCCTAAATCTGCGAGTAGCATCTCACCACTCGACTTCTACCGAACCGTACTTAAGCATGGCAGTTCTACACGGTGAAAGACACCTACCAATACTCCATGGGTCATTTGGCTATGCAAGAGGAGTATCAAACACTAGACCTAATGCACAGTTCAAATCTTAACCAAAGGTGAATACAAAATAAAAACTTAACAGCTGTTAAATGCAAACCGGAGCTTGCCTGTTTTGCAGGGTAGTCGTATATAAGCAGTTAGTATCCTTGCAGATCCACCCTTGACTCTCCGGAGCTTGATCCACTTCGATGAATCACTCCTTTGAGTCCCCTTCGTTGTGGTTCCTATTGAGATGCATATGCACATATTTTATAGAATGTAATGGAAAGAAGTTATAGAATTACTTTCTTAAGAACAGAGGTTGTGTGGAAAAGCCAAGCATGGCTTGGTTTGCCTCTGTTGTGCAAAGAACAGAATTTAACTAATTTGACCTTAAGGCCCTTAGCTATACACTAACCTTTTTCTCTAATGAACATAATAGATAAGCTGAAAAGATTTGAGTGCAACTGCAGAACAAGAACTCCAATGGCCTCAAAACTTTTACAGCAGGTTCTATACTACCTAAGGATTTAGCTTGCCAAATTGCAGCTAATGTGGAGTCATATTGCGTCCTCCATAATTCTCACAATATCTCTTATGTATTTTTCCCTTATACATAATTATGGAGAATAAGGACAGGGAGTTCCAGGACTCATCTTGGGCTGATAATTTACATGAGAGTTCTTGATCACATGAGAGTCATCTGGTCCAAAACTCAGCCCTTTTACTTGGGTAGTTCGCCCAGAACAATTCTTTAAGCATTTGTACTCAATAGAATTAATTCTGTAGAAATGTGCATTTTCATGCCCAACTAAGTGAACTACAATTCCAAGTATGTCCCAGAGAGCTTGCCTAAATTTTCCTATGATTTTTGGAGCTATGGATTGCTCAGAACAGATTTTTGAAGTGGGAAACATTTTCTGAAAATGTTTCTGGACTCTTATGAACACAGCAGATTGTTTTTAGCAAATTCTTATTTAAATGATCTTCAAATGAGCTGAAAATTTGCTAGTAGGTCAACAATATGCTAAAGAATATTCTGGCAAAATTTGGGTATTTTTGGATAACCCAAACTCCCTCAATAATTCTTTTTCAGAAAACCTTCAAAGAATTTTCCAGAATATAATATTGACTTTCATAGAAATCTGGGTTCATATTTAGATAGAACTCAGAGAGATGAATCCAACCCAATTGGAATCACTCAAATTGGAGCTTTCTACAGGGAGATATGAATTTCCAAAGATTGAGCTAAGTCTGGAATTATTTCCCTACAGCAAATTCGGCTGGACCCACAGTTTTGAATTCCAGCCAATAGAAACGAAGCCACACCGGGCCACAGCGTCTCTGCGCGCCAACACACGGGATCCCGGCCACACCCGATCCCGGGTTTAAAATTTGAGCTGCTGACAGATGGGGCCCACGCTTCGTCTTCTACCTCCCGCTTCTTCCCCGCGCCCGCGCTGCCCCTCGCCGGCCCGACGCCGGAGCTCACCGGCTCGCCGTTTCCGGCCACCGCCTGAGCTGAAACTCACCGCCAGGGAGTTTGTGACCCCGAGGAACACGGCGGTGGGGTTGGCTAGGGCTGCCGACGACCGGAACATGGCCGGCGACGTGTGGCTGCCTCTGTGGTAGTTCGGCAGCGTCGCCTAGGGTTTCCGGCCCGCCAAAACCTGCGCCGACGCGCCCTACAGCACCAGCGCAGCTCTAGGAAGATCGGCACGACCTCAAAATGGCTCGGGAGCGGCTGTAAATAGGTTGTCGCCGTGCGACCGAATGGGTCCGCCATGAACACCTCTAGTCGAGCTCGAATTCCGTCGTGCTGAGGTGTTTTCATGCGCTGGATCCTAAAGGAGAAATGACCGCCGTCTAATCCAGCGTCCATGTGCCAAATTTGATGACTTAAGGAGGATCAGAGGGCAAGAATTTGAAAGAGTCATACCGGAAGCTCGGAATGGGGTCGCCGGAGCAAAACTTCGAAATTCGCCGGCGATGCTTCACGGTATGGCCTGAGCTTGGGCTGAGAGCAGCACCGCACCCGTGCGCGTCCGTAGGTGTGATCGCTCGGCCGTGGAACCCGTTGTGGAGGGCTGTCCACGAGCGCCCGATCACTTCCTCGGCTTAGGTCGCCACGGTGGCGGTTGTTCTCGGGCACTGGAGGCCGCAGCTCGCTGGCTTGCGGGTCAGGGAGGTGGAGGCCGAGCTCGCGGTGCTGTTTAGCAGGTCAGGGGAGGAAAGAGCGTGGTGGTTTCGCCGTTCTTCCGCTCGGACCGAGAGGCGGCGGGGAAGACGGTCGCTGGCCGTGCGCTCGCGAGGAGAGAAGAAGGGACGGCCTTTGCTTCGTCCAGGGGGGTTTATCAGGTCGCAGAACCGCCTCTGGGCACCGTGTGTGGGGAAATGCAGCAGCTGGTGGCGCTGCCGAGCGCCCCCGTGGCTCCACGGTGGGAGCAGCTCTTGGCCCACGTGCTGCTCGACGATTTTCCCCACTGGGTCTGAGACTTAAGGTGCAAGGCTCCTCTTTTAGCTCTATGACATGTGGGTCCCACTCCACAGTTCCTCCCCAAATATCTTCTCAAGCTGATCCTCTTGATTCCCACAATTCTGAGTTTTAAAATGGGAGTTAGAATTTGAATCCTTCCAATTCAGTTTGAATTTGCTTGCCAAATTTGAATTTGGTCGAAGTTTGCAAATTCTCCTCTTTAAATCCTTTTTGAGCCCCCTACAATTGAAAAGTTTGAGAGCAAACTTTTCCCTATAATTCCAACTATAGGGTTGCATGTTTATTCAAAGTTTTTGCTCACCCTATGTGTGAACTTTGAATTTCAAATCTGAATTTTAAACTTACATGCAAAGAGGTATTTACTCCTTATTGGTTCAACACTTTTAAACAAAAAGGTGAGCCTCATCATGGATGATCATCCATGTATTACTTTGCATGAAGAAAGTTTTAGCAAGTCCCATTTTTCATGTCATTGCCACACATATGAACTTAAACTTTAGTTTTTATTCATACACGTTTTTGGGACTTTTACAATCCAGCAGGGGGATAGGATGCAGCGAGAAGATGTCTCACGTGCATAGCCCTGTTGGTGTCGGTTGAGGACCGAGCCGTGTGTGGCCCTGCTGGATAAGTTTGAACCGGACCGGATGCATACTGGCTATATGGGAACCAGGAAACCGATGTAATTGTTTAACCTGGGTGCCGAGGCTTACCCAACCATTTTATAAGAGTGGGTTGAGGGTAGCAAGGTGTAAATCTGCCAGCGGTTACAGACACGCTCTACGCGGGGACCTCCTG
The DNA here is from genome assembly GCA_030760725.1 of Neostapfia colusana. Taxonomy (NCBI): domain Eukaryota; kingdom Viridiplantae; phylum Streptophyta; class Magnoliopsida; order Poales; family Poaceae; genus Neostapfia; species Neostapfia colusana. Next base: position 59,128,822 of record JASWHV010000014.1, on the reverse strand, counting down.
CCCGTTACGGATGGACCGGTTCAGCATTTGGGTTTCCTTTGAAAGGTTGTTGCATACAACAGAGTAGGAAGGTGTGATGCACCACACTTCCGAAATGGGTGTATGTGACGTGTTATCCGGGTGTCTATTGATTGCAATTACCATCCCTCACGGTTATTTGAGTACCACTTGTTCACTGCACTGTGACATAGTAAATACTGAAAGAGGGTAGAAGAATATGATGCGTTTGATTATTATTGTGTTGCAACCATGATTGCTCTAGATTGTGCTCACTAAAGTTACTCTTTATGAACTCTTAACCTGCTGCTAGTAAACATGAAAGTATGGATCAACATGTAGGCAAGTTCTTCATTGCAATATCATTCCTATGTTAGTATCCCTGCATGTAGAGTTTCATATTTAGGGTATCAGATAAGTCTTGTTGAGCCATCGTGCTCACGGTTGCTATATTAAGTTGTTGCAGGTGAGACCTATGAAGAAGGGTCCGAGGACGAGGCGATGCCCCCATTGGGGTACACGGCCGAGTGGGAGCCCTGCACGCCTTTGTGATCTTTGTCTGGGTTCTGCTAGTGTGTAGTGTCCCCGGGCTGGATGACTACACTTTTGCATAGCTAGGCTGAGAGTTTAGCTATGAACATAACTTTCGCTGTGTATTAAGTATTGTAAAAGACCTGCTGTTTTATGTAAATAAAAGTTTGAATGTTTCTCGTATTCTTTTTGTGTGTGCTGTTGGGTGCCGCATCACACGGCACCAGAATGGGAGGACCCCGGGTCCCCCACATTTAGCCGCTCCATCTTCGCTTTGAGCATGGTGCGGCGCACCTCGATCTGTTTGGCCAGCTCTTGCATGGCCATCAGCTCCTCCCCATGGTTTTGAAGCAATACTTCCCACTGCATGAGTACCAGCGAGAGCGGGGTATCGACGGGAGGAGCAGTTGGAGAGGCGTTACCAGTTTCCGCGACATAGCACTCGTGGAAGAGTAATGGTCTTCATCGTACCCGGCGTCTGTACCATGGTCATAGCCGGCTATGCCCTCCAAAAGGGTGAGGAGGACAGAGACACCTCGTCAATCATGACCATGAAGTTTCCCTTGGGGCATGGTCGATGACGTGGATGGTCGCGTTGTCCATAAGCCGTAGAATGCCACCATCGTCGGTGACAAACTCCAGGCTGTCAAAACGGCAGGCCTGGCAAGGCGTGAAGGTAACGTCAGTCTCGAGCCTGTTATCGGGGGCAATGACAAACTCGAGGCTGCCAAAATGGAGCTCCTCACCGGCGAGGAAGCTTGAGCTCATGAAAGCCATCAAAGAAGAAAGCGAAACTGTGAAGCAGCCCCTACCTGGTGCGCCAACTGTTAGTATTTTTACCACCAACTAGTAATCGAATGCTTCGTGTTTTATGTTTGGATGACTAGCTAATAAAGACAATGATTTATACTGGTTCGGACAACATGTCCTACTTTCAGTCTGGGATGTTCGTTGGTCTTTTATTAGCTTAGGCGGTTCAAGGAACCGTGGTTACAAGCGAGGCTATCCCACATGCGAGAGCGAAGAGAAAGCCTAAGTGTCGCATGTGTGTGAACCATTTCACCATGTGAGGGGAGGTTCTGAGCCTCCCCTTTTATAGCCCAGAACCCTATACCTACCCATTGTCTCCTCATAAATGGGGCAGGGGTTTACATGGTGTGTCAGCACCTAAGACGACCTAAAGTGGTGTAGGAGCGATGAGTACACCTGTTCCCATCTAGTCTATGGTCTACGTCTACTTTTCGTCCCTGTACACCCATGCCGAGCGGGATGGGAAGGATGGTAATGATGGCCCCGCTGTGCTTGTCTTGTCACGTGTGGCATTCACACTCCATCTCGAATTCCTTCTGCCGTTCTGTCACGTCGGTATTTAAGCCTCCCGCCTACCTCCGGTCCGGGTTCTAGCCTGGATCGCCCTTTCTTCCGGCCTTGTCGGCTGGGCTTGAAGGTCGGACGTTGCTTCTTTCCTTGGGGGTCTGCTTCCTTGGGGTCAGGCTTCCTGGCGACGTCATCCTAAATTCATAGCACAGGCCGGGGCTAGCGCATCCACGTGTCTCTGCGCGATTGGTTAGCTGGTTGCTTCTTGGGTACCCAGGGTATGTTACCCTGTCAGATACAATTGTGTATTTACTAATGAAGGTGTGACCGTCTTTAGAATAAGTGATGACTTAATTGCATTTAAGAGTGTGTAAAGCTTTATCCTGTGAATTTTACCAGAGATAATGTTCAACCTGATACATACTTAATTACAAAGACTAACATGGGTTGGTTATGGAATAGGAGACTAGCCCATGTTGGTATGAGAAACTTGCAAAAACTTCTAACAGGCAATCATATTCTAGGACTAATGAATGTTGTGTTTAATAAATATAGGCCTTGTGATGCATGTCAAGCCAGAAAGCAAAGTGGGGCACCACATCCTGCCAAAAATATGATGACTACAACAAGACCCTTGGAGCTGCTTCATGTGGATCTCTTTGGTCCCATTGCTTATATAAGCATAGACAGTAACAAATATGGTCTTGTTATAGTTGATGATTTTTCTCGTTTCACTTGGGTGTTCCTTTTGTATGAAAAGACTGTGAGGGCCTGGTCCCCATCACGGGGCCGTGCCGCTCGCCCGGGAATCGCATTGGGTGGTGTCGTGCTATGCGGCACTCAACAGCACACATAATAAAGCATCATATTACATAAATCAAGCGGAAGCTTACAAAGTGTAAATTTTACAAATACTTCTCAAAATAATCTACAGCGGAAGACTATTACAACTCACGTCTCATACCTATGCTAAACAATAGAGAAGGTGTCCAGCCCACGGACCCTTCTCGCTAGCAACACTATCACAATAGCAGCGGCAGGGGTTGCCATGAGTTCACCACTCGGAGAGTTCCGATTCTCATCAGACACCCGTACATATCAGCGTACAGTTATTACCTGCAAAACAACTTATGCAGTATCCGTGAGCACGAAGCTCAGCAAGACTTAACCGTCACCCTAGTCATGAAACTCTACATGTTGAAAATAGAGGGCTGAATATAGAAGTTTGCACAAAGGATGAACTTAATCTAAAGGAGAATCCTTACTTCAAGTTTTAATCAACTTTTATAACCCTCGCGCAATTTACATCGAGGCTCCACAATCAAACAAGAAACACTTCATCTCGATGTCACTTGCCCGAGGTGAAAGTAACTTTAGTGAGCTACCCTAGACCCATGCAGACCTTGCACCAACAACGTCGAGACTCCACAGTCAAACAAGAAACGCTTTTCCTCGACGCTACTAGCCCAAGGTGGAAAATAAATTTAGTGAAAGGGTTGATCATTCCTCATCTCCATTATGAGGATTACTCACGAAGCATTATTAAGGTTTTCCCAGTTTATTACTACGTCACGACGTAGAGAACAAGTATGCGACAGTGATTGCAATCAAAAACACCCGGCTGACAGCAACCATCGCTGACGTCGTACGTGGCAACCTTTCACACGACACCCAAATGTTGAACCGGTCACACCGACTGGGATTAAGTCTCACTACGGTAAACCCTCGTAGAGCCGACTTCTCTATCCTTTCAGCATCTGCATCAGACAGTGAGGTATGCCTCGACATCCAGGTTAACATGTTAAATCGGTTTCCTGGGTCCCATATAGCCAGTATGCATCAGGTACACAACTCAAACTTGTCCAACGGGCCGCACACGAGAACGGGCCTTAATCGACTCAGACATAGACTAGGTTCACAGGACCACGTCCTTGAGCCTTCCATCCACTGCCCGGTCTCCATTCCCAACTATGAGGATCAATTCCCATCTCTTCCGATTGATCCCCCTTAATCCCAGTTCACAAGTAGGAAACCGCCTACTTGAGTTATGCCTGTTTTAGTCCACTTTTGTTAACTTGACATCATCAGTTATAATCAATTAATTACCAATTCTACATTGTACTCCAGGGTTTTCTGGGTCATGCATTTGGATTGTCATACCACCTAGACTTAATGCAATAAACAAACTACTAGACCATATAAAGTGAATACAAATAAAAACTTGTAAGTTTTGATGCAAACCGGGGCTTGCCTTTTGTTTTGCAGTGGACTTATATATATGAAGTTCAGTTAGTGAAGACCACTTGGCTTGATCAATTGCCTCCCTCCTTCCTTGATCTCCACTCTGATGACTTCAAATCGTTCACGTAGATGCTACACGTAACGAATATGCATATATGTTTAATTGTAAAGATTTTGATAAGAAGTTCTAATAACAAGTTAAAAAACTGGAACTCTGTTTAAGAATTTAAAATGACACTGGTGCTAGTGGTTTGGGTTTGGGTCTAAGCAACATGATTAAGTGATAAGTGCATTTTATCACTTGTGTGTTACTCCTCAAAATAGGTTGAACAGAACAGTGATGATCCAAAGCTCCAATGGAGCTGAAAATTTTCTTGTGAGTTCCTTGTCACAGGAAAGTAATCTGGACCAAAATTTAGAAATTTTCAATGTGTAGGTCACTCAGAACAATTCCCTAGGAATTTAGGCAAAAAGGAATTAATTCTGAATAAATTTGCACTTTAATGCAAATTCCAGTGAACTAAAATTTCAAACATAGCTCATGGAGCATGCATGGATTTTTATAGGATTTTTGGGATTAGAATTTGCCCAGAACTGAGTTTCCAAGTTTTGGAAATTCCCTGAAATTGTTTCTGTATCCATTTGAACACAGTAACTTCAAATCTGAATTCACCTAAACAAATCAACTCCAAATGAGCTTAATATTTTACAGGAGTTCACTAACATCCTAAAGAATATTCTGGCAAAATTTTAGGACTTTTGGATGAACCAAATTCCCTCTAAAATTCTTTTTCTGATCAGCTTTAAAGAATTTTCCAGAATTAAATAATGAGTTTCTTACAAATTGGGTTGCATATTTTGATAGATCTGTTCAATATGAATTCAACCCAATTTGAATCACTAATTTTGGAGCTTCCTACACCACGATATGACCTTTACAAGAATTGGGGAAAATCTAAAAAATGAGCTCTGTTCTATTTTTTCCAATTTTCAGAGACATAAGGAATTAATACCACATTTGGCCAACCAAATGAGGTCCAATGCCTCTGAAAGTTTTACTGGAGTTCAAGTGTTTTTGGAAGAATCTCCTTCCCAAATTTGGGAATTTTCCAATAAACAGAACTCCTGGAAAAGTTCCTACAAGATTTTCCTTATATGAATTAATGAGCCAAATCCAGGTATTTTCATAAACAATGGGCTGCACCCTTGGATAGTACTCTATTAGGGGAATCCAAAAAAAATTGTTTCACAATTTTTGGACACTCCTACACAAAGTTGTGGCTCTCCAAATTTTAAACTGGAAACTGAAATTCCTAAAATGTTTAAATGCTGGCTGTGGGTCCCACCAGTCAGCCGTTTTCTTCAACCTCGCGCCAGAGGCCCGAGCTGCGGCGCCTTCCGGCGAGGTTCACCGGAACCCAGTTTCCAGTCACCTCCCGACCTCCAATTCGCCGCCCCCCCTTAACTTTCGGTGCTGAACTCAGCTAGAGGGTCACCGGCGGCCGAGGTTCACCGGAACCTAGCTCGCACCGGTCACAGAGAGGGTTAAGACTCCGGCGAGGTCGGGTTCTGTCATTTCTTCACCAAATGATCGTCTCTCGGGCTCTAGAGCACCAGGGAAACTGGTAGAAGCTAGACATGGACTCTAACACCGGTGAAACGGCTGGCAATCAAGGGCTCCACGGGGACCCGAGGCGTTTTTCCATGGCGGCCCGAAAAACAGAAAGAACTCAGCCGGTTCTGGATCATTTAACTCGATTCTTGGTCAAGGAGGAGCGCTAGGATGGGTACAAGCTGTGTGCAAGCTCGCCCAAGCTTTGGTGGACCGTGCAACCAGAATTTCGGGGTACACCGAACTCTACCCGCATGTACTAGGTTTCGGGAACATTGGAAATTCTCCACGCTCGGTCGATCACTTGCTATAACCGTTGCAGCTACACGATCTGGAGGTTATGGCGCACCTTTTTCGTGTAGATAAGGGATGGTGAAGAGGGTTGTAGCTCGCTGTCCACGGAGACCGACTTTGGTTTTCCGCCGGTGAGCTTCGGTTCTCGGCGGCGATCGTCGAACTGTGATCAATCAAGGCGACAACGCTGCGAAGTAGCGAGGTGAGTAGCTAAAGCACGTGTTGGCGCTCACTTTTGCTATGGATCACTCGAGCAACAGAGGAGCAACGCTGGTTTGCAAGCAAGAAAAGCAGAGGCGGCGCCGGCGGACATCCATCGCGCGCGGGAGTAGAACAGGGAGCGAAACACGAGCTGAGAGGGAGCAAATCGTGTATTGCCTCAGTTGGGAGGATAAGAGCTGGGGGAGAACCGCGCAGAGAGCAGGAGGTGGAACCGGGAGGTGGCGCGAGCAGATCGGTGTCGCTCAGGAGAAGTTCCTCGGTGGAGTGAGGAACAGAGGGAAAAACTTGGGGTGGAAGTCTAATTAGCCCTACGACATGTGGGCCCCACTGTCCCCCTTATCCCCTACAATTTGTCTTACAAACATCTCCACACTTTGGCAAACAACTCCATTCAAATGTGGACAAATATAATCTGAATGGAATTTGAAGAATTGGACAAGTTTCATCCAAATCCATATTTGAATTTTAATTCCTATGCATTAAAAGTCCATTTGAAAAATAGGTAGGAAACATTTCCAAAAATTCATGAAACTTTGCCTACCCCTAATTTGGACCCAAGGAATTCAAATATGAAATCTGATCTTTGATTTGGCTGCTGCAAATGGGAATTTTTAACATAACAGTTTGAAAATCATTGTGTTACTCTCATTTGAATTTTTGAGTGGAACAATTTGTTCTCAAAATCTGACTTTAGCTTTCTCACACATATGGGAACTTCCCACCTTGGTTTTTTATCCCTCTTGGGTTCCAAGTCTTCAAATCAATATTTGAGCTCGTGTGAAGAAAGCTCTCATGTGTTTTATCACATGTGGAAAAAGTTTTAACAAGTCCCATTTTTCATACATATGAAACCATCTTTGTGCAAACAAGAGTTTCTTTGTATTCATATTTTGGGACCTTTACATTCCCCCCCTTAAAAGAATCTCGTCCCGAGATTATAAGGTAAAATGAGATGGAGGATGGTGAAAAGTTATAGGTTTTGAGACGTCCAAAGTCGGGATAAATGTGCGAAGAAATCCTTCGCTCTCCCACGTTGCTTCAAACTTGGAGTAACCACTCCCTAAAACTTTATAGAACCATAACGTATGGCCGCGTGTGGTTCGGTCCGTTGTGTCGATGATCTGAACCAGTCCCTCCTGAGGTCTGAGATCTGGTTTCAGTTCCCCGTAATTTCCCAGCTGAATGGTGGTTGAACACTTGAGGCACTTCCTCAGCTGAGAAATGTGGAAGATGTCGTACACACCGGTGAATGTCGCTGGGAATTCCCGCCGGTATGTAACAAATCCACATCTTTCCATAATCTGGAATGGACCGATGAATCGAGATGAATAGAGACTTTGACAAGTAAGCCTCGTCAAAAATTTCTCTTCCTCGACTCCGGTTACGGGGTACGACGATTCTGTCCTTAAACCACAGGACGCCGTCTCCGTCTTTCCGGAAATGTTTCAGTTCCCCACTGTCTATACATCTCCGCAAATGTGACGTGCCCTGATCATGTTTCTTGGCTGCCACCCTTTTTTACGGATGGTGGGGATAAAAGCTAAATTGTAGAGAGCTCTAGGGTGAACAATACGTAATGGTGGCTCACTCTCTTCCAAAGGGGTGATGGTTGGATTACGAACGTGTGACTTGCGACTCCCGCATTTGCCCACGTTAACCTTGTCGGGGATGATAATGGATCCTTATTTCGTAATCCTTTATCGACTCCAACCATCTTTGCTGCCTCACGTTCCACTCCTTCTGAGTGAATATGTATTTGAGGCTCTTGTGGTCGATATATGAATGTACGAGGTTACCGGGTAGGTAGTGCCTCCACATTTTGAGTGCAAGTACCACGGCAGTTAGTCCTAAGTCATGAGTCAGATAGTGTTTCTCATGATTCCTGAGTTGCCGTGATCCATACACGACCACCCTTCGGTTTGGCATCAACACACATTCTAGCCCAAAGCCGGATGCATCGCAGTACACAATGAACGGTCTTGTTGTGTTTGGCTGCGCCAAAACCAGTGCTGATGTTAGGTGTTTCACCTATGCCTTGAACGTTACTTTACATGCTGGACTCCAAACTTATTTGGTAGCCTTCTTCAGCAGCTATGTCCTAGGCTTGGCAATCATCGAGAAGTTCGAAATGAACCTCCGATAATATCCCGTGAGTCCGAGGAATTTTTCCATACCTCGTTAATTGACCGTGGGGACTTCCAATGCAGCACTTGTGCGATATTACTTGGGTCTACAGTGATGACCTTCGCTGAGATGATATGCCCAAGACAAAGTACTCATGATATCTAGAATTTCGCACTTGCTGAATTTCACGTATAGCTTGTGATCCCGCAGCCATTGCAAGACTATACGCAGGTGCTTCTCGTGTTCTTCCTCTGACTTGGAATGAACCAGTAGGTCGTCGATGAAGACCACAAAAAACATGTCCAGCTCCGGCATGAATACCGAGTTCATCAAGTACATGAACTGAGCTGGAGCTTTGGAAAGGCCAAGGAACATGACAAGGTACTCATAACCTCTGTACCTCGTCGAAAAGCTGTCTTCGGAATAGCCTCAGCCCATACCTCAATCTGATGGTACCCTGATCCTAAGTTCGTCTTGGAAAAGATCTTTGCATTGACCAACTGATCAAACAATTTGTCGATCTGTAGTAACTGGTACTTGTTCTTGATTGTCACAATATTAAGCAGACGAAAATCAACACTAAGCCGTAGTGTTTCGTCCTCCTTCCTACTACCCAGCGCAGAGCATCCCCAAGGTCATGAGCTTGGTTGTATAACACATTTGCTCTTGAGTACACTTAGTTGCTCCTTCAGCTGTTTTCTTTGCTGTGCAGAACAGACTCTTATGTCCTAACCCAGATTTTGATCCGTTTAGAAACATTTTCATAACTCAGGTTGAATACCAAAGTTAAAGTTAACTTCAATATCTTTCCAACGAGTACTCCTACGTCTCCATATCACTTCTAAATCAAAAGTTATGATTGCTCAAAGTTGACAGAATTTCTGGATAAAATTTGCCAGCATCTCCTTTGTATGTGGCTGACTTTATCACAGTTGTATAAGCAGATACAATATGAATCTGAACAAACTTTGAACTACAACAATGTTCCATATCTCATAACCTTTTGAACGGTGTATCACAGACTCCTTAAGGATTTTTGTACAGGAAGTTATGGCTTAAAAACAAAGGTCCAGAGAGGTTTTTCTGCTGTCCTGGTTCTGGACAGTTTGCCTTCAACTAGACTTTTCACCCAATTAACGTGTGATTTTGCTCTGGAGGTCTACAGGAGAGTTATAGAGCACTTGAAAATATTTCCAGAACTGTATCATACACCTTAATTGGTTAAATCTACTCAGAGTTATGCTCTGTCAAAGTCGAGCAAGAATTCCTGCCAGAAACAGAGTACTCTGTTTTTGAAATCTTTGAAACCTAGATCTTCTCTCAATTGAATCTTAGCTCAAAATAAGAGTTCAGTAACTAATATTTGTTTGAAACTTCCATTTTTAGTTGAAAGTTAGCTCATGAATCATTTCTTCATAGGGAAGAGGTTATTAAGTGTAGTACGGTGTCGATGCACCGTAAGAAACATGTCGGTACTACGTCCCTCACCAAAGAAATCCTAACCGGATTATACCGGCATATACGTCTCAATTGTGGTACCAAATGGTCTCTCGCACACGTGTACTACACGGGATACGTACGTGGTTAGTACCTGCAGAAGAACACTCAATGATGATGCACACATAGGTTTCCTCATTTCAGGCAGTTCCATATCATACTAAAAATATACGCCCCGTATCATTTCCATACGGGCCGTCCTTGAGTCAAGTCACATCTCATGGTACATGGTCGCGTTTTTATACCACACGACGGGGAACCCGAGTAGAGCGCGAACGGGTCATCACGGTTGGGAATATTATCAACCCAACGATATCACCTACTGCCCTGCAGGGCACGCCGATGGCAAGGGCTTCGTATGTCCTCCTAGGCTATTTCTAGAAGAACACACTATCATGTTACTGACCACACGATGGGGTCTCTACTTTCTTGCCTAATGCACGCCAGGAATCAGCGTTGCATATGAACTCAGGAACATGAAGAGTCCAAGAGCTTCATATTGACATCTCAATCCAAGCTGTGAGACCTATCCCTGAACCACTTTCCTCGTCAGGGGAGCAAACCGAAATTGCACCGCTTTCGGTGGCGTTCCTTACCATTCTTACCTGAACATAGGTGCGTCGTTACATAATCAAAATTCAGAATTATAACAAGTATGTTAGGTCTGCCACTTTAAGTAACTATACTACTATAGTCCTTATGTGGGCTAATACTGTTTCCTCACCGTATCCTAAGTTTTTGTCGTAATACGATCCTTATTCCATGCGCTATTACCAATGCGGCACTGATACCACGCTGTGAGGGCCCGGTCCCGATCACGGGGCCATGCCGCTCGCCCGGGAATCGCATTGGGTGTTGCCGTGCGATGCGGCACCCAACAGCACACATAATAAGGCATCATATTACATAAATCAAGCAGAAGCTTACAAAGTGTAAATTTTACAAATACTTCTCAAAATAATCTACAGTGGAAGACTATTACAACTCATGTCTCATACCTATGCTAAACAATAGAGAAGGTGTCCAGCCCACGAACCCTTCTCGCTAGCAACACTATCACAATAGCAGCGGCAGGGGTTGCCATGAGTTCACCACTCGGAGAGTTCCGAGTCTTATCGGATACCCATACATATCAGCATACAGTTATTACCTGCAAAACAACTTATGCAGTATCCGTGAGCACGAAGCTCAGCAAGACTTAACCGTCACCCTAGTCATGAAACTCTACATGCTGAAAATAGAGGGCTGAATATAGAAGTTTACACAAAGGATGAACTTGAGCTAAAGGAGAATCCTTACTTCAAGTTTTAAGGAACTTTTATAACCCTCGCGCAATTTACATCGAGACTCCACAATCAAACAAGAAACGCTTCATCTCGATGTCACTTGCCCGAGGTGAAAGTAACTTTAGTGAGCTACCCTAGACCCATACAGACCTTGCGCCAACACGCCAACAACGTCGGGACTCCACAATCAAACAAGAAATGCTTTGCCTCGACGCTGCTATCCCAAGGTGGAAAATAAATTTAGTGAAAGTGTTGATCATTCCTAATCTCCATTATGAGGATTACTCACGAAGCATTATTAAGGTTTTCCCAGTTTATTACTACGTCACGACGCAGAGAACAAGTATGCTCGGTCCATTCCGCGAGCGACTGTGATTGCAATAAAAAACACCCGGCTGACACGACACGTACACCCATACTCGACGTTGCACACAGGAACCATCACTGACGTTGTAAGTGGCAACCTTTCACATGACACCCAAATGTCGAACCGGTCCCACCGACTGGGATTAAGTCTCACTATGGCGAACCCTCGTAGAGCCGACTTCTCTATCCTTTCAGCATCTGCTTCAGACGGTCAGGTATGCCTCGACATCCAGGTTAACATGTTACATCGGTTTCCTAGGTCCCATATAGCCAGTATGCATCCGGTACACAACTCAAACTTGTCCAACGGGCTGCACACGAGAACGGGCCTTAATCGACTCAGACATAGACTAGGTTCACAGGACCACGTCCTTGATCCTTCCATCCACTGCCCGGTCTCCATTCCCAACTATGAGGATCAATTCCCAACTCTTCCAATTGATCCCCCTTAATCTCGGTTCACGAGTAGGAAACCGCCTACTCGAGTTATGCCTATTTTAATCCACTTTTGTTAACTTGAGATCATCAGTTATAATCAATTTATAACCTATTCTACATTGTACTCCAGGGTTTTCTGGGTCATGCATTTGGATTGTCATACCACCTAGACTTAATGCAATAAACAAACTACTAGACCATATAAAGTGAATACAAATAAAAACTTGTAAGTTTTGATACAAACCGGGGCTTGCCTTTGTTTTGCAGGGGACTTATATATATGAAGTTCAGTTAGCGAAGACCACTTGGATTGATCAATTGCCTCCCTCCTTCCTTGATCTCCACTCCGATGACTTCAAATCGTTCACGTAGATGCTACACGTAATGAATATGCATACATGTTTAATTGTAAAGATTTTGATAAGAAGTTCTAATAAAAAGTTTAAAAACTGGAACTCTGTTTAAGAATTTAAAATGACAGTGGTGCTAGTGGTTTGGGTTTGGGTCTAAGCAACATGATTAAGTGATAAGTGCATTTTATCACTTGTGTGTTACTCGTCTAAATAGGTTGAACAGAACAGTGATGATCCAGAGCTCCAATGGAGCTTAAAATTTTCTTGTGAGTTCTTTGTCACAGGAAAGTAATCTGGACCAAAATTTAGAAATTTTCAATGAGTAGGTCACTCAGAACAATTCCCTAGGAATTTAGGCAAAAAGGAATTAATTCTGAATAAATGTGCATTTTAATGCAAATTGCAGTGAAGTAAAATTTCAAACATAGCTCATGGAGCATGCATGAATTTTTCTAGGATTTTTTGGATTAGAATTTGCACAGAACTGAATTTCCAAATTTTGGAAATTCGCTGAAATTGTTTCTGTATCCATTTAAACACGGTAATTTCAAATCTGAATTCACCTAATCAAATCAACTCCAAATGAGCTGAAACTTTTACAGGAGTTCACTAGCATCCTAAATAATATTCTGGCAGAATTTGAGGATTTTTGGATGAACCAAATTCCCTCTAAAATTCGTTTTCTGAAAAGCTTTAAAGAATTTTCCAGAATTAAATAATGAGTTTCATACAAATTGGGTTGCATATTTGGATAGAGCTGTTCAATATGAATTCAACTCAATTTTAATCACTAATTGTGGAGCTTCCTACACCATGATATGACCTTTACAAGAATTGGGGAAAATCTGAAAAATGAGCTCTGTTCTATTTTTTTCAATTTTCAGAGACATAAGGAATTAATACCACATTTGGCCAAGCAAATGAGGTCCAATTCCTCTGAAAGTTTTACTGGAGTTCAAGTCTTTTTGGAAGAATCTCCTTCCCATATTTGGAAATTTTCCAATACACAGAACTCCTGGAAAAATTCCTACAATATTTTCCTTATATGAATTAATGAGCCAAATCCAGGTATTTTCATAAACATTGAGCTGCACCCTTGGATAGTACTCTATTAGATGAATCCAACAAAATTTGTTTCACAATTTTTGGACACTCCTACACAAAGTTGTGGCTCTCCAAAGTTTAAACCGGAAACTGAAATTCCTAAAATGTTTAAACGCTAGCTGTGGGTCCCACCAGTCAGCTGTTTTCTTCAACCTCGCGCCAGAGGCCCGAGCGGTGGCGCCTTCTGACGAGTTTCGCCGGAACCCAGTTTCCAGTCACCTCCCGTCCTCCAACTCGCTGCCCCCCCTTAACTTTCGGTACTGAACTCAGCTAGAGGGTCGCCGGCGGCCGAGGTTCACCGGAAACTAGCTCGCACCGGTCACAGAGAGGGTTAAGACTCCGGCGAGGTCGGGTTCCGTCGTCTTTCGGGCTCTAGAGCACCAGGGAAACAGGTAGAAGCTAGACATGGACTCTGACACCGGTGAAACGGTCGGCAATCTAGGGCTCCACGGGAACCCGAGGCGTTTTTCCATGGCGGCCCAAAAAACAGAAAGAACTCGGTCGGTTCTGGATCATTTAGCTCGATTCTTGGTCTAGGAGGAGCGCTAGGATGGGTAGAAGCTGTGTGCAAGCTCGCCCAAGCTTTGGTGGACCGTGCAACCAGAATTTCGGGGTAGACCGAACCCTACCCGCATGTACTAGGTTTCGGGAACATTGGAAATTCTCCACGCTCGGTCGATCACTTGCTATAAGTGTTGCAGCTACACAATCTGGAGGTTATGGTGCACCTTTTTCGTGTAGATAAGGGATGGTGAAGAGGGCCGTAGCTCGCTGTCCACGAAGACCGACTTCGGTTTTCCGCCGGTGAGCTTCGGTTCTCGGCGGCGATCGTCGAACTGTGATCAATTAAGGTGACGACGCTGCGAAGTAGCGAGGTGAGTAGCTAAAGCACGTGTTGGCGCTCACTTTTGCTGTGGATCACTCGAGCAACGGAGGAGCAACGCCAGTTTGCAAGCTAGAAAAGCAGAGGAGGCGCCGGCAGACATCCATCGCGCGCGGGAGCGGAAGATGGAGCGAAACACGAGCTGAGAGGGAGCAAATCGTGTATTGCCTCAGTTGGGAGGATAAGAGCTGGGGAAGAACTGCACATAGAGCAGGAGGTGGAACCGGGAGGTTGCACGAGTAGCTCGGTGTCGCTCGGGAGAAGTTCCTCGGTGGAGTGAGGAACAGAGGGAAAATCTTAGGGTGCAAGTCTAATTAGCCCTATGACATGTGAGCCCCACTGTCCCCCTTATCCCCACCAATTTTTCTCACAAATATCTCCAAACTTTGGCAAACAACTCCATTCAAATGTGGACAAATATGATCTGAATGGAATTTGAAGAATTGGACAAGTTTCATCCAAATCCATATTTGAATTTGAATTCCTATGCATTAAAAAAGTCCATTTGAAAAATGGGTAGGAAACATTTCCAAAAATTCATGAAACTTTGCCTACCCCCTAATTTGGACCCAAGGAATTCAAATATGAAATCTGATCTTTGATTTGGCTGCTGCAAGTGGGATTTTTAACATAACAGTTTGAAAATCATTGTGTTACTCTCATTTGAATTTTTGAGTGGAGCAATTTGTTCTCAAAATCTGACTTTAGCTTTCTCACACATATGGGAACTTCCCACCTTGGTTTTTGATCCCTCTTGGGTTCCAAGTCTTCAAATCAATATTTGAGCTCGTGTGAAGAAAGCTCTCATGTGTGTTATCACATGTGGAAAAAGTTTTAACAAGTCCCATTTTTCATACATTTGAAACCATCTTTGTACAAATAAGAGTTTATTTGTATTCATATTTTGGGACCTTTACAAAGACTGAAACACAAGTGCCGCAATAGAAATTCTTGAGGAGAGCTCAAAATGAGTTCTCGTTGAGAATCAAGAAGATTAGAAGTGATAACGGCATCGAGTTCAAGAACACACATGTTGAGGAGTTCTTTGATGAAGAAGGCATCAAGCATGAGTTTTCAGCCCCATACTCCCCTCAACAAAATGGGGTTCTCGAAAGGAAAAACCGCAATCTCATTGAAATGGCAAGAACAATGTTCGATGAGTACAAGACTTTGGATTGCTTTTGGGTGAAAGCGGTTAACACCGCTTTCCATAACACAAACCGACTTTATCTTCATCGACTTTTGAATAAAACACTGTCAGTACCCTGCAGATCGGGTACCCTCGCGTGGAGGGTTGAAGACAGCCCAGACCCCGCCTCCCTGGAGAGGTGGGCGCTGGTGTGAGGGCACCTTGGCCCCAAATCTCGGGTCCGTGCACGCTAGCCCGGGATTCGCATTGGGTGGTGCCTTGCGATGCGACACCCAACAACACACGAGTAAAGGAAACCATATTACATAAATCATTTGTAGAAGCGTACAAAGAGTTAATTTATAAATACTTATCTCAAAACAATCTACAGCCGAAGACTACAATTCTCACGACTCACTTCTAGCTTAGCATCAAAGAAATAATCCAGCCCACGGACGTTTCTTACTAGCAACACGAATAACCAACAGCAGCGGCAAGGATGCTCATGAGTAACCTCTCGGAGGTTTCCGAGTCTCATCGGCAACCATACTCATAAGCATAGAGTCAATACCTGCAAAACAACTAGTATAGTATTCATGAACATAAAGCTCAGCGAGACTTAACCGTCTAACCTAATCATGAAACTCTAAATGAAGGTTAAGACATAAAGTAAGATAGCAAATTGCATAATAAACTCGCCTAAAAGTGGATCCTTATTCTCAGGACTTATTAGCAACAAATTAATAGTAAGCTTGGGCATGTCACTTCGGGAGTCCAAAATCAAACTAGAAACGCTTTCCCCCGATGTGAATTGCTCACGGTGAAAATGAATCGAATTTGCTCTAACCTATTCATAAAAGGTAACAGCACAATGCTAGTATCAACTTCAATCCACAATGATTAGTTCTTATATCAATGCAAGTTCTTACTACGTCACAACTGTGAGAACAAGTATGCTCACTACCGCGAGCGACGCTGTGATTCGAATTAAAAACACCCGGACTACACGACACGTACGCCCGTACTCAATGTTGACTACAGCAACGATCACTGACGTCGTACGTGGCAGCCTTTACCAAGTTTCACCTACGTCGAATCGATCCGATCGTCATGTATAGTAGCCTCACCTCATTGTGCACCTGCCAACATGAGATGTCATGAGAGAGTTACCCACATACTGCACACCGGCCATCCGCCTGAGGCGACTCGAAAAGTCCCAACGCAAGCTTCCCGAGGTACATCGGTTTACTGGGTCCCATATAGCCAGCATGAGTCCGGTACATCTCTCAGACTTTCTCAATAGGGCCACACACGGATCGGTGCTTGACCGGCACGGACAGGTCTAACGCACCCAGGCCTCTATGTCCTGTTGCTCCTACAACCTGCCCGGTCTCAACTTCAACTTGCTAACAAATTTCTGAACCAACCCCGTATGCCCCTTTTTCTCCTATTCATGCGAGTAGCATACAACCACTCGACTTTTACCGAACCCTAATTAAGCATAGCAGTTTCTACACGATAAAAAGGAACCTACCCAATACTCCATAGGTTTCTCTGATCATGCAAGAGGAGTATCAAAGCAAATAGACCTAATGCACATTTCATTTCCTAACTAACATAGTGAATACAAAGTAAAAACTTAAAAGCTGTTAAATGCAAACCTGAGCTTGCCTGTTTTGTAGGGGAGTAATATATATAATCAGTTAGTGATCTTCTATCCTTGATCCTCCTAAATTCGCTCAACTGATCCACACCTCAAGGGATGACTCTGTCGAAGTCCTTCGTTGTGAGCACTATCGACACGTATATGCATAAGCTTTTATAATGCAATTTAGAGAATTAAATACTTAAACTTGTGAAGAACAGAGGACTGTGTGGAAATGCTAGGATGATGTTGATGCCTTTGTTGTGCAAAGAAACTTAAAAAGGTTAACTTCATCTGCCATAGGAGTATTAGTTATAAAACTAAGTTTTCTAATGAGCATATAAGATTTGCTGAACTATTGTGAAGGAAACTGGAGAAACTGAACTCCAATGATTCTTAAAACTTTATAGGAAGTCCTACACTACACATAGAATTAGCTTGACTAATTGCAGCTAAAGTGAAAGAAATATGTCCCAAATAATTCCCACAAGACTCTTATGTTTTTCTCAGCTACATTGGAATGGAAAACCAATACAGGGAGTTCTAAGGCTCTACTTGATCTGAAACTTTACATGTGAGTTCCTGGTCATAAGAAAGTACTTTGGTCCAAAATTCATGACTTTTAATTGAGTAGTTTCTCCAGAACAATTCCTTAAGTAGTTATGCTAAAAAGAATTAATTCTGAATTAATATTCATTTTCATGCCCAATCAAGTGAACTACTACTTCAAGTATAGATCATATAGGATGCCTGAATTTTCCTATGATTTTTGGAGCTATGGATTGCCCAGAACTGATTTAACAAAATGGAATAATTTTCTGAAAAAGTTTCTGGACACTTTGAGCACAGCAGCTTGTATTCTGGAAATTCCTACTTAAATCAACTTCAAATGAGCTGAACATTTGCTAGGAGTTCAATAATATCCTAAATAATATGCTGGAAATTTTTTTAGGATTTTTGTATGAACCAAACTCAATAATTATTTTTCAGAAAACCTTCAAAGAATTTTCCAGAATTTATTATTGACTTTCATGCAAATGGGGGTTCATATTTTGATATATGTTTGCAAACTGAATCTAACCCAATTTGAATCTCCTAATTTGGAGTTTCTACACCAAGTTATGAATTTCCAAAGTTGTAGCAAAATCTGGAATTTATTTGCTATTGAAAATTGAACTGGGCCCACGGTTTTAATCTGCAGCCAATAGAATTCGGGCCACACCGAGCCACTGGTTTTTTTCCGCGCGCATCCACAATCGATCCCAAGCCACAACCGATCTGGATTTTAAATCTCACTTGCTGACATGTGGGACCGGCACCCTTCTTCCTCCTCCCGCCCTCTTCTCTCTCGCGCGCGCCACCCCCTCGCCGGACCGAGGCAGGGGCTCGCCAGAGTGGCGTTCCCGTCCATCTCTCGGTCTACTTCTCGCCGCCTGTAAGTTTTGTAGGGTGGGGAACCCGTCTGTTGGGCGAGCTCAAGCTACTGGCGGCCGGAAACACGGCGGCGACGTGCAGCGGCCTCGGAACGACTTCGGCACCGTCGGCCGACCATTCTAGCCCGCCAAAAGCTCGGCCAAAAGGCTCTACAGCAGCAGTGGACTACGAGGAAGATTGACATGGCCTCAAAATTGCTCAGGAACGGCTCCAACTTTGTTGTCACCGTGCGCCTGCGACGTCCTCCGCGGTTGAGCTCGGAAAAGTTGGAAATTGGTCGGTCTACGTGCCATTTAAGGCTAGGGTTGTGAATAGAATTAGTCGCCGACTACTCTAGCTCATTTGTGCACGTTTTGATGACTCTAAGTGAGAATTGAGCATGAATTTTGGAAGTTCATACCGAAAGGTCTGTGGAGGTGTACCGGAAGAAGACTGGCAAATTCGGGCGTGAGGGTTCACGGCTTGTTCCGAGTTTTGAGGAGGAGCAGCACTGAGGTCGGGCGCTCCTATGGCCATGCTTGCTGGGGCATGAAACCTTCCCGGTTGGCCTGTCCACATGCGCCCCTAATGGCGGTAACCTTCGGTTGCCGCACAGAGACTGTGTTCTCGGGTGAGAGAAGCTGGAGCTAGCTGGTTTTTGCGCCGAGGAGGTGAAGGACGAGCACGCCGTGCCGTGTTGCAGCTCGGGGAGACGTGACACGAATGTTCTCATGGTTTTCCGGTTGAATCCGAGGCGGCGGTGAGGTGCTTTGAGTTTCTGTTTTTGCTCGCGAGGAGGAAGCAAAGAAGCAATGGCTCGGTCTGTGAGGGAGAGGATCATGCCGAGAGCTAAGGAAGCACACAAGCTGGTCGCCAGCACGGTTAAATCAGTGATGAGGTGACTGTCGCGTGAGCCTCGGTGGCACTCGGAGGAACTTTGGTTGAGTTCGACACTGAACACAGCAATACTACGGGTGCATGTCACTTTCTCCCAATGACATGTGGGTCGACCCATTTTCCTCCCCACAAAAGATCTTCCCAAATATCTTCCAAATTTAGCAGGTGATCAATTCAAATATGTAGAGCTCAAATTTGGAATTCATTTGGACATATGGCAAAGTCTCATCCAAGTTCGAATTGAATTTGAATTCAAATGCTGTTTCACGTCCTCTTGCAAATACCTAGTCACACACATCCAAATGTGGTAAAAATTTGTATTCCCAAAAATTTGGAGCTGAGGATTTCAATGATGGGAACAGATTTCAAATTTTTGGATGCCGCAAACCTAAAATTTGAACCAACAGTTTTGAAGTCCTCTTTTGTGATGACAAATTTAAATTTGAGTGAACATTCTATTGGATTTATATAGCAACTTGCTCACTCATATTCATAAGCTGAACCTCACAAGATCAATTTACAGGTCAAAACAGATGTGGGATTTTACATTCCTCCCGCCTTAAAAAGAATCTTGTCCCGAGATTACAAAAGAAAGAACGAGACAGGAGAGGTAATTACAACATCAGCTGATACATGTTCCGGATAATTAGTGCGGAAGTAATCTTCACTTTCCCATGTTGCCTCTTCTGCGGTATGATTACTCCACAGCACCTTGTAAAATTTTATTGTCCGGTTCCGGGTGATCCGGGTCTTTTCATCAATAATCTGAACCGGTCGCTCGGTGTAGGTAAGATCTGGTCTCAATTCGTCGATTTCTTTGGTGCGGACAGCAGCGGTAAATTTGAGACATTTCCGCAGCTGTGACACATGAAACACGCCATGAACACCCACAAGACTTGCTGGTAGCTCTAGCCGGTATGCTATGGGTCCGCACTTCTCCGTGATAGCAAATGGACCTATAAATCGATGAGCGAATTTCCACTTTACACCGAACCGGTGAATTCCCTTCATCGGAGATACACGAAGATAAACGTGCTCTCTGACGTCAAAATACAGAGGTCGACGTCTCTGATGCTCGTAGCTTTTCTGTCGGGATTGTGCGGCCTTCAATTTCTCTTGTATCAACCGAACTCGGTCTTCGGCTTTGTTCACAAGATCAATCCCGAGCACTACTCTTTCGCCGGACTCACACCAATTCAGCGGTTTGCGACGTTTCCAGCCATAGAGAGCCTCGTATGGTGCCATTTTTATACTCGCTTGATAGCCATTATTGTACGAAAACTCCACCAACGGTATGAGATCATCCCAATTCTTACTGTGGTGGATAGCACATGCTCTCAGCATATCTTCTAGCACTTGATTCACCCTCTCCGTTTGGCCATTGGTTTGAGGGTGATATGCGGAGCTTCTAATTAGCTTAGTGCCCAACGAGGCGTGCAACTGCTCCAAAAAATGAGCAACAAACAGCGCACCTTGATCTGAAATTATGGTCTTCGGGACACCATGTAAGCATACAATTCTTGATACGTATAACTCGGCATATTGCTTGGCTCTATAATGAGTGTTCACAGGAATGAAATGAGCTGATTTCGTCAACCGGTCAACGATCACCCAAATCGAGTCATGCTTCCGGGATGTGAGTGGTAATCCGACGATGAAGTCCATACTCACATCCTCCTATTTCCATGCCAGTATCTTCAGTAATTGCAGCGGTCCGGCTTTCCGCATATGATCAGCGTTAACCCGTCTACACGTATCACACTCGGATACGTACTTGGAAATTTCCCTGCTTCATCTGCGTCCACCAAAATTTCTGTTCCACATGTTGGTACATCTTGTTGCTGCAGGGATGAATGGAAAACTTTGATAGATGGGCTTCATCCAAGATCTTCTTCTGGAGTTTCATATTACGCGGTACAACTATACGGTCGTTAAACCATAGCGTACCATCATTATCCTTCCAGAAACACCTCATCTCTCCGTTGTCTATTCATCTCCGTATGTGAGACATACCCCTGTCTCTTCTTTGAGCATCAACAATCTCTTCTCGGATTGTTGGAAGAGCAATATTATAAAGTGCTCCATACGGAATGACATGGAGACTCGGTTCTTCTTCTTTCAACTCAGCAATCGCCAAGTTGTGAACGTGGGCTTTCTGAATAAGCGCGTTGGCAACCACGTTCGCTTTTCCCGGATGATAGTGGATCTCGATTTCATAATATTTTATGAGTTCCAATCATATTCGTTGTCTCATATTCAGCTCCTTCTGCGTGAAGATATACTCCAAGCTTTTGCGGTCGGTGTAGAGGTGGACAAGATTGCCATGTAAATAATTCCTCCACATTTTTAATGCCAACACCACAGTAGCAAGCTCGAGATCGTAAGTTGGATAATGCTGCTCATGGTTTCGCAGTTGAAAAGACCCATATGCGACAACACGCCGTTCTTGCATAAGAACGCAGCCGAGACCAATGCCGGATGTATCGCAATAGACATCAAATGGTTTCGTCGTGTCCGGCTGAGTAAGAACTAGAGCTGTTGTGAGATGTTTCACCAAAGTTTTGAATGTGGCTTCACATGCTGCATCCCACATGTATTTCGTGCCCTTTTTCAGCAGCTCTGTCATTGGTTTAGCAATTTTCGAGAAGCTTGGAATGAACATCCAATAATACCCCACTAAATCTAGGAAACTTCGGACCTCTTGGACAGATATGGGAGATTCCCATTTCAGCACTTGTTCAATTTTGCTTGGGTCCACGGCAATGCCCTATGCTGAAATAATGTGCCCTAGAAACGGCACTTGATCAAACGAGAACTCGCACTTTCTGAGCTTCGCATATAATTTGTGCTCCCTCAACCGTTGTAGCTCGATACACAAATGTTCAGCGTGCTCTTCTCTAGATTTGTAGTAAACAAAGATGTCATCGATGAATACCATGATGAACTTGTCCAACTCCAGCATGAACACTGAGTTCATCAAATACATAAAGTGCGCTGGAACGTTGGTTAACCCAAATGACATGACGAGGTACTCATAAAGTCTGTATCTCGTCGAGAGAGCTGTCTTCGGTATGTCCTCCGGTTGGATTTTGATTTGATGATATCCGGACCGAAGATCCATCTTTGAGAATACCTTTGCACCCACAAGTTGATCAAATAAAATGTCGATGTGAGGCAAAGGATACTTGTTCTTTGTAGTAACAGAATTTAGAGGACGATAATCAACACATAGCCTCAATGTTTCGTTCGTCTTCTTAATGAACAGCACAGAGAAACCTCAAGGTAATGAGCTTGGTCATATGAAACCGTTGCTCATGAGTTCATTCAGCTGCTCCTTCAACTCCGCTAGCTCTTTAGGTGCCATCCTGTAAGGCCTCCATGAAATAGGTGTTCTTCCCGGCACCGGTTCAATCTTGAATATGACGTCCCGTTCGGGCGGCATGCCCGGTAAATCATTGGGAAAAACATTGGGGTAATCACGTACCACCGGAATATCTTCAAGTTTAATCGCTTCCGTGTGGTAGGCCTCTACCATTTTTTGATCTCCGTTGTCTAAAAACAGTGTGTGCTGTCCGTGAATCGGCGAGTCAATCTGAACAGTCCGGTTACCGAAATTGAGAACAACACCGTGATGGTTTAACCAAGACATCCCCAATATTATATCTATCTTCTGCCCATCCAACATAATTAGCGATGTTGGGTATATTTTTCCTCCCAAACATAAAGATGCTCGGGACACGACCTGATTGGCAGAGATACTTCCTCCTGGTGATCCTATAAGATAACTAGTCGTGGGAGTATTGATGGATAATTGGTGCTGATCCACACATGATTTGATGATAAAATTGTGGGTAGCACCGAAATAAAAAAGTATAAGCACGGGTACGTCTTTAAGAGTGAACATGCCCGCTAACACCGGTGCTCCCTCCGGGACATCCTCAATTGAAAGATGTTGCACACTCCCGGATTGCAATGCTGTTATGTCTACTTGAGCGTGTGGCGGTATACCACCCGATGATGATGGTTGTCTGCTGTTCAAGAACTCCTCCCGGCATTCTCGAGTGAAATGCCCAAAACGGCAGCTATAAGAACACATATATTTCTTCGGTTCTTTGCTGACTTGCGGCTGAGAAGATGATGTACTTGGCTGTAGCAATGAGGCACCAGAAATCATTCATTGCTGCGGCTGTGGTGGTTCTTCAAGACATGATTCTTGAACAGGAAATCTATAATGAGTTGATCTTACTGGTGGTCGCCATATTTCACCAGATGGTGTGCGATACACCAAACGGTATTTACGAGGAACAATGGTTGTGTTTTCTTGCACATCACTCTGGTCTATTTTCTCTGCTTGATACTCAAGTGTCGCCTGTTCTTGCAGAATGGAAGCACTGACCAACTCGGTGTAATTGCCTTGATTGTACAAAGCCAACTCCTCCTTTAAGATGGCGTTCAAGCCATAGAAGAAGTAATCACACCTTGCAGTTTCGATCGTCACATATTCGGAAGCGTATTGTGCCAAGATGTTAAATTTCTTGACATATTCAAGAACATTCACATCTCCTTGCTTTATCTTGCTGAATTCCTCCCGCTTGGCCTTGATAATACCCATAGGGATGTGACGAGCACGGAAAGCTTCACAAAATTCCTTCCATGCCATTTGATGGCCTTCCGTAATAGTGGCGAGATATTCGAACCACCAATTTCCGCCGGCTCCATGAAGTTGTTGAGCTGCAAATAACGTCTTCTGATAATCATCGCACTCGAATACTCCAAATTTGTACTCCATAACCCGAAGCCACTGATCAGCTTCCACTGGTTCGGTAGCTTCCGTGAGGATCGGCGGTTGAGTCGCCAAGAAGTCCAAATAGGCGTTCCGAGGTGGAACGACCTGTTGTGCTCGATGTAGCATGCCTTGCTGTACCAAGGCTTGGAGCAATCGGGTGTTCTCTTGATTCGACTCGATCACCTGAGCCATGACATCCACCAATCCCGTTGATGGCGGGGCCTGCAGTGGAGTCGAATCATCGCCGTCTTGGCGAGAACCTTCAGCCATACTCGAAGAGTGAGTACGCACCATACTGCCAAATGATATTTTGAGGGAGTCAAAAATTGATCTCAGCAGTATGTGAAGGTATGTAAAACATGAATATGCTAAAACTTTATGAAAGCATAACAAAAATTTATGTTTACACATCTTCCTAAAGCAGGCATAATCAGTCCTCTATTCTGTACAGAACAGACCCTTCTGCACTTAACCCAGATTTTGATCCAGTTAACAGCATTTTCTAACTCAAGTTGAATACCAAATTTAAAGTTAACTTCAGTAAATTTTCAACTAGTACTCATATGCCCCTATATAATTTCTGGATCAAAAGTTATGGTTGCTCAAAGTTGACAGAATTTTTGGATAAAATTTGACAGCATCTCCTCTGTATGTGGCTGTTTTTATCACAGTTGTACATAAAATACAATAGAATTCTGAACAAACTCTTAACTACAAAATTGTTGCAAATTTCATAACCTTTGCAACGGTGTATCATATGACCCAAGTTGAATAACTTCAGTATCTTTCCAACGAGTATTTAATTGCCCTCAGATCAGCTCTGGTTAGGAAGTTATGGTAATTCAAAGTCAACAGAATTTCTGGAAGAATTTTAACAGCACCTCCCTTGGAAAGTTGCTGTTTTCAACCCTGGTTCCCACTGAATTCTGTGCTGAAATTTCAGAAACTTTGAATTGCAAAGATGTACACACCTTCTACCCTTGCTAAGGATGTATCATATAAAAATTTTAGATTTTTCTACTGGGAGTTATAATTGAAAAACAGAACAGTCCAGAGAATGTTTCACTCTGTCCTGGTTCTGGACAGTTTACATTTCTCTGGGATTTAAGCCATCTTAAGGTGTGTTTCAGCTCTGGAAGTCTACAACAAAGTTGTAGAGTACTTAATTACCTTTCCAGAACTATATACTACACCTCCCTGGGCTAAAAGACCTGTGAGTTATGCCCTGTTGAAGATCAGCAAACATGCTGCCCAAAACAGAGCACTCTGTTTTTCAGCCTTTTGAAACTACACTAATGACCATCCAATTTTTCTACCCAACCAGGCCTTAAATGTTGAACCTAGTGATTTTTATTCCTTGTTATCATTATTTTGCATGCATATGCCTATGATATCTCGGTACTACGTTCCTCACAAAAGAAAATCCTACCGGATTATACCGGCATATACGTCTCAAGTGTGGCACTAAACGGTCCCTTGCACACGTTTACTACACGGACATATACGTTGTTAGTACCTGCAGAAGACCACACAATATTGATGCACTCAATGGTTATTCATTTCAGGCAGATCCATATTTGAAAATAAATACAAACGCCCGTATCATTGTCATACGGCCGTCCTTGAGTTAGGTCACGTCTCAAGGTACGTGATCGTGTTTCAACACCACACGACGGGGAACCCGAGTATGTCATGAACGGGTCGTCACGGTTGGGAATGTTATCAACCCAACAGATACCACCTACTGCCCTGCAGGGCACGCTGATGGCAAGCGCTGCGTATGTCCTCCTGGGCTATTTCCAGACGAACACACTCTCGCGTTACTGACCACGCGATGGGGTCTCCACTTACTTGCCTAATGCACGCTAGGGATCCGCGTTTCATATGAACTCAGGGACATGAAGAGTCCAAGAGTTTCATATTGACGTCTCACACCAAGCTGTGAGACCTATCCCTGAACCTCGTTCCTCATCAGGAGAGCTAACCGAAATTGAACCGCTTTAGGTGGCGTTCCTTATCATTCTTAACAGAGAGTAGGTGCGTCGTTACATAATTAAAATTCAGAATTATAGCACATAGGTTAGTCTTTGCCACTTTAAGTAACTATGCTAATATAGTCCTTACTTGAGCAACTACCGAATCCTCACCGTAATCCTAAGTTTTCCCATAATACAGTCCTTAAGTATTGTGCTATCCCCAATGCGGCTGTCGGACCGGGGTCCGCTCATCCAGAATCGCAGAGGGTGGTGCCGCGCGATGCGACACCTGACAGCACACGTCATAAGGACATATTATATTACATTGGAAAACAACTGAACTGTACAAACAGGTACAAACTTCAGTTACAAACTATTGTTTATATTACACAGAGGAAGTCTACACTATACAACTCATGCCCGCCTATCTAGCAAAAGTCGGCTGTCCAGCCCTAGGGCAACCAACACTAGCTGCACTCCTCAGCTCAGCGCGGCGTGTACGGCTCCCACTCAGCCGTGGTCCCCGACGGAGGGTAACCCTCGCCAGTAGACTCGTACTCCAAGTCCGTGGGTGGCTCCTCACCTGAAAAACACTTAAGCAGCAACCGTGAGCATGATGGCTCAACAAGACTGAACCGACTCACCTAGGCATGAAACTCTACATGAGGTGTACAATGACATAGGATAGTAATATTGCAGCAAATGGACACGCCTACACTTTCATCCTTAGTTCATCTTTTAGCAATAAGTTAACAGTTCAGGAATCTGAAATTTAGTAAGCAGTATTTGGTGGCACACATGTTGCAATACGATTATATCAATCAACAATATTGAATCATCATATTTCATACATTAATCTATGTCACGACTCAGTGACCAAGCGGTACTCTTCACCGCGAGGGACGGCGAGTCGACTCGATATACACCTGCAGGGAACCCCAAAGAGCACGTCACGTACGCCCACCCGTGGAGCTGCACAGCACACTCACTCGATGTCGTACGGGACAACCTTTCACCCAACAGCCCAAACGTCGAACCGGACGCACCGAAACGAGCAGGAGTTCCCCACACGGAGCATCTCTCTATGCCTGTTGGCAGATTTCCACCTTGCTGCCCTCAGCCTACACCTATAAATCGGTGCGTTATGCCTCGACGCCCGGAGGTTTACGCTACATCGGTTTATCGGGGCCCATATATCCGATATGCCTTCGGTACGTTCAAACTTGATCAGCGTGGGCCGCACACGGATCGGTCGTCAATCGACAAGGACAGGGCCGCACACACAAGACTCCCTCTTGCTGCGCCCTAGCCCCTGCCTAGTCTCATTTTCATTACTAAAATGATCTCGCATCACTCGAACCAATCCCGTGTGTCCCAAGCCTATCTCGCGAGTAGATTCCAACTACTTGACTTGTACCGAAGTTCTATGAAACATTAAGCATAGCCTGTCTATTCGATGACTTAGACACTACCCTCACTCTTATGGAAAACTTCTGGTTATGCAAGTGGGGTTCCATTCATCCTACACCTAATGCACATCCATACTTCATACTAAGTGCTCATAAAGCAAAACTTGAAAAATAGTTTAATGCAAACCGGGGCTTGCCTTGTTGCTGCTGGTCAGGGGTTAGTTCTTCTTCTGGAAGCAGGAAGTCGAGTACTTCCGGAGCCTCCTCGCCTTCAACGACTACATGTTAATGAATATGCACATATGTTTATTGTAATGCTTCTGCTATTAGTTCTAATACCCAGTTTCTAACAACTGGAACCCTGTTCAAGAATTTAAAATGGTACTGGGGTTTAGTGGTTTGGTTTTGGATCTATGCACATGATTAAGTGCTAAGTGGCTGTCCCCCTCTTCCTCATTGATCACCTCAAGTGGTTAAACAGAGCAGGGGTGATCCAGAGCTCCAATGGAGCTGAGAATTTTCGTGTGAGTTCCTTGTCCCAAGACAACTCTCTGGATCAAAATTTAGCACTTGTCACTGAGTGGTTTGTTCAGAATACTTCTTTTAGCAAATAAGCAAAGAACAATTCATTCTGAGATCACACCCCTGTTTATGCCAAACTTAGTGAACTACAATTTGAATTATAGCTCATAGAGTTTGCATGAATTGTCCTAGTATTTTTGGAGCTAAGATTTGACCAGAACTGAATTTCCATGTTTTGGAAATTCTCTGGAAATGTTTCTGTATTCAAATGAACACAGCACCTTCAAATTTGAATTGCTCTGACCAAATGAACTCCAAATTGTCTGAAATTTTTACAGGGGTTCACTAACGTCCTAAAGAACATTCTGGCAAAATTTGCGGATTTTTGGATTAACCAAACTCCCTCTAAAATTCTTTTTCTGAAAAGATTTATAGAATTTTCCAGAATTAATTAATGGGTTTCGTACAAATTGGGTTGCATATTTGGACAAAGCTAGGCAAGATGAATCCAAGCCAATTTGAATCACTAAATTTGGAGCTACCTAGCAAAAGTTATGGGTTTCTAAAGTTTGGGGAAATTCTGGAATTTGAATTAACCGGGGAAAAGTTCAAATTCCTGACAGCGGGCCCGGCTCCCACGTGTCACCACCTCGGCTGCGCCACACGGGGCCACAGGACTGTTCTCCGCGTGGTCACATCTGATCCGGTGCAACAGAAAATCCCCACGCTGTGCATCGAGGGACTAACGAGCGGGCCCGGCCGGCTCGTCTTCTTCCTCGCGCCCGCCCTTTTTCCCGCGCCGCCCCCTCGCCGGCACACCTCTGAAGCTCGCTGGACATGGCTTCCCTACCGCCTCTCGGCCGGAAACTCGCCGCCTGGGCCTAATTTCGTGCGCTGAACATGATGGCACCGACTGCTCCAGTCGGCGGTGGCCCTAACCTAGCCGGCGATGGTGCAGCGGCTCGGACTCCCTTCGGTTATGGCACCCGGCCAACTCAGCCCGCCAAAACCTCGGTGGAAGGGCTCTACAGCACCGGGGGATCTCAGAGAAGGTCGACAAGGCCATGCAAGGGCTCGGGAAGAGCTCTAACCTAGCCGTCACCGTGAGCCCGACCCTTCCCACCATAACCGCGGTTGGAAAAACCGGGAAATATGCCGGCTACAGCCAAAACTAAGCTAGGGTTGCAAAGAAAACTTGGGCGCCGTCGAGTCTAGCTCCTGTGAGCACAGTTTAGTGAACTGACGATGAGAAGGCAGTGGGAATTCGGAGGTCTCATACTGGAACGTCGTCCTGTGGTCGGCGGCGAAGTTTTTCCAAATTCCTTCTCGGTGGTTCACGGCTGGTCTTGTGGTTTGGGTGGAAGCAGCAGTGCTCACCGGCGCGTCCGGGGATGTCCCTGATTGGGCGTGAACGAGCCTGGTATAGGCTGTCCACGTGCGCCCGTTCGCCGGTTAGTCTTGGCTTGCCTCGGACAACGGAATTCAGGGCTCGGACACTGCCGGAGCTTGCTAGCTCTCGCGCTGGGAAGGTGAGGAACGAGGGCGTAGCTCTGTTGTGCAGGTCGGAGGGCGCTGTGGCACAGTTTGAGCTGGCTCCCGATGATTTCCCAGAGGTGGCGGCGAGCTCGGTGGTTATCGGGCGCAAGAAGCAGAGACGAAACGCGAGTTGATCGGTTCAGAGGGGGGGTCACGCCGAGGCAGCGAGTCGGTAAGCTGGTTGCCAGCGCGTGCGGTGGGGCGAGGTGGCTGCTCGCCCGGTTCGGTGTCGAGCGCTGCCGAGGCCCGGTAAACCGAGCTCGCTCGGTGTTACTTCGGTCCGAAGTCTAGCTGACTAGTGGGCCCTCTTCTCCCCCCTAATCCTCTCTGTTGTGCAAATATCCCACCTACTCAGACTTGAAAAGGGAACTTAGCCACCAATTCAGAGGAAGAATTTGAATTCATCAACTTCAAACTGGTTTGGCCACATTCCCTTCATATTAGAATTTGAAAATTCAAACTCAGTTTGAATTGTTACAAATTTGGCTCCCGACAAGATGAAGTCCAATGGGACTGAAAATTGGTGGGGTTACTCAGAAAATTTTGCTGAGTTCGAATATGAAGCTAACTTTTGAATCTGAGTGATGAAAGTTTGTGCAATTTGAATTTACATTCAAATTGGCCTCTTTTTCAAATACCTCCAAAAGTGTCTCAAAAAGTGTTGGATTTACATGAAATTTGGCCTGAACCTTCCCAATACTTTTTAAGTTCTAGGGTGAGCTCAACCTCTCATGTTCATGTGTAAAAATCCCACTTTGTGAAAGTGTAGGCTTTCCTCTCTAATCACTCTTTTGATGGAGGTTACTTGCTATTCACCATGTTTCACAAGATATCCACAACAAAAGTGTGGTGTTGTGAGGTGATGAAAAGTTTTTGCAAGTCCCTTTTCTTGAGCTTTTACAGTTTCTTACTAGCAACACGAATAACCAACAGCAGCGGCAAGGATGCTCATGAGTAACCACTCGGAGGTTTCCGAGTGTCATTGGCAACCATAATTATAAGCATAGAGTTAATACCTGCAAAACAACTAGTATAGTATCCATGAGCATAAACCTCAGCAAGACTTAACCGTCTAACCTAATCATGAAACTCTACATGAAGTTTACGACATAAAGTAGGATAGCAATTGCATAATAAACTCGCCTAAAAGTGGATCCTTATTCTCAGGTCTTATTAGCAACAAATTAATAGTAACCTTGGGCACGTCACGTCGGGAGTCCAAAATCAAACTAGAAACGCTTTCCCCCGATGTGAATTGCTCACGGTGGAAATGAATCGAATTTGCTCTAACCTATTCAAAAAAGGTAACAGCACAATGCTAGTATCAACTTCAATCCACAATGATTAGTTCTTATCTCAATGCAAGTTCTTCTACGTCACAATTGTGAGAACAAGTATGCTCACTACCACAAGCGACGCTGTGATTCAAATAAAAAACACCCGTACTACACGACACGTACGCCCGTACTCGTTGTTGACTACAGCAACCATCACTGACGTCGTACGTGGCAGCCTTTCCCAAGTTTCACCTACGTCGAATCGATCCGATCGTTCCGTACAGTAGCCTCACCTCATGGTGCACCTACCGACATGAGATGTCATGAGAGAGTTATCCGCATACTGCACACTGGCCGTCCGCCTGAGGCGACAGGAAAAGTCCCAACGCAAGCTTCCGAAGGTACATTGCTTTACTGGGTCGCATATAGCCAGCATGAGTCCGGTACACATCTCAGACTTGCTCAACAGGGCAATCACTGATCGGTGCTTGACCGACACGGACAGGTATAACGCACCCACGCCCCTATGTCCTGTTTCTCCTACAACCTGCCCGGTCTTAACTTCAACTTACTAACAAATTTCTGAACCAATCCCATATGCCCCTTTTTCTCCTGTTCATGTGAGTAGCGTCCAAACACTTAATTTCTACTGAACCCTAATTAAGCATGGCAGTTTCTACATGATGAAAAGACACATACCCAATACTCCATAGTTTTATCTGGTCATGCAAGAGGAGTATCAAAGCAACTAGACCTAATGCACATTTCATTTCCTAACCAACATAGTGAATACAAAGTAAAAACTTAAAAGCTGTTAAATGCAAACCGGAGCTTGCCTGTTTAGCAGGGGAGTAATATATATAATCAGTTAGTGATCTTCTATCCCTTGATCCTCCTGAATTCGCTCAACTGATCCACACCTCAAGGGATGACTCCGTCGAAGTCCTTCGTCGTGAGCACTATCGACATGTATATGCATAAGCTTTTATAATGCAATTTAAAGAGATAAAGACTGAAACTTGTGAAAAACAGAGGACTGTGTGGAAATGCTAGGATGATGTTGTTGCCTCCGTTGTGCAAAGAAACTTAAAGGTTAACTTCATCTGCCTTAGGAATTTTAGTTATAAAACTAAGTTTTCTAATGAGAATATAAGATGAGCTGAACTAATGTGAAGGAAACTGGAGAACCTGAACTCCAATGATTCTGAAAACTTTATAGTAAGTCCTACACTACACATATACTTATCTTGCCTAATTGCAGCTAATGTGGAAGGAATATGTGTCCCAAATAATTCCCACAAGACTTATATTTTTCTCACCTACATAGGAATAGAAAACCAATACAGGGAGTTCTAAGGCTTGAATTGATCTGAAATTTTACATGTTAGTTCCTGGTCACAAGAAACTACTTTGGTCCAAAATTCATGACTTTTACTTGAGTAGATTCTCCAGAACAATTCTTTAAGCAGTTATGCTAAAAAACATTTATTCTGAATATGTGCATTATCATGCCTAATAAAGTGAACTACAATTTCAAGTATCGCTCATATAGCATGCCTGAATTTTCCTATGATTTTTGGAGCTATGGATTGCCCATAACTGATTTAACAAAATGGAATCATTTTCTGAAAAAGTTTCTGGACACTTTGAGCACAGCAGCTTGTATTCTGGAAATTCCTAATTAAATCAACTTCAAATGAGCTGAAAATTTGCTGGGATTTCAATAATATCCTAAAAAATAATCTGGTAAAATTTGAGGATTTTTGGATGAACCAAACTCCCTCAATAATTCTTTTTCAGAAAAGAATTTTCCAGGATTTATTATTGTCTTTCATGCAAATGGGGTTTCATATTTGGATAGATATTTGCAAACTGAATTTAACCCAATTTGAATCATCCAATTTGGAGTTTCCTACACCAAGTTATGAATTTCCAAAGATGTAGCAAAGTCTAGAATTTATTTGCCATTGAAAATTGAACTGGGCCCACGGTTTTAAACTGCAGCCAATAGAATTTGGGCCACACTGTAACACCCACATGGAGAGCTACAAGGGCAGAATCTATTGATGATGCTGCATGGGATGCACTTACCGGATGCGCTACCCCTTCTGTGAGCAGCTTGTGAACACTACCTTTGAGCTGCACTCATATCGGAAGAGTGGTACAAGGGAGATCATTGGACCCTATGAAGGAGCTCTTTCCAACCCACAAGCTGCTTACAAGTCTCAGAGGTTGCTCGCGGAGTTAGGAAACCGCTATGCAAGTGCATAAGAAGATATCCGCTACCTCCGCAAGAAGCTGTTCTTGCTGGAAAAACAAGAGGAGACTCGTGCCAAAGCGGGAACAAATATAGCACCAGCGTCATCTATCCCTACATGGACTGCCGACTCACCATGGCGTGCGCCCATGTATGGACCATCCCTGTCACACGGCGAGAACAGCACCGATTCTCATGATTAAGTCTAGGTTTCCCATTGAATAAAGTTGTAATAAAAACGCTTAGATCGTGGTAACTTGAATAAGAGTGGTGTGCTCAATTATGATTGCTTGTGTTTGCGTGCTTGGTGTGAGTTGTGGGACGCTTCGGCGAATGTCCACATCCACACATAGCTGAGAGATGTGAGATGCTTCGTCACTTGTTCACATCCTCATATAGGCTAAAATTAATAAAATAAGTTGCTTAGTTCATACACCTTGATGCCTGATCAGACAACGGCCGCTCGCGGAAGAGGTGCTTCCACATTCCGAAATGAGGAGTCATCCCCAAATAGACTTTGCACAAGACAATGAACAGCAACGCCTGGAGTACGCCGCCCGGCGTCAGGTGATGGAGCTCCAGCCCGTACTTATGCAGCAAGCCGTGGAAGAAGGGCTGCGCCGGCAAACCAAGCCCGCACAAGTGAAATGTGCTCTGAGACACGACCTCAACAGCCTGGGGAATTGGGAATAGCTCCTCTACGGGGACGTGGATGGCGCTGTCATCGCACTCCGACAGTAGCCTCATCTCCAAAAGGACGATGATGCGGCTCTGGCGGAACTCTGACTTCGACCACGAAGACATCTCGCCGAGAAAATGGGAAGGCGTGTCACATAAGAAAAAGTGGAGTTTTCTCTCTCTCCAGCGGAAGCACTGAGAGGAAGGAGCAATGGTGGGATAAAAGCGAAAGAGGTAGAGGAAGACAGGAGTGCTACACGAAACAGAGGGGCACGAAGGCAAAGCAGGCAATCCTAAAAGAAAGTTGGGGTAGAGGGGAATATAAA
This sequence comes from Neostapfia colusana, assembly GCA_030760725.1. NCBI lineage: Eukaryota > Viridiplantae > Streptophyta > Magnoliopsida > Poales > Poaceae > Neostapfia > Neostapfia colusana. The sequence goes on along the minus strand of JASWHV010000014.1, from coordinate 59,094,706 downwards.
GTGGATGAAGCGGCACCACAACTGACAACCGTCACATGGCAGGCAACCTTTTGGCACCGCCTCGAAGAAACCGTCGCTGTAACGCCACTCAAACCCCTTGCCCCCCAGCTTAAAACCGCATAGGCTGCTAGGGAGCCAAGTCAAGAAGCGCCTGCTCGGTTCCCCCATGGCAAAACGGTCCAAGAAGGCGCGGAGGCCCCACTAGGCAACAACCATTTGGCGTCACGACGCGAGACCGCGATCGCTACATGGGAGTTGAGTCGAACGGTGCCTCCTCAAACCCTGCCAGACATGAGGTTCATGGAGGACGACACGTCATTGGAAGAAGGTAAGTCTCCAGGCCCGCATTATGGGCTCGAAAAGTCTCAGGTTCATCGGCTGGCCGGTGAAAGGCTCAGACGCCGTCTGGGGCGACCCCGAGTGTGGGACGAGGGTTGCGAGGTGGTCCGCTACAGAGACAACTTGGGCAGGATGAATCCACCCAACACCTCAAAGCTTGTAGCCGAGTCCCAGCACCGCGAGCGCCAAGGTAACAATCTGAAGGGTCGGCAGCGAGCCGCCCGAGCAAGCGACAAGCTCGAGAACCATGCACACGCCACAAGTAGGGATCTGATGAAACGCGGGCACCGAGCCCCCAACCAAAAAGCCCTTCAGCACGAAGCAAGGCCAATGGTTTCAGCTGCCCAAAACGAACAGGGGAAATGGGTTTCACTCGGCTCCACCCAATAGGCAGCTCATCGGGCTCGAGTGCTCAACCATCGAGGAAAGCTTCCGATCGACACAACCCCTCTAAGTCACGAACAGCTTGCGGATGGGGGGCGAGGTGAGGTGAACTCGGAAGGGGAACTCCAGGGCTTGCCGCAGGGCCCCAGCGGGATGACCAAGGGTCGTGACCGACCACTAGAGGCTCATACGTTGCGGCTATGTAGGAAAGCCACATAGTAATGATCCTTTTCTTGTTTTTAGTTATGTAGGTGCAAGGCCGACCAATGTTCACCCCCGACCGATCGGCGAGATCGATCAAGGGCTCGGGGCTACCGACAAGGTTCTTGACTCCAACTCCCTAGCGAGAAGCGAGAAGATATTCCACGAAGGACGACGAAGGAGTACACCCGAGTATGAGCTCGGGAGGAGGCAAAGGGGAAAGGACAGAAAGCCCGGGATCGATCCCTGGGCAAGTCGCGAGACTTCGCCTTAGGGTGTAGACAAAGGGAAGACCTCGATGGGAAGGTCCGAGCCTGACCTCAGGTAGGAGAGAAGCAGGTGTCCTTCAATGCGGAGCAGGCATTGCCCCTACCAAGGGGGTGGACACTCAAGTGCTTTCCCTGGCCTCAACATTGAATACATGTCACCTCCCACGGAACCGAAGAGAAGTGGAACACGGGGCACGCGTGTGCCTCAGTATGGTCTACCCTAACGACGGGACAAGGAGCAGGCGTCACGGCAGGCTGTGACATCCTGGCTCAAGGCTTAATAGGATTCATAGAATACTCATACCATAAAAGTATACCTTATTTTATGGAAGCCCACCTACAAAGAACTTCGAGGTTAAGCATGCTTGGCCTGAAGAAATTTAGGGATGGGTGACCGACCGTGAAGTCTTCTAGGGTGCGCACGAGTGAGGACAAAAGTACATAGAAAAGACTAATGTTGGCCGGTGGGGCTAGTCTATGATCTTAGAGAGCTGCCATAAATGGTATCAGAGCCGACCCTCGCAGTTTCATAGGTGCGTACTGGTCAGTGAGAAGGATACGGTAGCGTACGGGTTAGGGACATTGGTACGTAATGGCTAACAGGGCGTACGGTTTGCGTATGCCAGTACTGAACGTACGGACGTGGCTAAGAGGGGACAATCCTGTCTTAGGGTTGACCGATGAGACACCTTGATGGCACAAATTACACAAGATATGAGAATAAGTCCAATGCCAAGATAAGGTCAAGGACAAAGCGAGCTTGTACAATTGTAGCAAATATGGGCATTACATCACAAATTGTCCATATGATAAGAAAGATGAGGATGATAAAAAGAAGAAAAAGAAGAAAGGAAAAATTCAATACAAGAAGACTCTCAAGAAAAAAACAAATTCTTTGGGGCTGCTCACATTGGAGAGGAGTTGGACTCCAATGATGAGAGTTCGTCATCCGAAGACGAAGAAGTGGCCAACATTGCCATCAACAAGTCTTCAAGCAAGAAGGTTAGGTTCTACTGCCCAACCGAGATGATTGGAAGAAAGACAAGCACACTTGTCTCATGGCCAAGGAGACAAAGCGTAAGATAAGTTTCAAATCCTCCTCCAAGTCTATTGCTAGTGATGACCATGGTGATGGTAGCAGTAGTGGTGATATGGAGTTCATGTTTAAAGGAATGAGCAAAAAGACTTTTGCTAAAATGGAAAGTATAACGGAACAATTATTTCATGGAGGTGCTTCTTGACAAATAAGAAGGATTACTCATCCTAGAGAAGGAGGAAAACCTTAAACTTGAGAGACTCTTAGAACTTGAAAAAGAGAAGAGTAGCAAACTAGACTTAGAACTTGCATCATGCAAGGAGACATGTTCAAGTCTCAAGAGCTCAAATGTTGCTCTTCAAGACGAATTTGAATGTTAGTCAAAAACTCACAAACCACTTGCTGTGCAATTTGAAACTCTCAAGTATAGTGCTTCATCTTATAAAAGTCCACCAAAATCAACTAAGCACTTCACCACTAAAAGTTGTGATTGTGCAAATTTTATAATTAACTTGAAGCAACAACTTAATGCATCTCAAGGCAAATCTCAAACCAAGACAGGAGTCTTTGATAAGGAGAAACTCAATTATGCAAGAAGTGCATATTTGAACTCTAGATCTCCACTAATCAAGTATGGCCTTGGCTATGATAGAGGTGGCAAGCAAAGCACTAGGGTTATAAAGAACAATAAGGAGTATATTGCTTTTGTTGAGGAAGGTTTTTCCAAGAATGTGCATTTAGATAGCTCTCTTCCTGCTAATGCTCACTTTACGTCTACTATGCCATTTCATGACCTTGATGCTTCTTACGTGTTAATGAGAAATAAATTTGGTGAAATCATTGCTAAATATGTTGGGCCACACCACAAGAAACCAAAAACTTGTGTGTGGGTGCCCAAATCCCTTGTGACTAACGTGAGAGGACCCAAACAAGCTTGGGCACCAAAAAAACAAGGCCTATTTGTTTTGTAGGCATACTACTCCGGTGGGTCAAAATGGGTTATAAATAGTGGATGTACAAATCATATGACCGTAGAGAAGAAGATGTTCATTGCATATGAAGAAAATGATGATCCAAGTGAAAGTATCTCTTTTAGCGACAATAGTCAAGGGAGGGTGCTTGGTATTGGTAAATAGATATTTCCTTTCAACATTCAATTTCTCAAGTTTTGCATATAGAATCTATTTAATACAATTTAATGTCCATTCCACAACTTTGTGAAAAGGGATACTATCGGTGTTTTTACCACCGACTAGTAATAGAATGCTTCGTGTTTTATGTCTGGATGGCTAGCTAAAAAAGACAATGATTTATACTGGTTCGGACAATGTGTCCTACGTCCACTCTAGGGTGTTCGTCGGTCTTGTATTAGCTCAAGCAGTTCGAGGAACTATGGTTAAAAGTGAGGTTATCTCGCATGCGCGAGTGAAGATAAATCCTAAGTGTCGTGTGCATGTGAGCCATTTCGCCGTGTGAAGGGAGGTTTTGAGCCTCCCCTTTTATAGCCTGGACGCCTATACCTACCCGCCGGCTCCTTATAAATGGGGGGTTTGCATGGTGTGTCAGCGCCTAAGGCGGCCCAAAGCCGTGCAGGAGCAATGAGTAAACCTACTCCTATCTAGTCTACGGTCTATGTCTACTTTCCATCCCTGTACACCCACACCGAGCGGGATGGGATGGGTGGTGGTGATGGCCCGATGTCATGCTTGTCTTGTCTCATGTGGCCTCCCACTCCGTCTTGAATTCCTTCCGCCGTTCCATCACGTCGGTATTTAAGCCCCCCGCATGCCTCCAATTCGGGATCTAGCATGGATTGCTCTTTCTAATGGCCTTGTCGGCCAGGCTTGAAGGTCAGACATTGCTTCTTTCCTTGTGGGTTGGTTGCTTCCTTGGGGTCGGGCTTCCTGGCGACGTCATCCTAAATTCGTAGCGTAGACCAGTGCCAGCGCAGACACGTGTCTCTGCGCAATTAGTTAGACGGTTGCTTCTTGGGTACCCGGGGTACGTCACGTCGTCAGTAGCCTGTAAAAGTCCCAAAAATGTAAAGTCAATAAACTGAATGTTGAATACCATTGTGTTCCAAATTCATGAAAAGTGGACATACAGAAACTTTCTACATGTGATGATGCACATGAGTGTCCAACCAAACAAGCTCAAATGTTCATTTGAAATGTTTTAAGCCAAGGTTAAATTAAACACCATGTGTAAAGCTCTCATGTGCAAGAGGATGTTTTGAACTCGGATTTTGAACTCAATTTGTTCACTCAAATTCAATTGTGGGCATCACAAGAAGAAATACAAACTGTTGTCAAATATGCCATTTGCAGCAGCCAATTTATAAATCAGATTTCATATTTGAATTCCTCAGGTCCAAATTATTAGGAATGCCATGTTTGATAAAATTGGGAGATACTTTATTAAGTATTTCATAGAGGACATTGAATTACATTGGAAATTCAAATTCAAATTTGAATTTGGATGAAACTTGGTCAATTATCCAAAGGAATTCCAGAATTGAACTCCACATATTTGAAGGGGGTCACCTGCCAAAAATTGAGATCTTTTAGAGGATGAGGAGGAACTGAATTGTGAGACTCACTGGTCAGCCGCAACACACAAAATATCAACGCAGTCGGTTCTCTGTTTCTTCTCCCGGACACACCGAGGCTTCACCGGGGCGACACCGAGGGAGCACTGCTGCCACCTCCCAGCTGCTTGAGCAGCGCTGGAGAGCAGCTCAGCGCCCTTATCACCTCACGGCGTGCTCCTTTTGCCCACAAACCGAAACACCGGATGATGTGGATGTCCCACCCATACTTATAATCCAACCCATTAACCAAATGCAAGATACTTCAAGTCATACATACCATGGCCCTTTGACAACAAGTCATGCCAAAAAGTTGCAACCACAGGTGACATCACTCCTGGCCGAATCCGATAATCATTTAACTGAGAATTTTATACTACCTAAAAGTTCTACTTTGGTGATGATTAGGTACACACGACAATAACCAGAGAAAAACACAATGGTTCAAACTGTTCGAACTGAGCCAAAACGGTTTGGGCTGTCCGGACTGAACCAAGACGGTTCGGGCTGTTCGAACTTTCCACTTTAGAAGCTCCAAATTTATTTTCAATTCTGTACCAACCTGGCACGTCCCTTGCTGCATATGGCACATGGTGTGAAATCATATCGTCTAGTTTCCAATGCAATAAAGGGTTCGTCATTTGGACTTCCCAATCAAGAGTAATGACTGTTTTACTACAAGAAGGTCAAGAGCTGAAGGGCTGCGTGAGGCACCTCAGGAATGCATTTCATGGAAGCTCTTTGACTCATCTAAACCCATGCACTTAAGGTCGTTTCACACCTAAAATAGGAGGGTTGTTCCTAGTATAAATATGTAGCATTTCTATGGATTCGGCAGACTTGAATATTAAGAAAATTACCCCTTTGTCTAGCTGTTTGCTAACAATTCCAGAGAGTGATCTCTACCCCTTTGCTCTTGTGATTTCCTCGTGGAATTACAGAAGCGGCTGCATCATCGGCTCCGAGTCATTGCTCCTGGTCCATTGATTCCAGGTTGTGTTGGTTGGTTCTTTGAGAGTGTGGTTGGGCGAATCCTCGATTCAGGTTGCCAGTTAAAGACGGTGGTTGGCTTCGAGTTTTATTTGTCAGGTTGCACTAGTATCTTGGCTTCTTTGGCGCTAGCTATCGCCTTGTGATCCTACGACGTGAAGATCGGGACCCTAATCCGTATCATTTTTGTATCAGAGCTTCATTGACACGGTAGGATCCTTTACCCTTAGCTACATTTTTTTGTGTTGTCCCATCCACTAAAAGCCAGAATTATATTTGCCATAACCCGTTGTTTCAATATGTTTTCTAGTGAGTCTTGTTAAGTTTCAGTTCAAAAGATTTCGTGTTTAGTTTCTGATCATATCATAATTCTTGTGTACATGTTTCTATTCAAAAAAAAGAAAAAAAGAAGCAAAGAGAAATCAGAATAGTCAAGAAAAGAGAGAAATAATGAATCATCGAAAGTGGGATGAACATGTGCTGCAAGTTGTGCAATCAGCTGATGTTTTTTCATGTGCGATGATGTAATTACATCTTTTATATATTGTGATCAGCACTAGGCATCGAGCTTCTTGATGGATTGCTACTTAGATTTACAATATCAAGAATTCAGATTGTTTTTCCTTGTGCATCACTCCCTACCAAGCTCCACCAATATTCCACCTCTTTACTAAGCAAACCGGTCTTTTATTCGCTTAACCATCATTTCTCTTTTGCCACCACACATGATACTTCTGTAATCTGCAGGTAGTCATAAGAGTTTTGGTTGGTAAGAGAGGTGAGGTTGTGACAAAATTTCCCAATTTTCCTAATTCCACATATCCTTGTTATTCTTACTTTACTAATATTACAGGAGAATGGATGATTCACCTAAAGTAGAGGACTGTGTCACCATGGCACAATTCAATGAGTTGAAGCAAAGCATGAGGAAAAGCAATACCAACTGTCACAAGACCTTCGGACAATTATGGCTCAGCTAAGAAACCTTAACAACATTCCTGAAGTTGCAAGTAAACCTGAGGAAAACAATGAAGAAGACGCTGCTCAACTTGCAAGACAACAGCGACAACTACAAAGACAAGCTGCTGCTCATGTTAGAAGACCTATGGTGAGTGGTCGTGGGAATGGAGGCAATGGTGCTGGTCGTGGGAGAGGAAGATATTATGAAGATAGAATAAGTGAACACACTGATTCTGATTATGGGTATGAAAGAGACGATCTTGGACAGCCCCAAGATGAAGACCATTGGCGTCGAGGTCGTCATGCATGAAACCTAGAAAATGAAGAGAGGTTTGGCAAGCTTAAATTTACAATGCCTAAATTTGATAGTGGATCTGATCCTGAAGCTTATCTCACATGGGAATTAAAGATTAAGATTTTTCGTTTGCATAATTATTCTGAAGAAAAAAAGATGGCAATGGCAGCACTTGAATTTGATGACTATGCTCTAATTTGGTGGGAGCAAATGCTTAATGATAGAGAAGATGTTGGACAAGGTGCTGTTAGATCATGGGCTGAAATGAAGAGGGAAATGAGGGCTATATTTGTCCCCAAGCATTATCATCGAGAACTTTTTTAAAAGATTGCAAAGTTTGAAGCAAGGACATCTTTCTGTAGATGAGTACTACAAAGAAATGGAGAAGGAAATGATCAGGGCCAATGTAAATGAGGATGAAGAGCAATCAATAGCGCGTTTCATGTCCGGGTTACAACCAATATTCAGCGAATTGTGGAGTTTCAGCCATACCGCAGTCTTATTGATTTAGTGCATCAAGCAAACAAAGCTGAAAGACAATTGCAGCAAGACATTAAAATAAATAGAGCTACACCATTCAGCGCAAACGGAACATCAAGTGCAAGCAAATACACACCAGGGAGTAGTGTTGGCCGAGGCACTCTCAGCTCAAGTGGAGGCTCAAATTCAATTGCTCGTGACACTTCTAGTGGTAAAAATTCTGCTGCTCGAAATGAACAGAACAAAACCGTAAATTCAGCAGCCACCTCAGTAGGATCTACCGCCAAGAGTAGTGGAATCCAATGCTTTAAGTGTGGAGGTCATGTACACATTGTAAGAGAGTGTCCGAAGTATCACACCATCATTGTTAATGACCACGGAGAATATGAATCTGCTAGTGAGGAAGAAAAAGAAGTTTATGATGAAAGAACATTTGAGGATACTATGGAAAAAGCTCACACCTATTGTGAATTTGAAGAACGTGCTGCACTTGTTGTGACTCAAATTTTGAGTGTGCAAGTGAAGGAAGCTGAGAATGGACAGCGACACAATCTTTTCCAAACAAGAGCTAAGGTTGAAGGAAAGGTTTGCAAAGTGATTATAGATGGTGGGAGCTGTCATAACCTTGCAAGTAAGGAAATGGTTGAAAAGCATGGGCTAAAATTGTTGCGACATCCACATCCGTATCATGTGCAATGACTAAATAATTCAGGAGATATCAAGATTGGGCATAAAGTAATCATTCCTTTCAAGATTGGTGAATATATTGACTCTGTAGAGTGTGATATTGTTCCCATGACAGTGTGTCATCTGCTGCTAGGGAGACCGTGGAAATATGATCGCTCATCTCTACATAGTGGTCTTTCAAATCAATACATAATCAAGTGGAGAGGAATGGAATTGATACTGAAGCCAATGTCATGGCAACAAATCCATGTGGAATATTTGCAAAAGAGCTCAAAAGTGAAGGTTCAGAGTGAAAAAAGAAAAGGAGGGAAAGAAAATAAGTGTCCTACACAAAGCCGTGAGTGAGAGCCACAAGCCAAATGTCAAAGACAGAAACAAGGATCAGGGACATGATAGCCACCAAATCTGAAATGAAAGATGTGAGGAATAACCCAAATCAAGTTTTTGTTGTACTTGTGTACAAAGACACCTTGCTTTCAGCTAATGACTTGACCTCTGTTCCTAGTGTTATCGCTCATATTTTGCAGGAATACCATGTTGTTTTTCCGGAGGAAACACCAGCTGGACTACCTCCTTTGTGCGGCGTCGAGCATCAAATTGACCTTATTCCAGGAGCTGCACTTTCTAACCAACCAGCATACCACACCAACCCTGAAGAAAGCAAAGAAATACAAAGGCAAGTACAAGCACTTTTAGATAAAGGATATGTGTGTGAAAGTTTAAGTCCTTGTGCTGTTCCTATGATTTTAGTACCAAAGAAAGATGGATCTTGGAGGATGTTCGTAGATTGTAGAGCGATTAGTAACATCACTGTTTGCTATCGTCATCCTATTACTAGGTTAGATGATATGCTTGATGAATTGAGTAGTTCAATGATTTTACTAAAATTGATTTGCGAAGTGGTTACCATCAAATAAGAATGAAAGTCGGCAATGAATAGAAAACTTCTTTCAAAACAAAGTTTGGATTGTATGAATGGTTAGTAATGCCTTTCGGATTGACTAATGCTCGTAGTAATTTCATGAGGTTGATGAACCATGTGCTGAGATCATTTATCAGAAAATTTGTTGTTTTTTACTTTGATGATATTCTAATTTTCAGCAAGACAATGGAGGCACATATTGATCACATTAATAAAGTTTTGGATATTCTAAGAAAGGAAAAATTGTATGCTAACATTGAGAAGTGCACTTTTTGTGCAGACCAAGTTGTTTTCCTGGGTTTTGTTGTTTCAGGACAAAGAATTCAGGTTGATGAATCAAAGGTAAAAGCAATAAAGGAGTGGCCAATTCCAGGGAATGTAAGTCAAGTAAGAAGCTTCCATGGGCTTGCTAGTTTTTATCAGAGATTTGTAAAGAATTTCAGCACAATAGCTGCTCCACTCAATGAGTTGACGAAGAAAGGAGTTATGTTCAAGTGGGGTGAACCACAAGAGAAAGCTTTTCAAGAAATAAAGAAACGTTTAACTGAAGCTCCCTTGCTTGCATTGCCGGACTTCACCAAAACTTTTGAGGTTGAATGTTATGCAAGTGGACTTGGCATTGAAGGAGTGCTTATGCAAGAAGAAGACCTATTGCATATTTTAGTGAAAAGCTTGGAGGAGCACAATTAAATTATTCCGTGCATGACAAGGAGTTATATGCTTTGGTAAGAGTACTTGAGACATGGCCACATTATTTATGGCCAAAGGAGTTTTTTATTCAGTCAGATAATGAATGTAAAGGTCCCAATATTTTGAATACAAATGAACTGAAGTTTGAACACCATTTGATTTCCAGTTTATGAAAATTAGGACTTGTTTAAATTATCCCACATGTGATGATACACATGAGTGTCCCACCACTCTAGCCAAGGATCATTTGAGTGTTTGGGGGACAAAGTTAATTTAAAACCCATGTGTAAGCTCTCATGTGTAAGGGGGAGTAAAAATTCAGATTTTGAACTCAATTTGTTCAACTCAAATTTCAAATGAGGGCAACCAATAGTAATGCAAACTGTTGTGCTCAAACTCTCATTTGCAGCAGCTAAATTGAAAATCAGATTTCCTATTTGAATCCCATAGGTCCAAATTAGTGGGGATATGCAAAGTTTCAAGAATTTTGGAGATACTTTGCTAGCTATTTAAAAGAGGACTTTAAATTGCATAGGAATTCAAATCCAAATGCATTCCAGATTCAAACTCCGAATAATTGAATTATGTGATCTACCAAATTTGAGATCTTTTAGAGGATGAGAGTGTTCTGACTTGTGGGACCCACTGGTCAGCCACAGTGTACAAAAGATCAGTAGAGTTCAGTTTCTGTTTCTCCACTCGAAATCCATCAAAGCAGCCGAGGCTCCGCAGCCCGACACCGAGCAGCAAGCCAAGGGAAACCTCCTCGTGGCCTCACACACGCTGGCGACCTTCTTCTCGCCCTCATCACATCACGCCGTGCTCTGTTTGCCCTCAACACCGAAGCACCGTGCTTTGCTTCTTCCCTCACGCACGAACTGAAAATCACCGCCACCACACCTCGGCCGATCGGAAGTCGACCGTTCTCATGTGAACAAAGCCTCTGGAGTAGCAAAACGGCACTGGGGACCCTCCCTCTCCCTCCACGATGCGCCACCGACCGGTGTTCGGCCTTCCTCACCCGAGAGCATCATGTTCATGCGGCGGCCGAAAAAAACCGAGGAGAAGTGCTCCCATGGAAAGATCAACCTAGAGCTTGTCACAGCCAAGCAACTGCACCCTTGGACGCGCCAAAATACCGTGCTGCTCTCCTCCAAAGCTCAAGCCGAACCGTGGCTCGTCGCCGATGAATTCCAGATTTTTCTCCCGTCCCGCGGGTAAGATTTCATCAAATTCTCGATCAAGGTTCGGTTAGAGCTCACCATATTAGGCACACACGAGCTAGACTTGCTAAGGAACATTTTTCCTTTGGAAACCTAGCGAGAAACCATCGATAGAGGCACTATTTCCAGCTTTTGCAATGGCGATCGGGGCGGGATACCTCGGTTGCACGGTGAGAACCTAGTTAGAGCCATTTCCGTTCCGTTTTGAATCCATGTCGAGTTCCTCCATGCTCCACTGGTGCTGTAGGACAAAAGCACCTCGCGTTTCGTGGCCTATGGAGGGTTTCCGACGTCGCCGAACGTCGGTGTGAGCTGCCGCACGTCGCGCGCTAGGGTTTAGACATTGCCGACTTGGGGAAACGGCATCAACGAGTTCCTCGCATCGGGTTAGGGTATGGTGGCGAGTATGAGCACTGGAGGTGGCCGGTAGAGCATGCTCCAGCGAGATCCTGCGAGGGGGCGGCGCAGGTGCGCGTGGGCGCGGAAGGAAGAAGACGACCCGCCCGACCCCACACGTCAGCCACTCATTTTAACTGAGGTGGATTTTATGTGGATCTGGATCCATTTGTGGCTGCGCAACTTATATCAGTAGCCCCGTGTGGCATTGGCTGAGGAAGTGCCACGTATCCCGGGCCTGCGGTCAGACTTTTGAAAATTTCCCCGAATTAGTTTAAATTGCAGATTTCATTCAAACTTTAGATGAACATAACTTTTTCTAGGAAACTCCAAATTGGATTATTCAAATTGGTTTAGGTTCAGGTTGGAGGACTCTATCCAAATATGCAACCCAATTTGTATGAAAGTCAATAATTAATTCTAGAAAATTCTTTAAATCTCTTCAGTAAAAGAAATTTATAGGGTGTTAGGTTCATCCAAAAATCCACAAATTTTTCCAGAATATTACATAGGATATTATTGAACTCCTGTAAAAATTTTAGCTCATTTAGAGTTAATTTGGTTAGTAGAATTCAGATTGCAAAATACTGAATTCAAATGTATACATAAACTTTTTCAGAAAAGCCCCAAACATGAAAATTCAGTTCTGGACAACCCTTAGCCCCAAAACTCCTAGGAAAATTAGTGCATGCTCTATAAACTATAATTTAAATTTTAGTCCACTAAGTTTGGCATGAACATGTGAGTTACTTCAGAATTCATTCCTTTTTGCCTTAATTTCTTAAGGAATTGTTCCGAATAAAATCCTCATTGCAAAATGCTAAATTTTGGTCAGAATCTTTTCATGTGACCAGGAACTCAAATTCAAATTTTCAGCTCATGTTGAGCCTTAGATCTTCCTGTCCTGGTTCTCCAATCTTATGTATGTGAGAAAAACATAGGGATTAGTGCGGGAATTATGGGAGAAATTTCCTTCCTTTTTAGCTGCAATTTAGCAAGCTAAGTCCCTGTGGAATATAGGACTTCCTGTAAAATTTTCAGAATCATTGGAGTTCAGGTTCTCCAGTTTTCTTCACATTAGTTCAGCTCATCTTATATGTTCATTAGGAAACTTAGTTTATAACTAAACTCCTAGGGCAAATTTAGTTAAACCTTGATGATTCTTTGCACCACAGAGGCAACAAAGACATTCTTGGCATTTGCACACAGCATCTGTTCTTGAGAAGTTTGAGTCTTTAATTCTTTACATTTCATTATAAAAACTTATGCATATACATGTCGATAGCTCACGACGATGGACTTCGACGTAGTCATCCCTTGAGGTGTGGATCAGTTGAGCAAATTCAGAAGGATCAAGAGATAGAAGATCACTAACTGCTATTATATATATCTCTCCAGCAAAACAGGCATGCTCCAGTTTGCATTAACCATTTATAAAGTCTTATGTTTTACTCAGTGACATTATGCCTTTCCTACAATTGTGCATTAGAGTCTTTAATGGAAACCCAAATGCATAGCAAAGAAAACCAGGGGTTTTGGGCTTAGGAGTCAAATCTCGAGTAGCCACTGCAATGCTAAAATGGTATAGGATTCGGTACAAGTCGAGTAGTTGGAACTACTCGCGAGAATAGGCTAGAGGCACACCACTCGGTTAGAAAGATGGAAAATGAATCACATGGCAAGAAAAATGAGACTGATCGGAGAGTAAGGGCAGCAGGACTTTGGGGCCTGGGTTCCATAGCTCTGCTTGTGTCGATTGAGGACTGAGCCGTGTGCGGGCCTGTTGAACAAGCTAGAACAGTACCAAAGACCTACCGGATTTATGGGAACCGGGAAACCGATGTAATTCCGGTAGTGATCTATTGAGGCATTGCTTGTGGTCCAGAGGTAGGTTGAGAGCAGCGAGGTGTAAATCAGCTAGCGGGCACTGTGGATGCTCCGCATAGAGACCTCCTGCTCGGGACGATAGGGCCAGTTCAACTTTGGCGAAAGGATGAAAGGTGGATGTGTACGATGTCCATGATAGTTGTTGTAGGCAACATCGAGTATGGGCGTACATGACGGGTTATTCGGGTAACCCTTCAGGTGTAAATCGATTATAATCGCCGTCCCTCGCAGTCAGTGAGTACCACTTGTTCACTGTACCATGACGTAGAAAGAACAGACTAGTTGTCATGATAAAACATGGCTGGTTGAAAGCATTACGTTGACTGTTAATGAAATGCTTTAGTTTAGAGCAAATTAAAGTTCCTTTCAGCCTTAGGCAAAACACATAAGAGGAATGCATTTCTTATTTGATTGCGGACTTCTTATGTGTCTTAGCACGAGGATTTCCAACAACTTTCTGCTAAAACTTGAAAGAAAGAGTCAACTAATTAGGCGAGTCTTCTGCCAAGTAATTTCCTATTATACACTGCAAATCTAGCATGTAGAGTTACATGTTTAGGTGAGACGGGTCAGTCTTGCTGAGCCTATGTGCTCACGCTTGCTATCTGAGTGGTTTTGCAGGTTAACATCGACGCTTATGAGGAGGTTGTCCGGTGAGACTCAGAGACTTCTGAGTCGTTTAACACATGGAGAACCCGGTCGCTGCCGTATGACTTCGTGTTGCTAGCGAGAAGAGTCTGCGGGTTGGTGTCACACCCGGTTATTCTGTGGAACACCCGAGTGAATATCACATGCATGCCAGGATCATTTTCTCATGCATGTGATGACAAATAGTGAAATATCATTAGATTACAGCCAAGTGTTCGAATATAAATAAGTCTTACATAGCGTCTCGAAGGACAATAATATGTTCATAATAATGTAGATAGACAAACAGCGGAAGATAAGTCTTTTGGGCTCCATCACATGCGTTGCCCGGGGGGACTCCGTGAACCTAGAATCCTTCTTCGGGTCTGAAGTCTTGGTCGTTATACACCACGTCATTCCCTTGGCCTGAGCAGCAATTTGAAACCAACAGAAAAGCAAGTTTGAGTACCGTAGGTACTCAGCAAGTGTGGGAAAGTTATGTCATGCATGGCTACAACAAGGAGAGGTTGAGCTCATAGTTGAAGCACTACTCAATTAATACCCTATTCCTTAGCTTTATTAAGCACCTACATTACTACATTAGTGAAATGGTCCCAATCCCCTAACCCATCATCAATATCACGTAATCATTAATTCATTTCCAATGTTATCCCTGCTTAACATCTTCCACTTCCCAATTCATCATCATCTAATCATGAATAAGTCCAAGCCGCTCTTGACCGTGAGCACGGCTGTCATGACAGTTTTGACTCTGCAGAGTTTGTACCACTGTACCCACATGTAGTGATTTCATCCCCCGTCGCCGATTGGACTAGAAGAACCTCCATTATGCCAGTGGCCGCGAACCACATTCACACTTCCGAGGTGTGTAGCCAGGAGATCACTACGAAGCCTTTACAAAGGGATTCCCGACGAGTGTGGTCCCACTGAGGTTTCACCCCTAACAACATCAAGGAGGCTCCAACCCCCGCTGCAGTGGCCCCCTGTTGAGCCTTGCGGTTCATATGGTAGTCCAGCTGACACCTATTCCCCGCACCATCCAAACACCCATACTATGTCGGAAATGCACCTAATTAATTGGCCAAGCTGCCCCATCTCAGCATGTGGTTGGCACGGTAAAGCTAGGTTACATGCTCCATGAATCGATCCTTAGGATCCAGGCAAGCACTAAACACAAACCTGTGTCTTGTGCACACAGCACCAACCAGAGCATCCAACTTGCCTTATCCCTATCTCTACATAATTCATAATAATCCATTCAAAAGGGTAAAATAATCAAGGTGATGATTTCATATCCCATTTATCCCATTCTAAGCATGGCTAAGCATGAGTAGTATAAATGAATGACATAATAAAATAACTCCCAACCCAAGGTTACATGTAAACAAGATAATGCAATTCTAGGGAAAGTTCCTAGCATGGGTATCATATTCTAAATTGACAATGCAATTAAATACTAACTACACATCCTAGTATAGGATCAAAGTGGTCAAGGACACTTGCCTTCTTCCTGCTGCTCCGGGAATTGAAAGTCTTGGTCTTGGAAGGTGAGAACCGGCTCGGGGGCTGCTTCTAATCATGCCAACACACATATCAAAAGAAAACAACATTCCATAAGAAACCACGGACACATACACTCATGCAAGTCATGCATGCATGCACATTAAAGCCATACACATAATTAAGTTTTGTGTTCACCCTAGATCGGTTGCTCCTATGCATGCATGCACCTTTAAACATCCATATTATTTCTAACTTTGATTATTCAGACTTCCAAGTATACCCTAATCTCTAGGTTTTCAATTTGAACTATTTCCTACATTGAATATTACCCTTCTTACTTTCCAACTTGTATAAAATGTATATTCCCACTCCAAAATGGTTCTCAGGTCCTCTACATTATCTTAACTTGAAGTTTTGGAGTTGGAGACCCCATTTGACATTTTCCCATTATGTATACCTATTTTCCTATATTTTCAGATTTATTTTCTATACCTAAAAGTGAACTTCAATACTAATATAGTGAATTACCTCACCTACACAGAATATGTTTTGATCTAAAATGCCCAAAAAAATATATTTGACTTCCTTTCTGATGGGATCAATTTAAATTTATTTTTACCTATTTTCAGAATTATTTCTAGCCTAAAAATGAATTTCAGCACTAAAACAGCAAAATAAATTCCTACAAAAATTTTATACTGTTCCAATTATCTAAACAGAACCTTTATAAATTTACCCTACCATTTTTGGTTACTTAGATTCATTTTTTTCAATTATTTAAATTTGTTTTATACCTAAAGGGCATATTTCAGAAATAAATAGCAAAACAGCAAGCTTATTTCATTCCAATTATTTTCAAAGTGCTAGGGAAGTTAAATTTATGTTTCCCCATGTGTTTGCGTTACTATTTGAATTTAAATTCTACTCATATGTTCAAATTTCTAAATTTAATGTCCTATAGGGTCTGAAGTGCAAATCCACCCTATTGCAGGGTCCAATTTTCTATTTCCTAAATTCACAGGGGCCTAACTATACAAAACAGAGAGGCTTTTCCTAATTCTCAAGTTGTTCAGGGGCTAGATCAGTATTTCATATGGGTTTGCATAGTTTTCCAAAAGTCCAGGGGCTAGATCAGAAGAATCTGGGGCTAGCTACTCTTTTCTCACAACCCCAGAGGGTAGCGCGTAATTTTCCCGGGGTTTATACTGCGGGGCTGATGTGGGCCGTTGGATTTAATATGGACGGCTGAGATTAGAACGCAAAGGGGTAGGCGGGAGATCTATTCGGGACCGCACGATTTAAAACGGACGGGCCGCAATCGGCCACGTCGCCCTGGCCGGAGCCAGCCCGCGCTGGCCGGCGGCGCACGGCGGTGGGAGGCGGCAATCTCGCTGGAGAGCTTCGGGTTTTCGTCTACACTCGCTGAAACTGGGATTTATTGGCATAGAACGGAAAAGAGGAGGTAGGGGACCTCACCTCGGTGGTTTTCTTGCACTCGGAGGCCCTGGAAGTCGATCGGCGGCGACGAAGTCCGGCAATGGTCCTCGGTGCTCGTCGAAGCGGCGGTTAGAGCGCAAGACACGGCGTTTCATTCACCTGCAAGACTCCCCAGCGGCGGTGGAGAATGCCACGCATGTTAGATCGGAGAAACAGGACGAAGATCGAGAGAAAACGGCAGAGGATGTCTCGGTTCTCACAGGAGAGAAAAATGGAGCGGGGGAGGGGAAACCGGCGAGGTTTTCTTGCGTTTAAATGCACGAGGGGGGGGTGGCGGGGTCGGTTGAGATGGTGCAGCAATGATGGGCCGGAGATCGTAGCTCTAGGGCGAGGAAATCGGGCGGGGTGGGAGCGCAGCGCTCGGAGGCGGGAAAAGATGGGGCGGCGGTTGGAGGAAGAAGGTGCCGACAGGTAGGTCCCGCGTGGCAGAGAGAGGAGGTGGAGGGGAATAGGCCGCGGGTCGCTGGGCCGGCCGGTGGGTTTCGGCCCAGTGGCCATTTTTCCTTTTCCTTTCCTTTTTCTTTTTCTGTTTTTGCTTCAAATTTGAATTCCGGTTTGAATTTGAAATTTCCTTCAACGTGCATCACGTCCATAAATTTTGAATTCTCATTTTGCCACCTTTTTGGGGTGTTACAACTGTACCCCCCTTAAAAGAAATCTCATCCTCGAGATTGGTGACTCTAGGGAAACAGATCCGAAAATTGTGCCTTGAGCTCGTCTTCTCGCTCCCATGTGGCTTCTGCTTCCGAGAGCTGCTTCCACTGCATTTTGCACATTCGGATTCTTTTGTTCCTTGTGATGCGTTCCATCGTATCCAGAATCTTGACCGGTTGTTCGGCATACGAAAGGTCTTCTCGGACGTCCACCTCATTCATGGGTAACCTCTCCTCGGGTGTTCTTAAGCATTTCTTGAGTTGTGACACATGGAACACATCGTGCACATCTGATAGGCGGGCCGGTAACTCCAACTGATATGCAACTTCACCATTCCTCTCTAGAATCTGGAAAGGTCCAATATACCGAGGTGATAGCTTCCCTTTAACTTTGAACCTACGAAGTCCTATGATAGGAGACACCTTGAGATAGACATAGTCCCCTACGTTGAAAATGAGCTCTCTTCTTCGTATATCGGCATAGCTATTTTGTCGGGTCTGGGCTATTCTCATGTTGTTGCAGATTTCCCTCACTTTCGCCTCGGCTTCTTGTAGTACCTCTGGCCCAAACAATTTGCTCTCCCCAATTTGGTTCCAAAACAACGGAGTCCTGCACTTCCTCCCATACAACGCCTCGAAGGGTGACATCTTCATACTAGCCTGATAGTTGTTGTTATATGAGAACTCCGCATATGGTAAGTTTTTATCCCAACTTCTATTGTACTTGAGTGCACAAGCTCTCAACATATCCTCAAGGATTTGATTGGTCCTTTCGATCTGCTCATCAGTCTGTGGGTGGTATGCGGAACTAAAATTCAGATGAGTCCCCATGGTTTCATGTAACTTCTGCCAAAACCTTGAGGTGAACTATGTCCCTCGATCTGACACTATCTTCTTTGGCACTCCATGAAAACACACGATTCTTGACATGTACAATTCTGCCAATTTGGATCCGCTGTAGCTTTCTTTCACGGGGATGAAATGAGCTACCTTAGTCAGCCTGTCGATTATGACCCATATCGAATCATATCCCGATTGGGTCCTAGGCAGACCCACTATGAAGTCCATACCTATTTCTTCCCATTTCCATTCGGGCACTTTGAGTGGTTGCAACAGTCCTGCGGGTCGTTGATGTTCTGCTTTTACTAGCTGACATGTGTAACATAGGGCAACATGCTCCGCAACATCCCGCTTCATGCCATACCACCAATATCTGCTTTTGAGGTCATGATACATCTTCGTACTTCCAGGATGAATGGAATAGTCAGAATCATGAGCCTCTCTCAGAATTAGCTCACGGATCTCCTTTACCTCTGGTACACATATTCTTCTCCCATGCCACACCGTACCTTGTTCATCCTCTCTAAACCTAGGAGCTTTGTTCTCCTTGATGAGTCTTCTGATTTCTTGTATTTTCTCGTCATCCCTCTGACCATTGCGTATATCTTGCTCCAATGTGGAGTTCACTTCCATGGCGATGGCCTCACCATTATTCACCAGGCATAGATTGAGTTTTGCAAATTCCTCCCTCAATCCCGTAGGCGTGTCGTTTAAGCTCAACATGTTGACATGTACTTTCTGGCTTAAAGCGTCTGCCACGACGTTCGCTTTCCTAGGATGATAGTTGATACCCACATCAAAGTCGTTGATTAGCTCTAACCATCTTCTTCGTCTGAGGTTGAGGTCTGGCTGTGTGAAAATGTACTTTAAGCTCTTATGATCTGTATATATCTCTGTCCTCTTTCCCATCAAGTAGTGCCGCCAAAGCTTCAATGCGTGGACCACTGCGGCGAGCTCTAGGTCATGCGTAGGATAGTTCTCGTGTTTTCGAAACTGCTGGGACGCATAGGCAACGACATGCCCCTCTTGCATAAGAACACATCCCAACACGTGTCTAGAAGCATCACAATATAACAAAAAATTTTATGCATGTCTGGCATAACTAGCACTGGGGCTGTTGTTAATCTTTTCTTCAGCTCTTGGAGACTTTCCTCACACTCCGGAGTCCACGTGAATGTGGTTCGGTTCTCTAGCAATTTGGTGAGCGGTCTTGAGATCTTGGAGAAGCCCGCAATGAACCGTCAATAGTACCCAACCAATCGTAAGAAGCTTCGAATCTCCACGACATTTTTAGGGGTCTTCCACTTCTGCACATCCACGATCTTGGCGAGATCCATGGAGGTTCCTCCTTCTGATATTATATGTCCTAAGAAGGGAACTCTCTTCAGCCAAAACTCACATTTGCTTAGCTTGGCATATAGTTGGTGTTCTCTCAACTTTTGCAACACCAGTCTTAGGTGTTTCTCGTGTTCTTCTTCATCTCTGGAGAAGATGAGAATGTCATCAATGAAAACCACCACAAATTTGTCCAAATATTCCATGAATACCTTGTTCATGAGATACATTAAGTACGCCGGGGCATTAGTTAGCCCGAACGGCATGACGGTGTATTCATACAACCCGTACCGAGATATGAAGGCTGTCTTGGGAATGTCGGTTGACCTTATCTTCAGTTGGTGATATCCCGACCTGAGATTGATTTTTGAGAATACACAAGCCCCTCTCAACTGATCAAATAGGTCTTCAACTCGAGGTAATGGATACTTGTTCTTGATGGTTACCTCATTCAACGCACGATAGTCTGCGCATAGCCTTTGGGTTCCATCCTTCTTGGGCACAAATATCACTAGAGCTCCCCATGGCGAGGAACTAGGACGAATAAACCCTTTCTCCGTTAATTCCCGGATATGTTCTTTGAGCTCTTCTAGTTGTTTAGAATCCATCCGGTAAGGCCTCTTGTATATCGGGGCGGTTCCAGGCATTAGTTCGATCGCGAACTCCACTTCACGATCTGGGGGCATAGCTAGCAACTCCTCAGGAAAAACGTCCGGATATTCCTTGATCACCCTTATCTCTTCCACCTCCACTTCCACTTGATTGAGTTTAATGTCCCTCTTAGGTTCTTGTACGGCTTTGAACTTCACTTTGTTGCCACTAGTGTGAGTTAGTTCCACCGTTCTAGTCGAACAATGGATGATGCCTTTATGTTTGGTTAACCAATCCATACCCAAAATAATATCCATCCCTTGTGAGTTTATCACTATGAGGTTTGCAGTAAATACTACCCCATTAATGTCTAGATTCACTTTGGGGCACACTTGTCTTGTTCTTATTTCTCTCCCTGGAGAGTTCACTGCTAATATATGATTCATTGGTGTTGTTGCTAGATCATGCTTCTTAACAAATCTTTGGGCAATGAACGAGTGGGTAGCACCAGAATTGAACAAAATTGTTGCAATGTGTAAATTTGCAGGAAACTTACCAATTACCACATCAGGTGCCTCTTGTGCTTCTTCCATGGTCATGTGGTTCACCCGTCCTCGCATCACATTCTTCTGCTGTGGCTGCATAGGCTTCTTCTTTGGGCACTTATGCGCGTAGTGCCCCACTTCACCACAGTTGAAGCATTGCACCCCAACTTTAGGTGCCTGGCCTTTGTTGTCTTGGGGTGGGTTCTGTGGCCCTTGTCCTGCTGGTCGAGGTTGATAAGTGGGGTGTGGCTGCTGCACAAACTGATGATGTGGCTGTACTGGTGCTGATGGAGGCCTGAAGTTCTGGTTGTAACCTCTCGGTGCTGAGTGGGGTACCAAAGCACGGCTCATCTGCCCTGCAGGTTGCTGCACAAGACATGGGCGTGTGTTGCTGCTCGATGCTTGATGTGACCATCCCATCTTCCTTTTGTGCTCATTCTCCAAGGCCTTCATCTTCCTTTCCACAACAAACGCCCTGTCCACCATCTTTTGGAAACTTTCATATTCGTTGGAGGACATTGCATATTGCATTTCCATGATGAGCCCTTCCACAAAGCAGTCATGTTTCTGCTCATCGGTTTCAATGTCCTGTGGTACATAACGGGACAGTTGGGTGAACTTGGTGAGGTACTCCCTCACTGTCATGTTACCCTGCTGCAGTCCCAAAAACTCCTTTCTCTTGTTCTTGAGTTCTCCCCTTGGTATGTAGTGGTTGCGGAAGCTGCACTTGAATTCCTCCCAAGTTATGTTCTCGGGGTCGTGGTGGGCTGCCACATAAGCGGTCCACCAATCAGCAGCGGGTCCATGCAATTGATGAGAGGCAAACAGTACCCTCTCATATCCCTGGCACTGTATGATCCTCATCTTGTTCTCAATGGTCTTGAGCCAATCATCTGCCTCCAGAGGTTCAGCAGCACTTGCAAACCTCGGGGGTTGAGTTCCTAGGAACTCACTCAACCTTGGTTGACGTGGTGCAGCCTGTTGGGGTGGAGCTTGGTGTAAGTTGGCCACCAATTGAGTCAAATTCTGGATGAGCTGATTTTGATTGTCGATCATCTGGTAGATAGGATTAGCTCCTCCTCGGCGACCACCCCTGCCTTGCCATCTGGGAAGGTGAGGATTGGCAGTCTAATTGTTGTTGTTGTTGTTGGGGTTGGCACCACGACCTCTTCCTTTTCCGGCCATCTATTATGATTAATCAAATGTCAACTTAATCATTACGCATTAATTTCCCACATTGCTTGTATAAACTTAAACTTTTGAGACATTAAAATTTAGACAATTTCTGAAAATCTCGCATAGATTTTTAGGCACCATGTCTCATACGAAAATAAATGCAACTATTGATTCGTAGGGTTTCACACACAAAAGCAAATGCAATCATAAATACGAGGTTGTGGATAAGTGCCCATGGCTCCCACAACTCATGTCACACACCAAACATTAACAAGCAACTAGATAGGTTCTTGACTCGACTACTCGATAACATGCTGAAATAAGGGAAATGACTCTAAACGACTCGTATCACTGAGCTGGCTCGTCGGGGTCTTCCTCATCATTGCGGCTGCCCTCGGACTCCACTCTAGGTGTGGAAGCTGCTGGTGGAGAAGTGCGGCGACGCTTGTTTGCCCGGCGGTCTGGGGAGTCAGGAGTCCATGTGTCATTCTCCCTGACACACAGTTCGTTCCTCTCTCCTCTCTCCCTCTCCCTCAAGATGGTGCGAAGCAACGCCTCAGTCTCCTTCAGGGTGTCACGGACATCCTGAAGCTCCTGTTCACACTCCTGCGGTCGAGTGCTGAGCATGGCGGCATCCTCCAAGCACATGTCCATGTGATCATGGGAGGTCCCCTGTTGCACCGGCGGGTACTTGTACGCCGCGGTGCCACTCTCACGCTGGAGGACATACATGTACTCAGTCCTGTCCAGGTGGCCACGGTTGATGTAACTCTGGTAGGTGATGGCCTCCAAGGTGACATCCTTCTCAGCGTCGATCTGAGTTGCCCGACAAGCTGGAGAGCGGTGAATCTTGAGCATCTTGTTGTCGTGGATGATCCTCATCTCTGAGCTCCATTCTTCACGCTTTTCACGGATGGTCTTGGTGGAGCTGTAGTGTATGATCAGCTTGCCAACGTTGCTGGCGGTGTGGAGCATACGCTGAAGACGGCGCAACAAGCCTCCTACTGCCAACCTGTAGGAGTGGTACGTCACCGGGCGGTTCCCATCCCTCAAGGCAAGTGCAGCTATAGGAACTCTCCCTCCGGTGGACATGCGAGCGGTGCGGACCATGCGGACCATCTAAAACATAAAACATTTAAAATCAAGTTAGACAATAATTAAATAAAAACTGTATTTTGAATAAAAGATGAGGCAAGATGAACAAATAAAAATAAATGAACAACATTAATGAACATTTTTACCCCACACCTTTTGTAAAATAGTTTTTAGGAACATAAGGTCTTTAATTACGTCCATTTCTACCTCGGTCCACGTTCCTACGGGCAACCTGGCTCTGATACCACTTCTGTCACACCCGGTTATTCCGCGGAACACCCGAGTGAATATCACATGCATGCCAGGATCATTTTCTCATATATGTGATGACAAATAGTGAAATATCATTAGATTACAGCCAAGTGTTCGAATATAAATAAGTCTTACATAGCGTCTCGAAGGACGATAATGTGTTCAGAATAATGTAGATAGACAAACAACGGAAGATAAGTCTTTTGGGCTCCATCACAGGCGTTGCCCGGGGGACTCCGTGAACCTAGAATCCTTCTTTGGGTCCGAAGTCTTGGTCGTTGTACACCACGTCATTCCCTTGGCCTGAGCAGCAATTTGAAACCAACAGAAAAGCAAGTTTGAGTACCGTAGGTACTCAGCAAGTGTGGGAAAGTTATGTCATGCATGGCTAGAACAAGGAGAGGTTGAGCTCATAGTTGAAGCACTACGCAATTAATACCCTATTCCTTAGCTTTATTAAGCACCTACATTACTACATTAGTGAAATTGTCCCAATCCCCTAACCCATCATCAATATCATGTAATCATAACTTCATTTCCAATGTTAAGCTCCCCGCTTAATATCTTCCACTTCCCAATTCATCATCATCTAATCATGAATAAGTCCAAGCTGCTCTTGACCATGAGCACGGCTGTCATGACAGTTTTGACTCTGCAGAGTTTGTACCACTGTACCCACATGTAGTGATTTCATCCCCCGTCGCCGGGTGGACTAGAAGAACCACCATTATGCAAGTGGTCGCGAACCACGTTCACACTTCCGAGGTGTGTAGCCAGGAGATCACTATGAAGCCTTTACAAAGGGATTCCCGACGAGTGTGGGCCCACTGAGGTTTCACCCCTAACAGCATCCAGGAGGCTTCAACCCCCGCTGTAGTGGCCCCCTCTTGAGCCTTGCGGTTCATATGGTAGTCCAGCTGACACCTATTCCCAGCACCATCCAAACACCTATACCACGTCAGAAATGCACCTAATTAATTGGCCATGCTGCCCCATCTCAGCATGTGGTTGGCACGGTAAAGCTAGGTTACATGCTCCATGAACCGGTCCTTAGGATTCAGGCAAGCACTAAATACAAACCCGTGTCTCATGCACACAACACCAACCAGAGCATCCAACTTGCCTAGATCCCTATCTCTACATAATTCATAATAATCCATTCAAAAGGGTAAAATAATCAAGGTGATGGTTTCATATCCCATTTATCCCATTCTAAGCATGGCTAAGCATGAGTAGTATAAATGAATGACATAATAAAATAACTCCGAACCCAAGGCTACAAGGAAACAAGATAATGCAATTCTAGGGAAACTTCCTAGCATGGATATCATATTCCAAATTGACAATGCAATTAAATACTAACTACACATCCTAGTATAGGATCAAAGTGGTCAAGGATACTTGCCTTCTTCCTGCTGCTCCGGGAATTGAAAGTCTTGGTCTTGGAAGGGGAGAACCGGCTCTGGGGCTGGTTCTAATCATGCCAACACACATAGCAAAAGAAAACAACATTCCATAAGAAACCACCGACACATACAATCATGCAAGTCATGCATGCATGCACATTAAAGCCATACACATAATTAAGTTTTGTGTTCACCCTTGATAGGTTGCTCCTATGCATGCATGCACCTTTAAACATCCATATTATTTCTAACTTTGATTATTCAGACTTCCAAGTATACCCCAATATCTAGGTTTTCAATTTGAACTATTTCCTACATTGAATATTACCCTTCTTACTTTCCAACTTGTATAAAATGTATATTCCCACTCCAAAATGGTTCTCAGGTCCTCTACATTATCTTGAAGTTTTGGAGTTGGAGACCCCATTTGACATTTTCCCATTATGTATACCTATTTTTCTATATTTTCAGATTTATTTTTTATACCAAAAAGTGAACTTCAATACTAATATAGTGAATTACCTCACCTACACATAATATGTTTAGATCTAAAATGCCCAACAAAATATATTTTGACTTCCTTTCTGATGGGATCAATTTAAATTTATTTTTACCTTTTTTCAGAATTATTTCTAGCCTAAAAATGAATTTCAGCACTAAAACAGCAAAATAAATTCCTACACAAATTTTATAATGTTCCAATTATCTAAACAGAACCTTTATAAATTTTCCCTACCCTTTTTGGTTACTTAGATTCATTTTTTTCAATTATTTAAATTTGTTTTATACCTAAAGGACATATTTCAGAAATAAATAGCAAAACAGCAACCTTATTTAAATTTCAAAGTCTATTTCCCCTCTAAATTCAAACTTCAGATTTCACTTGCAGCTTGGGATTAGTCCTCTAGACATTCCAATTATTTTCAAAGTGCTAGGGAAGTTAAATTTATGTTTCCCCATGTGTTTGTATTACTATTTGAATTTAAATTCTACTAATATGTTCAAATTTCTGAATTTAATGTCCTATAGGGTCTGAAGTGCAAATCCACCCTACTGGAGGGTCCAATTTTCTATTTCCTAAATTCCCAGGGGCCTAACTATACAAAACAGAGAGGTTTTTTTCCTAATTCTCAAGTTGTTCAGGGGCTAGATCAGCATTTCATATGGGTTTGCATAGTTTTCCCGAAGTCCAGGGGCTAGATCAGAAGAATCTGGGGCTAGCTACTCTTTTCTCACAACCCCAGGGGGTAGCGCGTAATTTTCCTAGGGTTTATACTGCGGGGCTGATGTGGGCCGTTGGATTTAAAATGGGCGGCTGAGATTATAATGCGAAGGGGTACGCATGAGATCTATTCGTGACCGCACGATTTAAAATAGACGGGCCGCAATGGGCCACGTCGCCCTGGCCGGAGCCAGCCCGCGCTGGCCGGCGGCGCACGGCAGTTAGAGGTGGCGATCTCGCCGGAGAGTCTCGGCTTTTCGTCTACACTCGCTAAAACTGGGATTTCTTGGCATAGAGCGGAAGAGGGGAGGTAGGGGACCTCACCTCGGTGGTTTTCTTGCATTCGGAGGCTCTGAAAGTCGATCGGCGGCGACAAAGTCCGACAATGGTCCTCGATGCTCGTCGAAGCGATGGTTAGAGCGCAAGACACGACGTTTCTTTCACATGCAAGACTCCCCGGCGGCGGTGGAGCATGCCACGCATGTTAGATCAGAGAAACAGGACGAAGATCGAGAGAAAACGGCAGAGGATGTCTCGGTTCTCACGGAGAGAAAAATGGAGCGGGGGAGGGGAAACCGGTGAGGTTTTCTTGCGTTTAAATGCACGAGGGGGGCGGCGGGGTCGGTTGAGATGGTGCAGCAACGAGTGGGCCGGAGATCGTGGCTCTCGGGCGAGGAAATCGGGCGGGGTGGGCGCGCAACGCTCGGAGGCGGGAAAAGAGGGGGCGGCAGTTGGAGGAAGAAGGTGCCGATAGGTGGGTCCCGCGAGGCAGAGAGAGGAGGAGGAGGGGAATAGGCCGCGGGTTGCTGGGCCGGCCGGTGGGTTTCGGCCCAGTGGCCATTTTTCTTTTTCCTTTCCTTTTTCTTTTTCTGTTTTTGCTTCAAATTTGAATTCCGGTTTGAATTTGAAATTTCCTTCAACATGCATCACGTCCATAAATTTTGAATTCTCATTTTGCCACCTTTTTGGGGTGTTACAGCTGGACATCTTCTCGAGTTCTTAATAGATATGAAACGTGAGATAAACTAGTCTTCCGCTGTAGTCATTTGATGTAAATTATTTACAAAGAATACTTGTTAGCTTCCACATTTGATTTATGTGATACATGTTCCTTATATGTGTGCTGTTGTGTGCCGCATCGCACGACACCACCCAATGCGATTCCTGGACGAGTGGCACGACCCTGTGATCGGGTTGGGCCCTCACAGTGAAGCTTTGAAGTATTTGAAAGGTCAATCTAAACTAAATTGTCGCCATGCAAAACGGGTTGAATTTATTGGAACTTTTCCTTATGTTATTAAGCACGAGAAAGGTAAGGATAACCTCGTTGCTGATGCTTTGTCCCGGAAACATATTCTATTGAATCAACTTGAAGTAAAAGTACCTGTACTAGATAGTGAATGTAGCCTAGCGGGGGGGGGGGGGGGTGAATAGGCTCTTTGAATTTTTAGACGGTTTCCTAAAACACTTAGCGAACTGATTAATTACAGGTGGGCCGGACTAGTACGGTATGGTGCGGACTAGTCCGGTATGATCGTAATTAAAAGATCAAAGTGAGATTTGTTCCTACTTCAGGTATTTGTGCAGCGGAAAATAAATGGTTATTCAAGTAAAAATGAAGTAAGACACAATAACTCTCAATTTTAACACTAGGTGTGGATGTAAATCAAATAATGACTAGCATCCCTAAATAACAATTGAAGGAAGATTGGAAAGACACGAGATGAAGTTTTATCCCGAGGTTCGATTCCACCCAGGAATCTACGTCCCCGTTGAGGAGTCCACCAAGTATCAGGTCTTCACCAACCCTTCCCTCGTTGAATCGCCACAAAGGCCGATTCAATTCCACTATCCACACACAGGGGTAAACAGTTATACGTGGGGCGTTCTCACAATCTGAGTGCTCCCACAAGATTACAGAGAGTAACTCTTCCTCACACACACAAACAGGGAACAACAATCAGCAATTGTGTGAGAGAAGATAAACCAAGAGCTCAATTGCGAGAAGAACGACTCTCTCCTTGATGCAATCTTCAATCCTCAAAGACTTAATATTTCTCGGCTTAGAATGAGTGGAGAGAGGTAAATTTTGTGCTCTTGGGGCGTGCGGCGGGGCTGGAGGTCAAGTCAGTACAATGTGTGGTCGTGCACCTCTATTTATATAAGATTTCCAAAAACCCTGGCGGCCGGACTAGTCCGCTCTGTTCACCGAACTAGTCCGGTGTGCCGTGTACAATTTTTGTGTTGCATGCGGCACAGTGGAAACCCTAATTTAATGTGTTTACAGAAACTTGAACGGACTAGTCCGGTCCAAAAACAGACTAGTCCGGTGCAAGGTGAATGCCGGTTCCAGAGAGTTGATCGGACTAGTCCTGTTTCTGAGCGGACTAGTCCGGTGCATGGTGAATGCTGGTTCCAGAGAGTTGATCGGACTAGTCCAGTTTCTGAGCGGACTAGTCCGGTGCAACGTGTTGTGATGCAACAGAAAGTTGAACAGACTAGTCCGGTTTCTGAGTGGACTAGTCCAGTGCATCATGTCGTAAGTGATTTAGATTTGTTTTAAGACAATAATCCTACGCAAAGATTTTGAGCTCTTAGGATGTGTCTCTCACACACATCCTATACAAGTAAGTCCACATTGCGCTTGGTTCATGGACCTGTCCTTTTCCTATTTCTTCGTCACTTCATTTTTCACTTTTTTTAGTGCACCAGTGCTACCTTGCACGAGTTAATCTGCATTCATCTCAACAAGTTCATTAGGATCTAAATTCATTTGTCATCAATCGTCCAAAACCCACAAGGGAATGCCTAGATGCACTTTTAATCTGCCCCTTTTTGGTGATTGAGGACAACCAATTGAGATTACATAATTAATGATAAAATTGTTTTTCATAAAGTGTGCATATATGAGAATGACAAATGAGTAACAGGAACTTCTCACATATATGCAACCTTTATGGTGGGATGCCTAAAGAGTGTGTGAAAAAGAATGTGACATGCCACAAGAAGATAAGAACATATCGAACATAGAGGTAGTCATCACATTAGTATGGAATAAGCATCACACATCCTACGAAGTTTGAAATAAAAGTACATGAAACTTTAAAATACATGTCCATGATCGCTAGTCCTTAGGTTTACAATAAGATGACTTAAGATAAATCTCAATCTCTCCCCCTTTGGCATCAAGGCACCAAAAAGGGAATAATTGAGTGGAATCACTCATTGCCGCTCTCTCCCTCACTCTCGGTCCTATCTTCATCGTCATCTTCATCATCGTCTTCATGTCCATGCTGAGGAGGAGGAGCGGAGACACCTGCAAGTCCAAAGGACATAAACTCTTGTTCGGTGAGTGGAGCCATTTCAGTTAAGTCTTCTTCAGAGTCCTTAGAGATCTATGGTGATCTAACTAACTCAATCTCTAGCTTCTCACAGATGGCTTTGATGTTGTCCTTCACGTATCTTTGATGTCTTTTTCTGGACAAACTCTCCTTGTGTTGCTTGACTTCAATTTTGCAACAATAGCCAAAAATAGAGGAGAGCATTTTGAGCATACTACTGGAGTACTCTCAAGAAGGTGGAGGGATAGGAGTAGGTGTAGGCTCCGACGCCCTTGAGCCTTCATGAGCAGAGGGCACAGTGTAGACTGTAGGCTTCTGGGGCTTGAGACCAGTGTTAGATACATCTTTGACAAACTCCAGTCCTATCACCTTCTCAATCATATACATGACATAAGGTGCATAGTCACATGACCTGTTTGGAGTTATGGAGATATTCACAATGTCATTGTAGATGTACTCAAAGACATTGAAGGTCCTCTTCTTGCTTATCACTTTCATCAATGTCCTCAGAGTCCCTTGGATTGTCCCTACATCACCATCCTTTGGAGCTATGGTCTTTCTCAGGATCCTATTGAGCACGGCAAAGAATGGCTTCAAGTACTTGGTAGTGGGAGGTACATATGGCATTCCTGTATCATACAAGAATTCCAGCTCATTCTTTTCCAAGGGCTTCAGGTTGTGAATGACAAGCTCATTATCCAGGGTGTGTTCAAAATGAAGTATCTTTGTAAATTCCTCATAGGTGACACTGTATCTGGATCCATGTGTCATCCAAATCATCTCATGCCCATCATCACGGGCAAAGTAGAGAGTAGAGTAGAGCTGGGTGATTACCTCATTGTTCCAGTCATACTGAAAAGATAGGATGTCCTTCAAGCCATGCCTCTCTAAAGCCTCTAGTACCTCAGGATAGGTTTGGCATTTCTTGGATTAAAGGTAGTCAATGTTGAGCCACTGACTCTCAACAACAGGATTCTTCATCTTCATGTAGACATGCTCATAGTAGTCAGCATGGAAGTTGCTCCAGAATCTGGGCTCTGCACATTGCTTTGGCTGCCCATAGACTTGAATTTTCTGAGGTTGTCCGCCAGTTCACTCCCCTTTCTAGTAAAGTCATCACTTGATGACTGCCTGTTGCGGTGAATGGGGGCCTTCTTCTTCAGTGGACCAATAGGACCACTAGCAAGTCCGTTGCCCTTCCCGACATTTCTTCTCGGGGCTGGAGAGCTTCCAACAATGTCTTTGCTCTGTGCCGTCTTACCAACCACTCTCCTCCTTTTAGGAAGAGAATTGTCGGGACAAGACGGTTGAGTAACGTTGTCATGTTTCTTCTTCACGGCCTCGAAGTGTGATGACATCGTGCCTGAGAGGAAAATCAAGGGTTGATTGACATGATGGATTGTAGATTATGTGGAAATAAGAAGTTAGATGTTCAATTGACAGGTAACCGGACTTGTCCATTTTTAGAGTGCGGATATGTCCGGAATACCGGACTTGTCCGCAACGGAGACTAGACTAGCCCGGACTTGCTGAAGAACCCTAACTTCTTATTTTCAACAGATCTATCAAAAATTGATGCAAATTACGGAGAGATATACTAGGAATGCATGTAGAAAGATAGTGTATGCTCCAGGAATCATGAAAATTGAGGAAAGGTATCGGAAAGATGAGAACTTGAGTTGAGAGGAATTTTACCCAAAAATGAGGATTTGAGTCGAAGCGTGAAGTCTGATCCGGATTAGTCTGGAGGAGAGGAGACCACACGTCGAGGAGAAGGTTTTCCATGGAGAGAACTTCGACTTTGTTGGCCAACGTCGAAAATCACCTTGGGGGCTAGGGTTTGAGGAGTGAGAGGCAAGAGGGTACTTGTGAGGTGAGGAGGGCTGATGTTGGCGCGTTTATAGACTTTTAAACTCGGACATACAGACTAGTCCTGTTGGAGGACCGGACAAGTCCGGTATGCCAGACCTGTCCGGACTAGTCTGAGGGAGCAGACTAGTTCGGTGTTGACATCAGACTAGTCCGGGTCAACTAGACAAATAAGAGTGGAAAATAGGGAAATGTGGAGAATTTGATCTAATAGTGATCTAAGGACATAAATTTCTCAAATAATCTTGATGAATATGCCCAGTAAGCAATCAACAATCAGACAATGGTCATTATTCTTAATTTAAATAGTTTTCAAGAGAAAATCGAGATAAGGGATATTTTTTCGCAAAGTAAGTAAGACTTTGAGAATTCAAGCTGGTATGCAGTGTTTTAACCCACGTTCCAAGAGTCAAGTATATTTAGTTCATTTTTAAGCTCACAGAAACGTTTTTCATCAAGTGGCTGGGTGAAGATATCAGCTAGTTGTTTCTCAGTTTTGACATGGGAAATGGCTATGTCTCCTTTGATTGAATGGTCTCTCAAAAAATGATGTCGAATACCAATGTTTTTGGTCCTAGAGTGCTCAATAGGGTTAGGTGCAATCTTAATCGCACTCTCATTGTCACAAAGGAGCGGAATACGGTTCATATTGTAACCGTAGTCCCTTAGGGTGTTTCGCATCCAAAGGAGTTGTGCACAACAACTCCCGGCTGCAACATACTCCGCTTCGGCTGTGGACAAGGCAATTGAGTTTTGCTTTTTGGAGGACTAGGAAACTAGGGACCTACCCAAGAATTGGCAAGTTCTGGAAGTACTTTTTCTATCTACTTTGCATCCTGCATAATCTGCATCGAAGTATCCAATGAGATTGAAATTTGAACCTTTATGGTACCAAAGGCCTAGGTTGGGTGTATGGACTAAATATCGCAAGATTCTCTTTATGGCTATCAAATGACATTCCTTGGGATTGGCTTGAAATCTTGCACACATACAAACACTCAACATGATATCAGGACTAGATGCACAAAGATAAAATAGAGATCCAATCATGGAATGCTATACCTTTTGATCCACGTTAGGTTCATCTTCATTATGGTCTAAATGTCCATTTGTTGCCATGGGAGTATTTATGGGCTTCGCTTTGTCCATGCCAAATTTCATGAGAATGTCTTGAGTGTACTTTGTTTGGCTTATGAACGTTTCTTCCTTTAGTTGTTTCACTTGGAATCCCAAAAAGTATCTCAATTCTCCCATCATGGAAATCTCAAATCTATCTGTCATGATTTTACTAAATTCTTGACAAAAAGATTTGTTAGTTGAACCTAATATGATATCAACATAGATTTGGCAGATAAATAGATCATCATTGAAGTGCTTGGTAAACAGGGTGTAATCAGCTTTACCAATTTTAAAGCCATTTTCAATTAGAAAATCTCTAAGGCACTCATACCAAGCTCTAGGAGCTTGATTGAGGCCATAGAGAGCCTTACACAGTTTGAACACATGGTCGGGGTACTCTTGATCTTCAAAACCAGGGGTTGCTCCATGTACACCTCCTCCTTGATAGGTCCGTTGAGGAAGGCACTTCAACTTGTGAGTAACCTTTAGCCACAAGTCGTGCCTTGTTTCTTTTTACAACTTTGTGTTCGCCTTGCTTGTTGTGGAAGACCCATTTAGTGCCGACGATATTGGACTTTGGTCTTTCAACTAGTTCCCATACTTTGTTCCTCTTTAAGTTGTTCAATTCTTCTTGCATTGCCATCAACCAGTCCGGATCTTTTAGCGCATCTTCGACCATGTATGGTTCTAAAGAGGATACAAAGGAATAGTATTCACAAAACTTAGCTATACGTGATCGAGTTGTCACTCCCTTTTGTATATCACCAATTATGTTGTCGACGGGGTGATCTATTT
Organism: Neostapfia colusana; assembly: GCA_030760725.1. Lineage (NCBI taxonomy): Eukaryota > Viridiplantae > Streptophyta > Magnoliopsida > Poales > Poaceae > Neostapfia > Neostapfia colusana. The sequence continues at coordinate 59,061,473 of JASWHV010000014.1, read as the reverse complement.
GTATGCTTTGGTGTACTCTTGGATGTGGTACTTGTTGTGTTGTGTTCTCATAATCATCATCTTCTTCAGCTCCCCCTGGATCGTTGTCGTCATTAATGCTTTGATCATCTTGTTGGTCTTCATGATCTTGATTTTGTGCATGGGCTCCCCCTTGATCATATCTCTCCTGTTGAGGTTCATCCTGAGCACCTGATTCTTGTGATTGTTCTTGAGGTCGAATATCACCAAGTGCCATTCTCCTCAATGCTTGACATGGGGCTTATTCTTGATCTAGTACACACTTATCAACTTGCTCCATTTGGGACCCGTTAGTTTCATCGAACACTACGTCACGTGCTACTTCTACAAGTCCCGAGACCTTGTTGAAGACACGATAATCATAGGAGTTCGAATCATAGCCGAGAAAGAAACCCTCATCGGACTTTGAAGCGAACTTCGAGGTCCTCATCTTCTTGTTTAGAATATAAGATTTTGAACCAAAAACTCTTAAGTATGAAATATTTGGTTTGTTACCGGTGAGTAGTTCATATGAGGTTTTCTTGAGTAGGCGATGAAAGTACAGTCAGTTTGTTGCATGACAAGCAGTGTTGATGGCTTCAGCCCAAAAACGGTCAGAGGTCTTGTATTCGTCAAGCATTGTCCTTGCCATCTCAACGAGCGTCCGGTTCTTTCTTTTAGCTACCCCGTTTTGTTGTGGGGAGTAGGGTGCCAAAACTTCATGCTTTATTCCTTCTTCATCTAGATACTCATCGACTTGTGTGTTCTTGAATTCTATTCCATTGTCACTTCTTATGTTCTTGATTGTCAATGAGAATTCATTTTGAGCTCACCTAAGAAACTTCTTGAGTGTTCCTTGAGTTTCTGGCTTATCATGCAAAAAGAAAACCCACGTGAAGCTTGAAAAATCATCGACAATAACTAAACCGTATTTATCACCACCGATGTTTATATAAGCAATTGGACCGAATAGGTCCATGTGGAGAAGCTCGAGTGGTCTTGTTGTGGTCAAGACATTCTTTGCTGGATGGGGTGCGCCTACTTGCTTCCCGGCTTGACACGAGCTACAAGGCCTGTTTTTCTCAAAAACAAAATTCTTCAAACCTCGGATGTGATCGCCTTTTAAAAGTTTTTGTAGATTCCTCATACCAACATGCACTAGCCGTCTATGCCACAGCCAACCCATGTTGGTCTTTGCAATCAAGCATGTGTCAAGTTCAGCTTTATCTTTGTTTAAATTAACTAGATAAAGTTTTCCCTTTAACACACCCTTGAAAGCAATAGAGTCATCACTCCTTCTAGAGACGGTCACACCCTCATTAGTGAACAAGCAATTATAACCTTTGTACATAGTTGAGATATGAACAGGAGGTTATAATCTAAGGAATCAACATGTAAAATATGAGAAAGTGTGTGTTGTGATGAAATAACTATTTTAACGGTACCTAGTACCTTCCCTTGACTATTGTCACCTAACAGATGCCTTCGCTTGAGTCTCCATTTTGTTCGTATTCCACAAACATTTTTCTTTCTCCGGTCATATGATTGGTGCATCTACTATCTAGCACCCATTTCACTCCACCGGATGCATATGCCTGCAAGAAAGGAACTATGCTTTGGTTTTAGGTACCCAAGCTTGCTTTGGTCCTTTGAGGTTAGTGACTAGTGACTTGGGCACCCACACGCGAGACTTGGTGTTCTCATGACGTGGCCCAACATATTTGGCATGAACTTTTCCAAGACTGTTTTTCATAAGCACATATGAAGCATCAAAGGTTTTAAACAAGATTTTATCGTTCATATGAGTTTCCAATGTTAATTTTATCAACATTATTATGTTTTTCAACTTGGGAGGAATTTCCTTTGACAAAGACAATGCTCTTCTTGTTATCCTTGTGGCTTCTAGCGTTTTGCCTTTCACCATAAGAATACCCAATGCCATGTTTGACATTAGGAGGTCTTGTGACCAAGTATGCACTACGTGCATACTTGACCTTCTCCTTGTCAAACATGCCACTTTGAGAGGGATGCTTGTTTTTTTGTCAAGTTTGACTTTTCTTTTATGTGGGTGTCATTTTTAGTACATGTACAAGTTACAAGAGTTTTGGATTCAACATGTTGCGAAGGTGAGCTTAAATAGGATGAAGAAAACTTTGCTTGAGTGACTCAACTTGTGTCTCAAGAATCTTGTTAACCTTGGTTAAGTTAGCAAGTTCATCCTTGAGTGCAGTGTTTGAGTCTTTTAGATTCAAACGAGTCTCCTTGCTTGAAGCTAACTCAAGCTCAAGTGATTTGCTTCGCTCCTTTTCAATCTCAAGAAGCCCTTCAATCTTAAGATATTTCTCCTTTTGGAGAATGATCATATCTTCTTGTCGATTGACTAGCTCCTCCTCGTCAACTATCTCATCCATTAGAATTTTCATTTTAGCTATAGTGTTTTTATCTAAACCTCTAAGTATGTCTTAATCATCACTAGAATTATCAGTATCACTAGTAAAAGAATGCAAGGAGGGATATTTGGTTTTGACCTTTCTCTTTCCTTCCTTGGCTATTAGGCTTGTGTGGTTGGTGTCTTTCCATGCTCCCATGGATGGGAATAGGGTAGACTTCATGGTAGGCTTCTTGATAGCTATAGTGGCTATCTCCTCTTCTTCTTTCAGATGAGGACTCATCACTGGAGTTCCACTCCTTCCCTAGATGTGCTTGGCTATATTGCTTCTTTTTCTTGAATATTTTCTTTTGTTGAGGCTTGTTGTCTTTACTCTTCCTCTTGTTGTCTTCATGTGGACAATCAACCATGAAATGATCATATTCCCCACAATTGTAGCATGCACGCCTCGTCTTGGATATTTGTTTGTCCTTGTATGTTCTTTCATTTTAGTTGCCACCCTTTTTCATCTCATCATTTTCCTGAAGTTTTTGATGAACAGGATCATGTCTTCTTCATCGACATCAGTGCTTTCATCATCACCATCATCATCCCTCAAGAGCTTCTAGAGATTCTTTTGATGCTGGCTTGAATGTTGCCTTTAGTGCAACTCCTCTATTCATTGCTGAGGTGAGGTTGGCAAGTTCCTTGACATGCTTGGATTCCTTCTCCATCATTTCAATGTTGATGATCTTGCCAAGAATATCGTCCGGGGTAATTTTGTGAAACCCGGGACTTTCTCTGATCATGGAACATAGTGTCAAGTTACAAGGCATGAATGCCCTAAGAATTAACTCGACCACCTCATGATCCATCCATTTTTTGCTACCATAGGCTCAGACCTTATTGACGAGAGACTTCAGTCTATTGTACATCTCTTGAGGTGATTCTCCTTCTTCAATGGCAAACCTTCCCAATTCACCTTCTATCATTTCGATCTTGGCTTCACGCACATGACGATCACCTTCATGTGCAGTTTTGAGAGTGTCTTATACTTCATTAGCAATTTCAAGTCCATCCACCCTGGTGAACTCGTCCCGGCTCAATGATGAGGTGATTACTGCTGCGGCTTGAGCGTTTCGATGAATAGCTTGTTCTTGATCCAGGGTTAGCTCTTCATCGTCGTCAGGTATATCTAAACCTGTATACACTATATGCGAAAGACTTGGGTTAAGTGATATATGGTGCATTTTCATGTTTTGTTTCCACATTGTATAATCAGTTCCATCAAAGTTAGGTGGTTTGCCTAATGGAATTGACAAATAATGATTATTTCAATTTAAACGCTCATAGTTAAAAGGATATCGGGAGTATTTTTTGTGACTACCACCTTTTTCCTTTTTGTCTTAAATTTTCTTCCCGTTGGGGGAGAGTGCCTTCTTCCTCATAAGCGCCTTTAGTTGGAGCATCTCCTCATCATCTTCCTCGCAGTCTTGAATGGCATTAAGGAGCTTCTCCAACTTTTCGTTCCCTTCGTCACCATCTTTTTCATGATGGAAGCACTTGGATTCACCCTTGATTTCTGACATCGTCTCTTCGAGCGGTGATATTCTTCTGAAGAGTTTGGCTCTGATACCAATTGAATGTAGCCTAGAGGGGGGTAAACAAGCTCTTTGAATTTTTAGACGGTTTCCTGAAACACTTAGCAAACTGATTAATTCCAGATGGGGTGGACTAGTCCAGTATGGTGCGGACTAGTCCGGTATGATCGTAATTAAAAGATCAAAGTGAGACTTGTTCCTACTTCAGGTATTTGTGCAGCGGAAAATAAATGGTTATTCAAGTATAAAGAAGTAAGACACAATAACTCTCAATTTTAACACTAGGTGTGGATGTAAATCAAATAATGACTAGCACCCCTAAATAACAATTGAAGGAAGATTGAAAAGACATGAGACAAAGTTTTATCCCGAGGCTCGATTCCACCCAGGAATCTACGTCCCCATTGAGGAGTCTACCATGGACTGGGTCTTCACCAACCCTTCCCTCGTTGAATCGCCACAAAGGCCGATTCAATTCCACTATCCACACACAGGGTTAAATAATTATACATGGGGCGTTCTCACAATCTAAGTGCTCCCACATGATTACATAGAGTAACTCTTCCTCACACACACAAACAGAGAACAACAATCAGCAATTGTGTGAGAAAAGACAAACCAAGAGCTCAATTGCGAGAAGAACGACTCTCTCCTTGATCCAATCTCCAATCCTCAAAGACAATCTTTCTCGGCATAGAATGAGTGGAGAGAGGTAAGTTTTGTGCTCTTGGGGCGTGCAACAATGCTAGGGGTCAAGTCAGTACAATGTGTGGCCGTCCACCTCTATTTATATAAGGTTTCCAAAAACTCTGGCGGCTGGACTAGTCCACTCTGTTCACCGGACTAGTCCGGTCCAAGAGCGGACTAGTCCGGTGCAAGGTGAATGCCGGTTCTAGAGAGTTCATCGGACTAGTCCGGTTTTTGAGCGGACTAGTCTGGTGCAAGGTGAATGCCGGTTCAAGAGAGTTGATCGGACTAGTCCGGTGCAAGGTGAATGCTGGTTCTAGAGAGTTGATCGGACTAGTCCGGTTTCTGAGCGGACTAGTATGGTGCACCGTGTTGTGATGTAACAGAAAGTTAAACGGACTAGTCCGGTTTATGAGTGGACTAGTCCGGTGCAACGTGTCGTGAGTGATTTGGATTTATTTAAGACCTTACCCCTACGCAAAGATTTTGAGCTCTTGAGATGTGTCTCTCACACACATCCTATACAAGTAAGTCTACATTGCGCTTGGTCCATGGACCTGTCCTTTTCCTATTTCTTCATCACTTCATTTTTCACCTTTTTGAGTGCACCAATGCTACCTTGCATGAGTTAATATGCATTCACTCAACAAGTTCATTAGGATCTCAATTCATTTGTCATCAATCGTACAAAACCCACAAGGGAATGCCTAGATACACTTTCAGATAGTATAAAAGAGTTATATCCTTCAGATCATGAATTTTCAGAACCATATTGAAAGTGTCTCTATGGAAAAGGATGGAAAAAATATAATGTACATGATGGATTTTTGTTTAGAACTAACAAATCTTGCATTCCAAATTCCTCTGTTAGACTTCTGCTATTGCAGGGAGCACATGCTGATGGACTGATGGGTCATTTTGGAAGAGACAAAACTTAATGAGATGCTGTCCGACCACTTCTATTGGCCAATTATGAGAAGAGACGTGGAGATACTAGTTCAAAGATGCATCACATGCCACAAAGCTAAGTCAAAACTAAAACCCTATGGTTTATACACACCTTTGCCTATTGCTAGCAACCCTTGGGAAGACATTACCATGGACTTTGTATTAGGATTACCTCGAACAAAAAGAGGGAGAGATTAAATTTTTATTGTTGTGGATCGATTCTCAAAAATGGCACAGTTTATACCATGTCATAAGAGCAATGATGCTTCACACATAGCCTCTTTGTTCTTCAGGGAAGTTGTGAGATTACATGGGATGCCTAAGACGATTGTTTCAGACCGTGATACAAAATTTTTGAGCTACTTTTGGAAGACGTTGTGGGCAAATTTTGGAACGAAGCTGCTGTTTTCAACGACATGCCACCCTCAAACAGATGGACAAACCGAGGTGTGAATAGAACACTTCAACGTTGTTTTGATCACTTATCAAGAAGAATTTAAGAGAGTGGGAAGAATGTTTACCGCACATTGAGTTTGCATATAACAGGGCAGTACACTCTACCACTAATAAGTGTCCATTTGAAATAGTATATGGCTTCAAACCTCTTGCTCCGATCGATTTGTTGCCGTTACCTTTGCAGGTACAAACTAACTGTAAGGGCCTAAGTTTTTACACACAATCAAAGTGTTCATCACACCACACCCACCTCATTTGTGGAAAACTTATGAACACCTTTGAAGAGCAAGTAAACACCATCAAAATGGTCATTAGAGGATAAACTCACAATATGCAAAAGTGGTATTTCCCACATGCATCTTATAGGGACTGAGCATATGGAAAACTCATACATTTTGCTAGGAATGCTCATGCCAAATTTCACCCAAATCCAAAACTTTTTGAGGCATTTTTGGAGCATAATTACAAAGAGGCTAGTTCGAACTTAAATTCAAATTCAAACCCCTTTTATCCCATGAATTCAAACAAGGGATTCATATTCACACTCAGCACATTTTTGTGAGCTCACACACCAATTTTCACTCCATTTGGAGTTAATATTGACATGAGCTATTTTGGCTAAATTCAAATAAAATTTGAATTTCAACTAAACCTTTGCTGCAAATTTGATCAAATCAAATTCCACTTTGAATTATTCAAAGTCAAGTGGCCATTTGGAAATTTGATCAACTTACAAAGGAGATTAGGGACTCTACTGTTTTGAGCAGTGAAGAAATTGAATGTAGGAGGTTAAAACTGGGAGTGGGGCCCTCATGTCAGCCTCACAAGGCAGAGAACCGACTGAGGACTCGGGTTCTCGGGCTGAGGCAGCGTGTGCCACCGAGCAGAATTCAGCGCCAGCTCCTGCTTGCCGCACGGCTGGGGATTTGATCGGTTACATCCACCCACACAACGATCTTTGCCTCACGAGCAGCAGCAACCCGGCTTTTCCTTCTACTCACGCGCACGAACAGAGCCGCCCGGCCATTTCCGTCGAGCAGTCGACCGCCGGCAAAAACTCGGTGCAATCCGAGATTCTGAGCTGCAAAATGGTACTAGAGCCTCTCCTCCTACATTCTCATCACAGGAACCAGCCGAGTCCGGTTGTTCTCGACCCATACCGAAAGCTATTTCGGTGACCTAAGTTTCTTCCGCTCCTCGGGCTCGCGTGGACAGCCCTAATGGAAACGTGTCACGCCCAAGTTAAGGCATCCCGAGACATGTTAGGACTTCGTGTTGCTCACCTCCAAACCATAGCCCGAGTGGTCGATCACCGGCGATGAATTTTGTCTTTTCCTTTCATTCAGTGTAGACTGACCTTTGGGTGTGGATTCGCTGAATTCTCGTTCCATAATCATGTAGAGATCCTCAAACTGCACCTACACGAGCTAGACTCGGTAGTGAACAACCTTCCTTCACAGCCTTAGCGTGAAAACCTTGGTAGACAGCCCATTTTGAGTTTTGCTACCGGCGCCAATGGCGGAAGCCGTCAGACGAATGGTGAGAGATCTCTTAGGACCTCTTCTGAGCTAAACCGAGTGCAAGTCGAGCATCTACATGTCACACCGGTGCTGTAGTGCTTGAAAACTCAGGGTTTGGCGGGCTAGAGATGGCGGGCGACGTCACCGGAGTCGGTGTTAGCCGCTGTGTCGTAGCAAGCTAGGTAGGGGCCACGGCCGGTGCAGGGAAACCTCACTGGAGTGCTCCTCATGTCGGGATAGATCCTAGCGGCTAGCTAGAGTGCGGGAGGTGGCTGGAGGAGCAAGTTCCAGCGTGCTCCGGCGAGTTCGAGCGCGGGCGCGCGCGGGAGCGAGGGGAAGAAGAAGATGGGGCTCGTCAGCCACTATGTTGAGCTGGACCCGATCTTCTGTCAATCCGGATATGTTGTGGCTGTGCGCGAAAAACTCCGTTGCCCCGTGTGTCAACCGCTGAAAAGCCGACAAGTAGCCTTGGTCCCATGCGCAGCAATTTAAACTTTTCCCGATTTTCACTTTCTAGTTCAAACATCAAACCCTCATAACTTTGGCTAGAAAACTCCAAATCGAGTGAACCAAATTTTGTTGGATTCATCTCTCTGAGTACATTCCAAGAAATCAAGTTTCACTTTATGAAAATCCTTATTTCTCAGGAATTAATTCTTCAAAATTTAAAATGTTTAGAATTTTAACAGGAGAACCCTTTGGAGGAAAATCCTGAAATTTGGCCAGGATGTTCAAAATAATATCCCTGAACTACCATAAAAATTTCAGATCAATTTGAGCTAATTTGGTCCGCCTAATGGTGTTATTAATAAAACATTTTACAGAAAATGGAAAATGTCCAGAAACATTTTCAGATTTTCTCTGAAGTTGCTTAGCTCATATCTTTGGCTAGGAGTCTTCAAATTAAGTGAAACCAGTTCCATTAGAACCCTATGAAAATATAGTTTTCAGAAAGTCATGACTTCCTCCATGAAAATTCCTAGAACACCCTAAGAGCTTCAATTAAGGCCAAATACACATTTATTTGTGGATGGCTCAAATGATATTTGCTGTAAATGAAATTTGTCCAATTCTCTATTTTGGTTGTATCCAAACCACAGTAAAAATTTCAGAGTCATTGGACCTGTCTAGTAGTACCTATGGCCTTAATAAGATTAACTCCAAACACACATGCATTTAAATTGATACATACATCTATTTGTTTCATGTAGTCGCTAAGGTTGAGGAGGAGCCCGAAGTCTTAGATTTCATCACTCTAGAGGAACAGCTAGCCTACGACCAACAGCAGCAAGGCAAGCTCCAGTTTGCATTAGCCTTTTATAAACTTTGTTGTTTTGAGAACTTACATTGGGTATCCACTTTATTTCTGCATTAGAGTCTTGTTTGAAAACCCAAATGCATAGCCAAGAAAACCCTGGTTTGGTCTTAGGTTTGTAAACCTCGATTAGCCACTGCAATGCTAAGTTAGTGTAGGATTCGGTACAAGTCGAGTAGTTGGAACTACTCGCGAGAATAGGCTAGAGGCACACTACTCAGGTAAAGATAGCAAATGGAAAAAATGAGATCGAGCAGAGAATAAGGGCAGCAGGATGTTGGGGCCTGGGTACCATAGCTCCGCTTGTGTCGGTTGAGGACCGAGCCGTGTGCGGGCCTGTTGAACAAGCTAGAACAGTACCGAAGACCTACCGGATATATGGAACCAGGAAACCGATGTAATTCGGGTAGCTGGGTGTTGAGGCAGTGCTTATGGTCCAGAGCGTAGGTTGAGATCTTGAGGTGTAAATCGGCTGGCGGCACTGCGGATGCGTGCGCAGAGGCCTCTTGCTCGGGACGATAGGACCGGTTCAACATTTGGATGACAGATGTAAGGTGGTTGCGTACAACGTCCGTGATGCTTTCTGTAGGCAACATCGAGTATGGGCATACGTGACGGGTTATTCGGGTAACCTTGCAGGTGTAAATCTATTATAATCACCATCCCTCGCGATCAGTGAGTACCACTTGTTCACTGTACCATGATATAGAAAGAACAGGCTAGATTCATGTTAAAAGTTTGCTGATTTGAAGGATGGACCTTGATTGCTAATGAAGTGTTGTAGTTTAGAGCTAATTAAAGTTCTATTAAACCTTGGGCAAAGCACATGAGAGAAATGTGCTTCTTGTTTGATTGTGGCTCTCTTATGTGCCTTAGCGTGAGGTTCTCCACAATATGCTGCTAAAACTTGAAAGTAAGGTTCAACTACTTAGGCGAGTCCTTTGCAATTTACTTTCCCATTTACCCTGTAATCCAGCATGTAGAAGTTTCATGTATAGGAAAGACAGGTCAGACTTGCTGAGCCATCGTACTCACTGCTTGTGTTTGAAGCTTTTGCAGGGTGTTATGAGGAGGATACTCCCGAGGAGGAGACGGACCCCCCAAGAGGGAAACACCGTCGAGTGGGAGTCGTGCACACCACCGTGTTAGTACGTGTGTGTGCTAGAGGGGACACGTTCATGGGCTGAACGTGAACTCTGCGTAGTCTATGCCTGTGAGTGTGGACTCAACATGTTTTTTTGTAAACATGTTCATAAACTCTTTTATGTAATAAAACTTTGCTTCCACTTTGTACCTTTTATATGTGTTATCCGGTGCTGTGCAACGCAGCACCCCTCAGCGTGATCCTGGCTCGTCTTTTTTCAAAAACCCGGTGAGGAATAAGTTAGTAGCCCATATAAGGATGTTATTAGTGTATAGAAAGTGGCAATACTAAGCTATTTGTTTATGTCGGAAAATCATGCATCTCGGGACGTCATATGTCTTGAGGGGTGCATGTAAGCGCTCTCCACCAGTGCGCACAAGCTAAAGGGTGGAGCCTCACGGGTGGCAGGTAACCCGGCCAGATTTGTTATCCTCTACGATGTTCATGTCATTTGGGGTATTCGAGCAACGCCCTTCGCTGGCGTGCTACGGGCAAGATTTGGAGATCCCGTCACGTGGTTAGTAACATGAACACGTAGCTCAAGTTGTGATTGGCTTGAGAACGACCGTGCGAGTGATGACGGGCGGTTGTATGGACTGTATTGGGACCGGGTTCGGTGTGCAGCCGAGCCCAACGATTGTGTGAGTTATTTGCAGGTAGTCTAACCACGAATCAGTAGACGAGTAACATCCGTGTCCGAGAGACGTTTAGTGCCACTGAACTAACGAAACCGTCTAAGTCCGGTATAGGTTTTTCTTTGTGAGGAATGTAGTACCGACATGAACTGGTGACGCATCGACGTCACGCCCCACTAAATGAGCCACTTCATTGTAAAACTTGAAGGTTTTATCCAGAGCACTAAAACATTGATGTAACTTCTTCCCTTAAACTGGATGTTCAAAGTTGATAAGTTTTCAACTTATAGGATCCTAAGGGCAGAGTCCTCTGTTTTCAGTTGAAATAAGGCTGAAGTTAGACAGAGGTTAGAGGTTGAGTTATTTCGAGGTTGGGGTCATATCATACATTTCTGGAAATATTTGGAAGATCTTTACAACTTTTCTGTTGATGTCCAGAGGTGTTTCATCCCTTAACCAGTCGAAAAACGCAGTAGAGTTGAAACTGTCCAGAAAACAGGGCAGAGCAAACACTCTCTGTAGCTCTCTGTAAATTGAGCATAACTTATTGCATAAAAATCCAAAAATAGAAAATGAGGTAGTTCGGAAAAGTTCATGAGATAGGTTACAACTTTGTAAGAGAAAGTTTTGTCAAATTTGGTGTAGCATTAACTGGAATGCTTGGATCAAATCAGTACCTCAAGCAGGGAGGTGCTGTCCAATTTTCTCCAGAAATTCTGTCAACTTTGACATCTCATAATTTTTGATCCAGGACAGATCTTAGGCCAAGCAAATACTTTCTGGAAATCTATTGAAGTTAGCGTTAAGTTTGATGTTGAGCTCCAGAATTGTTTTTGCATTTAGCATGGTATAAATCAGGTTGAAACGAAAACTGGTCAGGGCTGTCAGTTTGGGCAGCAGACCAGCAATCAACTTTGCCTAAGTTTGAATTGTGTTTCCATGTTTTACGAGTTCAATGACATGTTTCAATGTTATAACTCAATGATTTACTGTCAAAATGAATAATTGACCTATTTTAAATATGTTTCTACAGATAGACAATTGGAGAACGGGTGGGTGTTATCCCACTGTTCCCAACGGAGCGGTTGTCCAGAAGTGTTGAAGCAAATGCTTCAATATTTCAGGTACGTGGAAATGCTGCAGTACCTCGCCAAGGAAGAAGGTGAGGAGGGGAACAAGATGTGGACCATCCATGTTGAAGTCCCTTCAGGACCTAGGCCACCAGGTTGGGCGCCGTTCACCATCACAGTGAGAGGTAGACAGCTGGAGGAAATGTGGCAAGTGGCAGCCTGCGACACTATGTCGTGTTTCTTCCAACTACACGTGAGAGCTATGGATGGAACTCCATACGTGCTGGTCCCGGTGGAGGGGCGAGCTAATAACATGGGAGAGAAAGGTACTTGGAGGCAACAGATCCGGGTTGCCCAAGGTACAACCCTACGGAGGCGAACCTCAGCCTCCAATTGAGGGCAGGGAAGACCGTGATGGGCAGCAAAGCTGTCCATACGGATTGTCTTGCCCTAAAGCTCAAGGAGAGCACCAGACGTGGAGACCATTTTGATAGTGCTCACAGCGCACTCTGCAATGTTCTCCTTCCGACGATAAAGCGACTGAATGAACAACATGATCAGTTGCATCGTCTGAAGAAGACGAAAAAGAAAAGCCACGTCGATATCACAGCTTTACAACAGCAAGTGCAGGCCTTGACCCAGCAAAATGAGGTCCTCACTCAAGAGCGTGATGACGCCATTGAGGATAGCCAAGGCTGGGAAGAGGACTACAACCAAGCCATGGACGAGGTGCATGCGTTGCAGGACCTCGTACCTTCGGTAGTGGGCCTACCTATGGTAGGTGCCGTACCCGTGGTTTTGGGTATCCCGGCGATGGGGGAACCTGAACTGGAAGAGGAGGTCATGGACCCAGAGCCCAGTAGAGGTAGCGTAGGAGGACGACCCGCAGGAGGTCGAGTTCTACTCCGAGTAGTGGGTTACCGTTGCCAAGTAGGTCAGCGAGGGTGATGTATAAAAACTTTTGTAATCGGTGACATGTCATGTCGACAGTAGTATATGTATAAGTAGTGACGACATGAGCACGACTTCTCGGAGACCCAAGAATAATGTATCTTGTATAAAGTTTATGGTTTATTAATATATGTGAATGTTGTGCAAGTTTATTCATGTGTCACTTCAATACCTACTGTTTTATTGGAATTTTAAGAATGACATGTGCTGATCGCTGCTGTTTTGGATTTCAGAATGACTCACACTCGTGCCAACCCAGAAGTGGGGGTTCTAGTCAGGGGGGAGATGCCTCCCAAAAGCCTCCCGAGGATTCCTCGTGACAGCAACAGCAACAACTGCTACCGCCACCACCAACGGTTGCATTGGCCGATATCGTTGCGGTTATGGTGGGTTCTGATCAGCAGCACACGGAATTGCTGCAAACCTTAATTGCTAATACGTCTCGACCGGAGAGGCGTCAAGACTGCGAGGAGCGCCAACAAAACTCCTACTCCGATTTTCTGGCTACTCATCCCCCGATAGTCTCAAAGGCGGATGAACCCCTCGATGCGGACAATTGGCTCCGCGCGATGGAGATGAAGTTCGGGCTGCTCCAAGTGAGTGAGCAGCGCAAGACTCAGTTCGCATCCCAATAGCTTCAAGGGTCTACGAGCGCTTGGTGGGAGAATATCTGTGCCTCGCAACCCACCGAGCGAGTTATGACCTGGGCGGAATTCCGGACGGCCTTCAGGGCCTATCACATACCGCCGGGTCTTATGAAAAGGAAGACGCAGGAGTTCCTTTGCCTGCAGCAAGGAAGCAGGAACACGCTGGAATACTCCAGGGCGTTCAATGATCTCGCACTCTACACTTCATATCACGCCGATACCGACGATAAGTGGCGGGATCATTTTTACCAGGGGCTTAACCCGCTCCTAAAGGACAATCTGGCAATGTTCAATCGCGGCAGCCTCAACGACATTATTGATGCTACGATTGTTCAGGAGGACTCCGGCAAAGAGTTAGCGGCAGCGAAGAAGAAGCGAAGCATGCAGCAGAGAAGCGGAGAGGGAGGTGGTCCTCCTGAGAAATACCGGATGATGTATCGCTCACCATCGGGTCAATGCTGGCAGCCCCCACAGAGCCCGATGCCACAGTCGGCCATATTCTCTACCGGCATTCAGGCCGGCACTACCAGCACCACCTCCGCAACAACAACAGCAGCAGCGGGCGCTGCCGCGTGCGTTTGCATCCCAGCAGCGCATGTCGGGCTTTCGTCCCCCAAGCACGGGCCAGTCGTCAACCGCATGCTTCAAATGTGGTCGCCCAGGACACTTCGCCAACAACTGTCCTGAGAGTCAAGGCGGCGGAGTGGCACCACAGTTTCCGGGGAGGAATCAGCCCCGGAACCCCATTAATGCGTGGTGGGCAAATCCTAAGCCCGGCACCGTCCACCAACTCGCCATAAAGGGCGTGCCGGAGGGGGAGCCAATCCTTGTGGGTATGTTCCAACTCCACCAGGTTCCCGCCATAGTGTTATTTGATTTAGGCGCCACGCATAATTTTATTAGTCAAGCTTTTATTGGTAAGCACAGCTTGCAAATACTACCCACCGAAAGTCCATATTTGATTTGTTCACCAGGTGGGAAAATCTCAGCAAGCATGATGGTTTCCAAAGCACCATTATGCTTAGCGGGTTGAGTATACCCCACATCTCTCTTAGCTTTAGAGGGACAAAAGGTCGATGTCATTTTAGGGATGTCGTGGTTAACCCGCCACGACGTTGTTTTAGACACCGTCCTCCGAGTCGTCCATTTACACCCAGAAATGCGCGAGCCTCACTCATTATTTCTGGACAGTCCAGAAATAAAACTTCCATGTGTGTATCAATCTACCACCATCAGATTGGAAGACATTCCAGTAGTCCGTGAGTTCCCAGACGTGTTCCCAGATGATTTACCAGGGATGCCGCCCGACAGAGAGGTGGACTTCAAGATTGAAATTGCACCAGAAACTATGCCAATACCCCAAAGGCCGTACAAGATGGCGCCAAAGGAATTGGCAGAACTGAAGACTCAGTTAACTGACCTACTGGAGAAGGGTTTTATTAGGCCGAGCTCCTCGCCATGGGGCTGTTCGACATTATTTGTGAAGAAAAACCATAAGTTGTTGCGGCTTTGCGTGGACTATCGTCCACTAAACACCGTAACCATCAAGAACAAGTACCCGTTGCCATGGATCGACATGTTGTCTGATCATTTGATCGAAGCAAAGATCTTTTCCAAGATGGACTTAAGATCCGGGTACCATCAGATTAAGATACGGGCTGAGGATATTCGAAAGACGGCTTTCTCGACGAGGTACGGACTTTATGAGTACCTGGTCATGTCCTTCGGCCTCACCAATGCTCCAGCTCACTTCATGTACTTCATGAACTCGGTATTCATACCGGAGCTGGACAAGTTTGTCATGGTCTTCATCGACGACATATTGGTATATTCCAAGTCGGAGGAAGAACACACGAAGCATCTACATATAGTCTTCCAATGGCTGCGGGATCACAAACTATACACGAAATCCAGCAAGTGCGAATTCTGGATATCGCAAGTGCCTTTTCTCAAGCATATTATCTTAGCAGAGGGCATCGGTCAGGGCATCGCTGTAGACCCGAGTAAGATCACACAAGTGCTGAATTGGAAGTCCCCGCAAACTGTTCATGAGGTACGGAGTTTCCTCAGACTCGCGGGGTATTATCGGAGGTTCATTCCAAACTTCTCAAAGAATGCCAAGCCTATGACTGAGCTGCTGAATAAGGCTACCAAATATGTTTGGAGTCCAGCATGTGAAGCAGCATTCAAGGCATTAGTGAAGCACTTAACAGTAGCACCGGTTTTGGCGCAGCCAGACACAACAAAACCGTTCAATTTGTACTGCGATGCATCCGGCATTGGGCTCAGATGTGTGCTGATGCAAGACCGAAGGGTGGTCGCGTATGGATCACGGCAGCTCAGAAATCATCAGCAAAATTATCCAACTCATGACTTAGAGCTCGCTGCCGTGGTACTCGCACTCAAGATGTGGAGGCACTACCTACTCGGTAACCTCGTGCATTTATATACCGACCACAAAAGCCTCAAGTACATATTCACTCAGAAGGAGCTGAACAAGCGGCAGCTCAGAAACATGACAAAAGCATGTCGCATTTGCAGATATGTGTAGACAGTGGGGAGCTGAAATGTTTCCGGAAAGACGGAGATGGCGTCCTATGGTTCAAGGACCGGATAGTCATACCCCGTAACCCGGAGTTACAGAAGAAAATCAGGCTCACTTGTCAAAGTTTTCTATTCACCACGGCAGCAACAAGATGTATCAAGAACTCGAAGCAAGTTTTGGTGGACACGGATGAAGCGGGAGATAGCAAAGTATGTGTCTGAGTGTGATACATGCCGTAGGGTGAAGGCAGACCACATGAGAAAACTGGGACTGCTACAACCACTGGGCGTTCCTGCCTGGAAGTGGAAAGATGTGAGCATGGACTTCATCGTCGGTTTACCCACAAAATTTCAGAAGCATGATTCAGTGTGGGTGATCGTCGACCGGCTCACCAAAGGTTCCGATTTTATCCCGGTCAACACCAACTACAACACCAAGAAGTATGCTGAATTGTACATCTCACGGATCCTATGCTTGTACGGCGTACCCCGCACCATCATATCGGATCAGGGCACTTTATTTGTGTCTCGTTTTTGGGAGCAGTTGCATGCTTCTTTGGGGACGAAGCTGATCCGTAATTCAGCGTACCACCCGCAGACGGACGGGCGAACCGAGCGGGTAAATAAAATTCTAGAAGATATGCTACGAGCTTGTGCTATCAACCACGATAAGAATTGGGATGATCACTTACCGTTGGCCGAGTTCTCGTACAACAATGGGTACCAAGCTAGCATCAAGATGGTGTCCTATGAGGCGCTATACGGGAGAAAATGCCGCACACCGCTGAATTGGTATGAGTCTGGCGAAAGGGTCACCTTCAGGATTGATCTTGTCAACAGTGCGGAGGAAAACGTTCGGCTGATTCAAGTGAACCTAAAAGCCTCCCAATCCCGACAAAACAATATGCGGAGTGGAGAAGACGTCCATTGCAATTTGAAGTCAGTGATCACGTATATCTACGTGTGTCTCCAATGAAGGGCGTGAACAGATTTGGGGTGAGAGGAAAGTTGGCACCCTGATTTATCGGTCCATTTCAGATTACAGAAAGATGTGGATCAGTAGCATACCAGCTGGAATTACCAAAAACACATTCTAGTGTGCACGACGTCTTTTACATATCTCAGCTGAGGAAGTGTCTTAAGCTATCAACTATCATTCAGCTGGGGGATATTGAAGAACTGAGACCGGATCTCACTTATCGGGAGGAACCGGTTCAGATAATTGATGAAAAGGCCCAAACCACACGCAACCATACATTGTGGTTCTACAAAGTTCTATGGAGTAATCACTCCGTAGATGAAGCGCCATGGGAGAGCGAAGGCTTTCTTCGCGCTAACTACACTGACTTTTTGATGTCGCACATACGGTAATTTTTCCACCGTCCTCTCTCTCATTTTCACCTTATAATCTTGGGACGAGATTCTTTTAAGGGGGGAGGAATGTAAGGGCCTAAGTTTTTACACACAATCAAAGTGTTCATCACACCACACCCACCTCATTTGAGGAAAACTTATGAACACCTTTGAAGAGCAAGTAAACACCATCAACATGGTCATTAGAGGATAAACTCACAATATGCAAAAGTGGTATTTCCCACATGCACCTTATAGGGGCTGATCATATGGAAAACTCATACATTTTGCTAGGAATGCTCATACCAAATTTCACCCAAATCCAAACCTTTTTGAGGTATTTTTGGGGCATAATTAGAAAGAGGCTAGTTTGAACTTAAATTCATATCAAACCCCTTTTATCCCATGAATTTAAAAGAGGGATTCATATTCACACTCAGCACATTTTTGTGAGCTCACACACCAATTTTCACTCCATTTGGAGTTAATCTTGACATGAGCTATTTTGCCTAAATTCAAATCAAATTTGAATTTCAACTAAACCTTTGCTGCAAATTTGATAAAATCAAATTCCACTTTGAATTATTCAAAGTCAAGTGGCCATTTGGAAATTTGATCAACTCACAAAGGAGATTAGGGACTCTACTGTTTTGAGCAGTGAAGAAATTAAATTTAGGAGGTTAAAACTGGGAGTGGGACCCCCATGTCAGCCTCACAAGGCAGAGAACCGATTGAGGACTCTGGTGCTCAGGTTCTCAGGCTGAGGCAGCGCGCGCCACCGAACTGAAGTCGGTGCCAGCTCCTGCTAGCCGCACGGCTGGGGATTTGCTTGGTTATATCCACCCACACGACGATCTTTTGCCTCACGAGCAGCAGCAACCCGGCTTTTCCTTCTCCTCGCGCGCACGAACAGAGCCACCCGGCCATTTCCGTCGAGCAGTCGACCGCCGGAAAACACTCGGTGCAATACGAGCTTCTGAGCTGCAAAACGGTACTAGATCCTCTCCTCCTACCTTCTCGTCACAGGAACCAGCTGAGTCCGGTTGTTCTCGACCCATACCGAAAGCTTTTTCGGTGACCTAAGTTTCTTCCGCACCTCGGGCTCGCGTGGACAGCCCTAATCGGAACGTGTCACATCCAAGCTAAGGCACCCCGAGACGTGTTAGGACTTCGTGTTGCTCACCTCCAAACTATAGCCCGAGTGGTCGATCACCAGCGACGAATTTCGTCTTCTCCTTTCATTCGGTGTGGACCGACCTTCGGGTGTGGATTCACCAAATTCTCGTTCCATAATGATGTAGAGATCCTCAAACTGCACCTACACGAGCTAGACTCCGTAGTGAACAACCTTCCTTCACAGCCTTAGCGTGAAAACCATGGTAGACTGCCCATTTTGAGTTTTGCTACCTGCGCCAATGGCGGAAGCCGTCAGGCGCATGGTGAGAGATCACTTAGGACCCCTTCCGAGCTAAACCGAGTGCCAGTCGAGCGTCTACATGTCACACCGGTGCTGTAGAGCTTAAAACTCAGGGTTTGGCGGGCTAGAGATGGCGGGCGACGTCGCCAGAGTCGGTGTTAGCCGTTGTGTCGTCGCAAGCTAGATAGGGGCCACTGCCGGCGCAGGGAAACCTCACTGGAGTGCTCCTCGTATCGGTTTAGAGCCTAGCGGCGAGCTAGAGCGCCGGAGGTGGCTGGAGGAGCATGTTCCAGCGAGCTCGAGCGCGGGCGCGCGCGGGAGCGAGGGGAAGAAGAAGATGGGCGCGGGTCCCACTCGTAAGCCACTGTGTTGAGCCGGACCGGATCTTCTGTGAATCTGGATCGGTTGTGGCTGCGTGCAAAAAACTCCGTAGCCCCGTGTGTCAACCGCTGAAAAGCCCACACGTAGCCCCGGTCCCATGCACAGCAATTTAAACTTTTCCCGATTTTCAGTTTCTAGATCAAACTTCAAACCCTCATAACTTGGGCTAGAAAACTCCAAATCGAGTGAACAAAATTTTGTCGGATACAGCTCTCTGAGTAAATTCCAACAAATCAAGTTTCACTTTATGAAAATCCTTATTTCTCCAGAATTAATTCTTCAAAGTTTAAACTGTTTAGAATTTTAACTGGAGAACCCTTTGGAGGAAAATTCTGAAATTTGGCCAGGATGTTCACCATAATATCACAGAGCTACCATAAAAATGTTAGATACATTTGAGATAATTTGGTACACCTAATGATGTGATTAATAAAACTATTCCGGAGAAAATGGAAAATGTCCAGAAACATTTTCAGATTTTCTCTGAAGTTGTTTAGATCATATCTTTTCCTAGGAGCCTTCAAACTAATTGAAACCAGTTCCATTAGAACCCTCTGAAAATCTAGTTTCAGAAAGTCATGGCTTGCTCCATGAAAATCCCTAGAACACCCTAAGAGCTCCAATTAAGGCCAATTACACATTTATTTGTGGAGGGCTCAAATGAGCTTTGTGACACGACCCCACGGTCTTGTCGAGCCAGGATCACGCTGAGGGGTGCTGCGTTGCACAGCACCGAATAACACACATCAAAGGTACAAAGCGGAAGCAAAACTTTTATTACATAAAGTGGTTTATGAACATTTTTACATCAAAATATGTCCAAACCACACTCACGGGCGTAGACTACGCATTAAGTTCACGTTCATCCCTTGAACGTGTCCTTGCTAGCACACACGCACACTAACTCTGCAGCGTGCACAACTCCCACTCGACGGGGTTCCCCTCCTGGGGTTGCGCCAAAAAAGTCGTGCCAAAAAAGTTGCAACCACTGGTGACGTCACTTCAGGCCGAATTCGATAATCATATCACTGAGAATTTCATACTACCTAAAAGTTCTACTTTGGTGATGATTAGGTACACACGGCAAGAACTAGAGAGAAACACAACGGTTCACACTGTCCAAACTGAACCAAAAAGGTTCGGGCTGTCCGAACTGAATCAAGACGGTTCGGGCTGTCTGATCTTTCCACTGCAGAAGCTTCAACTTCTTTTTAAATTCTATACTAACCTGGCACGTCCCTTGCTACATATGGCACATGGTGTCAAAGCATATCAAGTCTAGTTTCTAAAGCAACAAATAGTGCGTCATTTGGACTTCCCAATCAAGAGTAATGACTGTTATACTGCAAGAAGGTCAGGAGCTGATGGGCTTCGCGAGGCACCTCGGGAATGCATTTCGTGGAAGCTCTTTGACTCATCTAAACCCATGCACTTAGGGTCTTTTCACACCTAAACCAGGAGGGTTGTTCCTAGTATAAATATGTAGCATTTCTATGGATTCGGCAGACTTGAATATTAAGAAAATTGCCCCTTTGTTCAGCTGTTTGCTAACAATTCTAGAGAGTGACCTCCACCGCTTTGCTCTTGTGATTTCCCTTGCCGAATTACAGAAGCGGGCGCTTCATCGGCTCCCAATCGGTGCTCCTGGTCCATTGATTCCAGATTTTGTTTGTTGTTTCTTCGAGAGTGCGGTTGGGTGAATTCTCGATTGAGGTTGCCGGTTAAAGACGGTGGTTGGCTTTGAGTTTTATTCATCAGGTTGCACTAGTTATCTTGGCTTCTTTGAAGCTAGTTATTACCCTGTGATCCTATGACATGAAGATTGGGACCCCAATCCGTATCACCAGCGCCTTGTTTTTCCCTCACACAGAAAAACTGTGCCGCATTGTCGCCGCCGCCTCGTGATCGATTGGGAGCCGGATGTTACGTGTGTACAACGCCTTACGGAGCAGCAAAACGGCACCCTAGCTTCCTTCTTCACCTCCTCGGCACGAAACTGACCGAGCTTTGGCCTCTCCATCCATAGAACATCTTCGTGGGGCAACCCAACAAAACCGAAACTCGGAGCGCTAGGAAATGTAACAGCCCTAACTTTTGTAAAGTTTGATTTCAACCTATGAAACAAAGTTAAGGCGAAGAGAGACTATATTTGTGTCACATAAAATGATGAACACACACACGGAAATGTGAGAGTTAAAAAAATTAGTGAACTTTACTCTCCAAATAAAGCTCATGTGCACATCTTTATGAGTAGAAAATGGAGGGAAATTTAAACACCATTTTGAATCTTTTAAAAGGAGTCACATCCAGATTGTATAAATGCATCCAAGTGAATTCACCGATGCATTCCTCATGTATCAAGAGCCTATGTTTCAAATTTGGAGAAGTTTAGGTTTCATATACTATTTATTCCAATGAATAAATGAGGGAGAGTTCAAATTCAAATTTGAGTTTGAAAACTGAACCAAACATGCTCAATTTTGAAATCTGATTTCAGATTCAAATTCCTCATAAATTGTTTGGTCTAGCGTCCAATTTTGGTGGAATTTTGACAACGGCGGTGCGGGAATATTAAAGCACAGAGGGGGGAGATAATTGTGGGGCCGGCTGTGGACTCCATCTGTCGGCCACACGTTACACTCAACCGACTCTGTTTTCCCTCTCAGTTGCACATGAGCCGACAGCGCTAGCAACATATACCGCCTCTCATCCTAGCTATGCAAAAGTGTAGCCCTCCAGCCCGGGGACGCTACACACTAGCAACATGGAACCGGAGATTACGGCGGCGTGCAGGGCTCCAGCTCGGCCGTGTACCCCGAGGGGAGCATCGCCTCGTCCTCGGAACCTTCCTCATAACTCTCACCTGCACACAGCTCAAATATTGCAACCGTGAGCACGATGGCTCAGCAAGGCTTAACCGACAACCCTACTCATGGAACTCTACATGCAGGGATGTGTAATATAGGAAAGAGACTTTGCAATAAAGACACGCCTACATGTTGATCCTTACTTTCAGTTTTTATAGCAACAGTTTCATATGCCTTAGGCAGCCCTGACATCGGAAGTCCACAATCAAACAAGAAACACTTTCCTCCGATGTGGTGATGACCAAAGTGGAACGTAAACTTAATTAGCTCTACAACTACAGCATAAAAGGTTTCAAGAAATTAATAGTTCAATGCAGCATATTCATTTGGCTTATTTCATTTCTTACAACGTCACAGCACAGTGAACAAGCGGTACTCAAATAACCACGAGGGACAGTGATTGCAATCAGGAGACACCTGGACAACACGTCACATACACCCACTTTCAGAAGTGTGGTGCTTCACACCTTCCTGCTCTGTTGTATGCAACAACCTTTCAAAGGCAACCCAAATGCCGAACCGGTCCATCCGTAACGGGCAGGAGGTCCCCGAGTGGAGCGTGTCTGTGCCCACCGGCAGATTTACACCTTGCTACCCTCAACCCACTCCTATAAAACGGTTGGGTAAACCTTGACACCCAGGTTAGCCAATTACATCGGTTTCTTGGTCCCATATGCCAGTATGCATCTGGTACTGTTTGATACTTGTCCAGCAGGGCCGCACACATCTCGGTTCTCAATCGACACCAACAGGGCTACGCACGTGAGATCTCCGCTCACTGCATCCTATCCCCCTACTGGGTCTCAGTTTCACAATCTTACGCTATTATCTACCTCTTTCCACACCATGTGAATAAATACCTTTCTCGTGAGTAGATTCCAACCAATCGACTTCCACCGAGATCCTAAGAACATTAGCATGGCATTCTCTACTCGTCAAGTTTGTAAACTACCCAACCCTTCATAGGATTTAATGTTATGCAAGTGGGGTTTCAAACACCTTAACTCTAATGCACCCATTCAACCTAGACATTAGTGATACAAATGAAAACTTTGCAAAAGTACTTCAATGCAAACAGGGGCTTACCTGCATGCAAGTTAAATGGGAAGTCAGCGTCTGGTGGGAGGACGTCCAACGGCTCCAGTGCGTCCTCAACTTCGGTCACTATATGAAATGTAGCAAAATATATGCATAAGTGCTAATGAATTATAGGAATTAAACTTCTATTCATAGCTACTGCTATTTAGGTTCCTTAATTAGCTTTCGGATTTTTCCAGTGGATACTATACTCTCTAAGGATGATCTGAGCAAAATTTGGAGAAATTTCATTGCACCTTGTGGTCTCCAAAATTCCCACAAGTACAAGGCTTCTCTAAATTCTGAGCCCAAATCTGGAGCTTTGAAATAGGTGACAGTTGAAGATCTAATTAGGGTAGGTCTCCATGATTCTAACAAAATTTGTTTCACCATTTTTGAAGCTACCAACAGAGAGATATGAATTTTTGAAGTTGGACAGGAGTTCTGAAAAGTTTCTGTTTAAAATTTGAATTTCCAAATAAAGGCTGAACTTTGGAAACGTAATTTAGCCTAGCAAATTAACTCCAATGAAGCTCAAATTTTTACTGGGGATCATTAACTGTGCAAAGGATTAGCTTCCCAAATTTGGGAATGTTTCATAAAGAATTGCTCCTGAAATAAATCTCTAAAATATTTAGTAAAAACAATTCTACAGAAATTTCTGGGCATTTTCATAGCAAGCAATTTGTTCCTCTGTGAAGTACTCCTCATGAGGATTCCAACAAAATTGGTCTCACCCTTTTTGGAGTTTTCTACACCAAGTTATGGGCTTGCAAAGATTAGCTAATTTCTGGAATTATTTGCTTAACAGAAACTTCAAATAAATCCACCGGCAGCTGTGGGGTCTACAGGTCGGTCGTCTTGAACCTCCCGACAGACCCCGCGCGCGCACGCCGGAACTGAAAATGGCGCGCTTCGTTCTTCTCCGATTCTCAGCCATTCTCGATGCGGTTTCGTGCTACACCATCCTCACCGCATGACCTAGCAGCCGGGCAAGGTCTCGAGGCATGAAAATGCCGGGAAACCCATCGGCACCGGCGAGGCGGCTTGATGCGCGGCGTTGGCGAGGAACAGCACGTCCCAAGCTTCAACTGGCGAGCTAAGGTCCCGTACACTATCCCTAGAGCACGTACAACACGATGCTACCCCTAGCCCGAGCCGAAAACACCCACAAATGAGAGCTCGACGGTGAACCGAGCCGTTTTGGCCAGCGGTGACGGATTCTCGTCACCCGGGGTGTAGAAGGGACGGTTTGCTTCGTGCTTCGGCATGGGAGGGTGCTAGGACCTCTAGTAGCTGTGTCTAGGACCAGAGAACCGATGATCAAACGTGTAGGGAGAATTTCCCGAAGTTGTTTTGATCAGTTCTTCACGTGCACCGGCGGTAAAGTCCGAATTCCGGGTAGCCGGCGACGGGGAAAAGCAAACAGACCATGGGAGGAGGATCAGGAGCCTTTGGCGCACCTCTGTGGGCTTTTGAGCACGTCAAGGAGGCTTGGAGACGGCCGGCGACGTGGAACCGAGAGGCGGCGTGGTGCCCTGTTTTTCCTGGAGAAGAACAGAACGGCACCGGTTGTGGACGGCCGGTCACGAGCTGAGGATCGGTGGGAAACGTCGAGGGGGATCCGGCGAAGCTTTTGGGCGGATCATCTAGGCGCTAACCCAGCGAGAAGTCGATCGACGACGAGGGACAGAGAGCAATGGCGCGGTTCGGTTGTTTTCAGTCGCACGCTCGAGCGAGGCTGAGGTTGCTTCGGTGAAAACATGGAGAAGAGAAGAAATGCACTTGTGCTGCTGCTTGATTACCCACGCGCACGAGCTGACTTCGGGAGCAAGTGAGACAAGCAGCTCGGTGGAAGCAGTGCAGCTCGGTGGCGTGCGGTGATCACCCGAGGGCAGCAAAAACAGTCGGTTGTGAAGAATGTGTGGCTGACAAAGGGGTCCCACCCCTTCATTTCTTTACTCAATTTTTTTCCACAGATCTTTTTACCACAGCTAGTCAAACTTGAATGTTTTACTTTACCTCAAAATCATGGTTTGAAGTGTTGCATTCAAATGATTTGAATTCTAGTGTGGAATTTGAATTGAGTTTGGTTATTGGAATTTGAATTTTCCTTTTGCATTGTTCCAAAAACATAGCAAACCAACTCCAATATTTCTGAATTTTGGCATGGCTGCTAATTCAAATGTGGAGAACACATTTGTGGAACCAAATTTGCAAATTGAGGAAGTTGGGATTTGAAACTGAAATTTAAATTCAGATTAGAGGGCTTCCTCTTTTAATCCCAAACAAATATTAGAATCCCTCCAAATGAGCTGAAATTTGGGAGGTTGAATTTTGACATATGAAGATCCAAGTTATGAATTCAGATCTCCTTGTTTGAAGTTTTTGGGAAGTTTGAATCACCACTTTGAACTCACACCGTTATAATTCAAAGTTTTAATTCTCCTCATTTTTTCCTAAGTGTAAATGTGTTGAAATTCTTGCTACCACTTTTTGGGGATTTTACACCGGGAGGTGGCCAGAAAGTGGGTTCCGGCGACCCTCGCCAGAGGGCACCGCCAGGTCCTCTGTTTTGGGGTGAGGTTGAAGAGAGTGCTGACGTGTGGGGCCCGCCGGCAGCGTTTAAACTTTACCAGGATTTTTCCAATTCAGTTGAAACTTTGAAGAGCCATAACTTTGTGTAGGAGGGTCAAAAATTTCCAAATAAATTTTGTTGGATTCATGTCAGAGAGTACTATCCACGAGTGCAGCCCAATGTTTATTAAAATCTCTGGATTTGGCTCATTATTTCATATAAAGAAAATCATGTAGGAATTTTTACAGGAGTTCTGTTTATTTGAAAATTCCCAAATTTGGGCAGGACCTTTTTCCAAAAATCCTTGAACTCCAGTAAAAATTTCAGAGGAGTTGGACCTAATTTGCTTGCAAAATATGGTGTCAATCCTTTATGCCTCTGAAAAATAGGAAAAATGAACAGAGACATTTTCAGACTTTTATCCAAGATTGTAAAATCCATATCTCCATGTACTTCACAAAAAGTCAACTTTTCAGCATAGGAAAGCTTCAGACTTGAGAGATAAAGGCAGATTAGCAAAAGTCATATAAGAAATTATTGTGATCACATGGAGCTATGTCATGAGCTCAATTTTTCACACTGCCTAAATACCTTCCCTAGAAGCTGTGCTTAAATTTTCAGCTTCATTGGACCTCTAGAGCTTGAGCTACCATTATGTAGGTTTAAGTGTTCATATGAGGATTTGATCACATGGGTATTAACTTTACCTCTCTTTTCACCTAGCTTTCATCATCTCTAAGATTATAGATCCAACAATAGAAACCTTGCTGTTGTTTATCTCTCTTATGTGTGAGTTAACTTGTACAACAGATTTGAATCAATTTCTAAATTACATTTGAATACATGTGCATGAATCATCTCAATTGCTCACGTGACGTCGATGCTCGACGAGGACTCAACTCCACAGCGAGGATCTCCATCTCGTGACGAGTTTGGCGGATTCTCCAGAGGAAGACTAACTTCTAGTTTCTAACAAAACCGTTGAGCAAGGCAAGCCCCGATTTGCATATAGTTACCGTATTTAAATTTTACTTTACTTCACCTCATGTTTATTAGACTTGATATTGTGCATTATGTCTAGGATGCTTGAAACCCACTTGCATGGCTATTACATCCCCGAGTAGAAGGTTTAGTGTAGGCTTTGTCTCTTTGTAGATGCTAGGCTAATGCTGTAGCTAGCTCGGTAGAAGTCGAGTAGTAAAAATCTACTCGCGAGAAAGGTCGAGTAATGGAGTTTACTCGTGAGAGGTTGATGATAAGAGCACCCTCATGAAAATGAGATGGGGACGGGGAAGTTCCTGTGGGATGGAGCGCTCAAGGTAGTCTCGACCAGCGATGGGTGTGACAATGCTTGAGACCACATTGGGCCTGGGCCTGGATGGTAAGGCAAATGTGGAGATTGGGTTTAGCCCCATCAGTACCGGTTAAGGACCGCGCGTATGCGGGCCTGCTGGACAATATTGAGCTGTACCGGATATATAGTGGGGTATGGGACCAATGAAACCGATGTAACTCGATGGACCGTGATATAGAAACTCATCCTTCGCGTGGGAATGGCATTGAGAAGGCGGGAGGTGTAAATCCTTTAGCAGGCAAATTCGACGTGTCCGCGTAGAGGACCATCCATATTGGCGCGAAATGTTTTTCTATGTTGGGGTGTCGTGCGAAAGATTGCTGCATATAACATAAGAAAGAGCTCTTGTTAGAGTCTTTCGAGGCGGGTGTATGTGTCGTGTATTCCGGGTTATTATTGATTCGAATCACCGTCGCTCGTGGATGAGGATTGAGCATACTTGCCCACTGGGCCGTGACGTAGTAAGAAGAGGAACTAAGTATCTTAACTTGTTGTTCATGGATTATCATTGTATTGGAACCTTGACTGAATTAGATATAGTGCCAGCTAAAGTTCATTTCCACCTTAGGCTAGCAACATCGGGATAAGCGTTTCTTGTTTGATTGTGGACTTCCAGTGTTGTGAGGCGTGAAGACCACTAAAATGAAGGCTATAAGAATCTGAATATAAGGATCAAGTTTAGTCAAGCTTCATTTTGCAAATTCATGTTCCTACTGTCTTACTACCCCTGCATGTAGAGTTACATGTTTAGTATTGACGGTTAAGAGTTGCTTAGCCTTAGTGCTCACGGTTGCTTCTGAGTTGTTTTTGCAGGTAGCAGAATGCCTGCTATGAAGAGGGTTGTTCGGTGAGATGACGAACCTCACGGTTCGTTCAACTCATTGGAAACCTAGCCGCTGCCTTTTTTTGGTGAAGCCAGTAGGAAGCGTTCACGGGCTGAACGACTTCTCTTCGGCGTAGTTAGGGTTGAGAGTGAGTAGTTGTCCAATTTTAATTTCCTCTGGGTGTGTACAATATGTTGTAAAAGAGCTTATCTTGAGTAATAAAATGGTTTCATATTTTTTACCGTCTTTTCGTGCATGCTGTTGGGTGCCGCATCGCACGACACCACCCATTGTGATTCCCGGGCAAGAGGCGCCGGTCCCGTCATTGGCAGGGTGGGTGGGCCCCTCATAGGAAACTCCAAATTGGGTGATTCAAATTGGGTTAGATTCAGCATGGAAAGATCTATCCAAATTTGCAACCCAATTAGCATGAAAGTCAGTAATATTTTCTGGATACTTCTTTGAAGCTTTTCAGTAAAAGCATTATTGAGGGAGTTTGGTTCATTCAAAATTTATGAAATTTTACCGGAATATTCTTTAGGATATTATTGAACTCCTGTTAAAATTTCAGCTCATTTGGAGTTGATTTGCGTAGGAAAATTCAGAGTACAAATCACTGTACTCAATTAAGTCCAGAAACTTTTTCAGAAACTATACCAAACTTGTAAAATAAGTTCTGACCAATTGTTACCTCCACAAATCTTAGGAAAATTCATGCATGCTCTATCAGCTATGATTGAAATTTTGGTTCACTTGATTTTTCATGAAAATGCAAATTACTTCAGAATTAATCCCTTTTAGCATAACTGCTTAGTGAATTATTCTGGATGAACTGCTCAATGAAAAGTCCTTAATTTTGGTGCAGAATCCTTTCTTGTTACAAGTAACTCATATGAAACATTGCAGCTCAATTAGAGCTCCGGATCAGTACTTTTCTGTATATCTTTCTTAGGTGAACAAACAACCATTAGGGAGAACACTTAGTACTTGATCCACTTTACTAAATCCATTTTCTTCCACTAGGATCATCTCAATTCCATCTTATAATCAGAAGTTCTTTTTTTTTACACTGTTATTAGGCCTTGATAGCGAAGTATTTATCATTAAGTGCATATACATGTTCATAACGTGTAGTGATTGACGTGGAAAATTTTGGGGCAAGTGAAGCTTGGATCAAGGAGCAAGGAGATCAAGTGATTAAGCGTCAAGTTATCAACAAACTAACTGAGTTTATATACTTTTGGTCACCTGCAAAACAGGCAAGCTCCGGTCTGCATTTAAGCAATCTTTATAAAGTTTTATTTTGTATACTCTGTATGTATGTTGTGATATTTTGCATTAGGTCTAAGTGCTTTGAAACCCAATTGCATGACCAGATTGAACCTAAGTGAGAATGGGTAGATTATTACCTCGTCGAGTTAATTAGGCTACGCTTAATGTTAATTTGGAAGGACCAGTAAAAGTCAAGTAGCTGTAATCTACTCGTGAGCTTAGGGCTTGGGATGATCTCGGTACGTACTTATGACTAGAACATTGAGGAAAATTCACAGAGGATGTAAAGAGCAGCAGGACGAGGTATGTGCGTGTGTAGCCCTGCCTGTGTCAGTTAAGGCCCGTCCGTACTTGGCCCTGTTGGACAAGTTTGAGGTGTGTACCGGGTGCATACTAGCTATATGGGACCCAGGAAACTGATGTACCTCTTGAGATCCATATTGGAACTTTTCCGATCAGCTTAGGCTTTCAGCGTCAGTACAGCAGGAGGTAACTCGCTCAAGAACATCTCACAGCGGAGATGTACCTTGTGGGAGCTTTCTGTTCGGGTCGATGGGACCGCGTCCGGTGTGGATGAACTTGGGAAAGGTGGCTGCGTGCAACATTGGTCGAGTGTGCCAATGACAACTCAGGAATGGGTGTACGTGTCGTGCAGTCCGGGCGTATTTTGATTTAAATCACTGTCTCTCGCAGTTATTTGAGCATACATGGACACCAAGTCTTGACGTAGTAAGAAATGGAGAGAATTACTTGAATTGATACGTCTTGTGTTATAAATTGTATTGTAACCATGTATGGATTATAGATAGTGCAAATTAAGTTTATTTCACCTTGTGCAAGAAGCATCGTAATGAAGTGTTTCTTGTTTGATTGTAGAGTTGCGATGCTGCTCGGTTCAAGGCTTTAAAGTAATGCTATAAAATCTGAAAATACAGGATCAATTGTAGGAGAGTCCTTTATGTAAAACTCAGCTACCATGTTCATTGTTTCCCGCATATAGAGTTTCCTGTTTAAGATGAGACGGTTAAGTCTTGCTGAGCCTTTGTGCTCACGCTTGCTATATTAGTGGTTTTGCAGGTTTAACATATATTCATATGATGAGGTTGTCCAGTGAGACTCGGATCCACCCGAGTCAATAACTCATGGAAACTCCTGCCGCTGTCGTATGTCTTCATGTTGCTAGTGAGAAGAGTCCGCAGGATGGACGTATTCTCGGTTGCTTAGTTTAGATATGATATGCGAGTTGTATTAGTCTTCCGCTGTAGTTTATTTTGAGGTAAAGTATATGTAAAGTAACACTTTGTAAGCTTCTATATTGATTTATTAATATGATTTCTTTATATGTGTGCTGTTGGGTGCCGCATCGCACGGCACCACCCAATTTCGAAATATGGATACCGAAGGGGTCCCCACATAGCCCCCGGGCCTTCGTCTTAGTTTATTCTGAGTCAGTAGGAGGCATATTCCTGCATACGGCATAGGTCCTGAAAAGGATATAAGAAAATGGAAGCTGTGTGAGATCATTGTTTCGTTTTCGTTCGTAGCTACGTTTGAGTTCAAAGCCTTAGGCGCCGAGCCCATCATGACTTTGAGTCGCTCGATATCCCCCAAGCCATCCCTTTGCTGGTTGGGCTTGGTCCGTTTAGTGAATCCTCTTCAGTCCCCATCCACAAACCGTTCGCGGGCTTCGAGGGGTTGAGCGAATGGGAATATACCTCGATGGCCGAATTCCCGGGCTTGGTGAGCTGCCTAATGGGTTAATCCAAGTGGAAGCCCACTGCCTTTCCGCAAGGGCTGGGGAATCAGGTTTACGTGATCAAGTCTCAATGCCAGCGTTCCATAAGATCCCTCTTGGTACACTCGTGCAGATGCAGAGCCGTTCGCGGGCCCGTGCGCCTCGATGCTGACCCTTCGGGGGGTTACCAGGAGTCGCCAAGATATGACTTGGATATCAGACTTAGAGATGTCGGGAGCATCGGAGCTCACGAGTGCGCCATTGATGGCCACCTCGCATCGGGCACTTGCTCGGTTTCGTTCCGGGTGGTCCTTTCGAGCTCTATGTTAGGTAGACCTTAGAACCCAAAACCTTGATTGGATACCAAAAGTGGGCCATAAAAAACTTACCTACTTACTTGGGCCTTTGATTTATACGGCCCGTCAATGTCGCATCAGGGGTGGTCGAGAGGCACGGCTGAGAGGCGGTTGGGAGAAGGGGAAATGGCGCATGGCTCTTTAAATCATCACGAACATTGAAGAGTCAGGTCAGCCTGGCTGAAGTTATGGTGGGCATCGTGTCTCCGGAATTTCGGGAGGTGTGCGCTTATCTCGCGAGTGGGCAGCATTACTGCAGAGTGGACGCGTCCATGGGCCCCGGTGCCCTTCCTCGTTACCTTCGCGGTCGTACTACATAAACCGTCCCCAGGGTGCAAGGTTTTTTTTTTACTGCTACACCCTCATTCTCCATTCCTCTCACGCACCTACTCCCCTGCAAGTTTCGCTAGTGCAAGTTAGAGAAAACGAGAAGGTTGAGAAAGAATTCGAGCAGTCACCATTCTTCTTCTTTGTCTTCTTCGCCATCGACCATGTCCGACTGAATGAGATCCCGCGTCACCGTCGACCGCCTCTCCTCTTTGGGTTAAAGGGGGGTCGTCTCTGTGTCGAAGCTCCAGCGGATCCGCATCCCGTCCCGGGAGACAGTGGCGGTGCTGCTCAATGGCGAAGTCGTCAGCTTCGTCGACTTCCATCTCTGCAGGCTGGGACTTCCGGCTCACAAGTTCCT
Source organism: Neostapfia colusana (assembly GCA_030760725.1). Taxonomy (NCBI): domain Eukaryota; kingdom Viridiplantae; phylum Streptophyta; class Magnoliopsida; order Poales; family Poaceae; genus Neostapfia; species Neostapfia colusana. The sequence continues at coordinate 59,029,688 of JASWHV010000014.1, read as the reverse complement.
CCGCGACACCCTCTTTCACTATGGTCTGGAGCTTCACCACCTGACGCTGAACGGGGTTCCCCACACCGCCGTCGTATGCGCACTGTGTGAGGCATTCCTAGGGATCGAGCCCCATTTCAAGTTGTGGAGGCGATTCTTCTGGGTGTGGCCATCTTCTGCGGACTCTCCGATCCCGGCGGTCGGCAGCGCCTGCATTCAGCTCTGATGGGCCCAGCCACGGTATTGTAAAATCCCCAAGAAAAAATGGTAGCAAGAAAATTCAGCTCATGTACACTTATGAAAAATGAGGGGAATTAAAACTTTGAATTATAATGGTATAAGTTCAAAGTGAGGGTTTAGACTTTCCAAAACTTCCAAACATGGAGATCTAAATTCATAACTTGGATCTTCATAGCCCAAATATTCACCCTTTCAAATTTCAGCTCATTTAGAGGAGTTTTCATATTTGTTTGGGATTAAAAGAAAGAGCCCTTTAATCTGAATTTCAAATTCAGTTTCAAATTCCAATTCCCTCAATTTGAAAATTTGGTTTCACAAATGTGTTCTCCACCTTTTAATAAGCAGCCATGCCAAAAATTGGAAACTTTGGAGCTGGTTTGCTATATTTTTGAGGCAATATAAAGTGGAGAATTCAAACTCCTTTTCAAATTCAAATGATCAAACCACATCCAAATTCCACACCAGAATTCAAACTATTTGAATTCAACAAATTCAAACTATGACTTTGGGGTGAAGTCAAGTCTTTAATGTTGAGTTGCTGGTGGGAAAATATCAGAAAAGTTGATTAAACAAAAGGGGGGAGGTGGGCCCATTTGTCAGCCACCCACAGGAGCTGCCGCCTCAGCCGACGGCGGTCGAACAGAGGGAGCGCGCCAGCTCCCGGTTGAACCCGCGCCCGAGGGAGAGCCCGCGCCACCTCCTGCTGCCTCGGTGGCTCGGTTGGATCACGGCAAAGGGTGCGCCGGAGCCGTGTTCCTTCTTCCCCTGCTATAACTCGCGCCTCCGTCGTTTCTTCCATCCAGAACACCGCCGCCGTTCCTTCCGATCACACTACAGCCCGCCGAGCTCGGCTGCTCGAGCGCTCCACAGCAAAGAGCATCGCCAGGCAGTGCTCTAGCTCTCCAGCACTTCTCCTTCCCTGCCCCGAACGTGATTGCTCTGGATATTGGCAGAATAGCCACGATCCTCGGGTGAACGCGGACGAACCGAAGGTGGTCGCCGTGGACAGCGCGCTACGGCCGGTGTCACCGCCCCTTCCCTACACAAGAAAGGTGCGTTCACATGTCCTGATCGTGTAGCCGGAAACCGTTTAGCGATTGCTAGAATCGGTGGCGAGAATTTCACCATTTCCCCAAACGGTACACCGACGGATAGAGCCGGGTCTAACCAAAAAAATCGTTGTGCTCGGGGTAGCTCCGCGCTAGATGAGCTTAGAGTAGCTCCAGCACATGCTTACACATCTTCCCGAAGTCCTAGCAGCTCAAACGATCAAGTAGAGATGCCAGGTATCGAGTTTTTGTCGCCGCCGTAGTTTTGCGGGCTCGGGTCGCCGGTGAGGTCCCCTCTCCGGTTGTTTCCATGTAGAGTGAGCTATGGGTCGGTGTTGTCCATGGGACACTGGTGCTTTTGGACCAACCCTAGACTGAAAGACCCACTGTTGAGGGAGAGCGAGGTCGCCGAAGTAAGGTTCGACATGGTCGCCGGTGCAAGCACCGTTCCGGCCGTTGTCATCGGCTTCCGACCCCACCATCGTGTTCAGCACGGTGTAGAACTCACAGGCGGCGAGTTTGACGAAGTTGGACCACGGGAACCCCGTCCGGCGAGCCTCGCCAGCGTGCGCCACCGCGGGAGGCGCGGGCAGCGCGAGGAAGACGAAGGAGGGCCGGGTCCCACCGGTCAGCCTCCGTATGCGCGTGGGGATCGGACTGTGGCTCGGGATCGACTGTGGCTGCGTGGGAATAACCCCGTAGCCCTCGGTGTTGCCGAAATCTGACTGGTCCGACTTAAAACAGTGGGCCCAGCCCAATTATTTGAAGTTTCTATTAGAGAAATAATTCCAGAATTTAGCTGATCTTTGCAAGCCAATAACTTTGTGTATAAAACTCCAAAAAAAGTGAGACCAATTTTGTTGGATTCCTCATGAGGAGTACTTCACAGAGAAACCAATTTTTGGCTATGAAAATGCCCAGGAAATTCTGTAGAATTGTTTTTAATAAATATTTTAGGGATTTATTACAGGAGCAATTCTTTATGAAATATTCCGAAATTTGGGTAGCAAATCCTCTTCATAGATACTGATCTCCAGTAAAAATTTGGGCTTCATTGAAGGTCATTTGCTAGGTCAAATTACCTTCTCAAGTTCAGCCTTTATTTGAAAATTCAAATTTAAACAGAAGCTTTTTCAGAACTCCTGTCTAAGTTCAAAAATTCATATCTCTATGATGGTAGCTCCAAAAATGGTGAAACAAATTTTGTTATAACCATGGAGACTTACCCTAATCAGATCTTCCACCATTAGCTATGTCAAGCTCCTGATTTGGGCTCAAAATTCCGATAAGCATTGTACTTGCAGGAATTTTAAAGACTACATTATGAAATGTCATGTCTCCAAAGTTGGCTTAAATCATCCTTAGAGGGTCTAGTATCCACTGTAAAATTCCCAAAGCCAATTAAGGATCCTAAATAGCAGTAGCTATGAATAGAAGTTCAATTTCTATAAGCCTTAATACTTATACATGTATTTTATTACATTTCATAATAGTGACCGAAGTTGAGGATACGCCGGAGCCGTTGGACGTTCTCCCACCAGAAGCTGACTTTCCATTTAACTCGCAACCAGGCAAGTCCCGGTTTGCACTTAAGTACCTTTTATAAAGCTTTTTATTTGTATCACTTATGTCTAGGGTGAATGCTTGCATTAGAGTTAGGGTGATTGAAACCCCAATTGCATAGCCTTTTAAATCCTAATAAGGGTTGGGTAGTTTACAGACTCGACGAGTAGAGGAATGCCATGCTAATGTTTAGGTTTTCGGTAGAAGTCGAGTGGTTGGAAGCTACTCGCGAGATAGTACTTATCACCGGAAAGAAAAGAGGTAGATAATGGCTTGAGTTGTATGAAAATGAGACCCAGCAGGGGGGATTGGAAGCAGTGAGCAGAGGTCTCACGTGCGTAGCCCTGTTGGTGTCGGTTGAGGACCGTCCGTGTGCGGCCCTGCTGGACAAGTATCGAACAGTACCGGATGCATACTGGCATATGGGAACCAGGAAACCGATGTAATTGGTTAACCTGTGTGTCGAGGCTTACCCAACCGTAAATAGGAGTGGGTTGAGGGTAGCAAGGTGTAAATCTGCCGGTGGGCACAGTCACGCTCCACGCGGGGACCTCCTGCCCGTTACGGATGGACCAGTTCGGCATTTGGGTTGCCTTTGAAAGGTTGTTGCATACAACAGAGTAGGAAGGGGTGTGGAATCACGCTTCTGAAAGTGGGTGTATGCAACATGTTATCCGGGTGTGTCTTGATTGCAATCACCGTCCCTCACAGTTATTTGAGTACCCGCTTGTTCACTGCGCTGTGACGTAGTAAGAAGTGAAATAAGCCAACTAAAAATGCTGTATTGATCTTAATGTCTTGAATACCTTGATTGCTGTAGATATAGAGCTAATTAAGTTTATATTCCACTTTGGGCATCACCACATCGGAGGAAAGCGTTTCTTGTTTGATTGTGGACTTCCGATGTGAGGCTGCCTAAGGCACATGAATCTGCTGCTATAAGACTGAAAGTAAGGACCAACTTATTGGCGTGTCTTTGTCGCAAATTCCTTTTCCCATCTTACATATCCTTGCACGTAGAGTTCCATGCCTAGGGTTGACGGTTAAGACTTGCTGAGCCTTCGTGCTCACGGTTGCAATAATTGAGCTGTGTGCAGGTGAGAGTTATGAGGAAGGTTCCGAGGACGAGGCGATGCCCCCGTCGGGGTACACAGCCGAGCTGGAGCCATGCACGCCGCCGTGATCTCCGGTTCCATGCTGCTAGTGTGTAGCGTCCCCGGGCTGGACGGCTGCACTTTTGCTTAGTTAGGGTTTGAGAGCAACTATGTATATAACTTCCGCTGTTAATTAGGTTTTGTAAAAAGACTTCCGCTGTTTTATATCAAATAAAAGTTTGTATGTTGTTCTTTATTCTTTTCGTGTGTGCTGTTGGGTGCCGCATCGCACGGCACCACCCTATGCGATACTGGAGTGGGTGAACCACGGGGTGGTCCCCACAGGTATTTTGACCTCCCGCTCCAGAAGTCGGTGAAGAAATGGCGCCAGGACTGGTTCTACATCCGCAACAACGGCCTGGCGCTCCCACCCTTCAAGGGCCTGCCCTCGGCATGTAAGGGCCCAAGTTTTGCATTTGCTAAAAGTGTTCATCACACCACACACACCTCATTTGAGGAGATCTTATAAACATCTTTGAAGAGCAAGTAAACACCATCAAGAAAGACATTAGAGGAGAAACTTACAAAATGCAAAAGTGGTATTTCCCACATGCATCACATAGGGGCTGAGCACATGTTCAACTCATAAACTTGGTTAGGAATGCTCATGCCAAATTTCACCCAAATCCAAAACCTTTGAGGTGTTTTTGGGTACCAATGGAAAAAGGCTAGTTTGAACTTAAATTCAAATTCAAACTCCTTTCATCCCATGAATTCAAAAGTGGGATTCATATTCACACTCAGCACATTTTTGTTGGCTCACACACCAATTTTCACTCCATTTGGAGTAAATCTTGACATGAGCTAAATTAAGCAAATTCAAATCCAATTTGAATTTGAAACTACATATGTTCTGTAAATATATTTCAAACACTCCACAATTTGAATCATTCAAATCCAAATGGGCATTTGGTGAATTATTCAAATGTACAGGGGCATGAAGGTCACCAATATTAAGAGCAGTAGGAAAATTGAATTTTAGAGGTTAAAACAAGGGGGTGGGACCCACTGTCAGTCTCACACTAGAGCAAACTGACTAAATCACTCGGTGCCCGGTTTCCTGCGCGCGCTCGGTGATCGCCACGGTGCTGATCGACGCTGCCAGCTCCTGCTCGTGCGTTCTCACGCCCAGACTGACGTCCACCCTCCTTATCCCCGCAATCGAGCCGGCAAAGGCCAGTTCTGCTCGTCGCTCCTCGCTCTCACACGAAAACAGAGCCGAAAACACGCTGCCTTGGTTGTTCGATCGGGAGACCGCACGAAATCGTGTGTGGACTCCTCCTGAGTAGCAAAATGGCACCGTGAGCTCGTGCACAAGCTGCTCGACACAAAATCCCGCTGTGATCCACACCGACAACCCTAGAAACCGCAGTCTTTGCGGCGACCAGAAAACGGCCGCACGTCGGGCTCACGTCTTAGCAGAAGCACCCACAGGCGTGCCAGACCACCGTGCTGCTTCCATCCAAATCTCAGCCCAAGCCGTGGTTCATCGCCGGAGTAATTTCAGTTTTGCTGCCGGTTGGTGTAAACCAAGTTCTCGGTAAGAATTCAGCAAATTCCCGGTCAATCTTTTTTTCTAGTGCCTAAGATTGCACACATGTACTCTAGACTCGTCAGCGCACATGCACGGGAAAAATCTTAGCTGAAGAGGGGTTGTATAGACACTATTTCATGGTTTTCCACCGGCGCACCGTCGCTACCGCCTCAGGCGCACGGTGAGAGCTACCCTAGAGCCTCTTCCGAGCCACTTTACGACTATGTCGAGCATTACGGTGATCTACTGATGCTGTAGAACCGTTTACCCGTGCGTTTGGTGGGCTAGAAGTGGCGGGCAACGTCGCCGGACTTCGGTTGGAGCCGCGACTCGTCGCGAGATGGGTTAGGGGCATCACCGAGCCAGGAAAGTTGCACCAACATGTTCAGCACGTATAAATAGGGGCTGGCGGCAAGTGGGAGCACAGGACGAGGCCGGACAACGGAGTTCCGGCAAACTCCGGCAAGCTCGGGCGAGGGAGAGCGCGGGCAGGCAGGAGGTTGAAGACGACCCCCCAAACCCACGCGTCAGCCACTTGGGCATTTAAATCAGATTGTCTGTGGCTCCGGATCAAATTGTGGCTATGCAGTGGAACTCAGTTGCCCCGTGTGGTATTCACTGAGGAGCTGACACGTAGCCCCAGTCCCACATGCAGGAATTTAAACATTTCCTAAATTTTAGGTTTAGTTCAAACTTCAAACCCACATAACATTGGCTAGGAAACTCCAAATCGAGTGAACCAAATTTTGTTGGATTCAGCTCTCTGTGTAGTTTCTAACAAATCAAGTTTCACCTCATGAAAACCTTTAATTCCCCAGAATTAATTCTTCAAAATTTAAACTGTTTAGAATTTTAACTGGAGAACCCTTTGATGAAAAATTCTGAAATTTGGCCAAGATGTTCCTTATAATATCCCTCAGCTACCATAAAAATTTAATATCTATTTGAGCTTATTTGATTCACCTAATGGTGGGATTAATGAAACTGTTCTAGAGAAAATGAAAAATGTCCAGAAACATTTTTCAGATTTTCTCTGAACTTGTTTAGCTCATATCCTTTGCTACGAATATTAAAATAGATGAAACCAATTCCATTAGAACCCTCTTAAAATCTAGTTTCCAGAAAGTCATGGCTTACTCCATGAAAATCCTTAAAAGACCCTAAGAGCTCCAAGTAAGACCAAATACACATTTAATTGGGCAGGGCTCAAATGAGCTTTGCTTCAGATGAAATTTGGCCAAGTCTCTGTGTAGGTTGTATTCACACCACAGTAAAAAATTCAGAGTTATTGGGCCTGTCTAGCTGTACTTATAGTCTTAACAATATCAACTTCAAAAATCATATGCATTTAAATTGACACGCATGCATGTTTATATTGTGTGGTCGCTAAGGTTGAAGAGGAGCCGTAGGTGTTGGATTTCATCACCCCGGAGGAACAGCTAGCATACGACCAGCAGAAGCAAGCCAAGCTCCGGTTTGCATTAGCCCTTTTATAAAATTTATTGTTTTGAGAACTTACTTTGAGTATCCACTTTAATTATGCATTAGAGTATTGATTGAAAACCCAAATGCATAGTCAAGAAAACCAGGGTTTTGGGCTTAGGTTTTAAACCTTGAGTAGCCACTGCAATGCTAAACTAGTGTAGGATTCGGTACAAGTCGAGTAGTTGGAACTGCTCGCGAGAATAGGCTAGAGGCACACCACTCGGTTCGGGATAGCAAATGGAAAACATGACAAGAAAAATGAGACTGAGCGGAGAGTAAGGGCAGCAGGACTTTGGGGCCTGGGTGCCATAGCTCTGATGGTGTCGATTGAGGACCGAGCCGTGTGTGGGCTTGTTGAACAAGCTAGAACAGTACCGAAGACCTACCGGATATATGGGAACCGGGAAACCGATGTAATTCGGGTTCAGATTTGTTGAGGCATAGCTTGTCGTCCAGAGAGTAGATTGAGAGCTTGAGGTGTAAATTGGCTGGCGGCACTGCGGATGTGCACACAGAGACCTCTTGCTCGGGACGATGGGACCTGTTCAACATTTGGCTGACGGATGAAAGGTGGTTGCGTACGACATCCGTGATGGTTGCCGTAGGAAACATCAAGTACAGACGTACGTGACGGGTTATTCGGGTAACCCTGCAGGTGTAAATCGATTATAATCACCGTTCCTTGTGGTTAGTGAGTACCACTTGTTCACTGTACCGTGACGTAGGAAGAACAGGCTAGAGTCATGTTAAAAAGTTACTGAATGAAATATATGCTTTGATTGCTAATGATCTGTTGAAGTTTAGAGCTAATTAAAGTTATTGTTAACCTTGGGCGGAGCACATGAGAGAAATGCGTTTCTTGTTTGATTGCGGCTCTCTTATGTGCCTTAGCATGAGGTTCTTCCACAACATGTGCTAAAAACTTGAAAGTAAGTTACAACTATTTAGGCGTGTCCTTTGCAACTTTCATTCCATTACACACTGCAAACCCAATATGTAGAGTTTCATATATAGGTAAGACGGGTGAGTCTTGCTGAGCCATCATGCTCACTGCTTGCGTCTGAACCGTTTGCAGGGTGCTACGAGGAGGAGGCTCCCGAGGAGGAGACAGACCCCCAAGAGGGCAACCCCGTCAAGTGGGAGTCGTGCACGCCGCCGTGTTAGTGTGTGTGCGTGCCAGTGGGAACACGTTCACAGGCTGAACGTGAACTCTTTTACTTAGCCTACGCCCGTGAGTGTAGACTCGACGTATTTTGTTGTAAACATGTTCAAAACAGTTTATTGTGAGGAACGTAGTACCCGCATGAACTGGTGACGCTTCGACGTCACACCCCACTAAATGATCAACCTCATTGTAAAACTTGAAAAGTTTTAGTCCAGAGCACTAAAACTATGACTTAACTCCTTCCCTTAATCAGGATGTTCAAAGTTAACAAGTTTTCAACTTATAGGACACTAAGGACAGAGTCCTCTGTTTTCAGCTGAAGCAATGCTGAAGTTACACAGAGGTTAGAGATTGCGTTCTTTCGATGTTGGGGTCATATGATACATTTATTTAAATATTTGGAATAGCTTTACAACTTTTCTATTGATGTCAATAGGTGTTCGATCCCTTCACCAGTCGAAAAATGCAGTAGAGTTGAAACTGTCCAGAAAACAGGGCGGAGCAAATACTCTCTGTAACTCTATGTAAATCGAGCATAATTTCCTGCATAAAAATACAAAAATATAAAATGAGGTAGTTATGAAAATTTAATGATATAATATAAACTTTGTAACAGAATGTTTTGTCAAATTCGATGTATAATTAACTGGAATTTCTGGAGTAAATCAGTACCTCAAGCAGGGAGGTGCTGTCCAATTTTCTCCAGAAATTCTGTTGACTTTGACATCTCATAAATTTTGAACCAGGAAAGATTTGAGGACAAGCAAATACATTCTTAAAATCTATTGAAGTTAACTTTAAGTTTGATGTTGAGCTCCAGAACTGGTTTTTCATTTAGTATGGTCTAACTAAATCAGGTTAAAACGGAAACTGGTCAGGGCTTTCAGTTTGGGCAGCAGACCAGCAATCAAATTTATCCTAAGTTTGATTTGTGTTTCCAAGTTTTATGAGTTCAATGACATGTTTTATGTTATAACTCAATGAATTACTGTTGAAATGAATATTTTACCTTTTTCAAATATGTTTCTAAAGATGGCAGAGGATAAACAATTGGAGAACGGTTGGGTGGTATCCCACTGTTCTCAACGCAGCGGTTATCCAGAACTGTTGAAGCTAATGCTTCAATATTTCGGGTACGTGGAGACACCACGTTACCTCACTAAGGAATAAGGTGAGGAGGGGAGCAAGACATGGACCATCCATGTCGAAGTTCCAGCAGGACCTACGCCACCCGGTTGGGCAACGTTCACCGTCACGGTGAGAGGTAGACAACCGGAGGGGATGTGGCAGATGGCAGCCCGCGACACCATGTTGCGTTTTTGCCAGCTACACGTGAGATCTATGGAGGGCACTCCATACACGCTTGTTCCGGTGGAGGGGCGAGCTAATCACGTGTGGAGGGAGAGGTACTTGGAGGTAACGGATCCGGGTTGCCCAAGGTACAACCCCGCGGAGGCGAATCTCAGCCTCCAGTTAATGGCAGGAAAGATGGTGACGGACAGCCAAGTGGTCCATACAGATCAACTTGCCATGGAGCTCAAGGAGAGCACCAGCCGCAGAGACCATTTTGAGAGTGCTCACAGTGCACTCCGTAATGTGCTCCTTCCGATGATTAAGCGACTGAATGAACAGCACAATCAGTTGGCGTCGTCTGAAGAAGGCGAAGAAGAAAAGCCGTGTCGATATCACAGCTTTGCAGCAGCAAGTACAGGCCTTGACCCAGCAGAACGAGGTCCTTACTCAAGAGCGTGATGACACTATTGAGGAAGGGCAGGGCTGGGAAGAAGACTACAATCAGGCCATGGACGAGGTGCATGCGTTGCAAGACCTCGTGCCTCCGGTAGTTGGCCTACCGATGGTAGGTGCAGTACCTGTGGTTTTGGGTATTCCGGCGATGGGAGAACCTGAACCCGAAGAGGAGGTCATGGATCCTGAAACACCAGCAGAGGTAGCGGAGGAGGGCGACCCTCAAGAGATCGAGTTCTACTCCGAGTAGTGAGTGCCAAGTAGGGCAGCGAGGGTGGTGTGTAGAAACTTTTGTAACAGGTGACATGTCGTGTAGACAGTAGTATGGGTATAGGTAGTGACGACATGAGCACCACTTCTTGGGGATCCGAGAATAATGTATCTTGTATAGAGTTTATGCTTTATCAATATATGTGAACGTTGTGCAATTTTATTCATGTGTCACAGCCGTATCTACTGTTTTGTATGGAACTTTAAGAATGACATGTGCTGATCGCTGCTGTTTTGAATTTCAGAATAACTCGTACACGCACAAAAACTGAGATTGGTGGGTCCATTCACGGGGGAGAGGCCTCCTAACAGCCTCGCGAGACTTCCTCGGGACAGCAACAGCACTAACAGCAACAACCGCCACCACCACCACCAACGGTCACGTTGGATGACAATGTTGCATCCTTGGCGGGCTCACACCAGCTGCATACCGAACTGCTGCAAACGCTGATTGCAAATACGTATCGACCTGAGAGGCGTCAAGACCGAGAGGAGCGTCAACAAAGCTCCTACTCAGACTTTCTGGCTACTCATCCCCCGGTATTCTCAAGGGCAGATGAACCCCTCGATGCAGACAACTGGCTCCGCACGATGGAGATGAAGTTCAGACTGCTCCAAGTGACTGAGCAGCGGAAGACGCAGTTCGTGGCCCAACAACTTCAGGGGTCCGCGAGCGCTTGGTGGGCCAACTTCTGCACCTCGCAGCCCACCGAGTGAGTGTTGACCTGGGCGAAGTTTCGGACGGCCTTCAGGGCCTATCACATACCGCCAGGTCTTATGGAGAGGAAGAAGCAGGAGTTCCTTCACCTGCAGCATGGTAGCAGGAACGCGCTGGAGTACTCCAGGGCGTTCAATGATCTTGCGCTTTACGCGTCCTATCACACCGATACCGATGAGAAGCGGCAGGATCACTTTTACCAGGGGCTGAATCTGCTCTGAAGGACAAGCTTGCAATGTTCAATCACGGCAGCCTCAACGACATAATTGATGCTGCGATTGTACAAGAGGACTCCGGTAAGGAGTTAGCGGCGGCGGAGAAGAAGCGAAGCGTTCCACAAAGCAGCGGAGAGGGAGGTGGTCCTCCCCAAAAATACCGGATGGTATATCGCTCACCATCAGGTCAACGCTGGCAGCCACCGCAACGAACGTTGCAATTCTGCTGTCGGCTGTATTCTCCACCAGCGTTCCGGCCGGCATTACCAGCACCACCTCCACAGCAACAACAGCAGCAGCGGGCGATGCCATGTGCATTTTCACCTCAGAAGCGCATGACGGGCTTTCATCCTCCCAGCACGGGCCAGCCGTCAACCGCATGCTACAAATGCGGTTGCCAAGGGCACTTCACCAACAACTGCCCCGAGAGGCATGGCGGCGGAGTGGCAGCACAGTTTCCGAGGAGGAATCAGCCCCGAAACCCCATTAATGCGTGGTGGGAAAACCCTAAGCCCGGCACTTTCCACCAACTCACCATAGAGGACGTGCCGGAGGGAGAACCAATCCTTGCGGGTATGTTCCAACTCCACCAGCATCCCGCTATAGTTTTATTTGACTCAGGCGCCACACATAGTTTCATTAGCCAAGCTTTAATTGCTAAATACAGCTTGCAAATAATACCCACCAAGAGTCCATACGTGATTTCACTACAAGAAACGGGCAAACAGCCGCCGGTTTGCAATAAGACCGTCGGGGCCGTAGCACTTAATAATTGAAAAGCGGCGGTTCTGTGGACCCGACGGTTATAAATTTATGAGCGTCGGTTACCCGACAGGCTTAATTAAAGACGTCGGCTGGAACTGCCAGGCCGACGGTCTTAAATCTAAAGCCGTCGGCGAGACATAAGAAACCGACGGCTCTAATATGTCCGTCGGTTGTCGAGGTGAGACCCACGGTTTTAAAGTGGGCCCGGTCTAGCGGTTGAGGCCGGTACGAGGTTGGACCGTTATGGCCGTCGGTACCGATATAAAACCGACGTTTTTAACTTAGAGGCGGCGGAGACCAACAACCGATGACTCTAAGTGGGCCCGTCTAACCCTAACTCCCACTGTGCGCCGCTTCTCTCACTCCTGCTCGCCCGTGCGCCCACGCTCCTCACCCTCGCCCGCCACCCTTGCGCCGCGCCGCCCACCCTCCACCCGTGCGCCGTCACCCTCCGGCGGCTCCCGCCCGTGCGCCGTTGCCCTCCGGTGCTGCCCGCCTTCCAGCCCTCCGTTCCTCCGTAGCCGCCCGCCCTCCGGCCCTCTGGCGCCGCCCGTCCTCCGGCCCTCCAGCGGCACCCGTCCTCTGCCCGTGCGCCCATCCTCCGGCCCTTCGGCGCATGCGCCTGGCCCTCCGGCGCCGCCCACCCTCCGTCCCCCGGCGCACGCCCCTCCAGCGCCCGCCCCTTGCTCGGCGCCGCCAGCCCCTGCGCACCCCGGCTGCCTCAACAAAAAAGATCAGGCAAGGTAAAATCTAGCTATTTCTAATGTATGTTTTAGCTATTAGTTGCATTTCTAGCTACTAATTAGTTCAATTTCTAATGTATGTTTTAGCTATTAGTTGCATTTATAGCTACTAGTTAGTTGAATTTCTAATGTATGTATGTAGCTATTAGTTGCATTTGTAGCTATTAGTTGAGTTAAAATGTACGTTTGAAATGTTAGTTGAATAATGTATGTTAAACGATAAAGTAAGTGTTGGGTGATACCATAATTGATTAATTCTTTTCTTCCTAGATTCTTATTATAAAATTGTGGTTATTATTGGTGTACTATGTTCACTAGGTAATGTAGAGTGAGTCTCCGTGTTGTCATCCATGAAAAAACGATACATCTCATATATAGTTATATGGTTTATGTGTATTATCTATTAGATTTTTTACATTCTCTGCTTTGAAGGTATAAGCTGAAAAATGAGTGACGATTGTAAAGCGATGTTTGATGGTTGGAGTTCAACTGGTGCACACACTATGGAATTGGCTCGTATCATGAATGTTTTCGTTAACCAAGCCATTGCTAGTGGTGCTCATCTTGCGAAGTGTCCGTGTAGCAAGTGTTGGAATTGTCGACATTTATATAAGGATGAGATTGAGTTGCACCTTTGCAAGCATGGTTTTATGCCTAACTACCTAGTATGGCACGAGCATGGGGAGATGGTTCATGACAATCAGTCGAACACAAACGAGGATGATGATCGGATGGATGAGATGTTAGCGGACGTTGGTAGAGAGTACAAGGAGAGGTCAACGCCGGAGGAGGTGAAGGATTTTTACGACCTTCTTGTCGCCTCAAGTGGAAAAGTGCATGAGCGCACCAATGTGACCGTTCTGCAGGCGGTGACACGACTTATGGCGATGAAGTCCAAGTTCAATTTCGCAAATAATTGCTACAATAGTATCTTGAAGCTGATTAGTGATCTCCTTCCATCATTTCATAAGATGCCGCCAGACATATACTGTAAAAGCCCAAGAAAAGGGACTTGCAAAAACTTTTTATCACCTCACAACACCACAGTTTTGTTGTGGATAGATTATGAAAAAGTGTGAAGAGCAAGTAACCTCCATCAAAAGAGTAATTAGAGGGGAAAGCCTTCACTTTCACAAAGTAGGATTTTTACACATGAACATGAGAGGTTGAGATCACCCCTAGAACTTAAAAAGTCTTGGGAAGGTTCAGTCCAAGTTTCATGTAAATCCAACACTTTTTGAGGCACTTTTAGAGGTATTTGAAAAAGAGGCCAATTTGAATGTAAGTTCAAATTGCAGCAACTTTCATCACCCAAATTCAAAAGTTAGCTTCATATTCAAACTCAGCACATTTTTCTGAGTAAGCCCACCAATTTTCATCCTCATTGGAGTTCATCTTGTCAAGAGCTAAATTTGCAAGAATTCAAAACTGAATTTGAATTTCAATTTAAACATGCAGCAAATTTAGTCAAACACAGTTCAAATTTGAGAATTCAAATTTCAACCAAGACTTGGTGACTAAGTCTCACATTAAATTGTGAGTAGCTGGTGGGATAATTAGCAAAAACAGAAAAGAATTACTAGAGAAAAAGGAGTAAAGGGGAGGCCCGCAGGTCAGTTGCACACACGAGGGTGCAGTCGGTTGCTGCAGCCGACCTCGGCTTCGCGCGCAAGGCAAGGGAGCGGCGGCGAGCCACCGAGGCAGCAAACGGCCACCTCACGGTGCCAAAACCGCGGCTCAAAGGCCAGCGCAGAGCCCACGCCGCCCTTCCTCCTGTTTCCCAAACGAGAACCACCCCCGACCGAGCTTCTTTCTCGGTTCCGCGCGAGCACAGAAACGCCGACCTCACTAATCGCCGGCGTCCGTCCAGCACAGGCGCTCTCGTGCCCGACGAGCAACACAAGAAAGGACCGCCTTGAGGTGCTGATTCTTCTAGTCCCAACCGTTCTCCATTTTATGGGCTGTCGGGGGAGTATTTCGCCGGGAAAGTTTTGGGAGTCCTAAGACCGAGCCCCCACCAAATCCAAAAATTCGTGGGGGTTAGCTCATCACCGGGCAAACCGAGTCGCGCACACACTCTATACAGTGCCACGACCACCTAGGATCGAAAACCAGTAAGAACCGTGGGCTAGGGTTACGGTTCTTCGAAGTTTTCTGAGCACAGCCGATATCCGGCCTAGGTCGCCGATGAGGTCATAGTTGCCACCGTTTTCACGGGGATCGGTGTCCATTTCCGTGACCAGCAGGTGCCAGCGGAGCTCCCCGAGCAAACCGCATCGAAAAAGGTGCTGGGGATGCCGAGTTGGACGTCGCCGGTGAGCTCCCGGCCGCTGTTGCCGGCGGGAGCACTGTTCCGGTTGCTGCCAAGCTCTGGGGAGGGCACCACCGTGTTCCCCAGGCCGGATAGGCACAGGCGGCGAGAATCAGCAAGCTCCGAAGGCCGGAACCCCTCTCCGGCGAGAGCTCCGGCGAGCTCGGCGGCGGGGGTTGCGCGGGTGGCCGGAGGAAGACGAAGGGGGGAGGCCCCACGCTTCAGTGGCTGGAAGTAGCGTGCGGGATTCTCTGTGGTCCAGGATCCAGTGCGGCCGCGCGGGAAGGAGTCTGTGGCCCCGTGTGGCTCGGCTCCAGCGGTCGACACGTGTGCGGTGGACCCACCCGCAGGATTTAAACATTTTTGGAATTTCCAGTTTTACTTCAAACTTCAAATGCATAGTACTTTTGCTAGGAAACTCCAAATTCGATGAACCAAATTTTGCTGAACTCAGAATTCTGAGTACTTTCCATCAATACCAAATTCAGCTCATGAAAGTGAATAGTTTTCCAGAATTAAATCCCTAAAATTTAAACTGTTGGGAATTTATCTGGAGAACTACTTTATGAAAAATTCTGAAATTTGGCTGAGAGGTTCATTGGAAAATCCGTGAATCCGAGTAAAATTTTCAGGCTCATCCAAGTTCATTTATTTACCCTAATGGGGTGATTAAGAGAACTGCCCTGAGAAAATAGAAAAATGTACAGAAATATTTTTCAGATTTTCTCAAATCTTAAGTAGGGCATAACTTTCTGTAGAATTCTTCAAATGACATGAAACCAACTCCATTAGAACAATCCTAAATTCTAGTTTCCAGAAAGTAATGGTTGGAGCCATGAAAACCCCTGGAATTAGTTAGAGGCTCAAATATTGACCAAATGGGCTTCCATTTGTACAAGGTTCAAATGAACTTTGTTTCAAATGAAACTAGGTCAAGACTCTGGTTAGGACCCTACCAAGCCACCACAAAAATTTCAGAACCAAAAGGGGAGGGCTAGCTAGAGTTATTAGTAATTAAGTATTCAAGTTCACACATTACATTTAAATTGACATGTAGTATTTCATTAACGTGTAGTCGCTGAAGGCGAAGAGACTTCGGAAGTGCTGGACTTCCTTCTTCCGGACGAAGAACTAACCCCTGACCAGCAGCAACAAGGGAAGCTCCGGTTTGCATTAACCTTCTTTATAAGTTTTACTTTGTTTACATGTGTCATATGAAGTGTGAATGTGCATTAGGTATAGGATGGATGAAAACCCCACTTGCATGACCAGAATTTGTCCATAAGAGTGAGGGTAGTGTCTAAGATCTCGAGTAGATAGGCTGCGCTTAATGTTTCATAGAACTTCGGTACAAGTCGAGTAGTTTGGATCTACTCACAAGATAGGCTTGGGACACACGGGTTCGGTTGAGAGATGTGAGATCACTTTAGTAATGAAAATGAGACTAGGCAGGGGCTAGGGCGCAGCAAGAGGGAGTCTTGTGTGCGCGGCCCTGTCCGTGTCGATTGAGGACCGATCCGTGTGTGGCCCTGCTGAACAAGTATTGAACGTACCGAAGGCATATCGGATATATGGGCCCCGATAAACCGATGTAGCCTAAACCTCCGGGCGTCGAGGCATAACGAACCGATTTATATGTGTAGGCTGAGGGCAGCAAGGT
This sequence comes from Neostapfia colusana, assembly GCA_030760725.1. Taxonomy (NCBI): domain Eukaryota; kingdom Viridiplantae; phylum Streptophyta; class Magnoliopsida; order Poales; family Poaceae; genus Neostapfia; species Neostapfia colusana. The sequence continues at coordinate 59,013,091 of JASWHV010000014.1, read as the reverse complement.
GGAAATCTGCCAACAGGCATAGAGAGATGCTCCGTGTGGGGAACCTCCTGCTCGTTTCGGTACGACCAGTTCGACGTTTGGGCTGTTGGGTGAAAGGTTGTCCCGTACGACATCGAGTGAGCGTGCTGTGCAGCTCCACGGGTGGGCGTACGTGACGTGCTCTTTGGGTTTTCCCTGCAGGTGAATATCGAGTCGATTCGCCGTCCCTCGCGGTGACGAGTACCGCTTGTTCACTGCGTCATAACGTAGACTAATGAATGAAATGTTATGATTCAATATTGCTGTTATGATATAATTGTATTGTTACCTGTGTGCCACCAAATATTGCTCACTAAATTTCAGCTTCATGAACCGTTAATTTGTTGCTAAAAGATGAACTAAGGATGAACTTGTAGGCGTGTCCATTTGCGGCAACATTGCTATCCTATGTCATGGTACACCTCATGTAGAGTTTCATGCTTAGGTGAGTCGGTTAAGCCTTGCTGAGCCTTCGTGCTCACGGTTGCTGCTTAAGTGTTTTTCAGGTGAGGAGCCACCCACGGACTCGGAGTACGAGTCCACCGGCGAGGGTTACCCTCCGTCAGGGACCACAGCTGAGTGGGAGCCGTACACGCTGCGCTGAGCTGAGACGTGCAGCTAGTGTGGGTTGCCCTAGGGCTGGGCAACCGACTTTTGCTAGATAGGCGGGCGTGAGTTGTACAAAAGAAACTTCCGTTGTGTAATAGAAGACCCTAGTTTGTAACTGAGAAGTGTACTACTTTGTACATTCAGTTTGTTTTTCCCATGTAATATAGTGTGTTCTTATGACGTGTGCTGTCGGGTGTCGCATCGTGAGGCACCACCCTCTGCGATCCTGGATGAGCGGATTCTGGTCCGCCACATATACCACTCTAAGAATCTTTTGAGCGATCTGGGCGTGAACTATAAGAAGATTGATGCGTGTGATAATAATTGCATGTTGTTTTGGAAGGAACACATGAATGATACCCATTGTATGCATTGAAATGCATCTAGATATGTCAAGGTTCTGAACAATGATGGAGAGGAAATAACGACAAAAGTACCGATTAAATAGCTTCGGTACATGCCTGTCACATCAAGGCTAAAACGGTTGATCCTATCCCAAGAAACAACGAAGCAGATGAGATGGCATTCTGAAGGGATACGTGAGAGCGATGACAAAGATATTATGATGCATCCTTCTGATGGCGCGGCATGACAAGCTCTAGACCGTTTTGATCCAGAGTTTGCAAGAGATCCCAGAAATGTTTGTCTTGGGTTGTCAACGGATGGTTTCACTCCTTTCAGCACCATTAGCAGCCCATACTCTTGTTGGCCTGTATTTATCATGCCATACAATCTTCCTCCCAACATGTGCATAAAATAAGGATACATATTTCTCATCGCTATCATTCCTGGCTGTAAACATCCTGGGAAGAAAATCAATGTGTTTATGCAGCCGTTGATTGAAGAGCTGAAAGTGCTATGGCATGGTGTAAAGGCATATGACAATCATCTGAAATGTGAATTTACCTTACGTGCCGCGTATATATGGTCGATCAATGATTTGTTGGCATATGGCGTTTGGGCTGGTTGGTGTGTTCACGGATAATTGTGCTGTCCCATATGTATGTCTGACACCGATGCCATCAGGTTAAAGTATGAAAAAAAGTCAGCTTCTTTGATTGTCATTGACGATCCCTTCCTTCTAACCATCCTTTCAGGAGTGATACACAATCATTCCGGAAGGTAAAACGGTTACAAAATGACCGTCTCGTCGATTGATAAGCAAACAAAAAATGGCATGGCATGCAAAGTTAAAAGAGTCTGCTGAAGGTGGTTTTGAAGGGTATGGTACAGAACACAATTGGACTCATATTTCTTTTCTTTGGAAACTACCATATGCAAAGGCGTTGCTTTTACCACACAACATAGATTTGATGCACCATGTAAAGGTCCCTAAATTTGAATACAAAGGAACTTGAGTTTGCACAAGCATTTGGTTTCATGTGTATAAAAAATGGGACTGGTTCAAACCTTTCCACATGTGATAGCACATGAGATTTCTTTCTAAACAAACTTATGGTTACTCACATGCTTGGACCCTAGGTGGATTACACCAATAGATTTGAATTATCATATGCAATGGAAGGTTTAAAAATCAGATTTTGTGAACTAAATGTTCAACTCAAATTTCAAATGAGGGAAACACAATGGGAACACAAACTGTTGTGTTCAAACTCTTGTTTGCAGCAGCTAACACAAAAATCAGATTTCATAATTGAATTCCTTAGGCCCAAATTAGTGGGTATGTAAAGTTTCATGAATTTTGGAGATGTTTTGCTAACCATTTTCCAAAAGGACTTAAATTTGCAAAGAATTCAAAAACACATTTGAATTTGGATGAAATTTGCCCAATTATCCAAATGCAGTTCAGTTTTCAACTCCAAACAATTAAATTGGTCATTTGCCAAATTTTGGAGATGTCGAGAAGGATAAGGAGGGGCTGAATTTTTGGGACCCACATGTCATTGGTTGCAGGAGACTTGAAAATGAAGAATTGCTCTCTGTTTTTCACTCAAGTCACCGAGAGTCCTCAGCCCGACACCGAAGGAACCGAGAACCACCGCCTCTCTGCCTTTTACTTGCGCTGGCGAGCTACTCGTGCATTGCCTTCACTCCCAGACGTGCCCAGCTTATCCACAGCACCGAAGACACGGCTCTGTCCTATCTCGCACGCAAGAACAACAGAGCCACGCCGCTTCTGTTTTGATCGCTCGGGAGCTGGTTTCTCTCGCGTGCAAGCCTTGGCAAACTAGCAAAACGGCACCAGACCATCACCTACTACTCCCTCAATGCGCCCCCGAGTGTGCTAGGCCTCCTCAAACCGAGAAACAAATTTTCCCGTGGCGGCCGAACCACAACCGAAGAACGGTGCTCCCGTGGACAGCCTCAACCACATTTCATGGTCCAGCAAGACCACCTTTCGACGCGCACAACCTCCACGCTGCTCACCTCCGAAGCTCGAGTCAAGTGGTTGATCGTCCCCGTAGTATTTCCCAATTTTCTTCAAGCCGGTGCAAAACCACCATCGGGTATGAAATCATCAAATTCTTGATCCCTATTTGCTTAGAGCCCACGAAATTGCACTCACACAAGCTAGACTTGTGTAGCAACAATTCCTCTTTGGAACCCTAGCGTGAAACCCTCGGTAGAGGGCCTATTTGCAGTTTTCCCATCGGCGACCGTGGCGGGAAGCTTCGGGCGCATGGTGGAACCCTACCTAGAGCCATCTCCGATAAAAACTGAGTGCATGTTGAGCATGGCCACGTACCACTGATGCCTTAGGTGTAAACGGTGCAGCTTTTGCGGCGTCCCCGCGCCCTAGAAATGTCGCCGAAGTGTAACCTGGCCGCCGCACCGTCGCTAGCCGTGTTAGAGCCACCGCCGGCCGAGGGAAGTTCCTCCAACATGTTCAGCACATGGGTAGGGGCTGGCGGTAAGTGGCAGCGTGGGAGATGGCCGGACGACGGAGTTCAGTGGAGCTCCGGCGAGCCCGGCGGTGCGGGCACGCGGGAGCCGGAGGTAGACGACGAAGGGACCGGGCCCGCGTGTCCGTCGCTTGGAAAACAGGGGCGGGATTCTCTGTTGCACGGGATAAGGCTGGGGCAACGCGGGAAAAACCCTGTGGCCACGTGTGGGTTGCCCGCAAATGTGACACGTGGCCGCTGGGGACCCACTGTAAAAGCCCAAGAAAGTGAAGTGCAAAAGAATGTTATCACCTCACAACACCACAGCTCATGTGGTGGATATCTTGTGAACATTGGTGAAGAGCATGTAACCACCATCAAAAGGGGTGATTAGAGGGGAAATCCCTAACTTCCAAAAAGTGGGATTTCTACACATAAACATGAAAGGTTGAGCTCACCCCTAGACCTTAATTAGTATTGGGAAGGCTCAGGCCAAATTTCATGCAAATCCAGCACCTTTTGAGGCACTTTTGGGGGCATTTGAAAAAGAGGCAAATTTGAATGTAAATTCAAATTGCAACCACTTTCATCACTTGAATTCAAAAGTTGATTTCATATTCACACTCAGCACATTTTTCTGAGTTAGTCCACTAATTTTCATCCCCATTGGACTTCATGTTGTCGGGAGCCAAACTTACACTAACTCAAAACTGAATTTGAATTTCAAATTCAAATGGCCAGCAAATTTAGCCAAATCAATTTCAAAATTTGGAAATCAGATTCAAACAATGACTTGGTGGCAAAGTCTACCATTCAATGTTTAGTGGGTGACATATTTGCAGCAGAAGGGGGGAGAAGGAATTAGGGGGGAGAAAAGGGCCCACAAGTCAGCTAAGCTTCGGAGTAAAGCAAACCACCGGGAGAGCTCTGTTTACCGGGCCTCTGCAGCGCTCGACACCGAGCTGCTCGATCAGCCACCTCCCCAGCGCACGCCCGGCTGGCACACTGTGCATTTGACCGCTCACGAAGTCTCCTCGACCGCTGTAGACCCCGAACTCCGTACGCTGTTTCTTCTCTTGACCGAACACATCCACTCTTCGGCCGCCCTCTCGGGTCCTCGGTGCGCCGCTGATCCAGGCACCCTCGTGACCGGCGATAAACGGCAAAGAGACGCGCCGAAGGCTGCTCGAGCTCTCGGTGAAAACCCTACCCCCTTTCATGCCCTGTAGGGAGAGTATTTCCACGTTTAGTTCTCGGTGTTCAAAGAACTGAGCTAGGAAAGAATCCAAAATTCGTGGTGATCGGTCCACCGCCGCTTAACTCAGCCAAGCACATGTTCTACACGTTCCCACGGCCACTTAAGATCAAAGACCATCGAAAACCATCGAGTCTTGGCGCTGCTATTCAAGTTTTTCGAGCATCCGCCGTTTTAGCCCTAGGTCGACGGTGAGGTCCTAGCTCCGGCCATTTCCATGGCAAACCGAGCTCATTTTCATGCTCATCATGCCACAGCGGAGCTGTAGGAGCAAACCGTGCCAAAAATAAGTCCCTGAGTAGCTCGGGCGACATCGCCGGAGTAGGGATCGCCGCTGTTACCGTCGCGGGCGTGGTTCCGGCCATCGCCGAGCTTCGATGAGGGCACCAGCGTGTTCCCTGAGTAAAGTTAGGCACAGGCGGCGAAATCCGTTGGAGGTCGGGCAGCGAAATGGCTGGCGGCGAGAGCTCCGGTGAAGCAACGCCGCTGGGGTTGCGGGCGTCGCGAGGTAAACGAAGGGGGCCCGGGTCCACAGGTCAGTCCCTGTTCTCTCGCGGGGATCCACTTTGCGGCCGGGATCCGGTGCGGCAGCGCAGGTAAAACCGCGTGGGCTGCGGTGTGGCCGCGATCTCAGTGGGCCGGTTTAAAGAGTGCCCCCCCCCCCCCCCCCCCCCCCCGCAGAGTTTAAACATTTTGGGATTTTCCAGTTTAGTGCAAACTTCAAATGCATATAACTTTTGCTAGGAAGATCCAAATTTAGTGAACTAAATTTTTCTGAATTCAACTTTTTGAGTACATTCCAGCAATACAAATTTCAGCCCATGAAACTTAATGGTTTCCAGAATTAATTCCCTAAAATTTAAACTGTCAGGAATTTTATCTGGAGAATTACTTTATGAAAAATTCTGAAATTTGGCTGAGAGGTTTACTGGAAAGTCCTTGAGTCACAGTAAAATTTTCAGACCCATCCAAGTTCGTTTAGTTCCCCTATTGGTGTGATTAAGTGAACTGCCCTGAGAAAACAGAAAAATGTACAAAAACATTTTTCAGATTTTCTCCAATCTTGTTTAGGCCATAACGCCATCTAGAATTCTTCAAATGACATGAAACCAATTCCATTAGAACCATTTCATATTCTAGTTTCCAGCAAGTAACGGTTGCAGCCATGAAGATCCCTGGAATTACTTAGAGTCTCTAATATTGACCAAATAGACTTTTATTTGTACAAAGCTCAAATGAACTTTGTTTCAAATGAAACTTGGTCAAGACTCTGGTTAGGATCCCACCAAGCCACCATAAAAATTTCAGAGCCAAAGGGGAGGGCTACATAGAGTTATAGTAATTACTTATTCCATTCTAAACATTGCGTTTGAATTGACATATAGTATCTCGTTGACGTGTAGTCGCTGAAGGCGAGGAAACTCTGGAAGTGCTCGACTTCCTTCTTCCGGACGAAGCCCTAACCACTGACCAGCAGCAACAAGGCAAGCCCCGGTTTGCATTAACCCATTTTATAAAGTTTTGCTTTGTTACATACTTAGTGTGAGGTATATAGATGTGCATTAGGTGTAGGATGGATGAGACCCCAAATGCATAACCAGATTTTCCTTTAAGAGTGAGGGTAGTGTCTAAGACCTCGAGTAGACATGCTATGCTTAATGATTCCTAGAACTTCGGTACAAGTCGAGTAGTTGGAATTTACTCGTGAGTTTAGGCTTGGGACACACGGGATTGGTTCGAGTGATGTGAGATCACTTTAGTAATGAAATGAGACTAGGCAGGGGCTAGTGGCGCAGCAAGAGGAAGTCTTGTGTGCGCGGCCCTGTCCATGTCGATTGAGGACCGATCCGTGTGCAGCCCACGCTGATCAAGTTTGAACGTACCGAAGGAATATCGGATATATGGGCCCCGATAAACCGATGTATCCTAAACCTCCGGGCGTCGAGGCATAACGCACTGATTTATAGGTGTAGGCTGAGGGCATCAAGGTGGAAATCAGCTAACGGGCATAGAGAGATGCTCCGCATAGGGAACCTCCTGCTCGTTTCGGTGCGATCGGTTCGACGTTTCGGCTGTTGGGTGAAAGCTTGTCCCGTACGACATCGAGTGAGCGTGCTGTGCAGCTCCACGGGTGGGCGTATGTGACGTGCTCTTCGGGTATCCCTGCAGGTGTAATCGAGTCGATTCGCCGTCCCTCGCGGTGAAGAGTACCACTTGGTCACTGAGTCATGACGTAGATTAAGATATGAAATGTGATGATTCAATATTGCTGTTATGATATAATTGTATTGCTACATGTGTGCCACCAAATACTGCTCACTAAATTTCATATTCATGAACTGTTAACTTGTGGCTAAAAGATGAACTAAGGATGAACTTGTAGGCGTGTCCGTTTGCTGCAATTTTACCATCGCATGTTCGTTGTAAACTGCATGTAGAGTTTCATACCTAGGTGCGTCGGTTAAGTCTTGTTGAGCCATCATGCTCACGGTTGCTGCTATAAGTGTTTTTCAGGTGAGGAACATCCCACAGACTCGGTGTACGAGTCCGCCGGCGAGGTTTACCCTCCGTCGGGGACCACGGCTAAGTGGGAGCCGTACACGCCGCGCTAAGCTGAGGAGTGCATCTAGTGTGGGTTGCCCTAGGGCTGGGCAACCGACTTTTGATAGATAGACGGGCGTGAGTTGTACAAATTTAGTTTGTAACTGAAGTATTGTACTACTTTGTACATATCAGTTGGTTTTCTATGTAATACAATGTTGTTCTTATAATATGTGCTGTCGGGTGTCGCATCGTGTGGCACCACCCTATGCGATCCTGGATGAGCGGATTCCAGTCCGCCACACCCACCGTCAGTATTTGAACTTTTCTTCCTATTTATTTCAAATTCAGATTTCCTACAAACTTTAGAAGGCCATAACTTTTGCTAGGAAACTCCAAATTTAGTGATTCAAATTTGGTTGGATTCAGGTTGAAAGCCTCTATCCAAATATGCAACCCAATTTGTATGAAAGTCATTATTTAATTCTGGAAAAATCTTTAAAACTTTTCAGCAAAAGAATTTTAGAGGGAGTTTATTTCATACAAAAATCCTAAAATTTTGCCAGAATAATCTTTAGGATTCTAGTAAACTTCTGTAGAAATTTTAGGTCATTTGGAGTTGAGCTGGTTAGGAGAACTCAGATTTCAAGTTGCTGTGTTCAAATGAATACAGATACAATTTCAGAGAATTTCCAAAACATGGAAATTCAGTTCTGGGCCATTCTTAGCTCCAAGAATCTTAGGAAAATTCATGCAGTCTCTATGAACTATAATTGAAATTTTAGTTCACTAAGTTTGACATGAACATGTGAGGCACTTCAGAATTAATTTTTTTTGCTTATTTGCTTAGGGAATTGTTCTGAATAAACCACTCAATGAAAAGTGCTAATTTTTGGTCCAGAATATTTTCTTGTGACAAGGAACTCACATGAAAATTTTCAGCTCCATTGGATGACACGACCCCATCGGCCTTGTCGAGCCAGGATCACGTTGAGGGGTGCTGCGTTGCACAGCACCGGATAACACACATCAAAGGTACAATGCGGAAGCAAAGTTTTATTACATAAACAGGTTTATGAACAATTTTACAAAAAAATATGTTCAGTCTACACTCACGGGCGTAGACTACGCATCGAGTTCACGTTCAGCCCATGAACGTGTCCCCGTTAGCACGCACACACACTAACACGGCGGCGTGCACGACTCCCACTCGACGGGGTTCCCCTCCTGGGGTTCCGTCTCCTCCTCGGGAGTCCCTTCCTCATAGACCCCTGCAAAATCTTCAAACACAAGCAGTGAGCACGATGGCTCAGCAAGACTGACCCGTCTCTCCTATACATGAAACTTCTACGTGACGGATGATAGGTTACATGAGGTAAAATAAGTTGCAAAGGACTCGCCTAATTAGTGGAACCTTACTTTCAAGTTTTAGCAGCAGGTTGTGGAGAACCTCACGCTAAGGCACATGAGAAAGCCGCAATCAAACAAGGAACGCATTTCTCTCATGTACTTGGCCCAAGGTTGAAAGGAACTTTAATTAGCTCTAAACTACAGCAAATCATTAACAAGTAACGTCCATCTTTCAATCAGCACCATTTTATCATAGAACTACCCTGTTCTTTCTACGTCACGGAACAGTGAACAAGTGGTACTGACTGACTGTGAGGGACGGCGATTATAATCGATTTACACCTGCAGAGTTATCCGAATAACCCGTCACGTACGCCCGTACTCGATGTTGCCTACAGCTACCATCACGGACGCCGTACGCAACCACCTTTCACCCGCTAGCCAAATGTTGAACTGGTCCAATCATCCCGAGCAAGAGGTCTCTGCGCGTGCATCCACAGTGCCGCCAGCCGATTTACACCCCAAGCTCTCAACCTACCCTCTGAATGACCAGCTATGCCTCAACACCCAGCTACCCGAGTTACATCGGTTTCCCGGTTCCCATATATCCGGTAGGTCTTCAGTACTGTTCTAGCTTGTTCAACAGGCCCGCACACGGCTCGATCCTCAATCGACACAAGCGGAGCTATAGCATCCAGGCCCCAAAGTCCTGCTGCCCTTACTCTCCGCTCGGTCTCATTTTTCTTGCCATGTGTTTCATTTGCTATCCCTACCCGAGTCGAGTGCCTGTAGCCTATCCTCGCGAGTAGTTCCAACTACTCGACTTTTACCGAATCCTACACTACCTTAGCATTGCAGTAGCTACACGGTGTTTTCAATCCTAATCCCAGCCCATGGTTTTCTTGGCTATGCATTTTGGTTTTCAAACAAGACTCTAATGCAAGTAGTAATGGTACTGAAAGTAAGTTCTTAAAACAGTAAAAATTTGTAAAAGGGTTAATGCAAACCGGAGCTTGGCTTGCTGCTCTTGGTCGTAGGCTAGCTGCTCTTCCGGAGTGACGAAGTCTAAGACTTCGGGTTCCTCTTCGACCTTAGCGACTACATGAGGTAACATGTATATGTATTAATTTATATGCATTTGAATTGTATTTAAACTTGTGAAGATTATAAGTCTGACTAGACAGACCCAATGACTCTGAAATTTTTATTGTGGTTTGGTTACAACCTAAAAAGATACTTGGCCAAGTTTCATTTGCAGCAAAGCTCATTTGAGCTCTCCACAAATAATTATGTATTTGACCTTAATTGGAGCTCCTAGGGTGTTCTAGGGGTTTTCATGGAGCAAGCCATGACTTTATGAAAACTAGATTTTCAGAGGGTTCTAACGGAGTTGGTCTCACTTAATTTCATGGTTCCTGGATAAAGATATGAGCTACACAATTTCAGAGAAATTCTGAAAATGTTTCTGGACATTTTCTATTTTCTCTGGAACAGTTTTATTAACCACACCATTAGGTGGACCAAATGAGCTCAAATGGATCTAAAATTTTTATGGTAGTTCTGAGACATTTTGGTAAACATCTCAGCAAAATTTCAGAATTTTCCTCCAAAGGGTTCTCCAACTAAAATTCTAAACAGTTTAAAGTTTAGAGAATTAATTCTGGAGAAATAAAGATTTTCATGAAGTGAAACTTGATTTTCTGAAAAGTACTCAGAGATCTGAATCCAATAAATTTTGGTTCACTCGATTTGGAGTTTCCTAGCCAAAGTTATGTGGGTTTGAAGTTTGAACAAAATCTGGAAAATCGGGAAAAGATTAAACTTCTGCCCGTGGGACCGGGCTACGTGTCAACTCCTCATCGGTCGACACACGCGGCTACTGAATCCTCTGCACGCAGCCGCAACTGATCCTGTGCTACAGCAGATCCCCGTTTAAAATTTCCACCGCTGACAGCCGGGACCCACCGAGCTTCTTCTTCCTCCGGCTGCTTTTCGCGCGCCCGCGCTCTCAGCTCGCCGGAGCTAACTGCCACTTGCCGGTTCGCCGGTTCCGGCCAACGTACGGGCTAGAACTCGCTGCCAGGGCGTATGCGACATCGAGGAACACGATGGTGACGTGTTCTGGGGCTGGCGATGATCGGAAGATGGCCGGCGATGTGTGGCAGCCTCGGTTGAAGTTCGGCGCCGTCGCCCGAGGTTCCTAGCCCGCCAAAACCTTGACCGACTAGCTCTACAGCACCAGTGGGTGATTGCAAAGCTCGGCAAGGCCATGGATTAGCTCGGAAACTGCAGCAACTAGCTCGGCATCGTGCGCCCCATTGACTCCGTGAAGAACACGCTCGGTAAAGCTCGGAATACGTTGCTCCGAGGTGTTTTCATGCGACGGATCCTAAAGCAAAGACGATCGCCGGATAGTCCAGCACCTATATGCAGAGTTTGATGACCTATGGAGGATCAGAGAGGCAGAATTTGAAGAAACCGTACCCGCCGCTCGGGTAGAACTCGCTGTAGTGAAAACTTGAAATTCGCCGCGGATGCTTCACGGCGTAGCTTGAGATTTGGTTGAGAGCAGCACCAACCCAGCGCGTTCCCGTGGCCTTGATCGCTTGACCGTGAAACCCCCTGTGGAGGGCTGTCCACGAGCGCCCGTTCGTCGGCCGACGCTAGGTCGCGGCGGAGTGAACTGTGGAAGGGCGAGGGAGGACGAAGCTCGTCGCCTTCCGGGTCAGGGAGGTGGAGGCTGAGCTCAGGGTAGTGTTTAGCAGCTCGGGAAGGGATGGCACGGTGATTTCTGCCGATTTCCCGAGCAGGCCAAGGCAGCGGACAGAAATGAGCTCCGCTCGGTGTTCGCACGCGAGGAGGAGAAAGCAAACGAGGTTTGCTTCGGTCAGAGGGGTGTGGATCACGTTAAGGGGGCGATCGGAACCAACCTGGCTCTCGCGTGTGGGAGCAAGCAGCTGGTGGCGCGGCAGGCTCCTTGGTGGCACCCGGCAGATCTCGGTGGGTTTGAGAAAAGATCAGGAATTTGCTTCAGTTGCAAGTTTTGATTTGCCCCTATATGACATGTGGGTCCCACCCCCTTTTAACCTCTGAAATTAACTCCCTATCACTGCTACAAACAGTAATCCCCTTAATACCCTCTAGGATTTGAATTATCTACCACATGCCCATTTGGAATTGGTAGAAACAAATTGTGAAGTGTTTGACCAAATTTCAGCACATATGCAGTTTGAAATTCAAATAAAATTTGAATTTGCTAAACTTAGCTCATGTCAAGATCAACTCCAAATGGAGTGAAAATTGGTGTGTGAGCTCACAAAAATGTGCTGAGTAATAATATGCCTCCCACTTTTGAATTCATGGGATGAAAACAGTTTGAATTTGAATTTGAGTTCAAACCACCCTCTTTCTAGCTATACCCAAAAGGACTCCAAAAGGGTTTTGAATTTGGGTGAATCTTGGCATGGACATTCCTAGCAAGGTGTAGGAGTTTTTCATATGCCCAGCCCCTATATCATGCATGTGGGAAATGCCACTTTTTCACTTGGTGAGTTTATCCTCTAATGAGCATGTTGATGGTGGTTACTTGCTCTTCAAATGTACTCATCAAGTTTCTTCAAATGAGGTGTGTGTGTGCTGATGAACACTTTGAACATGTGCCAAAAACTTAGGCCCTTACATTCCTCCCCCCTTAAAAGATCTCGTCCCAAGATTATAAAGTGAAAATGAGAGAGAGGACGATGGAAGAATACCGTATATGCGACGTGAAAAAGTCAGGGTAGTTCGCGCGAAGAAATCCTTCACTCTCCCATGTCGCTTCGTCCACGGAGTGATTGCTCCATAGAACCTTGTAGAACCACAATGTACGGTTGCATGTGGTTCGGGCCTTTTCATCTATAATCTGAACCGGTTCCTCCCTATACGTGAGATCCGGTTTCAGTTCTTCTATGTCCTCCAGCTGAATGGTAGTTCTTCTATGTCCGCCACCATGTTTGCCTTGCCGTGGTGATAATGGATCTCTATTTCGTAATCTTTTATCAACTCTAACCATCTTTGCTGCCTCATGTTCAGCTCTTTCTGAGTGAATATGTACTTGAGACTCTTGTGGTCGGTATATAAATGTACGAGGTTACCGAGTAGATAGTGCCTCCACATTTTAAGTGCAAGTACCACGGCAGCAAGCTCCAAGTCCTGAGTTGGATAATTCTGCTCATGGTTTCTGAGCTGCCGTGACCCATACGCGACCACCCTTCGGTCTTGCATCAGCACACATCCGAGCCCAATGCCGGATGCATCGCAGTACACATCGAATGGTTTTGTTGTGTCTGGCTGCGCCAAAACCGGTGCTGATGTCAGGTGCTTTACTAATGCCTTGAACGCTGCTTCACATGCTGGACTCCAAACATATTTGGTAGCCTTCTTCAGCAGCTCCGTCATAGGCTTGGAAATCCTCGATAAGTTCGGGATGAACCTCCGATAATATTCTGCGAGTCCGAGGAAACTCCGTACCTCGTGAACAACTCTCGGGGATTTCCAATTCAGCACTTGTGTGATTTTACTTGGGTCTACAGCGATGCCTTCCGATGATATAATATGCCCGAGAAAAGGCACTTGCGATATCCAGAACTCGCACTTGCTGAATTTCGCGTATAGCTTGTGATCCCGCAACCGTTGCAAGACTATACGAAGATGCTTCTTGTGTTCTTCCTCCGACTTGGAATATACCAATATGTCACCGATGAAGACCACAACAAACTTCTCCAGCTCCGGCATGAATACCGAGTTCATCAAATACATGAAATGAGCTGGAGCATTGGTGAGGCCGAAGGACATGACCAGGTACTCATAAATTCCGTACCTCGTCGAGAAAGCCGTCTTTGGAATATCCTCAGCCCATATCTTAATCTGGTGGTACCCGGATCTTAAGTCCATCTTGGAAAAGATCTTTGCTTCGACCAACTGATCAAACAACATGTCGATCCGTGGCAAGGGGTACTTGTTATTGATGGTTACATCGTTTAATGGACGATAGTCCATGAAAAGCCACAACGTCTCGTCTTTCTTCTTTAGGAATAATGCCGAACAGCCCCATGGCAAGGAGCTTGGCCTAATAAAACCCTTCTCCAGCAAGTCCGTTAGCTGAGTCTTCAGTTCAGCCAATTCCTTGGGCGCCATCTTGTACGGCCTTCGGCATATTGGCATGGTGCCCGGTGCAAGTTCAATCTTGAATTCCACCTCTCTGTCGGGTGGCATCCCTGGTAAATCATCCGGGAGCACGTCAGGGAACCCACGGACTACTGGAATGTCTTCCAATCTGATGGTCGTGGATTAATACACACTTGGAAGTTTTATTTCTGGACTGTCCAGAAATAAGGAATGGGATTCGTGCACTTCTGAGTTCAAGTGCACAATTCGGAGGACGGTGTCTAAAACAGCGCCATGGCAGGTTAACCACGGCATCCCTAAGATGACTTCGACCTTTTGTCCCTCTAAAATTATGAGACGTAGGGTATACTCCACCCTCTAAGCATAATGGTGCTTTTGGGACCATCATGCTAGCTGAAATCTTCCCACCCGGTGAACAAATCAAATATGGACTATCGGTGGGTAGTATTTGTAAGCTGTATTTAGCAATGAAAGCTTGGCTAACAAAGCTATGCGTGGCGCCTGAATCAAATAATACTATAGCGGGATGCTGGTGGAGTTGGAACATACCCGCAAGGATTGGTTCATCCTCCGGCACGTCCTCTATGGCGAGTTGGTGGACAGTGCCGGGCCTAGGGTTTGCCCGCCGCGCATTAGAGGGGTTCCGGGGCTGATTCCTCCCCGGAAGTTGCAGTGCAACTCTGCCGCCTTGCCTCTCCGGACAGCTGCTGGCGAAGTGTCCTGGACGACCACATTTGTAGCATGTGGCTGCTGCTTGTCCGGTGCTTGGGGGATGAAAGCCCGGAATGCGCTGCTGAGGTGCATACACACGCGGCATCGCCCGCTGCTGCTGTTGTTGTTGCGGAGGGGGTACTGGCAGTGCCGGTCTGAATGCCGGTGGAGAATATGGCCGACTGCGGAATGGCATCAGCCTCTGTGATGGCTGCCAGCGTGTACCCGATGGTGGACGATTCACCATCCGATATTTCTGAGAAGGACAAGTTCCTTCTTCGCTTCCTCTCTGCTGCCGCTAACTCCTTGCCGGAGTCCTCCTGAACAATCGCAGCATCAATTATATCGTTGAGGATGCCGCGATTGAACATCGCCAGCTTGTCCTTCAGAATCGGGTTAAGCTCCTGGTAGAAATGATCTCGCCGCTTCTCGTCAGCATCGGCGTGATATGAAGTGTAGAGCGCGAGATCGTTGAACGCCCTGGAGTATTCCAGCGCGTTACGGCTCCCTTGCTGCAGGTGTAAGAACTCATGCGTCTTACTCTTCATGAGACCCGGCGGTATGTGATAGGCCCTGAAGGCCGTCTGGAATTCCGCCCAGGTCATAACTCGCTCGGTGGGCTGTGAAGCACAGTAATTCACCCACCACGTGCTCGTGGATCCCTGGAGCGTTGGACCGCGAACTGAGTCTTGCGCTGCTCACTCACTTGGAGCAGCCCGAACTTCATTTCCATCGTACGGAGCCAGTTGTCCGCATCGAGGGGTTCATCCGCCCTTGAGAATACCGGGGGATGAGTCGCTAGAAAGTCAGAGTAGGAGCTCTGTTGGCGCTCCTCACGATCTTGACACCTCTCTGGTCAAGACGTATTTTCAATGAGAGTTTGCAGCAACTCCGTGTGCTGCTGATGAGAACCCGCCATTGCCGCAACGATGTCGGCCAATGTAACCGTTGGTGGTGGCGGTGGCGGTTGTTGCTGTTGCTGCTGTTGCTGTCCCGTGGAGTCCTCGGGAGGCTGTTGGGAGGTTTCTCCCTCCTGACTGGAACCCCCAACGTCCGGGTTGGCACGAGTATGAGTCATTCTGAAATTCAAAACAGCAGCGATCAGCACATGTCATACTTAAAAATTCCATATGCAACAGTAGGTATTGAAGTGACGCATGAATAATTTGCACAACATTCACATATATTGATAAAGCATAAACTTTATACAAGATACATTGGTCTCGGGTCTCCGAGAAGTCGTGCTCATGTCGTCACTACCTATACATACACTACTGTCTACACGACATGTCATCGATTACAAAGGTTTGGGTTACATCACCCTTGCTGCCCTACTTGGCAACAGTAACCCCCTACTTGCAGTAGAACTCGACCTCCTGCGGGTCGTCTTCCTCCGGTACCTCTGCTGGTGGATCTGGGTCCACAACCTCCTCTTCCGGCTCGGGTTCTCCCTTTGTCGGAAGACCCAAGACCACGGGTATGGCGCCTACCACCGGTATGCCCATTACCGGAGGTACGAGGTCCTGCAACGCGTGCACCTCGTCCGTGGCTTGGTTGTAGTCCTCTTCTCAGCCTTGCCCCTTCTCAATAGCGTCGTCCCACTCTTGAGTAAGTACCTCATTCTGCTGGGTCAGAGCCTGCACCGGTTGTTGCAAAGCCGTGATGTCGACACGGCCTTTCTTCTTCGCCTTCTTCAGATGATGCAACTGATTATATTGTTCGTTCAGTCGCTTAATCGTTGGAAGGAGAACATTGCGGAGTGTGCTGTAAGCACTCTCGAAATGATCTCCACGGCTGTTGCTCTCCTTGAGCATCACGGTGAGACATTCCATATGAACAGCTTGGTTGTCCATCACGGCTTTTCCCGCCCTTATTTGGAGGCTGAGGTTCGCCTCCGTGGGGTTGTACCTTGGGCAACCCGGATCTGTTGCCTCCATGTACCTCCCTTCCCACACATGATTAGCCCGTCCCTCCACCGGAACGAGCGCGTATGGTGTGCCCTCCATAGCTCTCACATGTAGCTGGCAGAAACGCGACATGGTGTCGCGGGCTGCCACTTGCCACATTCCCTCCGGTTGTCTACCTCTCACCGTAACGGTGAACAGCGCCCAACCGGGTGGCGTAGTCCCTGCAGGAACTTCGACATGGATCATCCACATCTTGTTCCCCTCCTCGCCCTCTTCTTTGGCGATGTACTGCGGCATCTTGCTGTACCCGAAATATTGAAGCATATGCCTCAATGCTTCTGGATAGCCGCTGCGGTGAGAACAGTGGGACACCACCCACCCGTTCTCCAACTGTTTATCCGCTGTCATCTGTAAAAACATATTTGAGAAATGTCAAATATTTATTTGAACAGTAAGCCATTGATTTATAACATAAAACATGTCATTGAACTCATAAAACTTGGAAACATAGTTCAAACTCAAACAAATTTGACTGCTGGTCTGCTGTCCAATATGACAACCCTGACCAGTTTCCATTTCAACCTTATTTAGACCATGCTAAGGGCAAAACCAATTCTGGAGCTCAACATCAAAGCTAAAGCTGACTTCAATAGCTTTCCAGAAAGTATTTGCTTGGCCTAAGATCTGTCCTAGTTCAAAAGTTATGAGATGTCGAAGTTGATAGAACTCCTGGAGAAAATTGGACAGCACCTCCCTGCTTTAGGTACAGATTTGATCCAAGAATTCCAGTTAATTCTACTGCCAATCTGACAAAACTTTCAGTTTCAAAGTTGTAACTCATCTCGGGAGTCCCTTCCTCATAGACCCCTGCAAAAGCTTCAAACACAAGCAGTGAGCACGATGGCTCAGCAAGACTGACCCGTCTCTCCTATACATGAAACTTCTACATGAAGGATGATATCGCCTAATTAGTGGAACCTTACTTTCAAGTTTTAGCAGCAGGTTGTGGAGAACCTCACGCTAAGGCACATGAGAAAGCCGCAATCAAACAAGAAACACATTTCTCTCATGTACTTGGCCCAAGGTTGAATGGAACTTTAATTAGCTCTAAACTACAGCAAATCATTAACAAGTAACGTCCATCTTTCAATCAGCAACATTTTATCATGGAACTACCCTGTTCTTTCTACGTCACGGTACAGTGAACAAGTGGTACTCACTGACCACGAGGGACGGCGATTATAATCAATTTGGACCTGCAGGGTTATACGAATAACCCGTCACGTATGCCCGTACTCGATGTTGCCTACAACAACCATCACGGACGCCGTACGCAACCACCTTTCACCCGTTAGCCAAATGTTGAAGCGGTCCAGTCATCCCAAGCAAGAGGTCTCTGCACGCGCATCCACAGTGCCGCCATCCGATTTACACCTCGAACTCTCAGCCTACCCTCTGAACGACCAGCTATGCCTCAACACCCAGCTACAGGAGTTACATCGGTTTCCCGGTTCCCATATAGCCGGTAGGTCTTCGGTACTGTTCTAGCTTGTTCAACAGGCCCGCACACGGCTCGGTCCTCAATTGACACAAGCGGAGCTATAGCACCCAGGCCCCAAAGTCCTGCTGCCCTTACTCTCCGCTCGGTCTCATTTTTCTTGCCATGTGTTTCATTTGCTATCTCTACCCGAGTCGAGTGCCTCTAGCCTATCCTCGCGAGTAGTTCCAACTACTCGACTTGTACCAAATCCTACACTATCTAATCATTGCAGTAGCTAAACGGGGTTTTCAATCCTAATCCAAACTCATGGTTTTCTTGGCTATGCATTTGAGTTTTCAAACAAGACTCTAATGCAAGCAGTAATGGTACTCAAAGTAAGTTCTCAAAACAGTAAAAATTTGTAAAAGGGTTAATGCAAACCAGAGCTTGCCTTGCTGCTCTTGGTCGTAGGCTAGCTGCTCTCCTGGAGTGACGAAATCTAAGACTTCGGGTTCCTCCTCGACCTTAGCGATTACATGAGGTAACATGTATATGTATTAATTTAAATGCATTTGAATTGAATTTAAACTTGTGAAGATTATAAGTCTCACTAGACAGACCCGATGACTCTGAAATTTTTATTGTGGTTTGGTTACAACCTAAACAGAGACTTGGCCAAGTTTCATTTGCAGCAAAGCTCATTTGAGCTCTCCACAAATAATTATGTACTTGACCTTAATTGGACCTCCTAGGGTGTTCTTGGGGTTTTCATGGAGCAAGCCATGACTTTCTGAAAACTAGATTTTCAGAGGGTTCTAACGGAGTTGGTCTCACTTAATTTGATGGTTCCTGGATAAATATATGAGCTACACAATTTCAGAGAAATTCTGAAAATGTTTCCGGACATTTTCTATTTTCTCTGGAACAGTTTTATTAACCACACCATTAGGTAAACCAAATGAGCTCAAATGGATCTGAAATTTTTATGGTAGTTCAGAAACATATTGGTGAACATCTCAGCAAAATTTCAGAATTTTCCTCAAAAGGGTTCTCCAATTAAAATTCTAAACAGTTTAAATTTTACAGAATTAATTCTGGAGAAATAAATATTTTCATGAAGTGAAACTTGATTTTCTGGAATGTACTCAGAGAGATGAATCCAACAAAATTTGGTTCACTCGATTTGGAGTTTCCAAGCAAAAGTTATGTGGGTTTGAATTTTGAACAAAATCTGGAAAATCGGGAAAAGTTTAAACTTCTGCCCGTGGGACCGTGCTACGTGTCAACTCCTCATCGGTCGACACACGCGGCTACTGAATCCTCTGCACGCAGCCGCACCTGATCCTGTGCTACAGCAGATTCCCGTTCAAAATTTCCACCGCTGACAGCTGGGACCCATCGAGCTTCTTCTTCCTCCGGCTTCTTTTCGCGCGCCCGCGCTCTCAGCTCGCCAGAGCTAACTGCCACTCGCCGGTTCGCTGGTTCCGGCCACCGTACGGGCTAAAACTCGCCGGTAGGGCGTATGCGACATTGAGGAACACGATGGTGAGGTGTTCTGGGGCTGCCGATGATCGGAAGATGGCCGGCGATGTGTGGTGGCCTCGGTTGAAGTTCGGCGCCGTCGCCCAAGGTTCCTAGCTCGCCAAAACCTTGACCGACTATCTCTACAGCACCAGTGGGTGATCGCAAAGCTCGGCAAGGCCCTGGATTAGCTTGGAAACTGCGGCAACTAGCTCGGCATCGTGCGCCCGATTGACTCCGCAAAGAACACGCTCGGTAAAGCTCGGAATACGTTGCTCCGAGATGTTTTCGTGCGACGGATCCTAAAGCAAAGATGATCGCCGGCTAGTCCATCGCCTATATGCAGAGTTTGATGACCTATGGAGGATCAGAGAGGGATAATTTGAAGAAATCATACAGGCCGCTCGGGTAGAACTCGCTGGAGTGAAAACTTGAAATTCGCCGCTGATGCTTCACGGCATGGCTTGAGATTTGTTTGAGAGCAGCACCAACCCAGTGCGCTGCCGTGGCCTTGATTGCTTGACTGTGAAACCCCCTGTGGAGGGCTGTCCACGAGCGCCCGCTCGTCGGCCGACGCTTGGTCGCGGCGGAGTGAACTGTGGAAGGGCAAGGGAGGCCGAAGCTCGTCGGCTTCCGGTTCGGGGAGGTGGAGGCTGAGCTCAGCGTAGTGTTTAGCAGCTCGGGAAGGGATGGTGCGGTGATTTCTGCCGATTTCCCGAGCAGGACGAAGCAGCGGAGGGAAATGAGCTCCGCTCGGTGTTCGCACGCGAGGAGGAGAAAGCAAACGAGGTTTGCTTCGGTCAGAGGGGTGTGGATCACGTTAAGGGGGCGATCGGAATCGACCTGGCGCTCGCGCGTGGGAGCAAGCAGCTGGTGGCGCGGCAGGCTCCTCGGTGGCGCCCGGCAACTCTCGGTGGTCTTGAGAAAAGATCAGGAATTTGCTTCAGTTGCAAGTTTTGATCTGCCCCTCTATGACATGTGGGTCCCACCCCCTTTTAACCTCTGAAATTAACTCCCTCTCAGTGCTACAAACAGTAATCCCCTTAATACCCTCTAGGATTTGAATTATCTACCGCATGCCCATTTGGAATTGGTAGAATTCAAATTGTGAAGTGTTTGACCAAATTTCAGCACATATGCAGTTTGAAATTCAAATAAAGTTTGAATTTGCTAAACTTAGCTCATGTCAAGATCAACTCCAAATGGAGTGAAAATTGGTGTGTGAGCTCAGAAAAATGTGCTGAGTAATAATATGCCTCCCACTTTTGAATTCATGGGATGAAACAGTTTGAATTTGAATTTGAGTTCAAACCACCCTCTTTCTAGCTATACCCAAAAGGACTTCAAAAAGGTTTTGAATTTGGGTGAATCTTGGCGTGGACATTCCTAGCAAGGTGTAGGAGTTTTTCATATGCCCAGCCCCTATATGATGCATGTGGGAAATGCCACTTTTGCACTTGGTGAGTTTATCCTCTAATGAGCATGTTGATGGTGGTTACTTGCTCTTCAAATGTACTCATCAAATTTCCTTAAATGAGGTGTGTGTGCTGATGAACACTTTGAACATGTGCCAAAAACTTTGGCCCTTACATTGGAGCTCTGGATCACCACTGTTCTGTTTAACCTCTTTAGGTGCCCAAAACACAAGTGGGGAAAACACTTAGCACTTGATCATGTGGATTAACCCAAGCCCAAATCCAAACCTTAGCACCAGGGTTATATTAAATTCTTAAACAGAGTTCCAGTTTTTAAACTTGTCATTATAACTTGTGAGTAAAATCATTACAATTAAATTGATATGCATATTCATCACGTGTAGCATCTACGTGAAGATTCTGAAACAATCGGAGTGGAGATCAAAGAGAGAGGAAGGTGAGTGATCAAGCCTCAATTGGTCTTCACTAACAGAACATTATATACTAGTCCTCTTCAAAACAAAGGCAAGCCCCGGTTTGCATCCAAATTTATAAGTTTTTATTTGTATACACTTTATATTGTCTAGAATATTAGTTTTGCATTATGGCTAGGTTTGTATGACAGTCCACATGCATAACCCAGAAAAACCCTGGAGTTTGATTTAGAGTAGGTTATCACTTAATTATAACTGCTGATCTCAAGTTAATAAAAGTGGATTAAAAGAGGCATAAATCGAGTTGGCCGTTTCCTACTCGTGAACCAGGATTAAGGGGGATCAATCGGAAGAGTTGGAAATTGATCCTCATAGTTGGGAATGGAGACCGGGCAGTATGGATGGAAGGCTCAAGGACGTGGTCCTGTGAACCTAGTCTATGTACGAGTCGATTAAGGCCCGTTCTCGTGTGCGGCCCTGTGGGACAAGTTTGAGTTGTGTACCAGATGCATACTGGCTATATGCGACCCAGGAAACCGATGTAACTTGTTAACCTGGATGTCGAGGCAATCCCCACCATCTTATGCAGATGCTGAAAGGATAGAGAAGTCGGCTCTACGAGGGTTTTCTGTAGTGAGGCTTAATCCAAGTCGGTGGGACCGGTTCGTTATTTGGGTGTCATGTGAAAGGTGGCCACATACTACGTTGAGGGGATTGGTTGATCACCGGTCTCAGATGGGTGTATGTGTTGTGTCAGCCGGGTGTTTTTGATTCGAGTCACCGTCGCTCGCGGTACTGAGCATACTTGTTCTCTGCGTCGTGACGTAGTAAGAAACTGGGAAAAACGTTGATATGCTTCGTGAGTAATCCTTATATTGGAGATGAGGGATGATCAACACCTTCACTAAATTTACTTTCCACATTGGGCTAGTAGCATCGAGACAAAGCGTTTCTTGTTTGATTTTGGAGTCTCGGCGTTGATGGCGCAAGGTCTGTATGGGTCTACGGTAGCTCACTAAAGTTACTTTCTCCTCGGGCAAGTGGCATCGAGATGAAGCGTTTCTTGTTTGATTGTGGAGTCTCGATGTAAATTGTGCGAGGGCTATAAAAGTTGCTTAAAACTTGAAGTAAGGACTCTCCTTTAGCTCAAGTTCATCTTTTGTGCAAACTTCTATATTCAGCGCTCTATTTTCAGCATGTAGAGTTTCATGACTAGGGTTGTCGGTTAAGTCTTGCTGAGCTTTATGCTCACGGATACTGCATGAGTTGTTTTGCAGGTAATAACACTACACTGATAAGTACGGTTGTCCGCTGAGACTCGGAACTCTCCTAATGAGGACATCACAACAGTGGATACTCACATTGATATACAAGGACCAATCACAAGCGCATGAGCACGGTTACTAAATCAGCAGGTGAACTCGTTCCAAACTTCCTACCCATGTGAGTTTGAGAATTGATTGCTATTTAATAATTTAATTGTTATTAGGAACCATGGATATGATCAACAAGTAAAGGGAGGAGGATTTGGGGACGTGGAGAACCAGATGGGACGTCCACAAGTTGATGGAAACAGTCGCCAACTCGGACTCGAGTTCAACTCGGAGTCCAGGAGCAGTCCATCTTAAAACGGACGCCCATGATGCATACGAACTCCGTTTTTGACGTTCTACATATGCATGAAAAGATGAGAAGATAAACTTTCCAATGGTTCTGGTCCCACATTAAAATTAGCCAGGAGTCATTGGGAATTGTAGAAACAAGTCGAATTCATAATTCTGTCTGGTGTTGCACCACCGTATTGGGCTTTTGGGCCTTGTATCCCGTATGAGTCCATTAGGGACGCGTCTAAGGGTTTTATGTACGAACCCTAGCCTTTAAATACTGCATCCGCCAGCCATATTCGGTTAGATTAAACACTTTCGCCGTTCTACGATTTGTGAGACCCCAATTTAGCAATTTCAGACTGCATCTTCATCGTTCTTGCTTGTGTTCTCGGTTGCACCTGCAGGGATAGCGTTCTTGGCGAGGTCAAGCGTGTGGGGCACAGTTTATAACCAACGGAGCAGTGTTAGTAATTGCAGGGGTATTCATATCTACTCGAGTGCCTCGGATCA
Source organism: Neostapfia colusana (assembly GCA_030760725.1). Classification (NCBI taxonomy): domain Eukaryota; kingdom Viridiplantae; phylum Streptophyta; class Magnoliopsida; order Poales; family Poaceae; genus Neostapfia; species Neostapfia colusana. The sequence goes on along the minus strand of JASWHV010000014.1, from coordinate 58,989,724 downwards.
TCAACGTCGAGATCTCCACTTCAATCGACCTACCTTTCGGAAGATCGGGCCTAAACTACTCATCATTCCGTATCAGATTTCAGGTTGCCCGTGAGGTACTTTGATTTCCCACTAGATTAATTTTTGTTTTTCATACCTAGAGTCCACATAAAAAGCCACAAAAAAAGCATATCATGTCTACCGATTCCTAGACCATAGTGCCTGCAAGTTTTGTTTTCCAGTTTGCATTGTTGAGTTTGCATTCGTGTGGTCGAGTCTTGTTGCTGGTTTAGCGTTGTGTTTTTGGGTCATAGTTATCATTTTTCTTTCTTGTTTTTCTTTCTGCTCAGCTATTCCACAATCCCTAAACCACAAACCGAGCCAACAAGATCATCGGTTTGCCCTAGCTAGCCGCCTTGCGTGAACTCCCGCATCGCCAGCCCTACAACAGGTGACAAACCATTGTGCCAGTCCTCCTTGATTCACCACACAACATCCTATCATTCATTGTTGCTAAATTCCAATTGTTTTTCACATCCTATTGCGAGATTTTTTCAAAACCGAGGCTGAATCAACATAAAAAACAGTAACTCGGGTAGCCTACCTTAAAACGGCCATAACTTTTGCATACGAACTCAAAATCGGGCGATTTTTTTTCAAATTGATCTACTCGAAATTTCACAACCGATTTTCCATCCTTCGCCGTATTCGGCGAAATGTTTTAGCCAAATTTCCTCGGAAGATAGACTATCCAGCCTCCGAAGTTTCGGCCCTAATTTTAAAGAATCTTCCTGATTTTCTATATCCAATTGAGCTGCAAAGTTGTGTTCTTTCTATTTTCGTGCTCTCGAGTAAACAAAAAATATAAAAAAATATTAAAAAAAGAAAAAAATAGTGAATAGAGCACAGATATTAAAGCATTGACAGCACACACTTGAAAACAGTTGGCCTATACACTTGTGTTGTACTTCTTGGTTATATCTTTCTGATTTTCTATTTGCCTTTCTACTGCCTTGTATTGTGCTAGGCCTAGAACACTTGTTAACCAACAACAGTTCCTACATTGAATACTTATTCAACTTTGTTTGCTGTTAATGATTTTTTTGCTTATTAGCCACCATATTGTGCCATCCAAGCTCTACTTTTCCTCTTGAGCAGAACAGGTACCTTTGCAATCACTCAACGCTTCATTGGTTCTCACCGTCCACAGTTTGCCACCTGCTGTGTCGGTAAGAACACTTGTAAGAATGTGGTAAGACGCTTGAGAGAGAGAGAGATTGTTTCCTTCCTTCCACTTTTCACATTGCCACTATCCTTTGTAGTTGATAGGGATAACATATTTTTGTTGTCCTTCGTTTACTACTAACAATGGCAGAAGATAAAAGGGATGATGAATGTGTTCAACATGCTGAGTTGCGTGACATGATGAGGGAAATGACAGATATGTTCACCAAAACCCAAGCATCAACAGAGGCGTCATTGACGACCTTGAATCGCCAACTTGCTGATCTTGGTGTTCGGAAGGATACTCTTGAGGCGCAGCTGCCTCTCGCTGAAGATCGTGAAGACGGTGCTTATAATATGGAAGATCATAACAATCAACCACCACTTCCACTTTATCTACGAGGTATTGGAGGTAATAATCGTTATAATTACAATGATCGTCATAACGATTTTAATCACCCTCTTGATGATCCTTTTGCTAAAATCAAATTTACTATACCCTCTTTTTCTGGTGCTTATTATGCTGAGGCATATCTTGATTGGGAGATGACAGTAGAGCAAAAATTTAATGCCCACCTTGTTCCTGAACAACATAGAGTTCATCAAGCCACTAGTGAGTTTAAGGATTTTGCTATCATATGGTGGAATGAACTTGTTAAAACTAGAACTGATCCTCTAACATGGGATAGATTAAAGGAAGCTATGTGTGTTCGTTTTGTTCCTCCTTTTCAGTGGGACCTTCGCAAAAAATTGCAGCGCTTAGACCAAGGTAACAGGTCCGTAGAGGAGTATTATCAAGAGTTACAAAAGGGTATGTTGCGCTGTGGGGTAGTAGAGGACATGGATGCTAAAATAGCTCGTTTTTATGGGGGAGTTGAGGCGTGAAATTCAGGACATTGTTGATTATAAGGAATATGATACTGTTAACAGATTATTTCAGCTGGCTATGTTGGCAGAAAAAGAACAGGGCTGTAAAAGCCCAAGAAAAGGGACTTGCAAAAACTTTTCATCACCTCACAACACCACAGTTTTTGTTGTGGGTATCTTGTGAAGAATTGTGAAGAGCAAGTAACCTCCATCAAAAGGGTGATTAGAGGGGAAAGCCCTAACTTTCACAAAGTAGGATTCCTACACATGAACATGAGAGGTTGAGCTCACCCCTAGAACTTAAAAAGTCTTCGGAAGGTTCAGGCCAAGTTTCATGCAAATCCAACACTTTTTGAGGCACTTTTGGAGGCATTTGATAAAGAGGCCAATTTGAATGTAAATTCAAGTTGCAGAAACTTTCATCACTTAAATTCAAAAGTTGGCTTCATATTCAAACTCAGCACATTTTTCTGAGTTAGTCCACCAATTTTCATCCCCATTGGAGTTCATCTTGTCGGGAGCTAAATTTGCAATAATTCAAAACTGAATTTGAATTTCAGTTCAAACATGAAGCAAATTTAGCCAAAGAAAGTTTAAATTTAAGAACTCAAATTCAAAACAATACTTGGGGGCTAAGTCTCACATTCAATTATGAGTAGCTGGGGAGATATTCAGCAAAAACAGAAATGAAAAAGTGGAAAAAAGAAATTAGAGGGGAGGCACACATGTCAGCTGCACACATGAGTTTCTTAGTCGGTTCTCTGCAGCCGGGCTCTGCTTCGCGCGTAAGGCACGGGAGAGGCGGCTGGCCACCGATGCATCGACGTGCCACCCCTACGCTCGACGATTCTCGCGTGTAACACCTCAGTCGGGCGAACCAAACACTCCACTTCAGCTTCTCCCCGTTTTCCGCCGAGAGCAGCCGCCCCAGGCCGGATATTTCTTGCCGCCCGACCACTCTTCGTGCCCGATCATAGCTCAGAACCCCTAGGACCTCCTGCGACCACCGGTGATCGTGAGAGTGTGCGCAAGACTCCACTGGACCTCACCGAGCTGCCAAGCCGGTCCCTCACCCCTCTGTGTGTGGCGCACAGCAAGAACTTTCATCGGAAGTTCTACTTTGAGCCGCCGCTGGGCCTCCTCGACGTCCCGGCGATAGAGAGCACGTCACACCCCATGTTGAACAGCAAAAAGGTGTGCCTAGTCCTCCTCTTCACGCTGCCGAAAACCTTAGTCCATTCCTCCACGGGAGCCACGGGAATTTGCAGAATACCGATGACATGTCCATAGGATGTGGGGGGTAGATTTTCCAAAATTCATGATCCATATGGGTTCTCTGGCCATTCTAGTCATAGGGTAGGCTACAGACCTCGGTGAGAGTCGCCGAGGCTGAAATGAACTGAGAGTCGTTGAGCCACAACGGTGTTCTTCAAGTTTTATCCTCTGCCGCCGGTTTTCAACCTAGGGCGCACGGTGACATGGTGTTTGGAGGTGTTTCCAAGCCCTTTGGCATACGGGACGGCCTTTGCCATGAGCCACTGATGCTCTGGAGCGAAGGAGACGCGAGTGTGAGCCGGCAGAGAGGACGGCCGACGTCGCCGGACTCGATCCGAAGCCGTCGCCGTCACCCGACCTCTGCGGACCTCTAGAGCTCACGCCGACCCCAGAAACGGCTTCCGCGACCCTCAAAACCCCTAGGTGGTGAAAAATCAGGCTGGGAGATCGCCTAGGAGGGAGGGGCCGAGGGGGAGAAGAAACTGCCGGCGAGGGGGGCGCGCGCGTGGGAAGAAGCGAGCTAGAGGTTGAAGACGAGGTGCCGGTCCCACCTGTCAGCCACTCGGCGGGTGAACTGAGATCCTCTGTGGCTGCAGATCTTTTGTGGCTATACCGTGGGAACTCAGTAACCCCGCGTGTTCTCAAATTTCACTGGGTGAGATTTAAAACGTGGGCCCAGGTCCTTTTCCAATAGAAAAACAATTCCGGTTTAAGCCCAAACTTTAGAAATTTATAACTTTGTGTAGTAAGCTCCAAATTTTGATGAACTCAGGATTGTGAGTACTTTCCAGAAATACAAATTTCAGCTCATGAAAGTTAATAGTTTTCCAGAATTAAATCCCTAAAGTTTAAACTGTTAGGAATTTTATCTGGAGAATTACTTCATGAAAAACTGTGAAATTTGGCTGAGAGGTTCATTGGAAAATCCTTGAGTCACAGTAAAATTTTCAGACTCATCCAAGTTCATTATTCCCCCTAATTGTGTGATTAAGTGAACTGCCCTGAGAAAATAGAAAAATGTACAGAAACATTTTTCAGATTTTCTCAAATCTTGTCTAGGGCATAACATCCTCTAAAATTCCTCAAATGACATGAGACCAATTCCATTAGAACCATCTTAAATTCTAGTTTCCAGAAAGTAATGGTTGGAGCCATGAAAACCCCTGGAATTACTTAGAGGCTCAAATATTGACCAAATAGGCTTTTATTTGTAGAAAGGGTCAAATGAACTTTGTTTCAAATGGAACTTGGTCAAGACTCTGGTTAGGACCCTACCAAGCCATCACAAAAATTTCAGGACCAAAGGGGAGTGCTAGCTAGAGTTATTAATAATTACTTATTCAAGTTTACACATTGCATTTGAATTGACATGTAGTATCTCATTAACCTGTAGTCACCGAAGGCGAGGAGACTCTGGAAGTACTTGACTTCCTCTTTCCGGATGAAGATCTAACCCCTGACCAGCAGCAACAAGGCAAGCCCTGGTTTGCACTAACCCTTTATATAAAGTTTTGTTTTGTTTACATGTCTAGTGTGAGGTATGAATGTGCATTAGGTGTAGAATGGATGGAACCCCACTTGCATAACCAGAATTTTCCTATAAGAGTGAGGGTAGTGTCTAAGACCTCGAGTAGACAGGCTAGGCTTAATCATTCCTAGAATATCGGTACAAGTCGAGTAGTTGGAATCTACTCGCGAGTTTACCTTGGTACACACGGGATTGGTTCGAGTGATGTGAGATTACATTAGTAATGAAAATGAGACTAGGCAGGGGATAGGGCGCAGCAAGAGGAAGTCTTGTGTGTGCAGCCCTGTCCGTGTCGATTGAGGACCGATCCGTGTGCAGCCCTGCTGAACAAGTATTGAACGTACCGAAGGCATATGGGATATATGGGCCCCGATAAACCGATGTAACCTAAACCTCCGGGCATCGAGGCATAACGCACCAATTTATAGGTGTAGGCTGAGGGCAGCAAGGTGGAAATCTGCTAACAGGCATAGAGAGATGCTCCGTGTAGGGAATCTCCTGCTCGTTTCGGTGTGACCGGTTCAACGTTTGGGCTGTTGGGTGAAAGGTTGTCCCGTACGACATCGAGTGAGCATGCTGTGCAGCTCCACGGGTGGGCGTACGTGACGTGCTCATTGGGTATCCCTGCAGGTGTATATCGAGTCGATTCGCCGTCCCACGCGGTGATGAGTACCGCTTGTTCACTGAGTCGTGACGTAGGCTAATATATGAATTGTGACGGTTAAATACTGCTGTTATGATATAAATGTATTGTTACATGTGTGCCACCAAATATTGCTCACTAAATTTCTGATTATTTTACTGTTAACTTGTGGCTAAAAAGTGAGCTATTTTGGTGGCACACATGTAACAATACATTTGTATCATAACAGCAGTATTTAACCGTCACAATTCATATATTAGCCTACGTCACGACTCAGTGACCAAGTGGTACTCGTCACCGCGAGGGACGGCGAATCGACTCGATATACACCTGCAGGGAAACCCAAAGAGAACGTCACGTACGCCAACCCGTGTTGCTGCACAGCACGCTCACTCGATGCTGTACGGGACAACCTTTCGCCCAACAGCCCAAACGTCGAACCGATCGCACCGAAACGAGCACGAGGTTCCCTACACGGAGCATCTCTCTATGCCCGTTAGCAGATTTCCACCTTGCTGCCCTCAGCCTACACATATAAATCGGTGCGTTATGCCTCGACGCCCGAAGGTTTAGGTTACATCGGTTTATAGGGGCCCATATATCTGATATGCCTTCGGTACGTTCAAATTTGATCAGCGTGGGCTGCACATGGATCGGTCCTCAATCGACACAGACAAGGCTGCGAACACAAGACTCCCTCTTGCTGCGCCCTAGCCCCTGCCAAGTCTCATTTTCATTACTAAGGTGATCTCACATCACTTGAACCAATCCCGTGTGTCCCAAGCCTAACTCACGAGTAGATTCCAACTACTCGACTTGTACCGAAGTCCTATGAATCATTAAGCATAGCCTCTCTATTCGAGATCCTAGACACCACCCTCACTCTTATCGGAAACTTTTTGGTTATGCAAGTGGGGTTTCATCCATCTTATACCTAATGCACATTCATACATCATACGACACATATAAACAAAGTAAAACTTATAAAAAGGGTTTATGAAAACCGGGGCTTTCCTTGTTGCTGCTGGTCAGGGGTTAGTTCTTCTTCTGGAAGTAGGAAGTCGAGTACCACCGGAGCTTCCTCGCCTTCAGCGACTACACGTTAATGAAATACTACATGTTAATGGTTATGCACATAAGTGTATTGTAATGCTTCTGCTGTTAGTTCTAATAACAAGTTTCTAACAACTGGAAATCTGTTCAAGAATTTAAAATGAAACTGGGGCTAGTGGTTTGGGTTTGGACCTAAGCACATGGTTAAGTGCTAAGTGGTTTTGCCCCTCTTCAATATTAATCCCTCAAGTGGTTCCACAGAACAGGGGTGATCCAGAGCTCCAATGGAGCTGAGATTTTCTGTGTGAGTTTCTTGTCACAAGACAACTCTCTGGATTAAAATTTAGCACTTTTCATTGAGTGGTTTGTTCAGAATAATTCTCTTAGCAAATAAGCAAAGAAGAATTAATTTTGAGGTAACACCCCTGTTCATGACAAACTTAGTGAACTAACATTTCAATTATAGCTCATAGAGTTTGCATGAATTTTCCTAGTATTTTTGGAGCTAAGATTTGCACAGAACTGAATTTCCAAGTTTTGGAAATTCTCTGAAAATGTCTCTGTATTCAAATGAAACAGCACCTTCAAATTTGAATTGCTCTGATCAAATCAACTCCAAATGGTCTGAAACTTTTACAGGGGTTCACTAACATCCTATAGAGCATGCTGGCAAAATTTGGGTATTTTTGGATGAACCAAACCCCCACTAAAATTCTTTTGCTGAAAAGATTTAAAGAATTTTCCAGAATTAAATAATAGGTTTAATACAAATTGGGTTGCATATTTGGATATAGCTATGCAAGATGAATCCAACCCAATTTGAATCACTAAATTTGGAGCTTCCTAGCAAAAGTTAGGGGGTTCTAAAGTTTGAACTAAATCTGAAATTCTAAATAAACCGGGGAAAAATTTAAACTCTGACCGTGGGCCCGACACACACGTGTCACCGCTGGAGCTGAGCCACACGGGGCTACAGACCCCTTCCCGTGCAGTCACACTTAATCCCGGGGCCGCAGTAGATCTGTATTTTAAACTTCCCATCGCTGACACGTGGGGCCCGTGGGTCGTCTTCTTCCTCGCGTTCCCGCGCCTGCGCGCCGCCGGGCTCGCCGGAGCCGTGCTTCTACTTGCCGTCCGGCCGACTCTCGCGCTCTCCCTCGCCGTTAGGGCCTAGTTTCACCTGCTGAACATGCTGGCACCCTCTCCCCCGACCGGCGGTGGCTCTAACCTAGCCGGCGATGGTGCAGCAGCTCGGCAACCCTTCTGTCACGTCGCCCGGCCAGCTTAGCCCGCCAAAACACCAGCGGATTGGCGCTATAGCACCAGTGGGTGATAAGGAAGCTCGTCCTAGTGGTGAAACCGCCCGGAGATGGCTCTATCCTAGGTCTCATCGTGAGCCCGAGCCTCCCTGCCTTAATTGCCGTACAAAAACCTAGAAATACCCGGCCTACGTGCGGTTTCAAGCCAGGGCCGTGAGGGGCTAATGAGCGTCGATGAGTGGAGGTCCTGTGTGCAAGATTTCATGACCTAAGAACAAGGGTGGCGGGTGAATTCGACGTTACCGTGTCGGAAGGTCCGTTCGTGCCCGTCGGGGAACTTTCTTCAAATTCGATCTCTGTTGTCCAGGTCACGGCCTGAGCTTCGGACACGAGCACTACCGGTCCCGGACGCGTCCGAGGCCGTTCTTGCTCAGCCGTGAAAGGCCCTCTGTTGGGCTGTCACCGTGAGCCGAGCTGTGGTGGCTTCTCGGTTGTTGCTCGGAACCGTGGAGCTAGGGTTGGGGAGGGATAAACTCGACTGTCTTCAGGCTGAGGAGGTAGAGGAAGAGTAGCTGGTGCGGTTTTGTGGCTAGGAGAGGCACTGCTCGCGGTGGTTTGCCAGATTCTCGATCGAACGAAACCGGCGGTGAGCGTAGTGTTCTCTGTTCGTGCGTACAGGACTCGAGCCTCGGTGGTTTCGTGCTGTGAGCGACCGACGGCTTCGGGGTGAATCGGTCGGGGAGCAGCTCACCAGCTCGGGCAGAAGACCAGGAGGTGGCAGCACGAGGGGGTCCGGCGCCGACGCTCCCGTGCGCTGGCGCGCTGTCTCGGCCGAGAGAGGGAAGGATCAGTGGAAGACTTCTCTGTTAAGACTACTGACAGGTGGGACCTCCCCTCTAATTATTTTTCCAAATTTTCTCAATTCTGTTGTGCCAAAATATCCTCAGCTACTCACCATTTAATGTGGGACTTAGTCACCAAGTCTTAGATTGAATTTGAATCCTCAAATATGAACTGTGTTTGGCTAAATTTGCTGCATGTTTAAACTGAAATTCAAATTCAGTTTTTAATTCTTGCAAATTTAGCTCTTGACAAGATGAACTCCAATGGGGATGAAAATTGGTGGGCTAACTCAGAAAAATGTGCTGAGTTTGAATATGAAGCTAACTTTTGAATTTGAGTGATGAAAGTTGCTGCAATTTGAATTTTCATTCAAATTGGCTTCTTTTTCAAATACCTCCAAAAGTGCCTCAAAAAGTGTTGGATTTACATGAAACTTGGCCTGAACCTTCCCAAGACTTTTTAAGTTCTAGGGGTGAGCTCAACCTCCCATGTTCATGTGTAGAAATCCTACTTTGTGAAAGTGAAGCCTTTCCCCTCTAATCACTCTTTTGATGGAGGTTACTTGCTCTTCACAATATTTCCTAAGATATCCACAACAAAAACTGTGGTGTTGTGAGGTGAAGAAAAGTTTTTTCATGTCCCTTTTCTTGGGCTTTTACATCCCTCCCCCCCTTAAAAGAATCTCGTCCCGAGATTACAAAAGAAGAGATAGCGATGTAGTAGGGACTTACCCGTGCTGAGAAGCCATGAACTACGGGTAATTTCAGTGAAGGAATTCCTCGCTCTCCCACGTTGCTTCTTCGGCGGTGTGGTTGCTCCAGAGTATCTTGTAGAACCACAACGTTCTGCTACGCGTGGTCCGGGCTTTCTCATCAAGAATTGCCACCGGATATTCATCATAAGTTAAATCCGGTTTCAGCTCGCCGATGTCCTCGGTAGGAACAGCAGCTGTATGCTTTAAACATTTTCGCAGTTGCGAGACATGGAAAACGTCATGGACACCAGCAAGAGATGCCGGTAGCTCCAATCTATATGCTTCTGGTCCACACTTCTCGGTGATTGCATAGGGCCCAATGAAACGGGGAGCGAGCTTCCCCTTCACACCGAACCAATGCACGCCCTTCATCGGAGACACGCGGAGGTACACGTGTTCACCGACGTCAAAGTGCAACAGTCTACGCCTCTTATCAGGTTAGATCTTCTACCGGGATTGAGCGGCCTTCAAATTAGCTTGAATCGTCCGAACACGCTCTTCGGCGTCGTTCACCACATCAACCCCGAATGTGACCCTTTCACCGGACTCGCACCAATTTAATGGGGTGCGGCATTTGCGACCGTAGAGAGCTTCGTAGGGTGCCATCTTGATACTCGCCTGATAGCCGTTGTTGTACGAGAATTCCGCCAACGGTAGGTGATCATCCCAGTTCTTACCATGGTGGATGGCACATGCTCTCAACATGTCTTCCAGAACCTGATTCACCCTCTCTGTTTGGCCATCTGTCTGAGGGTGGTAGGCGGAGCTTCTAATCAGTTTAGTACCCAAAGCAGCATGCAACTGCTCCCAAAAGCGAGATACAAACAATGCACCTCGGTCTGAGACTATGGTCTTGGGTACGCCATGCAAGCACAGGATCCTGGCAATATATAACTCCGCATATCTGTTGGCATGGAAATGTGTATGCACAGGAATGAAGTGAGCCGACTTGGTTAGTCGGTCAACGATTACCCATATGGAATCATGCTTGCTGGATGTTAGGGGTAATCCCACAATGAAATCCATGCTCACATCTTCCCATTTCCATGCTGGAATTTTCAGGGGTTGCAACTGCTCTGACTTTCTCATATGATCCGCCTTCACTCGTCTACACGTATCACACTTGGATACGTACTTCGCTGCCTCCTGTTTCATCCGTGTCCACCAAAATTTCTTTTTCAAATCTTGGTACATTTTGTTGCTGCCCGGATGAATGGAGTACTTAGACAAGTGAGCTTCATCGAGGATCTTTTTCCTCAACTCCATATCCCGGGGCACGACTATGCGGTCATTGAACCATAGCGTCCCCTCATCATCCTTCCGGAAACACTTGATCTCCCGGTTGTCTATCCGTCTCCGGAGATGTGCCATGCCTTTATCAGTCTTCTGAGCTGCCGTGATGTCCTCCCTAATAGTAGGGATGAGGGCAAGGTTGTACAGCGATCCATAAGGAACCAAGTATAAACCCGGCTCTTCCTCCTCCACCGGTGTAATGGTGAGGTGATGGACATGTGATTTCCGACTCAGCGCGTCGGCCACCACATTCGCCTTGTCAGGGTGGTAATGAATCTCAATTTCATAATCTTTCATCAAATTCTAACCACCTCCTTTGCCTCATGTTCAGCTCCTTCTGGGTGAAAATGTATTTCAAGCTCATGTGGTCGGTGCAGAGATGCACCAGATTCCCCAGTAGATAGTGCCTCCATATTTTTAGCGCCAACACCACGGCAGCAAGCTCAAGATCATGAGTCGGATAATGCTGCTCATGGTTCCGAAGTTGGCATGAGCCATATGCGACCACACATCCTTCCTGCATCAACATGCAGCCGAGCCCAATGCCGGACGCGTCACAATACACGTCGAAGGGCTTTGTTGTATCCGGCTGAGCTAAGACTGGGGCTGTTGTGAGATGCTTCACCAATGCTTGGAACGCTCCTTCACACGCCGTGTTCCACACATATTTCGTTCCCTTCTTCAGCAATTCTTTCATTGGCTTAGCGAGCTTGGAGAAACTTGGAATTAATCTCCGATAGTATCCCGCTAACCCGAGGAAGCTTCCGACTTCATGAACTGAAGTGGGAGCTTTCCATTTCAGCCACTTGCTCTATCTTGCTTGGGTCAACCGCAATGCCTTCCGTGGAGATGATATGTCCCAAAAAGGGCACTTGGCTGATCCAAAACTCGCATTTACTGAACTTGGCGTAGAGCTTGTGGTCTCGCAACCGTTGAAGAACGATCCGCAAGTGTTCGGCATGTTCGGCTTCTGTCTTGGAGTAAACCAAGAAATCATCGATGAACACTACCACGAACTTGTCCAGCTCCGGCATGAACACCGAGTTCATGAGGTAAATGAAATGGGCTGGAGCATTTGTGAGAGCCAAAAGACATGACGAGATATTCATATAATCCATATCTCATCGAGAAGGCCGTCTTCGGGATATCCTCCGCCCGGATCTTGATCTGATGATATCCAGAGCAAAGGTCCATCTTGGAGAACACACTTGCACCCACATGTTGATCAAACAATATGTCGATGTGGGGCAGTGGGTACTTATTCGTGATGGTGACGGCGTTGAGCGGCCGGTAGTCCACACACAGCCTCAAGGTTTCATCCTTCTTCTTCACAAATAGCGCCGAGCATACCGAAGGCGGGGAACTCGGCCTAATGAAACCTTTGCTCAACAGATCATTGAGCTGTTCTTTTAATTCAGCCAGCTCGTTTGGAGCAATCTTGTATGGTCTCCGGGATATGGGCGTAGTCTCGGGTGCAAGTTCAATCTTGAACTCGACATCCCGCTCAGGTGGCATGCCCGGAAGATCATCCGGGAACACGTCGGGGTACTCCCGGACTACGGGAATGTCCTCCAACTTGAGAGCTTCAGTATTGTTAATCGCCGAAACCTCTCAGATTGGATTATCTAATAGGAGGGACTGCAGACGGTGTAATGGGGAGTTGAGATGAACCGTCCGTGTTAAAGTTTCCAGGACAGCGCCATGGTAGCTTAGCCATGACATTCCCAAGATTGCATCAATCTTCTGCCCCTCAAGGATAATCATAGTGGTGGGATATATCTTCCCACCTAAGCACAATGGTGCTTTCGGAACCATCATCGTTGCTGAAATCTTTCCTCCCGGTGAGCAGATCATATAAGAACACTCGGTTGGAAAGGCTTCCAGCTGATGCTTAACCACATATGATGCACTTATAAAGTTGTGGGTTTCACCAGAATCAAAAAGTATGATGATGGCTTGATTGATGAGAGTGAACGTACCCGCCAGCACGTTGTCTCCCTCCGGGGCGTCCTCATTGTCGAGGTTGCGGACGCCCCCAGTCCGCTGACCAACCTTCTTGACCGGAGGTCGGCCTCGAGCACCGCCCTGGAACTGGGCTTGCCCGCTGCTTTGCTGCCCCTGGGGACAGTCCTTCGCGAAGTGGCCCGCCTGGCCACACGTGAAGCAGGTGAAACGGGGCGGTCCCCCACTGATCAGTGGACGGAAACCCGGGACGCGTTGTGGCGGTGGAAACGCCCGGGGTGCCGTCTGCTGCTGCTGTCTTGGTGGTGGCATCAGCGGACGGAACGGAGGTGACTGAAAAGGACGTCCCCCGAACTGTTGAGGTCGCGCCGCTGGATGCCACTGCTGCCCGGATGGCATCCGATACACCATCCGGTACTTCTGGGGAGCACCACCCCCACTGCTAGGTGGAGCGCTTCGCTTCCTCTGCTCAGCTGCCAACTCCCACTGAGCGTCCTCTTGCGTAATCGCGGCATTGACTAGGTCGTTGAAGGTGCCACGATTCCACTGAACGAGATGTGTCTTCATTTCAGGGTGTAACCCCCGATAGAAATGTTCCCGCTTCTTCTCTTTAGTGGATATGTAGTCTGACGCATATTGCACCAGATGGTTGAAGGCACGGGAGTAGTCATGGGCACTTCTCCCGCCCTGCTTCAGCTCCAAGAACTCTTGGAACTTCCTCTTCATTATTCCGGGAGGAATGTGATAGGCGTGGAACGCCTCCCGGAACTCTTCCCATTCCACGGCATGGCCAGCCGGACGTGAGGCGACATAATTCGCCCACCATGCCCCAGCGGCACCGTGTAGTTGCTGCGCTGCGAACAGAGTCTTCTGCCGCTCCGTGCATTGGAGCAGCCCGAACTTGGACTCGATGGTCCGCAGCCAGTTGTCAGCCTCCAGTGGTTCTTCAGCTTCTGTGAACACTGGAGGGTGCGTACTCATGAAATCCGAGTACGACACCTCACGGGGCTCACGGGGTCCCCTCTCTTGACACCCCCCCCCCCCGCCTGGGACGTATTCTGCATGATCGTGTGGAGCAGGTCGGTCTGCTCCTCATGACCACCCACCAGTGCCGCTATGACATCCGCTAGGGTAAGCGGAGGCCGCGGTGGTGGCTGCTGCTGTGGGGTGCTGTCGTAGGCCGGTGGCTGGGAGTCATCGCCCCCCTGTTGGCTAGAGCCACCCGCCTCGTGCGTGGTCCTAGTGCGAACCATCTGCAACCATACGACAATAAACATCAGTCCCGCAACATATTTCCATGCAGTCAAATGAAATAGGCGTCACAACATAATGACAATAAAACATGCGATACATCTCGTATGTAGATAATGTAATAACTTTGCACAAGCTACACCATTACCCGACCAAATACAAGCTAGTTTAATCTAACTTGATGAACCTCCCCTTTGGAAGCCCACCACAACTAGGTTTGGTCACTACGAGACGTTACTATCACGTTGTCATCACCTATACCACCCTTTTATCTTCCATACGACACATACATGGTCTCTAGTAAAAGAAACTTGAGTGAGACCTATACTCAAATCTTTCACTAGTGGAAGATAACCTCTCATGAGTATGTTCTACCCCACTGGAGGTACTTAAACCCCACCCTAGGGTACAACAATCTCTCCCATGAGTTCAACTGTCATTCCTCTGTCAGAATGACCAGTTTCTACATATCCGAGATTTTGATCTGGTTCTGGGCGTTTTCATGACTCCAGTTGAATACCAAAGTTAAAGTGAACTTCGGTATCTTTCCAAAGAGTACTTATTTGCCCTCATATAAGCTCTGGTTCAAAAGTTAGGGTGATTCAAATTCAACAGAATTTCTGGAAGAATTTTAACAGCACCTCCCTTGAAAAGTTGCTGTTTTCAACTCTGATTTCAACTGAATTCTGTGCTGAAATTTCAGAAACTTTGAATTGAAAAGATGTAACATATCTTCTACCCTTTCAAAAGATGTATCATATGACAATTTTAGATTTTTCTAATTGTAGTTATGTTTGAAAAACAGAACAGTCCAGAGAGTGTTTAACTCTGTCCTGGTTCTAGACAGTTTACATTCCTCTGGGATTTAAGCCATATTAAGGTGTGTTTCAGCTCTGGAAGTCTACAACAAAGTTGTAGAGTACTCAAATACCTTTCCAGAACTATATGCCAAACCTCCCAGGGCTAAAAGACCTGTGAGTTATGCCCTGTTGAATATCAGCATACTTGCTGCCCAAAACAGAGCACTCTGTTTTTCAATCTTTTTGGAACTACACTCATCACTATCTAATTTGTCTACCCGACCAGGGTCCTAATTGTTGAACCTAATGATTTTAATTCCTTGTTATCATTATTTTCATGCATATGCCTATAATATCTCGGTACTACGTTCCTCACAAAAGAAAATCCTAACAGGATTATACCGGCATATACGTCTCAAGTGTGGCACTAAACGGTCTCTCGCACACGTTTACTACACGTATACATACGTGGTTAGTACCTGCAGAAAACCACACAATCATGATGCACTCAATGGTTGTTTCATTTCAGGCAGGACCATATTTAAAAGTAAATACAAACACCCGTATCATTGCCATACGGCCGTCCTTGAGTTAGGTCACGTCTCAAGGTACGTGATCGTGTTTCAACACCACATGACGGGGAACCCGAGTATGTCATGAACGGGTCGTCATGGTTGGGAATGTTATCAACCCAACAGATACCACCTACTGCCCTGCAGGGTACGCCGATGGCAAGCGTTGCGTATGTCCTCCTAGGCTATTTCCAGACGAACACACTCTCGCGTTACTGACCACGCGATGGGGTCTCCACTTACTTGCCTAATGCACGCGAGGGATCAGCATTTCATATGAACTCAGGAACATGAAGAGTCCAAGAGTTTCATATTGACGTCTCACACCAAGCTGTGAGACATATCCCTGAGCCACGTTCCTCGTCAGGGGAGCTAACCAAAATTGAACCGCTTTCGGTGGCGTTCCTTACCATGCTTACCAAGTGTAGGTGCGTCGTTACATAATGAAAATTCAGAATTATAAAACATAGGTTAGTCCACTTTAATTAACTATGCTAATATAGTCCTTACTTGGGCCAACTACCGATTCCTCACCGTAAACCTAAGTTTTCCCATAATACAGTCCTTAAGTACTATGCTATCCCCAATGCAGCTCTGATACCAGGCTGTGGCGGACCGGAATCCGCTCATCCAGGATCGCAGAGGGTGGTGCCGCACGATGCGACACCCGACAACACACGTCATAAGAGCACAATATATTACATGGGAAAAACAACTGAAATGTACAACAGGTACAAACTTCAGTTACAACTATTGTTTCATTACACAGTGGAAGTCTACTCTATACAACTCACGCCCGACTATCTAGCAAAAGTCGGTTGCCCAGCCCTAGAGCAACCCACACTAGCTGCACGTCTCAGCTCAGCGCGGCGTGTACGGCTCCCACTCAGCCGTAGTCCCCGACGGAGGGTAACCCTCGCCGGTGGACTCGTACTCCGAGTCCGTGGGTGGCTCCTCACCTGAAAAACACTTAAGCAGCAACCGTGAGCACGATGGCTCAACAAGACTTAACCGACTCACCTAGACATGAAACTCTACATGAGGTGTACCATGAACATAGGATAGTAATATTGCAGCAAAGGGACTCGCCTATAAGTTCATCCTTAATTCATCTTTTAGCAACAAGTTAACAGTTCAGGAATCTGAAATTTAGTAAGCAATATTTGGTGGCACACATGTAGCAATACAATTATATCAATCAGCAATATTGGATCATCATATTTCATACATTAGCCTACATCACGACTCAGTGACCAAGTGGTACTCTTCACCGCGAGGGACGGCGAATCGACTCGATATACACCTGCAGAGAAACCCAAAGAGCACGTCACGTACGCCCACCCGTGGAGCTGCACAGCACGCTCACTCAATGCCGTACGGGACAACCTTTCGCCCAACAGCCCAAACGTCGAACCGGTCGCACCGAAACGAGCAGGAGGTTCCCTACACGGAGCGTCTCTCTATGCCCGTTAGCATATTTCCACCTTGCTGCCCTCAGCCTACACCTATAAATCGGTGTGTTATGCCTCGATGCCCGGAGGTTTAGGTTACATCGGTTTATCGGGGCCCATATATCCGATATGCCTTCGGTACGTTCAAACTTGATCAGCGTGGGCCGCACACGGATTGGTCCTCAATCGACACGGACAGGGCTGCGCACACAAGACTCCCTCTTGCTGCGCCCTAGCCCCTGCCAAGTCTCATTTTCATTACTAAGGTGATCTCACATCACTCGAACCAATCCCGTGTGTCCCAAGCCTAACTCGCGAGTAGATTCCAACTACTCGACTTGTACCGAAGTCCTATGAATCATTAAGCATAGCCTGTCTATTCGAGATCCTAGACACTACCCTCACTCTTATCGGAAACTTTTTGGTTATGCAAGTGGGGTTCCATCCATCCTATACCTAATGCACATTCATACTTCATACGACACATATAAACAAAGTAAAACTTATAAAAAGGGTTAATGCAAACCGGGGCTTGCCTTGTTGCTGCTGGTCAGGGGTTAGTTCTTCTTCCGGAAGTAGGAAGTCGAGTACCTCCGGAGCTTCCTCCCCTTCAGCGACTACACGTTAATGAAATACTACATGTTAATGGATATGCACATAAGTGTATTGTAATGCTTCTGCTGTTAGTTCTAATAACAAGTTTCTAACAACTGGAACTCTGTTAAAGAATTTAAAATGAAACTGGGTCTAGTGGTTTGGGTTTGGACCTAAGCACATGGTTAAGTGCTAAGTGGTTTTCCCCCTCTTCCATATTAATCCCACAAGTAGTTCCACAGAACAGGGTTGATCCAGAGCTCCAATGGAGCTGAAAATTTTTGTGTGAGTTCCTTGTCACAAGACAACTCTCTGCATCAAAATTTAGCACTTTTCATTGAGTGGTTTGTTCAGAATAATTCTCATAGCAAATAAGCAAAGAAGATTTAATTTTGAGGTAACACCCCTTTTCATGCCAAACTTAGTGAACTAACATTTCAAATATAGCTCATAGAGTTTGCATGAATTTTCCTAGTATTTTTGGAGCTAAGATAACTGAATTTCCAAGTTTTGGAAATTCTCTGAAAATGTCTCTGTATTCAAATGAACACAGCACCTTCAAATTTGAATTGCTCTGATCAAATCAACTCCAAATGGTCTGAAACTTTTACAGAGGTTCACTAACATCCTATAGAGCATGCTGGCAAAATTTGGGGATTTTTGGATGAACCAAACCTCCTCTAAAATTCTTTTGCTGAAAAGCTTTAAAGAATTTTCCAGAATTAAATAATAGGTTTCATACAAATTGAGTTGCATATTTGGATAGAGCTATGCAAGATGAATCCAACTCAATTTGAATCACTAAATTTGGAGCTTCCTAGCAAAATTTAGGGGGTTCTAAAGTTTGAACTAAATCTGAAATTCTAAATAAACTGGGAAAAAATTTAAACTCTCACCGTGGGCCCGACACACGTGTCACCGCTGGAGCTGAGCCACATGGGGCTACAGACCCCTTCTCGCTCAGTCACACTTAATCCCGGGGCCACAGTAGATCTGTATTTTAAACTTCCCGTCGCTGACACATGGGGCCCGCGGGTCGTCTTCTTCCTCGCGTTCCCGCGCCCGCGCGCCGCCGGGCTCGCTGGATCCGTGCTGCTACTTTCCGTCCGGCCGACTCTCGCGCTCTCCCTCGCCGCCAGGGCCTAGTTTCACCTGCTGAACATGCTGGCACCCTCTCCCCCGACCGGCGGTGGCTCTAACCTAGCCAGCGACGGTGCAGCGGCTCGGCAACCCTTCGGTCACGTCGCCCGGCCAGCTTAGCCTGCCAAAACACCGGTGGATCGGCGCTATAGCACCAGTGGGTTCTAAGGAAGCTCGTCCTAGTGGTGAAACTGTGAGGGCCCACCGTCCCGATCATTCACAGGGACGGGGCACCTCGCCCGGGAATCGCATTGGGTGGTGTCGTGCGATGCGGCACCCAACAGCACACATAATAAAGCATCATATTACATAAATCATGCGAAAGCTTACAAAGTGTAAATTTTACAAATACTTCTCAAAATAATCTACAGCGGAAGACTATTACAACTCACGTCTCATACCTATGCTAAGCAATAGAGAAGGTGTCCAGCCTGCGGACCCTTCTCACTAGCAACACTGTCACAGTAGCAGCGGCAGGGGTTGTAATGAGTTCACCACTGGGAGAGCCCCGAGTCTCATCAGACACCCGCACTTAGCAGCGTACGGTTATTACCTGCAAAACAAGTTATGCAGTATCTATGAGCACGAAGCTCAGCAAGACTGACCCGTCACCCTAGTCATGAAACTCTACATGATGAAAATAGAGGGCTAACTATAGCAGTTTGCACAAACGATGAACTTGAGCTAAAGGAGAGTCCTTACTTCAAGTTTTAATCAACTTTTATAGACCTCGCGCAACTTACATCGAGACTCCACAATCAAACAAGAAACGCTTCATCTCGATGTCACTTGCCCGAGGTGAAAGTAACTTTAGTGAGCTACCCTAGACTCATACAAACCTTGCGCCATCAACGTCGAGACTCCACAATCAAACAAGAAACGCTTTGCCTCGATGCTACTAGCCCAAGGTGGAAAATATATTTATTGAAAGTGTTGATCATTCCTCATCTCCATTATGAAGATTACTCACGAAGCATATTAAATGTTTTCCCGGTTTATTACTATGTCACAACTCAGTGTATAAGTATGCTCACTACCGCGAGCGACGGTGATTGCAATCAAAAACACCGGGCAGACACGACACGTACGCCCGTACTCAACGTTGCACACAGCAACCGTCACTGACGTCGTACGTGGCAACCTTTCACACGACACCCAAATGGTGAACCGGTCCCACCGACTGGGATTAAGTCTCTCTACGGCAAACCCTCGTAGAGACGACTTCTCTATCCTTTCAGCATCGGCATCAGACGGTGAGGTATGCCTCGACACCCAGGTTAACATGTTACATCGGTTTTCTGGGTCCCATATTGCCAGTATGCATCCGCTACACATCTCAAACTTGTCTCACAGGGCCGCACACGAGAACGGGCCTTAATCAACTCAGACATAGACTAGGTTCACAGGACCACGTCCTTGACCCTTCCATCCGCTGCCCGGTCTCCATTCCCAACTATGAGGATCAATTCCCAACTCTTCCGATTGATCCCCCCTTAACCCCGTTTCACGAGTAGGAATCTGCCCACTCGAGTTATGCCTCTTTTAATCCACTTTTTTGAGAACAGCAGTTATAATTAATTGGTAACATATCCTATATTAAACTCCAGGGTTTTCTGGGTCATGTATTCGGGGTTTCATACCATCTAGACGTAATGCAATAAATAAAATGCTAGACGTATGAAGTGAATACAAATAAGAACTTGTAAATTTGATGCAAACCGGGGCTTGCCTTTGTTTTGCAGGGGACTTATATATATATCCAGATTCAGTTAGTGAAGATCACTCGGCTTGATCAAGTGCTGTCCTCCTTCCTTGATCTCCCCTCCGATGACTTCAAGTCCTTCACGTAGATGCTACACGTAATGAATATGCATATGGATTTCATTGTAAAGCTTTTTGCTACCAGTTTCAACAACAAGCTTTAAAACTGGAACTCTGTTTAAGAATTTAAAATGACACTGGTGCTAGGGGTTTGGGTCTGGTTCTAAGCAACATGATTAAGTGCTAAGTGTCTTCCCCCTTTCTATATTGATCACCTTAAAGGGTTGAACAGAACAGGGGTGATCCAGAGCTCCAATGGAGCTGAGAATTTTCATGTGAATTCCTTGTCACAAGACAACCCTCTGGACCAAAAATTAGCACTTTTCATTGAGTGGTTTGTTCAGAATAATTCTCTAAGCAATTAAGCAAAGAATAATTAATTCTGAGATCACACCCATGTTCATGCCAAACTTAGTGAACTACAATTTCAATTATAGCTCATAGAGTTTGAATGAATTTTCCTAGCATTTTTGAAATTAAGATCTGCCCAGAACTGAATTTCCAAGTTTTGGAAATTCTCTGAAAATGTTTCTGTATTCAATTGAACACAGTATCTTCAAATCTGAATTGCCCTGAACAAATCAACTCCAATTGAGCTGAAACTTTTACAAGGGTTCACTAACATCCTAGAGAATATCCTGGCAAAATTTGAGGATTTTTGGATTAACCAAACTCCCTCTAAAATTCTTTTTATAAAAACTTTAAAGAATTTTCCAGAATTAATTAAAAGGTTTCATACAAATTGGGTTTCATATTTGGATAGTACTCCATCAGAGGAATCCAACAAAATTCGTTTCACAATTTTTGGATTCTCCTACACAAAGTTGTGGCGATTTACACTTTGAACTGAAATCTGAAATTTCCAAAATGTTCAAATGCTGACTGTGGGTCCAGGGGACAGGTGTCACTCGCCGAGGCAAGCCACACGGGGCTACTGGATATTTCCCGTGCATCCACACAAGATCCCAGCGCCACAGATGATCAGAAATTTGATTCCCGGTCGCTGACACGAGGGACCCGCCGGGTCGTCTTCCACCTCCGGCCACCCGCGCCCGTGCGCCGCCGGGCTCGACGGAGTTTGACGGATTCCGGTCTTCCTGCCATCCCCCGAGCCCTCCCTCGCTGCTAGGTCCTAACTTCACATGTTGAACAAGATGGGACCCTCCCCCCTGGCCGGCGGTGGCTCTAACCTAGCCGGCCACGGTGCGGCGGCTCTGTACAAGTTCGGCGACGTCGCCCGGCCAACCTAGCCCGCCAAGACATCGGTGGAATGGCGCTACAGCACCAGTGTACCATGGGGATGCTTGACCTAGCCTCAAAACTGCTCGGGACCGGCGGCTAATGGTGTCTCACCGTGCACCCGAGACCTCCTCCGTGTTTGAGCTCGCAACTTCTGGGAATTCTGCGGTCTACGTACGTTTTTCCAACTAGGGTTGTGAAGGGCTACTGATCGCCGACTAGTGGCGGTCCTGTGTGCAAGGTTTCACAACCTAAGAACCAGAAAGAAGATCGAATTTGTTATTACTGTACCAGAAGGTCGGATGGTGCCTGCCGGCGAACTTTTCTCAAATTCGAGCCCGGTAGATCATCTCATGGCTTGAGCTTCGGGGACGACCATCAGGGGGTCCTAGCGCATCCGAGGGTGCTCTAGCTCGGGCCTGAGAAGCTTTCGGTAGGGCTGTCCACGTGAGACCACTTCGGTTTCCCGCTGGTGAGCCTCGGTGCTCAGTGGAATTCGTCAAATTGTGATCAAACGACGCGACAACACCGTGGAGTAGCGAGGTGGGTAGCTAGCGCACGCGTTGGCGCTCACTTTTGCCGTGGATCACTCGTGCAGTGGAGGGGTGACGCCGGTTTGCAACAGGCAGAACGGGAAGCGGCACCGGCAGGTTTCTGTTGTGCGCGCGAGAGTGGGAACAAGGACGACGCGCGAGCTGCAGTGATAAGGAGGGGAGAAACCAGTTCGCCAGCGCAGAGGTCGCGAGGGAGAGGTGGCGTCGGCTTGCCCCTGTGTCGCACTGTGAGAAAACCCGAGGCTGTCTCGGTGGCGCGGTGACTTCGCGGGGAGGAGAAAAAACAGCGACCGTGCACTGCCTGAACTGAAGATCTTTTGCACACTCATTTCCCCCAATGACATGTGGGCCCCACCAGTCAGTACCACTTCTCCTCAAAAGATCTCCAAAGTTTGACAATTATCCAACCCAAATGTTTGAAAGTTGGAAACTGAGCTCATTTGGAATAGTTTGGACAAATTCCATCCAAATTCAAATGTTTATTTGAATCCCTTGCACATTTAACTCCATTTGGAAAAATGGGCAGCAAACTTTTTTCAAAAATTAATGAAACTTTGTCTTCCCATTAATTTGGACCTAAGGAATCCAAATATGCACTTTGATTCTTGTGTTAGCTGCTGCAAACAAGAGTTTGAACACAACAGTTTTAAATTACCATTGTGTCCTTCCCTCATTTGAAGTTTGAGTTTAACCTTTAGTTCACACTCTTATTTTTAAACCCTCCCATTGCACTTGAGTTCTTCACTTCTGTGGTTTTAATCCACATGAGGTCCATCCATGCAGTAACCCTAAGTTTGTTTAGAAGAATCTCACCTATGATATCATCTGTGGAAAAAGTTTCAACTAAGCCCCTTTTTCATACACATGACTCCAATATTTGTGCAAACTCATGTTTCTTTGTATTCACATTTTTGGGACCTTTACAATCCTCCCCCCGTAAAAGAATCTCGTCTTGAGATTACAAAAGAAAGATGAGGCAGAAGGTAATTACAACAATTACGACAAAAGTTCCGGATAGTTCTTGTGGATGTAATCTTCATTCTCCCAAGTCGCTTCTTCCGGTGTGTGATTACTCCACAGGACTTTGTAAAATTTCAAAGTCCGATTTCGAGTGATACGGCTCTTCTCGTCGATAATCTTGATGGGTTTCTCGGTGTAGGTGAGATCCGGTTGCAATATCTCCATGTCTTCCGAAAGGATCTCCGTCGGCCTCTTCAAACACTTTCTCAAGTGTGACACATGGAAGATGTCGTGGATGCCCGATAAGGATGGCGGCAGCTCCAAACGGTAGGCTACCGGCCCACACCGTTCTGTAATAACGAACGGACCCACAAAGCGAGGCGCTAGCTTTCCCTTGACCACGAATCGATATATCCCCTTCATCGGGGATACTCGGAGATAGACGTGATCTCCGACTTCAAAACACAAGGGTCAGCGTCGCTGGTCCGCATAGCTCTTCTGGCGAGATTGAGCGGCCCTAAGGTTTTCTTGAATCAGCTGGACTCGCTCTTCGGCATCTTTTACAAGATCAATGCTGAAAATCACCCTCTCGCCCGATTCACACCAATTGAGTGGTGTGCGGCACTTCCTGCCATAAAGTGCTTCGTATGGTGCCATTTTCATACTGGATTGGTAACCATTGTTGTAAGAGAACTCTGCTAATGGCAAATGGTTATCCCAGTTCTTCCCATGATCTATGGCACATGCCCTCAGCATATCTTCAAAAATCTGGTCCACCCTCTCCGTTTGACCGTCAGTCTGGCGATGGTATGGTGAGCTTCTGATTAATTTTGTTCCAGAGATTCATGAAGTTGCTCCCAGAAACGAGCAACAAATATTGAACCTCGGTCCGATATGATGGTCTTTGGGACTCCATGTAAGCATACAGTTCTGGAGAGATATAACTCTGCATATTGCTTAGTCTGGAATCCCGTATTTACTTGGATGAAGTTGGCTGATTTTGTTAAACGATCAACAATCACCCAAATGGAGTCTTGCTTTCTGGACGTGAGAGGTAGTCCGACGATAAAGTCCATGCTGATGTCCTCCCACTTCCATGCCGGAATACTTAACGGTTGGAGCATTCCCGCTTTCTTAATATGATCAGCTTTGACTCGCCGACATGTATCACACTCGGATACATACTTGGCAATTTCTCGCTTCATCCGAGTCCACCAAAATTTTGTCTTAAGGTCTTGATACATCTTATTGCTTCCTGGATGTATCGAGTACTTGGACATATGAGATTCATCAAGGATTTTCTTCCTTAGTTTCAGGTTCCGGGGTACCACGATACGGTTGTTAAACCATAACACACCTTGATCATCTTCCCGGAAATATTTCATTTTATCCTCATCGATTCTTGCTTGTATATTCCACATCCCTCTATTTATCTTCTGGGCTTGTACAATCTCCTCCCTAATGGTAGGCACAAGAGCAAGATTACACAATGCCCCATACGGAATCACCCGCAAGCTTGGTTCTTCCTCCTCCTCCGGAACAACTGACAAGTTATTAACGTGGGACTTACGACTGAGTGCATCAGCCACCACGTTAGCTTTCCCGGATGGTAATGGATCTCGAGCTCATAATCTTTGATCAATTCCAACCACCTCCGCTTCCTCATATTGATATCATTCTGAGTGAATATATATTTGAGGCTCTTATGGTCGGTGTAGAGGTGCACTAAATTTCCAAGTAAGTAGTGCCTCTACATCTTCAACGCAAGCACCACTGCAGCGAGTTCTAGGTCATATGTGGGGTAGTGCTGCTCGTGGTTGCGGAGTTGACGAGACCCATACGCGATCACACGTCTGTCTTGCATTAAGACACTGCCAAGTCCAATGCCTGAGGCATCACAATAAATATCAAATGGCTTTGTTGTATCCGGTTGGGCTAACACCGGTGCCGTTGTGAGATGTTTCTTTAAGATTTGAAATGCCTCTTCACAGGCCTCTGTCCACACATACTTGCTGCTCTTCTTCCATAACTCTGTCATTGATTTAGCCACCTTCGAGAAGCTGGGAATAAATCTCCGGTAATAACCCGCTAGTCCTAGAAAACTGCGGATTTCATGAACTGATGTTGGAGACTCCCACTTCAAGACTTGCTCAATTTTGGTTGGATCCATGGCCACACCCTCCGCTGAAATAATGTGGCCTAAAAATGGTACCTTGCTGATCCAAAATTCACACTTGCTGAATTTGGCATACAGCTTATGTTTCCGTAACCGTTGGAGCACAATATGGAGATGTTTGGTGTGCTCCTCCTCCGATTTGGAGTATACGAGAATGTCGTCGATGAAAACCATGACGAACTGATCCAACTCTGGCATGAATACAGAATTCATGAGATGCATGAAGTGTGCGGGTGCATTTTGTAGCCCGAAACATATGACTAGATACTCATAGAGCCCGTTTCTAGTCGAGAAGGCCGTCTTCGGTATATCCTCCCCTCTGATTTTTATCTGATGATAGCCGGACCGTAAGTCCATCTAGGAGAATACCTTGGCACCCACCAACTGATCAAATAATATATCGATCCGCGGCAATGGATATTTATTTTTGATCGTCACTGCATTCAGCGGCCGATAATCCACACATAACCGAAGTGACTCATCCTTTTTCTTCACAAAGAGGGCTGAACAGCCCCATGGCGATGAGCTTGGTCGGATGAACCCTTTGTCCATTAAGTCCTTTAGCTGTTCTTTCAGTTCAGCTAATTCCTTCGGAGACATTTTGTACGACATCCGAGATATTGGTGTGGTTCCCGGTGCTAACTCGATCTTGAATACCACATCCCTCTCAGGCGGCATCTCTGGAAGATCGTCGGGAAACACATCTGGGTACTCACGGACCACTGGAATATCCTCCAGTTTCGTGGTCACACTATGGTACACCACTGGATTTTTAGAATCCACGGCTTCAAGTATGAGCGTTTGGAGACCGTAGATCGGAGAGTCCAAACTAACAATCCGTGGACCGATGTCAAGAACAACCCCGTGGTAGTTCATCCACGCCATTCCTAGAATCACATCAATCTTCTGCTCCTCTAACACAATGAGAGTTGTGGGGTATACGTTTCCACCTAAGCACAAGGGTGCTTTGATCACTACTTCATTAGCAGCTATATTTCCATCCGGTGAGCGGATAAGGTAGTGATCCTTCGGTGTAGAGGTGGAAAGCTCAGCTTTGCACACAAACAACCTGCTGATGAAATTGTGTGTAGCTCCAGAGTCAAATAAAATTAACACGGGCAGTCCATTAAGGGTGAACATTCCCGCTAGCACAGGTGCCCCATCTGGCACATCCTCTAGAGCCGAATGATAAATGCACCCGGATTTTGGTGCAGTTCCTTGAAGCTGAGCACGGGGTTGATTTATACCCCGCCCCGGTGTAGTTTCTCTATGTTGTATCCTTTCTGGACACTTCCTGCTGATGTGACCCAAATAACCGCACGTGAAGCACGGTTTCTCAGCCGGTTCAAGGTTGCTCAGAGTATGGACACTAGTTGTATTCTGCTGCGGCAATAACACTTGAGGGATAGAATAACGTGGCTGCATATACCGTTGTTGCAGCTGTCCGACTTCAGAGTATTGAGCTGAACGACCCGAATGTTGCTGGAGTCATAGAGCCGGCTGCATCAGCTGACAGTTCAAGGTACTGTCTACCACCCTGTATTTCTGCGGAGCACTACTGCTACTATCCGGTGGTATATGGTTCTTTCTTTTCTCAGCCTGAACTTCCCGCTGAGCATCTTCAACCATGATGGCAGCACTCATCAATTCGTTGAAGTTCTTTCGATCAGCTAAAAGGAGTCTCTCCTTTAGCTTGGGATTGAGGCTGCGGAAGAACCATTCACACTTTTGTGCTTCGGTGTTCACATGTTGAGGCGCATACTGTGCCAGCTTGTTGAACACTCGCGAATGCTCGTATGCACCCCTCCCTCCTTGTTTTAAGGCCAGAAACTCCTCGAGTTTCCGCTGAATTATTCCGGAAGGAACATGATACGCTAGAAACGCCTTCCGGAATTCTGCCCATGTAAAGTCATGTCCAGCTGGTAAGGAGGCAAGTTGATTTGCCCACCATGCACTGGCGGACCCGTGAAGTTGTTGCGCTGAGTATAAAACTTTCTGATGTTCGGTGCATTGAAGCAACCCGAACTTAGACTCAATGGTACAGATCCAGCTATCCGCCACCAGAGGATCCTCAGCTTCAATGAAAACCGGTGGTTGAGTTGCCAAGAACTCAACATAGCAATTCAGTTGAGGTTGGCGCAATTCTTCGTCTTGACATCCCCCTTGACGGGATATATTCATCACCAGGGTGCAGAGCAAGTCGGTTCGCTCATCGCTTGCACCCGTCATGGCTGCCAGAATGTCCGCCATTGTGACCGTGGGTGAAGGTCCTGGTGGCGGATGCTGTTGCGGAGCGCGCTTCTCCCGCTGTGGAGAGTTATCACCACCACCACCACTGGAACCACCCACCTCACTCATGGAACGAGTTCGCACCATTCTGCAATTGCACGAGTTCATTATCAGTGCAACACTATCACTTGATTTATTCCATAAACAAAGTAGTGCAACGCTGATAATGAAATCTTGACATGTAAGCAAAATGATTTAAGCGCAAACTGATGTATCTAACATCAAGGATTTAAAAACAGATTGACGGGTCCTTAAACAAACCAGATTTTGATCCAGTTAAAAGCATTTTCATAACTCAGGTTGAATACCAAAGTTACAGTTAACTTCAATATCTTTCCAACGAGTATCCAAATGCCTCCATATCACTTCTGGATCAAAAGCTATGATTTCGCAAAGTTGACAGACTTTCTGGATAAAAATTTGCCAGCATCTCCTTTGTACGTGGCTGACTTTATCACAGTTATATATGAAAATACAACAAGAATCTGAACAACCCTTGCACTACAGCAAGGTTGCATATCTCATAACCTTTCCAACGGTGTATCACCGGCTCTTTAGGGATTTTTCTACAGGAAGTTATGGCTTAAAAACAGAAAGGTCCAGAGAGGTTTTTCTGCTGTCCTGGTTCTGAACAGTTTGCCTTCATCTGGACTTTTCACCAACTTAACGTGTGATCTTGCTCTGGAGGTCTACAAGAAAGTTGTAGCTCACTTGAAAATCTTTCCAGAACTGTATCATACACCTTAATTGGTTAAAACTACTCAGAGTTATGCTCTGTAAAAGTCCAGCAAGAATTCCTGCTAGAAACAGAGCACTCTGTTTTTGAAATCTCTGAAGCCTAGTTATACTCTCATTTGAATCTTAGCTCAAAATAAGAGTTCAGCTAACTAATATTTGTTTCAAACTTCCATTTTTAGTTGAAAGTTAGTTCATGAATCATTTCTTCATAGGAAGGAGGATTATATATTTAGTACGGTGTCGATGCACCGTAAGAATTCTGTCGGTACTACGTAGCCTTACCAAAAGAAAATCCTAACTGGATGATACCGGCATATATCTAATATCAGTGGCACTAAAGCGGTCTCTCGCACACGTGTTCTACACGGGATACGCACGTGGTTATTACCTGCAGAAAAACACGCAAAAGTGGTGCACTCAAAGGT
The DNA here is from genome assembly GCA_030760725.1 of Neostapfia colusana. NCBI lineage: Eukaryota > Viridiplantae > Streptophyta > Magnoliopsida > Poales > Poaceae > Neostapfia > Neostapfia colusana. The sequence goes on along the minus strand of JASWHV010000014.1, from coordinate 58,961,034 downwards.
GGTTTCATTTCAGGCAGTTCCATATTTGAAAGTAAATACAAACGCCCGTATCATTGCCATACGGCCGTCCTTGAGTTAAGTCACGTCTCAAGGTGCGTGATCGTGTTTCAACACCACACGACAGGGAACCTGAGTATATCATGAACGGGTCGTCACGGTTGGGAATGTTATCAACCCAACAGATACCTCCTACTGCCCTGCAGGGCACGCTGATGGCAAGCGCTGTGGATGTCCTCCTGGGCTATTTCCAGACGAACACACTCTCACGTTACTGACCACGCGATGGGGTCTCCACTTACTTGCCTAATGCATGCTAGGGATCAGCGTTTCATATGAACTCAGGAACATGAAGAGTTCAAGAGTTTCATATTAACATCTCACACTAAGCTGTGAGATCTAGCCCTGAACCACTTTCCTCGTCAAGGGAGCTAACCAAAATTGAACCGCTTTCGGTGGCGTTCCTTACCCTGCTTACTTGAGCGTAGGTGCGTCGTTACGTAATCAAAAATTTCAGAATTATAACAAGTATGTTAGTACTGCCACCTTAAGTAACTATGCTACTATAGTCCTTATGTGGGCCTAATACCGTTTCCTAACTGTATCCTAAGTTTTTGGTCGTAATACGATCCTTATTCCGTGTGCTATTACCAATGCGGCTCTGATACCACGCTGTGAGAGCCCACCGTCCCGATCACTCACGGGGACGGGGCACCACACCCGGGAATCCCATTGGGTGGTGCCGTGCGATGTGGCACCCAACAGCACACATAATAAAGCATCATATTACATAAATCATGCGAAAGCTTACAAAGTGTAAATTTTACAAATACTTCTCAAAATAATCTACAGCGGAAGACTATTACAACTCACGTCTCATACCTATGCTAAGCAACAGAGAAGGTGTCCAGCCCGCGGACCCTTCTCACTAGCAACACTGTCACAGTAGCAGCGGCAGGGGTTGTAATGAGTTCACCACTCGGAGAGCCCCGAGTGCCATCAGACACCCGTACTTAGCAGCGTACAGTCATTACCTGCAAAACAACTTATGCAGTATCTGTGAGCATGAAGCTCAGCAAGACTGACCCTTCACCCTAGTCATGAAACTCTACATGATGAAAATAGAGGGCTAACTATAGCAGTTTGCACAAACGATGAACTTGAGCTAAAGTAGAGTCCTTAGTTCAAGTTTTAATCAACTTTTATAGACCTCGCGCAACTTACATCGAGACTCCACAATCAAACAAGAAACGCTTCATCTCGATGTCACTTGCCCGAGGTGAAAGTAACTTTAGTGAGCTACCCTAGACTCATACAAACCTTGCGCCATCAATGTTGAGACTCCACAATCAAACAAGAAACGCTTTGCCTCGACGCTACTAGCCCATGGTGGAAAATAAATTTAGTGAAAGTGTTGATCATTCCTCATCTCCATTATGAGGATTACTCACGAAGCATATTAAATGTTTTCCCGGTTTATTACTACGTCACGACTCAGTGTACAAGTATGCTCACTACCGCGAGCGACGGTGATTGCAATCAAAAACACCCGGCTGACACGACACGTACGCCCGTACTCGACGTTGCACACAGCAACCGTCACTGACGTCGTACGTGGCAACCTTTCACACGACACCCAAATGGCGAACCGGTCCCACCGACTGGGATTAAGTCTCTCTACGGCAAACCCTCGTAGAGACGACTTCTCTATCCTTTCAGCATCGGCATCAGACGGTGAGGTATGCCTCGACACCCAGGTTAACATGTTACATCGGTTTACTGGGTCCCATATTGCCAGTATGCATCCGGTACACATCTCAAACTTGTCTCACAGGGCCGCACAAGAGAACGGGCCTTAATCGACTCGGACATAGACTAGGTTCACAGGACCACGTCCTTGACCCTTCCATCCGCTACCCGGTCTCCATTCCCAACTATGAGGATCAATTCCCAACTCTTCCGATTGATCCCCCCTTAACCCCGTTTCACGAGTAGGAATCTGCCCACTCGAGTTATGCTTCTTTTAATCCACTTTTGTTGAGATCAACAGTTATAATTAATTGGTAACATATCCTACATTAAACTCCAGGGTTTTCTGGGTCATGCATTTGGGGTTTCATACCATCTAGACGTAATGCAATAAATAAAATGCTAGACGTATGAAGTGAATACAAATAAAAACTTGTAAATTTGATGCAAACCGGGGCTTGCCTTTGTTTTGCAGGGGACTTATATATATATGCAGATTCAGTTAGTGAAGATCACTCGGCTTGATCAAGTGCTGTCCTCCTTCCTTGATCTCCCCTCCAATGACTTCAAGTCCTTCACGTAGATGCTACACGTAATGAATATGCATATGGATTTGATTGTAAAGCTTTTTGCTACCAGTTTCAACAACAAGCTTTAAAACTGGAACTCTGTTTAAGAATTTAAAATGACACTGGTGCTAGGGGTTTGGGTCTGGTTCTAAGCAACATGATTAAGTGCTAAGTGTCTTTCCCCTTTCTATATTGATCACCTTAAAGGGTTGAACAGAACATGGGTGATCCAGAGATCCAATGGATCTGACCATTTTCATGTGAGTTCCTTGTCACAAGAAAACCCTCTGGACCAAAAATTAGCACTTTTCATTGAGTGGTTTATTCAGAATAATTCTCTAAGCAATTAAGCAAAGAATAATTAATTCTGAGATCCCCACCCATGTTCATGCCAAACTTAGTGAACTAAAATTTCAATTATAGCTCATAGAGTTTGCATGAATTTTCCTAGCATTTTTGGAATTAAGATCTGCCCAGGACTGAATTTCCAAGTTTTGGAAATTCTCTGAAAATGTTTCTGTATTCAATTGAACACAGCATCTTCAAAACTGAATTTTCCTGCACAAATCAAATCCAATTGAGCTGAAACTTTTACAGGTGTTCACTCACATTCTAGAGAATATCCTGGCAAAATTTGAGGATTTTTGGATTAACCAAACTCCCTCTAAAATTATTTTTTTGAAAAGCTTTAAAGAATTTTTCAGAATTAAATAAAAGGTTTCATACAAATTGGGTTTCATATTTGGATAGTACTCCATCAGAGGAATCCAACAAAATTTGTTTCACAATTTTTGGATTCTCCTACACAAAGTTTTGGCGATTTAAACTTTGAACTGAAATCTGAAAATCCCAAAATGTTCAAATGCTGACTGTGGGTCCAGGGGACAGGTGTCACTCACAGAGGCAAGCCACACGGGGCTACTGGATATTTCCCGTGCATCCACACTAGATCCTAGCGCCACAGCTGATCAGAAATTTGATTCCCGGTTGCTGACACGTGGGACCCGCCGGGTCGTCTTCCACCTCTGGCCACCCGCGCCCGTGCGGCGCCGGGCTCGCAGGAGTTTGACGGATTCTGGTCTCCCGGCCATTCCCCGAGCCCTCCCTCACCGCTAGGGCCTAATTTCACGTGCTGAACAAGATGGGACCCTCCCCCCTGGCCGGCGGTGGCTCTAACCTAGCCGGCCACGGTGCGGCGGCTCTGTACAAGTTCGGCGACATCGCCCGGCCAACCTAGCCCACCAAGACATCGGTGGAATGGCGCTACAGAACCAGTGGACCATGGCGATGCTTGACCTAGCCTCAAAACTGCTCGGGACCTTCGGCTAATGGTGTCTCACCGTGCACCCGAGACCTCCTCCGCGTTTGAGCTTGGAACTTCTGGGAATTCTGCGGTCTACGTACGTTTTTCCAACTAGGGTTGTGAAGGGCTACTGATCACCGACTAGTGGCGGTCCTGTGTGCAAGGTTTTACGACCTAAGAACGAGAAAGAAGATCGAATTTGTTATTACCGTACCGGAAGGTCGGATGGTGCCCGCCGGCGAACTTTTCTCAAATTCGAGCCCGGTAGATCATCTCATGCCTTGAGCTTTGGGGACGAGCATCAGGGGGTCCTAGCACATCCGAGGGTGCTCTAGCTCGGGCCTGAGAAGCTTTCGGTAGGGCTGTCCACGTGAGACCACTTCGGTTTCCCGCTGGTGAGCCTCGGTGCTCGGCGGAATTCGTCAAATTGTGATCAAACGACGCGACAACACCGCGGAGTAGCGAGGTGGGTAGCTAGCGCACGCGTTGGCGCTCACTTTTGCCGTGGATCACTCGTGCAGTGGAGGGGCGACGCCGGTTTGCAACAGGCAGAACGGGAAGCGGCACCGGCAGGTTTCTGTTGTGCGCGCGAGAGTGGGAACAGAGGGCGACGCGCGAGCTGCGGTGATAAGGAGGGGAGAAACCAGATCGCCAGCGCAGAGGTCGCGAGGGAGAGGTGGTGTCGGCTTGCCCCTGTGTCGCACGGTGAGAAAACCTGAGGCTGTCTCGGTGGCGCGGTGACTTCGCGGGGAGGAGAAAAAAACAGCGACCATGCACTGCCTGAACTGAAGATCTTTTGCACACTCATTTCCCCAATGACATGTGGGCCCCACTAGTCAGTACCACTTCTCCTCAAAAGATCTTCAAAGTTTGACAATTATCCAACCCAAATGTTTGAAAGTTGGAAACTGAGCTCATTTGGAATAGTTTGGACAAATTCCATCCAAATTCAAATGTTTATTTGAATCCCTTGCACATTTTACTCCATTTGGAAAAAAGGGCAGCAAACTTTTTACAAAAATTAATGAAACTTTACCTTCCCATTAATTTGGACCTAAGGAATCCAAATATGCACTTTGATTCTTGTGTTAGCTGCTGCAAACAAGAGTTTGAACACAACAGTTTTAAATTACCATTGTGTCCTTCCCTCATTTCAAGTTTGAGTTTAACCTTTAGTTCACACTCATATTTTTAAACCCTCCCATTGCACTTGAGTTCTTCACTTCTGTGGTTTTAATCCACATGAGGTCCATCCATGCAGTAACTCTAAGTTTGTTTAGAAGAATCTCACCTATGATATCATCTGTGGAAAAAGTTTCAACTAAGCCCCTTTTTCATACACATGACTCCAACATTTGTGCAAACTCATGTTTCTTTGTACTCACATTTTTGGGACCTTTACAGAAACCGCCCGGAGACGGTTCTATCCTAGGTCTCATCGTGAGCCCGAGCCTCCCTGCCTTAATTGCCGTACAAAAACCTAGAAATATCCGGCCTACGTGCGGTTTCAAGCCAGGGCCGTGAGGGGCTAGCGAGCGTCGATGAGTGGTGGTTCTGTGTGCAAGATTTCGTGACCTAAGAACAAGGGTGGCGGGTGAATTCGACGTTACCGTGTCGGAAGGTCCGTTTGTGCCCGTCGGGGAACTTTCTTCAAATTCGAGCTCTGTGGTCCAGGTCACGGCCTGAGCTTCGGACACGAGCACCACCGGTCCCTGACGCGTCCGAGACCGTTCTTGCTCAGCCGTGAAAGGCCCTCTGTTAGTCTGTCACCGTGAGCCGAGCTGTGGCGGCTTCTCGGTTGTTGCTCGGAACCGTGGAGCTAGGGTTGGGGAGGGCTAAACTCGACTGTCTTCGGGCTGAGGAAGTAGATGACGAGTAGCTGGTGGGTTTTGTGGCTAGGAGAGGCTCGCGTTGGTTTGCCAGATTCTCGATCGAACGAAACCGGCGGCGAGCGTAGTGTTCTCTGTTCGTGCATACAGGACTCGAGCCTCGGTGGTTTCGTGCTGTGAGCGACCGACGGCTTCGTGGTGAATCGGTCCAGGAGCAGCTCGCCAGCTCGGGCAGAAGACCACGAGGTGGCAGCGCGAGGGGGTCCGGCACCGACGCTCCCATGCGCTGGCGTGCTGTCTCGGCCGAGAGAGGGAAAGATCAGTAGAGGACTTCTCTGTTAAGACTACTGACAGGTGGGACCTCCCCTCTAATTCTTTTTTCCAAATTTTCTCAATTCTGTTGTGCCAAAATATCCTCAGCTACTCACCATTTAATGTGGGACTTAGTCACCAAGTCTTAGTTTAAATTTGAATCCTCAAATTTGAACTGTGTTTGGCTAAATTTGCTGCATGTTTAAACTGAAATTCAAATTCAGTTTTTAATTCTTGCAAATTTAGCTCTTGACAAGATGAACTCCAATGGGGATGAAAATTGGTGGGCTAACTCAGAAAAATGTGTTGAGTTTGAATATGAAGCTAACTTTTGAATTTGAGTGATGAAAGTTGCTGCAATTTGAATTTTCATTCAAACTGGCCTCTTTTTCAAATACCTCAAAAAGTTCCTCAAAAAGTGTTGGATTTACATGAAACTTGGCCTGAACCTTCCCAAGACTTTTTAAGTTCTAGGGGTGAGCTCAACCTCCCATGTTCATGTGTAGAAATCCTACTTTGTGAAAGTGAAGGCTTTCCCCTCTAATCACTCTTTTGATGGAGGTTACTTGCTCTTCAGAATATTTCCTAAGATATCCACAACAAAAACTGTGGTGTTGTGAGGTGAAGAAAAGTTTTTGCAAGTCCCTTTTCTTGGGCTTTTACAATTTCATTGTCGGATTACCCCTGACGTCCAACAAGCATGATTCCATTTGGGTAATCGTTGACCGGTTGACCAAGACGGCTCACTTCATCCCAGTGCATACACATTACAATGCCGGCAAATACGCGGAGCTGTACATAGTGAAGATTTTGTACTTATATGGTGTACCCAAGACCATCGTATCGGATCGAGGTATATTATTTGTATCTCTCTTTTGGGAGCAGTTACACGCTGCATTGGGTACCAAGCTGATTAGGAGCTCTGCCTATCACCCTCAGACTGATGGGGAAACAGAGAGGGTGAATCAATTACTAGAAGACATGTTGAGGGTGTGTGCCACCCACCACAGTAGGGACTTGGATGCTCACCTACCGTTGGCAGAATTCTCGTACAACAATGGCTACCAGGCGAGTATCAAGATGGCACCCTACGAAGCTCTCTACAGTTGCAAATGCCGCACCCTATTAAACTGGTGCGAGTCTGGTGAAAGGGTCACATTCAGGGTTGACGTGGTGAACGAAGCCGAAGAGAGCGTTCAGACGATTCAAGCCAACTTGAAGGCCGCTCAATCCCGGCAGAAGAGATACGCTGATAAGAGGCATAGACCGCTGCACTTTTCCGTCAGAGAACATGTGTACCTCTGTGTGTCTCCGATGAAGGGCGTGCACCAGTTCGGCGTGAGGGGGAAACTCGCTCCCCGTTTCATTGGACCCTATGCCATCACCGAGAAGTGCGGACCAGCGGCGTATAGACTGGAGCTACCGGCATCTCTTGCTGGTGTTCATGATGTTTTCCATATTTCTCAACTACGAAAATTTCTGAAGCATGCAGCTGCTGTCCCTACCGAAGACATCATCGAGTCGCAACCGGATTTGACGTATGACAAATATCCGGTGGCAATTCTTGATGAGAAAGCCGGGACCACGCGTAGCCGAACGTTGTGGTTCTACAAAATACTCTGGAGCAACCACACCGCCGAAGAAGCGACGTGGGAGAGCGAGGAATTCCTTCGCTCAAATTACCCGGAGTTCATGGCGTCTCAGCACGGGTGAGTCCCTATTACAGCGCTGTCTCTTCTTTTGTAATCTCGGGACGAGATTCTTTTAAGGGGGGAGGGATGTAAAAGCCCAAGAAAAGGGACTTGCAAAAACATTTCATCACCTCACAACACCACAGTTTTTGTTGTGGATATCTTGTGAAGAATTGTGAAGAGCAAGTAACCTCCATCAAAAGGGTGATTAGAGGGGAAAGCCCTAACTTTCACAAAGTAGGATTCCTACACATGAACATGAGAGGTTGAGCTCATCCCTAGAACTTAAAAAGTCTTGTTAAGGTTCAGGCCAAGTTTCATGCAAATCCAACACTTTTTCAGGCACTTTTGGAGGCATTTGATAAAGAGGCCAATTTGAATGTAAATTCAAATTGCAGCAAATTTCATCACTTAAATTCAAAAGTTGGCTTCATATTCAAACTCAGCACATGTTTCTGAGTTAGTCCACCAATTTTCATCCCCATTGGAGTTCATCTTGTCGGGAGCTAAATTTGCAATAATTCAAAACTGAATTTGAATTTCAGTTCAAACATGAAGCAAATTTAGCCAAACAAAGTTTAAATTTGAGAACTCAAAATCAAACCAAGACTTGGGGGCTAAGTCTCATATTCAATTGTGAGTATCTTGGGAGATATTCAGCAAAAATAGAAATGAAAAAGTGGAAAAAAGAAATTAGAGGGGAGGCCCACATGTCAGCTGCACACATGAGTTTCTTAGTCGGTTCTCTGCAGCCGGGCTCTGCTTCGCGCGTAAGGCATGGGAGAGGCGGCTGGCCACTGATGCATCGACGTGCCACCCCTACGCTCGACGATTCTCTTGTGTAACACCTCAGTCGGGCGAACCAAACACTCCACTTCGGCTTCTCCCCGTTTTCCCCCGAGAGCAGCCGCCCCAGGCCGGATATTTCTTGCGGCCCGACCACTCTTCGCGCCCAATCGTTGCTCGGCACCCCTAGGAACTCCTGCGACCACCGGTGATCATGAGAGTGTGCGCAAGACTCCACTGGACCTCACCGAGCTGCCAAGCCGGTCCCTCACCCTCTGTGTGTGGCGCACAGCAAGAACTTTCGTCGGAAGTTCCAGTTTGAGCCGCCGCCGGGCCTCCTCGACGTCCCGGCGATACAGAGCACGTCACACCCCGTGTTGAACAGCAAAAAGGTGCGCCTACTCCTCCTATTCACGCTGCCAAAAACCTTAGTCCACTCCTCCACGGGAGCCACGGGAATTTGCAGAATACCGATGACATGTCCATAGGCCGTGGGGGGTAGATTTTCCAAAATTTATGATCCATATGGGTTCTCTGGCCATTCTAGTCATATGGTAGGCTACAGACCTCGGTGCGAGTCACTGAGGCTGAAAAGAACTGAGAGTCGTTGAGCCACAATGGTGTTCTTCAAGTTTTATCCTCTGTCGTCGGTTTTCAACCTAGGACGCACGGTGACATGGTGTTTCGAGGCGTTTCCAAGCCCTTTGGCGTACGGGACGTCCTTTGCCATGAGAGACTGATGCTCTAGAGCGAAGGAGACGCGAGTGTGAGCCGGCAGAGAGGACGGTCGACGTCGCCGGACTCGATCCGAAGCCGCTGCCCGACCTCTGCGGACCTCTAGAGCTCACGCCGACCCCAGAAACGGCTTCCCCGACCCTCGAAACCCCTAGGCGGCGAAAAATCAGGCCGGGAGATGGCCTAGGAGGGAGGGGCCGAGGGGGAGAAGAATCTGCCGGGGAGGGGGGCGCGCGCGGGAAGAAGCGAGCTGGAGGTTGAAGACGAGGTGCCGGTCCCACCTGTCAGCCACTCGGCGGGTGAACTGAGATCCTCTGTGGCTGCAGATCTTTTGTGGATACACCGTGGGAACTCAGTAACCCCGCGTGTTCTCGATTTTCACTGGCTGAGATTTAAAACGTGGGCCCAGGTCCTTTTCCAATAGCAAAACAATTCCAGTTTAAGCCCAAATTTTAGAAATTCATAACTATGTGTAGGAAGCTCCAAATTCAGTGAACCAAATTTTTCTGAACTCAGGATTGTGAGTACTTTCCAGCAATACAAATTTGAGCTCATGAAAGTTAATAGTTTTCCAGAATTAAATCCCTAAAGTTTAAACTGTTGGGAATTTTATCTGGAGAATTACTTCATGAAAAATTGTGAAATTTGGCTGAGAGGTTCATTGGAAAATCCTTGAGTCACAGTAAAATTTTCAGACTCATCCAAGTTCATTATTCCCCCTAATGGTATGATTAAGTGAACTGCCCTGACAAAATAGAAAAATGTACAGAAACATTTTTCAGATTTTCTCAAATCTTGTTTAGGTTATAACTTCCTCTAAAATTTCTCAAATGACATGAAACCAATTCCATTAGAACCATCTTAAATTCTAGTTTCCAGAAAGTAATGGTTGGAGCCATGAAAACCCCTGGAATTACTTAGAGGCTCAAATATTGACCAAATAGGCTTTTATTTGTACAAGGCTCAAATGAACTTTGTTCAAATGGAACTTGGTCAAGACTCTGATTAGGACCCTACCAAGCCATCATAAAAATTTCAGAACCAAAAGGGGAGGGCTAGCTAGAGTTAATAATAATTACTTATTCAAGTTTACACATTGCATTTGAATTGACATGTAGTATCTCATTAACGTGTAGTCGCCGAAGGCGAGGAGACTCCAGAAGTACTAGACTTCCTCCTTCCGGACGAAGACCTAACCCCTGACCAGCAGCAACAAGGCAAGCCCCGGTTTGCACTAACCCTTTTTATAAAGTTTTGCTTTGTTTACATGTCTAGTGTGAGGTATGAATGTGCATTAGGTGTAGAATGGATGGAACCCCACTTGCATAACCAGAATTTTCCTATAAGAGTGAGGGTAGTGTCTAAGACCTCGAGTAGACAGGCTAGGCTTAATCATTCCTAGAACTTCGGTACAAGTCGAGTAGTTGGAATTACTCGCGAGTTTAGGCTTGGGACACACGGGATTGGTTCGAGTGATGTGAGATCACATTAGTAATGAAAATGAGACTAGGCAGGGGATAGGGCGCAGCAATAGGAAGTCTTGTGTGCACATCCCTGTCCATGTCGATTGAGCACCGATCCGTGTGCGGCCCTGCTGAACAAGTATTGAACGTACCGAAGGCATATCAGATATATGGGCCCCGATAAACCGATGTAACCTAAACCTCCGGGCGTCGAGGCATAACGCACCAATTTATAGGTGTAGGCTGAGGGCAGCAAGGTGGAAATCTGCTATTGGGCATCGAGAGATGCTCCGTATAGGGAACCTCCTGCTCGTTTCGGTGCGACCGGTTCGACGTTTGGGCTGTTGGGTGAAAGGTTGTCCCGTACGACATCGAGTGAGCGTGCTGTGCAGCTCCACGGGTGGGCGTACGTGACGTGCTCTTTGGGTATCCCTGCAGGTGTATATCGAGTCGATTTGCCGTCCCTCGCGGTGATGAGTACCGCTTGTTCACTGAGTCGTGATATAGGCTAATATATGAATTGTGATGGTTAAATACTGCTGTTATGATATAAATGTATTGTTACATGTGTGCCACCAAATATTGCTCACTAAATTTCTGATTCTTGAACTGTTAACTTGTGGCTAAAAAGTGAACTAAGGACGAACTTGTAGGCGTGTCCGTTTGCTGCAACTGTACCATCCCATGTTCGTTATACATTACATGTAGAGTTTCATGTCTAGGTGAGTCGGTTAAGTCTTGTTGAGCCATCGTGCTCATGGTTGCTTCTTAAGTGTTTTTCAGGTGAGGAGCCACCCACGGACTCGGGTTACGAGTCCACCGGCAAGGGTTACCCTCCGTCGGGGACCACTGCTGAGTGGGAGCCGTACACGCCGCGCTGAGCTGAGGAGTGCAGCTAGTGTGGGTTGCCCTAGGGCTGGGCAACCGAATTTTGCTAAATAGGTGGGCGTGAGTTGTACAAGATAGACTTCTGCTGTGTAATATAAACAACTGTTTGGAACTAAGTATTGTACTAGTTTGTACAGTTTGAGTTTGTTTTCGATGTAATACAATGTATCCTTACGATGTGTGCTGTCAGGTGTCGCATCGTGCGGCACCACCCTCTGCGATCCTGGATGAGCGGATTCCGGTCCGCCACAAGGGCTGCCAACAGCAGTAGCACCAATGCACGAGGAGCACCTTCACACCGCGTTCGACATCTACACCATCCGAAAGAGCACCATCTTCGAGTTTTCCTACTGCCACTACACCATCCAATTGTGGCCAACGAACTTCATCTACTGCTCCATTTTCTCGCGCGGCGGAGGGAAGCAAGATGACAGCACTCAAGCCTACGTATTCCACTCCTTCCATGAGTCGAACTTCCAACATTAAGTGTCACCGCTGCCAGGGAGTTGGTCATGTGATGAAAGATTGCCCTAGCAAACGAGCATACATAGCACGAGATGATGGCGGGTATGATTGTACTTCGGATGTTCAAGATGAATATTCTCTTGCTACTAATGTTGCAGGACCAAAAGATGACCACTACAGCACAGATGAAGAGGTACTTGGTACTGCAGCAACGGAAAATTACAGAAGCATAATTGTGCAGTGTGCTTTGAGCTCCAAAGTTGAGGTGGATGACAAGCTACAATGATACAATCTTTTTCACATGTTTCTCATCGTCAAGGACTGCCGTGTGCACACTACAATTGATGGAGGCAGTTGCAATAACTTGGTGAACACGGATGTGGTCAAGAAACTTGGGTTGACAACAAGAGCATACCCTCATCCATAGCACATTCAGTGGTTCAACAACAGCGGTAAGGTTAGGGTAACACAAACAGCGAGAGTACATTTTTCCATTGGTTCTTACCATTATTTTGCCGATTTTGATGTCGTACCTATGGATGCTTGTTCTCTTTTGTTGGGACGTTCTTGGGAATTTGATACGGATGCTATTCATCATGGTAGAACTAATAAATATACTATGATGCATAAAGGAAAGAAAATCACTTTGCTTCCTATGACTCCTGCTGAAATTGTACATTTGGAAAAAAGTAAAACACGTGATGATAAGGCAACAAAATCACTAGACTCTGAAAAACAGCAAGTAATTAAGTTAAAATCACCTTCGCTGCTCACAACTAAATCTGACCTTGCTGATTTATTTAATACCAAGGGGATGTACTATGCTTTAGTATGCAAAGAAGCCATGTTTTCGCTTCATGAAGTGTCCATTGCATTGCCCCCTTCTGTTGCTAACCTTTTGCAGGATTTTGCGGATGTGTTTCCCCCCGAGATACCCCCTGGATTACGACCTATGAGGGGCATTGAACATAAGATCAACTTGATTCCAGGGGCAAGTTTGCCAAATCGTGCGGCGTACAGGGCGAATCCGGAAGAGACAAGGGAAATTCAGCGACAAGTTCAAGATCTTTTGAACCGCGGGTATATTCGTGAAAGCCTTAATCCTTGTTCTGTTCCTGTTCTTTTGGTTCCTAAGAAAGATGGTAGCTGGCGCATGTGTGTTGATTGTAGAGCGATTAATAACATCACCATTCAATATCGTTATCCTATTCCTCGCTTAGATAACATGCTTGATGAATTGAGTGGTGCTATTATTTTCACAAAAATTGACTCGCGTAGGGGTTACCACCAAATTAGAATGGCACTAGGAGATGAATGGAAAACTGCATTTAAAACCAAGTTTGGACTTTATGAGTGGTTAGTCATGCCTTTTGGTTTAACTAATGCACCTAGCACTTTTATGGATTAATGAACGAGGTTTTACGTGCTTTTATTAGAAAATTTGTGGTGGCTTACTTCGATGATATTCTCATTTACAGCATGTCATATGACGAACATCTTTATCATTTACGTGCTGTTTTCAATATTTTGAGAGATGCACGTTTGTTTGGTAACCTCGAAAAGTGCGTCTTTTGCACCAATCGAGTTTCGTTTCTTGGATATGTCGTTTCATCACAGGGAATTGAGATGGATGAGGCAAAAATTGTGGCGATCACTAGCTGGCCAACTCCATTGACTGTCACGCAGGTGCGTAGTTTTCTTGGTCTTGCAGGTTTTTATCGACGCTTTGTGCGGGATTTCAGCACCATTGCAGCACCTCTCCATGAACTGACGAAGAAGGGAGTGCAGTTTCGATGGGGCGAACAGCAGCAACAAGCTTTTGATGTTCTCAAATCAAAGCTTACACAAGCACCATTGCTACAACTTCCTGATTTTGACAAGACATTTGAGCTAGAATGTGATGCAAGCGGCATTGGTATTGGAGGTGTTCTCATACAAGGAGGTAAACCCGTTGCATTCTTTAGTGAAGAATTGCATGGTCCTTCTCTAAATTATTCTACTTATGATAAGGAATTCTATGCCTTAGTGTGAGTTCTACAAACTTGGCAACATTACCTGTGGTCTAAGGAGTTCATCATACATTCCGGTCATGAATCTTTGAAGCATCTTAAGTGTCAAACCAATCTGAATAAACGACATGCTAAATGGATTGGGTTCAAAGAAACATTTCCATACATCATTAAGCATAAGAAAGGGAAGGAGAATGTTATTGCAGATGCATTATCTAGATGTTACACCATGCTGTCCCAACTTGATCATAAAATATTTGGTTTGGAAACAATAAAAGGATTATATCCTACTGATTTGGACTTCAAAGATGCCTTTGAAAATTGTATAGAAGGAAGAACTTGGAATAAATATGTACTACGGGAGGGCCTCCTCTATCGTGCTAACAAGCTGTGTTCCTGCTAGTTCCGTTCGCTATTACTTTTTGCAGGAAGCACATGGAGGAGGTTTGATGGGACATTTTGGAGTGAAGAAAACTGAGGACGTGCTGGCCACACACTTCTTTTGGCCAAAGATGAGACGTGATGTTGAGCGCTACGTGTCACGATGCACTACTTGCAATAAAGCTAAATCTCGAGTTTACCGACATGGTCTTTAAATGCCTCTTCCTGTTCCTAGTGTACCTTGGCAGGATATTTCCATGGATTTTGTTTTGGGATTGCCTAGGACTAGGAGGGGTAGGGATAGTATTTTTGTGGTTGTTGATCATTTCTCCAAAATGGCACATTTTATACCTTGTCATAAGAATGATAATGCCTCACATATTGCTGATTTATTTATGATGGATATTATTCGTTTACATGGTGTGCCAAATACCATTGTTTCTGATCGTGATGCAAAATTTTTAAGTCATTTTTGGAGAACTTTGTGGTATAAATTGGGAACCAAGTTGCTGTTTTCAACCACATGTCACCCACAAACCGATGGACAAACTGAGGTAGTAAATCGTACTCTATCCACTATGTTGCGGGCTATTTTAAAAACAAATTTAAAGGGTTGGGAGGATTGTTTACCACATATAGAATTTGCATACAAAAGGTCAGTTCACTCTACTACAAAGGTAAGCCCATTTCAGGTAGTGTATGGTTTCAATCCCCGTGCACCTATTGATTTATTACCTTTGCCTCCTTATGAAACTATTAATTTGGATGCTACACAACGATCTGAATTCATTATTAAGATGCATGAAACTACAAAGAAAAATATTGAAAGGATGAATGAGAAGTATAGAATTTCTGGTAGTAAAGGTAGAAAAGAAGTAAAACTTGAACTAGGGGACTTGGTATGGCTACATTTGAGAAAAGAACGATTCCCTCACTTGAGAAAATCTAAACTTATGCCACGAGCTGCTGGTCCTTTTAAGATTGTTGAAAAGATCAATGACAATGCATATAAGCTTGAGTTGCATCCGGATTTTGGGGTTAGTTTCACATTTAACATTTCAGATTTATGACCATACGTGGAAGAAGAAGATGATCTTGAGTCAAGGACGACTCTGATTCAAGAGGGGTAGGATGATGAGGACATCACAACAGTGGATACTCACATTGATATACAAGGACCAATCACAAGAGCATGAGCACAGTTACTAAATAAGCAGGTGAACTCGTTCCTAACTTCCTACCCATGTGAGTTTGAGAATGGATTGCTATTTAATGATTTAATTGTTATTAGGAACCATGGACATGATCAACAAGTAAAGGGAGGAGGATTTGGGGACTTGGAGAACCAGATGGGACGTCCACAAGTTGATGGAAACAGTCGCCAACTCGGACTGGAGTTCAACTCGGAGTCCAGGAGCAGTCTGTCTTAAAACGGGCACCCAGGATGCATACGGACTCTGTTTTTGACGTTCTACATATGCATGGAAAGATGAGAAGATAAACTTTCCAATGGTTCTGGACCCACATTAAAACTAGCCGGAAGTCATTGGGAATTGTCGAAACAAATCGAATTCAGTGTTCTGTCCGGTGTTGCACCACCGTATTGGGCTTTTGGGCCTTGTATCCCATATGAGTCCGTTAGGGACGCGTCTAAGGGTTTTATGGATGAACCCTAGCCTTTAAATACTACAGCCGCGGGCCATATTCAGTGGGTTTTTCTTAGATTAAACACTTTCGCTGTTCTACGGTTTGTGAGACCCCAATTTCGCAATTTCAGATTGCATCTTCATCGTTCTCACTTGTGTTCTCGGTTGCACCTGCAGGGATAGCCTTTTGGCGAGGTAAAGCATGTGAAGCACGGTTGATAACCAACGGAGCAGTGGTGTAGTGATTGCAGGGGTATTCGGGTCTGCTCGAGTGACTCGGATCATCAACGTCGAGATCTCCACTTCAATCGACCTACCTTTCGGAAGATCGGGCCTAAACTACTCATCATCTCCGAGTGGCGAACTCATGGAAACCCTGCCGCTGCTATTGTGATCGTGTTGCTAGTGAGAAGGGTCCGCGGGCTGGACGTCTTCTCTGTTGCTTAGCATAGATATGAGACGTGAGTTGTATCAGTCTTCCGATGTAGATTATTTTGAGAAGTATTTGTAAAATTCACACTTTATAAGCTTCCCCTTGATTTATGTAATATGATGCTTTATTATGTGTGCTGTTGGGTGCCGCATCGTACGGCACCACCCAATGCAATTCCCGTGCGAGCGGCACGGCCACGTGATCAGGTCTGGGCCCTCACAGCGATGTATTAGAGCCATGTTGGGAATAGC
The DNA here is from genome assembly GCA_030760725.1 of Neostapfia colusana. NCBI lineage: Eukaryota > Viridiplantae > Streptophyta > Magnoliopsida > Poales > Poaceae > Neostapfia > Neostapfia colusana. The sequence goes on along the minus strand of JASWHV010000014.1, from coordinate 58,944,527 downwards.
ACACGGATTGAGGATCATATTACGGTAAAAACTTAGGATACGGTGAGCAAACGGTATTAGGCCTACATAAGGACCACTATATTAGCTTATTATGAAGGTGGCAACCTAACATATTTGTCTATGTCGGAAAATCGTGCATCTCAGAACTTCATATGTCTTGGGGGGCGCACGTAAGCGCTGTCTACCAGTGCGCACAAGCTGAAGGGTGGAGCCTCACGGGTGGCAGGTAACCCGGCCAATTTTGGTATCCTCTACGACTCTTCATGTTGTTTGGGGTATCCGAGCAACGCCCTTCCCTGGCATGCTACAGGCAAGTATGGAGACCCCGTCACATGGTTAGTAACGTGAACATGTAGCTCAAGACGTTTTTGGCTTGAGAACACCTGTGCGAGTGATGACGGACGGGTGTACGAACTGTATTGGGACCGGGTTCGGTGTGCAGCTGAACCTGGCGACTGAGTGTGACTTATGCAGGTTTAACCACGAAATCGTAGTACGAGTAGCACACATTTGCGAGTGACCATCTTAGTGCCACCTATAATACGGATATGCCGGTATAATCCGGTTAGGTTTTTCTTTTGGTGAGGCTACGTAGTACCAACATGATTCTTACGGTGCATCGACACCGTACTACACTTAATAATCTCTCTCACTATGAAGAAATGATTCATGAACTAAATTTCAACTAAAAATGGAAGTTTGAAACAAATATTAGTTACTGAACTCTTATTTTGAGCTAAGATTCAAATGAGAGAATGTCTAGGTTTCAAAGATTTCAAAAACAGAGTGCTCTGTTTCTGGCAGGAGTTCTCGCTGGACTTTCACAGAGCATAACTCTGAGTAGCTTTACCGAATTAAGGTGTATAATACAGTTCTTGGAAGATTTTTAAGTGCTCTACAATTTATCTGTAGACCTCCAGAGCAAAATCACACGTTGAGTTGGTGAAAAGTCAAGTTGAAGGCAAACTGTCCAGAACCAGGACAGCAGGAAAAACTCTCTGGACCTTTCTGTTTTTAATCCATAGCTTTCTGTAGAAAAATCCCTAATCAGCCTATCATATACCGTTTCAAAGGTTATGAGATATGCAACATTGTTGTAGTTCAAAGTTGGTTCATATTCATATTGTATTTGTATATACAACTGTGATAAAATCAGCCACATACAAAGGAGATGGTGGCAAATTTTATCCAGAAATTCTGTCAACTTGGAGCAATCATAACTTTTGATCCAGAAATAATAGGGAGGAATTTGAATACTCGTTTGAAAAATATTGAAGTTGACTTTAACTTTGGTATTCAACTTGAGTTATGAAAGTGCTTTTAACTGGATCAAAATCTGGTTTGTTTGAGGAACGGTCAATCTTATTTTAAATCCTTGCTGTTAGTTGAATCAGTTTGCGCATAAATCATTTTGCTTACATGTTAAGACTTCATTATCAGTATTTCACTACTTTTTCATGGAATAAATCAAGTGATAGTGTTGAGCTGATAATGAACTCTTGCAATTGCAGAATGGTGCGAACTCATTCCATGGGTGAAGTGGGTGGTTCCAGTGGTGGTGGTGGTGATAACTCTCCACAGCGGGAGCAGTGAGCTCCGCAACCGCAGCCGCCACCCGGACCTTCACCTACGGTCACAATGGCGGACATTCTGGCCACCATGACGGGTGCAAGCGATGAGTGAACCGACTTGCTCCGCACCCTTGTGATGAATACATCCCGTCAAGGGGGATGTCAAGATGAAGACTGTCGCCAACCTCAAATGAGTTCCTACGTTGAGTTCTTGGCGACTCAACCACCGTTTTCATTGAGGCCGAGGATCCTTTAGTGGCGGATAGCTGGATCCGTACCATTGAATCTATGTTTGGGTTGCTCCAATGCACCGAACATCAGAAAGTCTTATATGCAGCGCAACAACTTCACGGGTCCGCCAGTGCATGGTGGGCAAATCAACTCGCCTCCCTACCAGCTGGATATTAGTTTACATGCGCGGAATTCCGGAAGGCATTTCTTTCTTATCATGTTCCTTCCGAAATAACTCAGCGGAAACTCGAGGAGTTTCTAGTGTTAAAACAAGGAGGGAGGGATGAATACTCACATTCGCGAGTGTTCAACAAACTGGCACAGTATGCGCCTGAACATGTGAACACTGAGGCACAAAAGTGTGAATGGTTCTTTCGCAGCCTCAATCCCAAGTTAAAGGAAAGACTCATCTTAGCAGATCAAAACAACTTCAACGAATTGATGAGTGCTGCCATCATGGTTGAAGATGCTCAGCGAGAAGTTCAGGCTGAGAAAAGAAAGAACAGTATACCACCGGATAGTAGCAATATTTCCCTCATAAATACCGGGTGGTAGACAGTAGCGTGAACTGTCAGCTGATGCGGCCGGCTAGACGACTCCAACAATATTCGAGTCATTCATCTCAATATTATGAATTCGGACAGCTGCAACAACGGTATATGCAGCCGCAGCAGAATACACCCAGTGTCCGTACTCCGAGTAACATAGAACCGGCTGAGAAACCGTGCTTCACGTGCGGTTATTTGGGTCACATCAGCAGGAAGTGTCCAGAAAGGATACGCCACAGAGGAAATACACTAGAGCAGGGTATGAATCAATCCCGTGCTCAGCTCCAAGGAACAGCACCAAAGTCCGGGTGTATCTATCATACAGCTCTAGAGGATGTGCCGGAAGGTGCACCTGTGCTAGCGGGAATGTTCACATTCAATGAACTACCCGTAGTGATTTTATTTCACTCTGGAGCCACACTCAATTTCATCAGTAGAAGATTTGTGTGCAAAGCTGATCTCTTTACTACTACACCAAGAGATCACTACCTTATCAGGTCGCCCGGTGGAAACATGGGTGCTAATGAGGTGGTGATCAAAGCACCCTTGTGCTTAGGTGGAAAATTATACCCCACAACCCTCATTGTGTTAGAGGGGCAGAAGATCGATGTGATCTTAGGAATGGCGTGGATGAACTACCACGGGGCTGTTCTTGACATCGGTCCACAGATTGTTCACTTGGACTCTCCGTTCTACGGTCTTCAAACACTCATAGTTGAAGACGTGGAGACTAAAATGTCAGTTGCATACCACAGTGTGACCATGAAACTGGAGGATATTCCAGTGGTCCGTGAGTACCCAGATGTGTTTCCCAATGATCTTCTAGGGATGCCGCCTGAAAGAGACGTGGTATTCAAGATCGAGTTAGCACCGGGAACCACACCGATATCTCAGAGGCCGTACAAAATGTCTCCGAAGGAATTAGCTGAACTGAAAGAGCAACTAAAGGACTTAATGGACAAAGGGTTCATCAGGCCAAGCTCATCACAATGGGGCTTTTTAGCCCTCTTCGTGAAGAAAAAGGATGAATCACTTCGGTTATGTGTGGATTATCTGCCACTGAATGCAGTGACGATCAAAATAAATATCCACTACCGTGGATCGATATTTTATTTGATCAGTTAGTGGGTGCCAAAGTATTCTCCAAGATGGACTTGACATCCGGTTATCATCAGATAAAAATCAGAGCGGAGGGTATACCGAAGACGGCTTTCTCGACTAGATATGAGCTCTATGAGTATCTAGTCATGTCTTTCGGGTTGATGAATGCACCCGTACATTTCATGTACCTCATGAATTCTGTATTCATGCCAGAGTTGGATCAGTTCATCGTGGTTTTCATCGCTGACATTCTCATATACTCCAAATCATAGGAAGAGCACGCTAAACATCTCCACATTGTGCTCCAATGATTGCGAGAGCATAAGCTGTATGCCAAATTCAGCAAGTGTGAATTTTGGATCAGCAAGGTACCATTCTTAGGCCACATTATTTCAGTGGAGGGTGTGGGCGTAGATCCAACTAAAATTGAGCAGGTCTTGAAGTGGGAGTCTCCGACATCTGTTCATCAAAGCCACAGTTTTCTAGGACTAGCGGGTTACTACCGGAGATTTATTCTCAGCTTCTCGAAGGTGGCTAAGCCAATGACAGAATTATTGAAGAAGAGCAGAAAGTATGTATGGATGGAGGCCTGTGAAGAGGCATTTCAAACTCTAAAGAAACATCTCACAACGTCACCGGTTCTAGCCCAATCGGATACAACAAAGCCATTCGATATTTATTGTGATGCCTCAGGCATTGGACTTGGCTGCATCTTAATGCAAGATAGATGCATGATCGCGTATGGATCTCGTCAACTCCGCAACCACGAGCAGCACTACCCTACTCATGACCTAGAACTCGCTGAGGTGGTGCTTGCGTTGAAAATGTGGAGGCACTACTTACTCGGAAATTTAGTGCACCTCTACACTGACCATAAGAGCCTCAAGTATATATTCACTCAGAAGGATATCAATATGAGGCAGTGGAGATGGTTGGAGTTAATCAAAGATTATGAACTTGAGATCCATTACCATCCAGGCAAAGCTAACATGGTGGCGGATGCGCTCAGTCGTAAGTCCCACGTGAATAACTTGTTCGTTGTTCCGGATGAGGAAGAGGAACCAAGCTTGAGGGTGATTCCGTCTGGGACATTGTATAATCTTGCTCTCGTTCCTGCCACTAGAGAAGAGATTGTACAAGCCCAAAAGAGAGATAAAGGAATGCGGAAAATCCGAGCTCAGATTAAAGAAGATAAAATGAAATGCTTCTGGGAACATGATCAAGGTGTGCTATGGTTTAACAACCGTATTGTGGTACCCCGGAACATGAAGCTAAGAAAGAGGATCTTGGATGGAGCTCATATGTCCAAGTACTCGATACATCCAGAAAGCAATAAGATGTATCAAGACCTCAAAACAAAATTTTGTTGGACTCGGATGAAGCGAAAAATTGCCAAGTATGTATCCGAGTGTAATACATGTTGGCGAGTCAAAGCTGATCATATAAAGAAAGCGGGAATGCTGCAACCATTGAGTATTCTGGCATGGAAGTGGGAGGACATCAGCATGGATTTTATTGTCGGACTGCCTCTCACATTCAGAAAGCATGACTCCATTTGGGGGATTGTTGACCGGTTAACAAAATCAGCTCACTTCATCCCAGTGAATACGAGGTTTTCAACTAAGCAATATGCAGAGTTATATCTCTCAGGAATCGTGTTCTTACACGGAGTCCCCAAAACCATTGTATCTGACTGAGGTTCCATATTTGTTTCTTCTTTCTGGGAGTAACTACATGAATCTCTGGGAACAAAGTTACTTAGAAGCTCAGCATATCACCCTCAGACCGACGGTCAAACGGAAAGGGTGAATCAGATTCTAGAAGATATGCTGAGAGCATATGCCATAGATCATGGAAAGAATTTGGATGACCATTTGCCATCAGCGGAATTCTCCTACAACAATGGTTATCAATCCAGCATTAAAATGGCACCATACGAAGCACTATATGGCAGGAAGTGTCGCACGCCACTCAATTGGTGTGAATCCGGCGAGAGGGTGATTTTCGGCATTGATCTTGTGAAAGGTGCCGAAGAGCGGATTCAGCTTATTCAAGCCAACCTCAATGCCGCTCAATCTCGCCAGAAAAGTTATGCGGACAAGCGACACCGACCCTTGTATTTTGATGTTGGAGATTACGTCTATCTCCGAGTACACCCGATGAAGGAAATTCACTGATTCGGGGTCAAGGGGAAGCTAGCGCCTCATTTTGTTGGTCCGTTCATTATTACAGAACGGTGTGGACCGGTAGCCTACCGTCTGAGGCTGCCAACATCATTATCGGGCATCCATGACATCTTCCATGTCTCACAATTGAGTTAATGTTTGAAGGAGCCGACAGAGGTTCTTTCGAGAGACATGGAGACATTACAACCGGATCTCACCTACACCGAGAAGCCCATCCAGATTATTGACGAAAAGACACGGATCACCCGAAACCGGACTTTGAAATTTTACAAAGTCCTGTGGAGTAATCATACCCTGGAAGAGGCGACGTGGGAAAGTGAAGATTACATCCACAAGAATTATCCGGAACTTTTGTCTTAGATTTTGTAATTACCCTCCGGTCTTGCTCTTCTTTTGTAATATCAGGACGAGATTCCTTTTTAAGGGGGGGGGAATGTAAAGGTCCCCATTAATATGAATGCAAAGAAACGTGAGTTTGCACAAGCATTTGGTTTCATGCGTATATAAAAAATGGGACTCGTTAAAACCTTTCCACATGTGATAACACATGAGAGTTCTTTCTAAACAAACTTATGGTTACTCACATGCTTGGACCCTAGGTGGACTACACCCACAGATTTGAAGTCTCATGTGCAATGGAAGGATTAAAAATCAGATTTTGTGAACTAAATGTTCAACTCAAATTTCAAATGAGGGAAACACAATGGGAACGCAAACTGTTGTGTTAAAACTCTTGTTTGCAGAAGCTAACACAAAAATCAGATTTCATAATTGAATTCCTTAGGCCCAAATTAGTGGGTATGCAAAGTTTCATGAATTTTGGAGATGTTTTGCTAACCATTTTCCAAAAGGACTTGAATTTGCAAAGAATTCAAATACACATTTGAATTTGGATGAAATTTGCCCAACTATCCAAATGCAGTTCAGTTTTCAACTCCAAACAATTAAATTGGTCATTTGCAAAATTTTGGAGATGTTGAGAGGGATAAGGAGGAGCTGAATTTTTAGGACCCACATGTCATTGAGTGCAGGAGACTTGCAAATGAAGAATTGCTCTCTATTTTTCACTCAAGTCACCGAGAGTCCTCAGCCCGACACCGAAGGAACCGAGAACCACCACCTCTCTGCCGTTTACTCACGCTGGCGAGCTACTCGTGCACTGTCTTCACTCCCAGCCGTGCCCAGCTTTGCCACAGCACCGAAGACATGGCTCTGCCCTCTCTCGCACGCAAGAACAACATAGCCACGCTGCCGCTGTTTTGATCACTCGGGAGCTGGTTTCTCTCACGTGCAAGCCTTCGGCAAACTAGCAAAACGGCACCAGGCCATCACCTTCTATTCCCTCAACGCGCCCCTGAGTGTGCTAGGCCTCCTCACACCGAGAAACAAATTTTCCCGCGGCGGCTGAGCATTTCACAGTCGAGCAAGACCGCCTTTGGACGCACACAACCTCCACAGTTCTCACCTCTGAAGCTCGAGTCAAGTGGTTGATCATCGCTGGAGTATTACCCAATTTTCTTCCGGCCGGTGCAAAACCACCCTCGGGTATGAAATCATCAAATTCTCGATCCCTATTTGCTTAGAGCCCACAAAATTGCACTAACACGAGCTAGACTTGCATAGCAACAATTCCTCTTTGGAACCCTAGCGTGAAACCCTCGGTAGAGGGCCTATTTGCAGTTTTTCCATCGGCGACCGTGGCGGGAAGCTTCGGGCGCACGGTGGAACCCTACCTAGAGCCATCTCTGATCAAAACGAGTGCATGTTGAGCATGGCCACGTATCACTGATGCTTTAGGAGCAAACGGCACAGCTTTTGGGGCATCCCCACGCCCTAGCAACGTCGCCGAAGTGTAACCGAGCCGCCGCACCGTTGCTAGCCGTGTTGGAGCCACCGCTGGCCGGGGGAAGTTCCTCCAACGTGTTCAGCGCATGGGTTTAGGGGCTGGCGGCAAGTGGCAGCGCGGTATATGGCCGTACGATGGAGTTTAGTGGAGCTCCGGCGAGCCCAGCGGCGCGGGCGCACAGGAGCTGGAGGTAGACGAAGAAGGGACCAGGCCCGCGTGTCAGTCGCTCGGTAAACAGGGAAGGGTTCTCTGTTGCACGGGATCAGGCTGTGGCAACACAGAAAAACCCTGTGGCCCCGTGTGGGTTGCCCGCGAATGTGACACGTGGCTGCTGGACCCACCGTCAGTATTTGAACTTTTCTTCCGATTTATTTCAAATTCAGATTTACTACAAATTTTAGAAGGCCATAACTTTTTCTAGGAAACTCCAAATTTAGTGATTAAAATTGATTTGGATTCAGGTTGAAAAACACTATCCAAATATGCAACGAATTTTTATGAAAGTCATTATTTAATTCTGGAAAATTCTTTAAAATATGTCAGCAAAAGAATTTTAGAGGGAGTTTGGTTCATGCAAAAATCCTCAAATTTTGCCAGATTAATCTTTAGGATGTTAGTGAAATACTGTAAAAATTTCAGGTCATTTGGAGTTGAGCTGGCTAGGAGAATTCAGATTTCAAGTTGCTATGTTCAAATGAATACAGAAACAATTTCAGAGAATTTCCAAAACATGGAAATTCAGTTCTGAGCAATTCTTAGCTCCAAAATTCTTAGGAAAATTCATGCAGTCTCTATGAAATATAGTTGAAATTTTAGTTCACTAAGTTTGACATGAACATGTGAGGTACTTCAGAATTTATTTCTTTTTGCTTAATTGCTTAGAGAATTGTTCTGAATAAACCACTGAATGAAAAGTGCTAATTTTTGGTCCAGAACATTTTCTTGTGACAAGTAACACACATGAAAGTTTTCAGCTCCATTGGAGCTCTGGATCGCCACTGTTCTGTTTAACCTCTTTAGGTGTTCAAAACACAAGTGGGGAAAACACTTAGCACTTGATCATGTGGATTAACCCAAGCCCAAACCCAAACCTTAGCAGCAGGGTCATCTTAAATTCTTAAACAGAGTTCCAGTTAAAACTTGTCATTAGAACTTGTGAGCAAAATCTTTATAATTAAATGCATATGCATATTCATCACGTGTAGCATCTACGTGAAGATTCTGAAACAATCGGAGTGGAGATCAAAGAGGGAGGAAGGCGAGTAATCAAGCCTCAAGTGGTCTTCACTAACTGAACATTATATACTAGTCCCCTGCAAAACAAAGGCAAACCCCAGTTTGCATCCAGATTTATAAGTTTTTATTTGTATACACTTTATATTGTCTAGAATATTAGTTTTGCATTATGGCTAGGTTTGTATGACACTCCACATGCATAACCCAGAAAAACCCTGGAGTTTGATTTAGAGTAGGTTATCACTTAATTATAACTGCTGATCTCAAGTTAATAAAAGTGGATTAAAAGAGGCATAACTCGAGTAGGCCGTTTCCTACTCGTGAACCGGGATTAAGGGGGATCAATCGGAAGAGTTGGGAATTGATCCTCATAGTTGGGAATGGAGACCAGGCAGTATGGATGGAAGGCTCAAGGACATGGTCCTGTGAACCTAGTCTCTGTCTAAGTCGATTAAGGTCCGTTCTCGTGTGCAGCCTTGCGGGACAAGTTTGAGTTGTGTACCGGATGATACTGGCTATATGGGACCCAGAAAACCGATGTAACATGTTAACCTGGGTGTCGAGGCAATCCCCACCGTCTTATGCAGATGCTGAAAGGATAGAGAAGTCGGATCTATGATGGTTTGCCGTAGTGAGACTTAATCCAAGTCGGCGGGACCGGTTCGATATTTGGGTGTCGTGTGAAAGGTGGCCACATACGACGTTGAGGGGATCGGTTGATCACCGGTCTCGGACGTGCGTATGTATCGTGCCATCCGGGTGTTTTTTATTCGAATCACCGTCGCTCGCAGTAGTGAGCATACTTGTTCTTTGCGTCGTGACGTAGTAAGAAACTGGGAAAAACGTTGATATGCTTGGTGAGTAATCCTCATATTGGAGATGCGGAATGATCAACACCTTCACTAAATTTACTTTCCACCTTGGGCTAGTAGCATGGAGACAAAGCGTTTCTTGTTTGATTGTGGAGTCCCGGCGTTGATGGCGTAAGGTCTGTATGGGTCTAGGGTAGCTCACTAAAGTTACTTTCCCCTCGGGAAAGTGGCATCGAGATGAAGCGTTTCTTGTTTGATTGTGGAGTCTCTATGTAAATTGTGCGAGGGCTATAAAAGTTGCTTAAAACTTGAAGTAAGGACTCTCCTTTAGCTCAAGTTCATATTTTGTGCAAACTTCTATATTCAGCCCTCTATTTTCAGCATGTAGAGTTTCATGACTAGGGTTGTCGGTTAAGTCTTGCTGAGCTTTATGCACACGGATACTGCATGAGTTGTTTTGCAGGTAATAACACTACGCTGAGAAGTACGGTTGTCCGATGAGACTCGGAACTCTCCGAGTGGGGAACTCATGGAAACCCTGCCGCTGCTATTGTGATCATGTTGCTAGTGAGAAGGGTCCGCGGGCTGGACGTCTTCTCTGTTGCTTAGCATAGATATGAGAAGTGAGTTGTATCAGTCTTCCGCTGTAAATTATTTTGAGAAGTATTTGTAAAATTCACACTTTGCAAGCTTCCACTTGATTTATGTAATATGATGCTTTATTATGTGTGCTGTTGGGTGCCGCATCGCACGGCACCACCCAATGCGATTCCTGGGCGAGCGGCATGGCCCCGTGATCGGGTCCGGGCCCTCACACACCAGGAGCGTAATGTGCCTGAAAGCATCATAAGCATATGTTTTGTAGCATGGTTCCGTGAACATATAATATTTCTATCCGTCTTTTTTCTTCAATCATAGTTCACATGCTTATCGTAAGATGCTAACTTTGTCTATTTATGTAGTGTATGCAAGATCACAACATCTCAAATGATTTACGATATATTTCGCATGGTCAATTGAAGGCAAGAGAATTTAACCGATACGATATCAACAGATACCATTTTTGTACAGCAAGTTTAGAAGCAAGCCGCCCACTTGCAGCCACATCAAACCGTGGAGTAATGACAACAACAGCAGAGGGTAGTGGAGAAGTCAATGCTTACTACGGTGTTCTTCAAAAAATAATTGAGTACACATTTGGCGGTCCAGAAGAACTGAAGCTTGTGATTTTCGACCGTCAATGGTTTGATCCAACATTGGGCACGTGAGTCGATGATTTTTGAATGGTGGAGGTTAACCACAACTCGTGGTACACAACTCATAACAACAATGTTGTACTTGCCCATCAAGTGGAACAAGTGTACTATTTAAGTTATCCTCACCCATGTTTCAAAAATTGGTGGGTTGTATACAAAGTTAATCCTGAAGTGGACCATCGTCGTTATGATGAATACATAGAGAATCAGGAAGATGATGATGGTGGTGTCTATCAAGATGAAGTCGATGAAGTAGAAGATTTTAGGATATCTTGCAAGACTGGACTAGCAGAGATAGCTAGTGGTACCCTTGAGTTAATGTGTGAAGAACATACTGGCATTTCGAGGAAACGTATTCGACAGTCACAATGGATTATTAAAAAGCAGAAAAGGATTATTGAGGATCAAGAAAGATTTGATCAAGACAGATGTGAGACCTATGTGTGCTGAATACATTGTCTTTGACGATAAAAGTTTTGAATACTACCAAAACACCTTTTTAACAAGATCCGACTCTAGGTCCGAGCTCCTATAAGGTCTGACGATAGCTCCGGCAAGGTCCGACGTAAGGTCTGACATGCTTTGTCTAGGTCTGACTTATTTTGGCTAGGTCCGACTTGTTTTTGCTAGCTCCGGTGCTAGGTCCAACTAGCTTTGGTAAGTTCCGTGCTAGGTCCGACTAAGCTTTAGTAAGCTCCGGCGCTGGGTCCGACTAGCTTTGGTAAGCTCCGGTTCAAGGTCCGGTTAGCTTTGGTAAGGTTCGGTGCTTGATTGCAATGGTTCTGCTTTTGACTTGCAATGTTTTGAACTTGCTTTACTCTTATGGAAAGTTTGCTTAGTATTATTTTACTAAGTTTTCGGTGTGTTTTGGTGGTTATGGCTGATATCATTTTTGCTATGGTTTACAACATGCTTATGTGAGGTGCTCACGTAAGATGTTGTAGTTTCGAAACTAACGAAAGTCAAGTCGGGGACTTGTGCTTGGAAGTATTGGTTGTTTATTCATGTGCAGGTGTTGCTTGAGTTCAAGACATGGCTGGTGACGGGATCCATTGAACTAGTCTTAGGGAGAAGATGAGGTTCAACAACCAAGTTCGGGAGGAATTGTGGTTGAGTTGATCGGGAGGTTGCGCAGTATGTTTGAATCAAGAACAATGCATATGAAGGTATCTTGGACGTCTTTGGAAGATGTTTGCACGTGTGCAAGTAGTGCATGGACGTGTATGCATGGTTCCAAGGCATGATGAAGAGATGTGGATGTAAAGAATTGGTCGGAAAGGTCAAACCGACTAGGTTATGGACTCAGGCTGCGGCTGAGTCGTGTTTGACTCAAATATGGAAAGTTTTGAGTTGGTTATGATAGGATTTCGTGTGTGTCACGAATTTAAGTTATTTTAGGAATGTGGGATACGTTCCTAAGGTGTTTGTAAGTCTTAAGATTGCTTCTATCTGCGTATAGAAGAGTCCTAAGCAGTATTGGAAAGTTACAGTTTGAATCCAAGTAGGAGTAGGAGTCCTAGTTTGAGTTGAGTTTGCCTTTGGGCTGGTTATATAAGCAAGGGAGGCCAAGGCTCATGGGACCACGACTTTGGGGCTGTTCCTCTTGTGTTTTTATAAATAAAATTCGTATTCGAAAGGAACTTTTGTGCCTTGTTCGTCCGACTTGTTTCAGACAAGTTTTTCTCGTCGAGTTTCTTTTCAGCACTACCTTGCTTCGGTGGTTTTATCATAACTCGAGTTTTACAGATCCAATTGATGTGATTCTTTTTGGGTTGTTTTCACAACTTGATTATCTATCATCTGTGAAAATTTCACGGTCATTGAATTTGTGGTTTCTGATCTACACGAGTTTCTTTGCAGTATTCCAGAACTGTTTTTCTCTCGTATGACAGATTGACCTTTGTTCGATCTTTCAATCGTAACTTGAGTTTCTCTCAACGGAATTTCATGATTCTTGTTGTGACGTATTTGTGACTTGATTCTCTACAATATATACTAGTTTTGTCACAGTTTAACACGTTTAGATTAGTCGCACACATGGTTTCTTTAACAGATCGGTTTTCTGCTGAGGGGTGTTTTGTTGCTTCCGCTGAAAAGTTTTTATCTACCATTCACCCCCCTCTGGTAGCTTTACACGTGTACTTTGATCCTACAATTGGTATCAGAGCCAGGTTGCTCTACTCTTTGTGATTTGCATGTGTTTTGACTAATCATCATGGAGAAATACTCCGCCAAACCTTGTGTGTTTAGTGGTATTGATTTTCAGTTTTGGAAGGCACGCATGGAAGCTTTCATCCAGGCGCAAGGCTTTGCAATATGGGAGAAGTTGTACAAGCCTTACGATGTGCCTTTAAACGATCAAGTCACAGCTACAAACATGAGAGATATCGACAATAACAACAAGGCTCGGAACTTGATCATACAAGGAATAACTCAGAGCGACTTCGACCGTGTTGCACACCTCCGATCGGCATACGATGTGTGGAGAGCACTTTGTGACTACCACGAAGGATCCAACACGATCAAGGACGTAAGATAGGATATGTTCAAGAAAGAATACATGCGCTTTGAGATGCAACCCGGTGAGTCCATTGATGACCTCTTTGCTCGCTTTAATAAAATTTTCAGCAACTTGTGTAGCGTCAATGTTAATTTTTCAGATGCTGAAAATGCTAGTCAATTACTAAGTGCATTAGACATGTCAATTTGGGAGATGAAAGTAACATCCATACGTGAATCCACTGTCATGAGTACTCTTACATTAGATGTGCTTTATTCTAAGCTAAAAACTCATGAAATTGACATTATATCACGTAAGAACCCAAATAAGACTATTGCATTTGTCTCACAACGTGATATGCCTAGCTCCGGCCAATCATCTAGCAATACACTTGCATTGCCGTCTTCACTAACCCTGGAACAGATTGAGGAGTTTCCAGAGGAGGAGCTAGTACTTCTTTCTACTAGGTTCTCAAAAGCATTGCAAAATGTGAGAACTAGAAGGAGAGGAAGCTCCGGACCTCAACGGCGCTTTGAATGTGGTAAGACAGGACACTTTCGTACAGATTGCCCTAACCTTTTAGGTCCTTCTAACCGTGATGAAAAGCAGAATAAAGTCAAGTCATCTTTTGGCAACACCAACAAGAAAAAGAAGGGTTTTACAGGACGCAAACTGATAAACAGTTTCATCACCGCACTTCAAGAACTTGGCTCGAGTGATGTAGACATTGGAAGTGATGAAGATGAAGATGATATGGCAAACTTGTGATTCATGGCGGGCAAATCAAAATCAAGTATGGAGGATGCAGAACACAACAGTGACAACGAAGAGGTATATCCTACTTGCGAAGAAATGTGTGATGCTATTTCTCATGCCACTATTATTGTTAAGAAAAAAGACAAAAAGCTTAGGGACAATGCTGTTAAAATTGAGTCACTAGAATCTGAAATTAATCGTTTAAAATCCTTGATTCCTAGTGATGATTCTTGTTCCTCATGTGATTTAATATATGAACAATTATCCTCTCTAAGAAGTGCACACACCTCAACACTTGATAAACTTGAACTTGAAATCGAAAAGAACAAAAAGCATGCTGCACTTAATGATAAAAACTTGAAAGATGCTTGTTGTTCTACAATTGATTTGCATTGTTCTACTTGCGATGATCTTGATAAGAAACTACAAGATGCTAAAGAAATTTCTATATTGAACAATGCTTTACGTTCTCATGAAGTTAAATATTGTTCCAATTGCAAATTAAAAGGAAAAACTTCATGTGAAAATTGCCTTGATCTATCAAATAAACTTGATAACATGCACAAGACATTAGATCGGTTTTGTAATGGGAATAAGAACCTAAACTGGCTGCTGAATTCTTCCAAGTCCTTCAATGATAAAACTGGTTTAGGTTTTGATTCACATGCTCATGCTAAGGAACATCCACCTAAAATTGTAAAATCATTAGGAAGTGGTTTGATTCAAACAGTTCCTAAACAAAAAGAAGTGACTTTTTAAATCTGCAGGAGTGTTGTCACATTCGGGTTCAAATAAGCATACTGCATGCTCATCTAGACATGAACACAAAGTTAAATTTTATTGTACCTATTGTGGTAGAGATGGTCATGTCATAGATTTTTGTTATAGACTAGCTAAACAACATAAAAAGGAAAGAATGCAAGCTAGATCTTATAACTCTCATGCAAAATTTGCTGCACATACTAAACCGAATGTCAGGAACATGCAATCTGCTGTTATGAGTCAGAAATATTCAAAGTTTACCTCCGGAGCTTCAGTTTTTGCCTCCGGACTTCTGTTTTTGCCTCCAGAGCTACTGATTTTCGTGCTACACAAGTAACACCTCATAGGTCAGTAGTTAAGAACAAAAAATCTCAAACTTTGACTCATAAACCTGCTGTTTTATCTCAGCTTTCGCATGTTATTCCTGCTGGACGTCGTGTGATTCAGTACTGGATTACAAAATGCCTTTTACCTATCCCCTGTATTGAGTCATCGATGTATTGTGCTTCTATGTATGTTACACGCTTGAGGAAGGAGAACATTTGGATTGTGGATTCAGGTTGCTCACGCCACATGACCGGTAACAAAGAACGGTTCTCCTCTCTCTCTTTTGTGTCACGTGTAGAGAATGTTACTTTTGCCGATAATTCTTCAACTCCTATAATTGCTAAGGGTTCGTTAGAGTAAATGATCACTACACTTTGAAGGATGTGGCACTTGTCAAAAATTTGAAATACAACTTGCTTTCTATTTCACAATTGCTAGATGAAAATCTGGAAATTATTTTCAAAAAAAACTGCTGCAAAGTTGTAGGTTCAAATAGTGAGCTTATTTTTAACATGTCTCGGTTTGGAAGAGTTTTTAAAGCTGATTTTGATATGTATTCCTCTAAGCATAGATATATAGTTGCAAATGATTCCAAAGATTTATATTTTTGGCATCGTAGACTTGGTCACGTAGGCTTTGATCATCTCACGCGTGTTAGTGCTTTTGATCACATACGTGGGCTGCCTAAGCTTAAAGGGGACAAAGAAATTGTGTGCTCTTCTTGTAGACATGCTAAGATGGTTGCAGGTTCACATGCTCCTCTCACAATGACCATGACAACTGAACCGGGTCAACTTTTACACCTTGACACCGTAGGACCTTCACGTGTTCAATCCTTCGGAGGTAAATGGTATGTTCTTGTGATTATTGATGACTATTCTAGATACTCTTAGGTTTACTTTATGGCATCTAAGAATGAAGCTTTTAGTCACTTTAGAACTTTATTTCTTAGATTATCAATTGATCACCCAGGATCTTTAAGAGCAATTAGAAGTGATAATGGAACCGAATTTAAAAATCAATCGTTTGATCACTTTTGTGCTGAAAATGCAATAGATCATCAATTTTCTTCACCATATGTACCTCAACAAAACGGTGTTGTAGAGAGAAAGAACAGAACCTTAGTTGAGATGGCTGTAAAAGCCCAAGAAAAGGGACTTGCAAAAACTTTTCTTCACCTCACAACACCACAGTTTTTGTTGTGGATATCTTAGGAAATATTGTGAAGAGCAAGTAATCTCCATCAAAAGAGTGATTAGAGGGGAAAAACCTTCACTTTCACAAAGTAGGATTTTTACACATGAACAAGAGAGGTTGAGCTCACCCCTAGAACTTAAAAAGTCTTGGGAAGGTTCAGGCCAAATTTCATGTAAACCCAACACTTTTTGAGGCACTTTTGGAGGTATTTGAAAAAGATGCCAATTTGAATGTAAATTCAAATTGCAGCAACTTCCATCACTCAAATTCAAAAGTTAGCTTCATATTCAAACTCAGCACATTTTTCTGAGTTAGCCCACCAATTTTCATTCCCATTGGAGTTCATCTTGTCGGGAGCCAAATTTGCAATAATTCAAAACTGAATTTGAAATTCAGTTTAAATATGAAGCAAATTGGACCAACCAAATTTGAAAAGGGAGAACTCAAATTCAAACCAAAACTTGGGGGCTAAGTCTCACATTCAATTGTGAGTAGCTGAGGATATTTTGGCACAAACAGAATTGAGAAAAATTTAAAAAGGAATTAGAGGGGAGGCCCACATGTCAGTAGTCTTAACAGAGAAGTCTCCCCGGGTGATATTTTTTCTCCTCGGCCGAAGTCGCGCGCGTGCCAGCACAATCGCACCGGCGCCCGACCGACTCAACCGGTGCCTCCTCCTGCTCGGGGGAGAGGCTAAGGGCGCAGAGGCGACGCCGGGATCGAGTAACCCCGCGACCGCGTGCACTGCACTCCCCTTCCTTCCTCGCACGAACGAAGCTGTCCGCTCGGCCGACCTTGCTGATCACCGTCGCTCGGCCAGCACCGGCGTTCTCGTGCCCGACGAGCTACACAAGAAAGGTCTGCTCCGAGGTACTGATCACAATCGTACTGACCTCGCCCTCTCTCTCGCACGGTCGACAGAGAATTTGGGGGATTAGCGCGTCGGAGTGATTAGAACTGAACCATGCGAAATCCAGGAATTAGTAGCATGTAAGCCACCACTCCTTAGACTGATCTAGACTCGCCCACGCGTCTCTGAGATCAGAAACCATCGAGTTTCATCGAGTATGGGCGATGTTCTTCGAGCTTTTTGCATCGGCGCCGATTTCCGGTCTAGGTCACCGGTGAGGTCGTAGTTGCAGCCGTTTTCATGGGGATCGGTGCCCATGTCCATGATTAGCGGGTGTCAGCGGAGCTCCCCGAGCAAACCGCATCGAAAAAGGTGTAGGGGACGCCGAGTTTGACGTCGCCGGTGAGCTCCCGGCCGCTGTTGCCGTCGGGAGCACTGTTCCGTCCGTTGTCAAGCTCTGGTGAGGGCACCACCGTGTTCCCCAGGCCGAGATAGGCATAGGCGGCGAGTTTCGTCGGAGGTCGGGCAGCAGAACGCCCGGCGGCGAGTATTCCGGCGAGGTAGGCGGCGGGGAGCCGCGGGAGCGCGAGGTTGAAGAAGCCTTGCGGGCCCCGCGTGTCAGTCTCTGCTGAGAGCACTCGGGATTTGCTGCGGCACCGGGATCCCGTGCGGCTGCGCGGGTGATTCTGCGGGCTCCGGTGTGGGTTATCTGGGAGGCTGACACGTAGCCCGGGGGACCCCACCCGACAGTTTAAACTTTATTTGAATTTCCAGTTTTAGTTCAAACTTCAAATGGATAGAACTTTTGCTAGGAAACTCCAAATTTGATGAACCAAATTTTGCTGAACTCAGAATTCTGAGTACTTTTCATAAATACCAAATTCATCTCATGAAAGTGAATAATTTTCCAGAATTAAATCCCTAAAGTTTAAATTATTGGGAATTTTTTTCTGTAGAACTACTTTATGAAAAATTCTGAAATTTGGCTGAAAGGTTCATTAGAAAATCCCTGAATCCCAGTAAAATTTTCAGACTCATCCAAGTTAATTTAGTTACCCTAATTGGGTGATTAAGAGAACTGCCCTGAGAAAATAGAAAAATGTACAGAAACGTTTTTCAGATTTTCTCAAATCTTAATTAGGGCATAACTGTCAGTAGAATTCTTCAAATAACATGAAACCAATTCCATTAGAACCATATTAAACTCTAGTTTCCAGAAAGTAATGGTTGGAGCCATGAAAACCTCTGGAATTATGTAGAGGCTCAAATATTGACCAAATGGGCTTTTATTTGTACAAGGTTCAAATGAACTTTGTTTCAAATGAAACTTGGTCAAGACTCTGGTTAGGACCCTACCAAGCCACCATAAAAATTTCAGAACCAAAGGGAAAGGCTAGCTAGAGTTATTAGTAATTAAGTATTTAAGTTCACGCATTGCATTTAAATTGACATGTAGTACTTCATTGACGTGTAGTCGCTGAAGGCGAAGAGACTCCGGAAGTGCTGTACTTCATTCTTCCGGACGAAGACCTAACCCAGCAACAAGGCAAGCCCCAGTTTGCATTAACTCTTTTATCAAGGTTTGCTTTGTTCACATATTTAGGGTGATGTATGAATGTGCATTAGGTGTAGGATGAATGGAACCCCACTTGCATGACCATAACGTTTCCATAAGAGTGAGGGTAGTGTCTAAGATCTTGAGTAGACAGGCTATGCTTATTAATTCATATGACTTCGGTACAAGTCGAGTAGTTGGAATCTACTCGCGAGATAGGCTTGGGACACACGGGTTCGGTTGAGTGATGGGAGATCACCTTAGTAATGAAAATGAGACTAGGCAGGGGCTAGGGCGCAGCAAGAGGAAGTCTTGTGTGCGCATCCCTGCCTGTGTCGATTGAGAACCGATCTGTGTGTGGCCCTGCTGAACAAGTATTGAACGTACCGAAGGCATATCGGATATATGGGCCCCGATAAACCGATGTAGCCTAAACCTCCCGGCGTCGAGGCATAGCACACTGATTTGTAGGTGTAGGTTGAGGGCAGCAAGGTGGAAATCTGCCAACGGGCATAGAGAGATGCTCCGTGTGGGGAACCTCCTGCTCGTTTCGGTGCGACCAGTTCGACATTTGGGCTGTTGGGTGAAAGGTTCTCCCGTACGACATCGAGTGAGTGTGCTGTGCAGCTCCACGGGTGGGCGTATGTGACGTGCTCTTTGGGTTTCCCTGCAGGTGTATATCGAGTCGATTCACCGTCCCTCGCGGTAATGAGTACCGCTTGTTCACTGCGTCGTAACATAGACTAATGTATGAAATGTTATGATTCAATCTTGCTGTTATGATATAATTGTATTGCTACATGTGTGCCACCAAATATTGCTTACTAAATTTCAGATTTCCGAACTGCTAACTTGTTGCTAAAATATGAACTAAGGATGAACTTGTAGGCGTGTCCATTTGCCGCAATATTACTACCCTATGTCCTTGTACACCTCATGTAGAGTTTCATGCTTAGGTGAGTCGGTTAAGCCTTGTTGAGCCATCGTGCTCACGGTTGCTGCTTAAGTGTTTTCAGGTGAGGAGCCACCCACGGACTCGGAGTACAAGTCCACCGGCGAGGGTTACCCTCTGTCGGGGACTACGGCTGAGTGGGAGCCGTACACGCCGCGCTGAGCTGAGACGTGCAGCTAGTGTGGGTTGCCCTTGGGCTGGGCAACCGACTTTTGCTAGATAGGCGGCGTGAGTTGTATAGTTTAGACTTCCGCTGTGTATTATAAACAATAGTTTGTAACTGAGTAGTGTACTACTTTGTACAGTTCAGTTGTTTTCCCATGTAATCTATTGTGTCCTTATGACTTGTGCTGTCGGGTGTCGCATCGTGCGGCACCACCCTCTGCGATCCTGGATGAGCGGATCCCGGTCCGCCACAATGGCTAGGACTATGCTTGATGAATATCAAACTCCTAGGAAATTTTGGGCTGATGCAATTGCAACCGCATGTTATGTCTCAAATCGTGTTTTCTTGCGTGCTAAGCTAGGTAAAACACCATATGAGCTCAGGTTTGGACATAGGCCTAGTGTCACACACTTTAGGGTCTTTGGTTGCAAATGCTTTGTTAAGAAACATGGTAATCTTGATAAATTGAAGCTAGATCTGTTGATGGCATGTTTCTTGGTTATCCATCTCATACTAGAGGCTACCGTGTGCTTTTACTTGATACTAACAAAATTGTGGAGACTTGTGAGGTTTCTTTTGATGAAGCTAGCCCAGATACTAGTTAAAATATTGCAGGTCTGGATCCATATCCGCAGGGGGAGAGTATTTTCGTTGAAGAATAGGAAGAAGTGGTGCTGCTGCCCGAAAATTCAGCAGCTAATGACATTGTTCCAGCTCCTGATCTTGATTCACAGCCAGCACCGACGACCACCATTGCTGGTCCAGATACTCCTCACGTCACAAGCTCATCTATTTGTGATGAACATGAAGAAGAAGAAGCTTGTGAAGTGTCCACTCCCCTCCGGATTCTCAAGAGTCATCCTCCACAACAAATTATTGGAAGCTTGCATGAACGAGTTACAAGATCCAGGTTTTTCAACCCCAATTGTCATGCTCATTCTGCTTTTGTTGCTTCTTTTGAACCCAAAGATATATCACACGCACTCACTAATGAATCTTGGATTATTGCCATGCAAAAAGAGTTAGAAAATTTTGAAAGAAATAATGTTTGGAAACTTGTACCTCCACCTCAATGTCACACTTTAATTGGAACTAAATGAGTGTGTTTAAAAATAAACAAAGTGAGGATGTGGTTGTGGTTAGGAATAAGGCTATGTTGCTTGCTCAAGGTTTCACACAAATTGAAGGTCTAGATTTGATAAAACTTTTGCTCCTGTTGCTAGATTAGAAGCCATAAGAATTTTGTTAGCTTTTGCTGCATCTAAAGGTTTTAAGCTATATCAAATGGATGTTAAAAGTGCTTTTCTTAATGGCTACATAGATGAGGAGGTTTATGTCAAACAACCACCTGGTTTTGAAAATCCAAATTTTCCTAATCATGTTTATAAACTGTCCAAAGCCTTGTACGGTCTCAAACAAGCCCCTAGAGCATGGTATGATTGGTTAAAAACATTCTTACTTGAAAAGGGGTTTACCATGGGCAAGGTTGATAAAACTCTTTTTGTGCTTAAGCATGGCAACGACTCATTATTCGTTCAAGTGTATGTGGATGATATTATCTTTGGTTGTGCGTCTCATGATCTTGTGTCCAAGTTTTCAGCTATGATGAGTTCAGAATTTGAGATGAGTATGATGGGAGAACTCACGTACTTTTGGGGCTGCAAATCAAGCTAATCAAGGAGGGTACCTTTGTGCATCAAACAAAGTATACAAAAGATCTCCTAAGGCGCTTCAACATGGACAAAAGCAAGCCTCTTCGGACACCAATGGGAACAGCAACAACACTTGAACTTGATGAAGATTGTGATCCCGTTGATCAAAAAGAATATAGAAGCATGATGGGACCACTTTTGTATCTCACGGCATCAAGACCGGACATACAATTCAGCGTATGTCTTTGTGCACGGTTTCAATGCTCCCCACGTGCTTCACATCGTCAAGCCATCAAAAGGATTCTCAGGTACTTACATGGAACTCAAGAATTTGGCATTTTTCTTCCTTCTTCCTCAACCGTTACTTTGAAAGCTTTTTCCGATGCTGATTTTGGGGGTTGTAGGATTGATAGGAAAAGTACTTCTGGTGCTTGTCATTTTCTTGGTAATTCACTTGTTGCCTCGTCCTCTAGAAAACAAAGTTCAGTTGCACAATCCACAGCCGAATCTGAATATGTAGCTGCTGCTAGTGCTTGCTCACAAATTCTTTGGATTGTTCAAACACTTAAGGACTATGGGGTTGATCTAGATAGTGTTCCACTGTTTTGTGATAACACTAGTGCCATTTGCATTGCTAAAAACCCTGTGCAACATTTGAGAACTAAGCACATTGACATTAGGTATCACTTTCTCCGTGATAATGTCGAACAAGGGAACATCGTGCTTCACCATGTAGATACCGAATAACAATTGGCTGACATTTTTCTTTCTCCATGATAATGTCGAACAAGGGAACATCGTGCTTCACCATGTAGATACCGAACAACAATTGGCTGACATTTTTACAAAACCTTTGGATTTCACTCGTTTTTGTTACATTCATAGTGAAATAGGGGTTATGAATCCTCATGGCTTAAATTGTGGGAGAATTTTGAAACTTGGGAAGTCTATGTGTGAATCTGAAATTAAAATAATATGAGCATAGTATTTCATGCATATATGACTTTGTGATTCCTTTTTCATGCTGAAAACTCTTACTACATTACTCGTGTTATACATTTTATAGTTTTACCATGTCTAGTAATTGGAATAATTACTTACACTAAATCTGGTCATGGTCAAACTTTCTTGCTGTTTTGAACTTGTTGCATGCTCACAAGTGCTTTTAATCATAAAGAATTAATCAAGTAATCAACTCACATGTTGAGTTTTTATGTTCAAATAAAAAAATGAGAAAAGATCAAGAGAATATGCATGCATTGCACTTCTTCTTTTGAGATGGCTTATCATTGCACTTAGATATGAACTTGAAAGTAGTTGTGTATGACTAAAACCATGTCCTTAAGCTTCTGACTGTCAAATGACATAGGCTTGGCTTGGTTGGTTAGAATAAGGCTGATGCTGCATATAATCTCTTGCAAATGTCATAAGATCAAAATTTGTGCTTTAAATGATAAATAAAATGCAGCAACAAGTGTCATGTTTTCAGGTCTTGAAATAGTTAAGTTTGTGAGATCATGACTTGCTTAAATTGAAAATTACACTTGATCTCTAGCATGGCTTACACTACTTTATGTATCTCATTGATGTGATAGTATAAGTTACTTGATAGTATGATTTGGATGAGCTTTGTTTTATATGTATATGTTATAATATGCTCATAACAAATTAAAATTTCTATTTTGTACCTTGCTGAATACATTGTCAAAGGGGGAGAAATTGATCACACATTCACAAGTGTTTTGGCACGATTCTTCTCAGGGGGAGAATTTTTGGTATTTTTATTTTTCTTCTCATTTTATTTCTGATTTACAAGGGGGGATAAATTGTTTTCAAAACTTTTCATGTGAATAAGTCAATGTTCAGATTTTAAGTGGTGTTGCCAATGCATTCATCAAGGGGGAGATTGTGAGACCTATGTGTGCTGAATACATTAGCTTTGATGATAAAAGTTTTGAATACTACCAAAACACCTTTTTAACAAGATCCGACTCTAGGTCCGAGCTCCTGCAAGGTCCGACGATAGGTCTGAATTGTTTTGGGTAGCTCCGATAAGGTCCGATGTAAGGTCTGACTTGCTTTGTCTAGGTCTGACTTATTTTGGCTAGGTCCGACTTGTTTTTGCTAGCTCCGGTGCTAGGTCCGACTAGATTTGGTAAGTTCCGTGCTAGGTCCGACTAAGCTTTAGTAAGCTCCGGCGCTGGGTCCGACTAGCTTTGGTAAGCTCCGGTTCAAGGTTCGGTTAGCTTTGGTAAGGTTCTGAGCTTGATTGCAATGGTTCTGCTTTTAACTTGCAATGTTTCGAACTTGCTTTACTCTTATGAAAAGTTTTCTTAGTATTATTTTATGAAGTTTTTGGTGTGTTTTGGTGGTTATGGCTGATATCATTTTGCTATGGTTTACAACATGCTTATGTGAGGTGCTCACGTAAGATGTTGTAGTTTCAGAACTAACGAGAGTCAAGTCGAGGACTTGTGCTCGGAAGTATTGGTTGTTTATTCATGTGCAGGTGTTGCTTGAGTTCAAGACATGGCTGGTGACAGGATCCATTGAACTAGTCTTATGGAGAAGATGAGGTTCAACAACCAAGTTCGGGAGGAATTGTGGTTGAGTTGATCAGGAGGTTGTGCAGTATGTTTGAATCAAGAACAATGCATATGAAGGTATCTTGGACGTCGTTGGAAGATGTTTGCATGTGTGCAAGGAGTGCATGGACGTGGCTGCATGGTTCCAAGGCGTGATGAAGAGATGTGGACGTAAAGAATTGGTCGGAAAGGTCCAACCAACTAGGTTATGGACTCAGGCTGCGGTTGAGTCGTGTTTGACTCAAATATGGAAAGTTTTTAGTTGGTTATGATAGTATTTCATGTGGGTCACGAATTTGAGTTATTTTAGTAATGTGGGATACGTTCCTAAGGTGTTTGGAAGTCTTAAGATTGCTTCTATCTGCGTATAGAAGAGTCCTAAGCAGTATTGGAAAGTTACAGTTTTAATCCAAGTAGGAGTAGGAGTCCTAGTTTAGTTGAGTTGGCCTTCGGGCTGGTTATATAAGCAAGGGAGGCCAAGGCTCGTGGGAGCACGACTTTGGGGCTGTTCCTCTTGTGTTTTGATAAATAAAATTCGTATTCTAAAGGAACTTTTGTGCCTTGTTCGTCCGACTTGTTTCAGATAATTTTTCTCGTCGAGTTTCTGTTCAGCACTACCTTGCTTCGGTGGTTTTATCATAACTCGAGTTTTACAGATCCAATTGATGTGATTATTTTTGGGTTGTTTTCAAAACTTGATTATCTATCATCTGTGAAAATTTCACAGTCATTGACTTTGTGGTTTCTGATCTACACGAGTTTCTTTGCAGTATTCCAGAACTGTTTTTCTCGCGTAGGACAGATTGACCTTTGTTCGATCTTTCGATCGTAACTTGAGTTTCTCTCAACGGATTTTCATGATTCTTGTTTTGACGTCTTCGTGACTTGATTCTATACAATATATACAAGTTTTGTCACAGTTGAACACGTTTAGATTAGTCGCACACACGGTTTCTTTAACAGATCGGTTTTCTGCTGAGGGGTGTTTTGTTGCTTCCACTGAAAAGTTTTTATCTACCATTCACCCCCCTCTGGTAGCTTTACACGTGTACTGGACATCGGAGGAGTTCAAGGTAGTTTCAGATAGAAACCGAAAAAACCAGAAGAGGAGCCTGGAAAGCATTACTATGGGCTGGGTGGACATGCACGGATGGAACGAAGAATGGTATGAATTCTTAAAATCACACTTAGATTGCTTCAAATAATTGTATTGATTAAACTTTGAATTTTGTTATTGCAGCAAGCTGAAACTGGTGCCACGCCTAGCTTTTTTGAGGTTTACCTTAAGGGGCATAGAGGTCCAAACCTAAATCGCCCGGAGGAGTTGTGTGACGAGGCAGCAATGCAAAAAGTGGTAAGTATGATCTATCCAAGTCATTTTATCTTTTATTACATCGCTCATGAACTCATTGTATCCTCGCAGGCGAAATATGTTGAGTGCTTCAGGAAAAAACATGGAGATGACACGTATTATGTAAAAGTGCCGTTGGATGTGGGTACGGCGTACGAAGCCGGTGGGGGTGTACAGCATGGGAGGTATGTGTAAAGATACTGATGTTTCTAAGTTAATGAATGTCAATTCATCGCACTTGTATCTTTTGTTGTAGACTTGGGTTGGGTGACGGGTATGTGGAGCGTGAGGCCTATGTTAGGCGACGGCACTCCAGTGCTAGTTCTAGCAGGTCCCGATCTACTGCAGAGGCGGATGCATTAAGAGAAGAATTGAGACGCACTCAGGAAGAGATGCAGACGCAGCTGCAACAACAGCAGCAGCAGCGCCAGACAGAGATGCAGATACAGATGCAGCAGGTGCATCAACAGATGCAGCAACAGATACAACAACAGGTGCAGCAACAGATGCAGTATCTATATATGGCACAGGTAACATGTAATTTTAAGCTATTTGTTTGATTTTAAAATGTTTCACTTAAGATATCACAAATAATTTACTTGATGCAGTTCTTGGGTCACGGTAGCACCGGTTCTTCATTCGGCACACTACAACCACCTCAGTTTGACATGATGTCGCAGGTATACTTGTCTGTTTTATTCAAGTTA
This sequence comes from Neostapfia colusana, assembly GCA_030760725.1. Classification (NCBI taxonomy): domain Eukaryota; kingdom Viridiplantae; phylum Streptophyta; class Magnoliopsida; order Poales; family Poaceae; genus Neostapfia; species Neostapfia colusana. Next base: position 58,918,380 of record JASWHV010000014.1, on the reverse strand, counting down.
GAATACTCTTTACTATATGTGTTAAATTATTTTAACTGAATATCTTTACTTGATGCAGTTCTTCGCTCAAAGTGGTATGCCTCGTCCAATGCAGCCAGGACCACATATTGCCTCCTCGTCACAGGTATCACCGCATGTATTATTACATTGAGTTATAATACAAAATTCTAACCATATGTGTAACAGGGTTCTGAGAGTGGTCAACCATTTGTTCCACAACCTCAGGGATTTATGTCGTTGTTGGGTCCTAGATTGCAGCTGTATCCAGGTGTTCTACCACCGATGCCCTTTGCTCCGGGACAGACTCAACCATCAACAACTCCTGCCGCAGCGGTATGACTTCTAAATCGTTATTTCTCATAAAAACATAGGTATCAATAACACTTAGCGACTTTGAGTCAAATTAGCATATTTGTGAGTCTTGTAACAAAATGTCAATTAGCACATTTTAGAGAGACTAAGACACTCGAATTATAAGTATAAATGCAAAGTGTAACTTGTATTTGTTTCTTGAAGGGTTCCGATCATCCGCAAGGTTGGCATGGAGACCGACAGTCTTACAGCAGATAAGACCGCCGGGCACTTCGAACACGTCGGTGTTCGAAGTGCCCGGCGGTCTTATCTGCTGTAAGACTGTCGGTCTCCATGCTAGCCGACGGTCCTACTTGACATAAAGGCGTCGGGTACAGGGCAGGGCCGACAGTCTTACTCGACATAAAGGCGTCGGGCTGGATGGCCCAGCCGAAGGTTTTACATGCCATAAAGGTGTTGGGCTCTTGGCCGACGGCTGTAAGTCATGAGCGTCGGGCCCGACGCCCATATGAGTTAAAAACGTCCAACCTAAGGCGTCGGATATGAACGTCGGCTTACCGACGGCTATAAATTATGGGCGTCAGTTTTAGGAGGCTACCGACGGCTATATTGCCGACGGCCTTTTGCCCGATTCTTGTAGTGTCTGTTCACCGGGTGGGAAAATTTCAGCAAGCATGATGGTTTCGAAAGCGCCATTATGCTTAGGGGGTAGAGTATACCCTATGTCTTTCATAGCTTTAGAGGGACAAAAGGTCGATGTCATTTTAGGGATGTCGTGGTTAACCCGCCACTGCGCTGTTTTAGACACTGTCCTACGAGTCGTGCATCTACACTCAGAAATGCACGAGTCCCATTCATTATTTCTGGACAGTCCAGGAATAAAGCTTCCAAGTGTATACCAATCCATCACTATCACATTGGAAGACATTTCAGTAGTCCGTGAGTTCCCCGATGTATTGCCGGATGATTTACCAGGGATGCCGCCTGACCGAGAGGTGGAGTTCAAGATTGAACTTGCACCGGGAACTATGCCAATATCCCGAAGGCCGTACAAGATGGCGCCAAAGGAGTTGGCGGAATTAAAAACACAGTTGACGGACCTGCTGGAGAAGGGGTTTATTAGGCCGAGCTCCTTGCCACGGGGCTGTTCGGCATTATTTGTGAAGAAGAAGGATGAAACATTGCGTGGACTATCGTCCACTACACGCCGTAACTATCAAAAACAAGTACCCGTTGTCACGGATCGACATGTTGTTTGATCAGTTGGTCGAAGCAAAGATCTTTTCCAAGATGGACTTAAGATCTGGGTACCATCAGATTAAGATACGGGATGAGGACATCCCGAAGACGGCTTTCTCGATGAGGTATGGGCTTTATGAGTCATGTCCTTCGGCCTCACCAACGCTCCAGCTCACTTCATGTACTTGATGGACTCGGCATTCATGCCGGAGCTGGACAAGTTTGTCGTGGTCTTCATGAATGACATATTGGTGTATTCCAAGTTGGAGGAAAAACACGCAAAGCACCTGCGTATAGTATTGCAAAGGCTGCGGGATCACAAGCTATACGTGAAATTCAGCAATTGCGAATTCTGGATATCGCAAGTGCCTTTTCTCTGACATATTATCTCAGCGGAGGGCATCGCTGTAGACCCGAGTAAGATCAAACAAGTGCTGAATTGGAAGTCCCCGAGGTCTATTCATGAGGTAAGGAGTTTCCTCGGACTCACGGGATATTATCAGAGGTTCACGAACTTCTCAAAGATTGACAAGCTTATGACCGAGCTGCTGAAGAAGGCTACCAAATATATTTGGAGTCCAGCATTTGAAGCAGCGTTCAAGGCATTAGTGAAGCACCTAACATCAGCACCGGTTTTGGTGCAGCCAGACACAAAAAAACCGTTCAATGTGTACTGCGATGCATCAAGCATTGGGCTCGGATGTGTGCTGATGCAAGACCGAAGGGTGATTGCGTATAGATCACAACAGCTCAGGAACCATGAGCAAAATTATCCAACTCATGACTGAGTGATTGCTGCCGTGGTACTCGCACTCAAAATGTGGAGGCACTACCTACTCGGTAACCTCGTACATTTATGTACCGACCACAAGAGCCTCAAGTACATATTCACTCAGACGGAGCTGAACAGGAGGCAACGAAGATGGTTGGAATTGATAACGAATTACGAAATAGAGATCCATTATCATCCCGGCAAGGCAAACCTGGTGGCGGATGCGCTGAGTCGCAAGTCACACGTTCATAATCTGACCATCACACCATTGGAAGAGAGTGAGCCACCATTACATGTGATTCCACATGGAGCTCTCTAAAACCTAGCTCTTATCGCCACCATCTGTGAAGAGATAGCGGCAGCTCAGAAACATGACAAGGGCATGTCGCATTTGCGGAGATGTGTAGACAGTGGGGATTCGAAGTGTTTCCGGAAAGATGGATACGGTGTTGTGAGGTTTAAGGACAGGATCGTCGTACCCCGTAACCCGGAGTTGCGGAAGAAAATTTTTGACGAGGCTCACTTGTAAAAGTTTTCTATTCACCCCGGCAGCAACAAGATGTATCAAGAACTCCAAAGCAAATTTTGGTGGACACGGATGAAGCGAGAGATTGCAAAATACGTGTCCGAGTGTGATACATGCCATAGATGAGGAAACCGGGACTGCTACAACCGCTGGGCATTCCTGCCTGGAAGTGGGAGGATGTGAGCATGGACTTTATCGTCGGTTTACCCACCACATTTCAGAAGCATGATTCAGTGTAGGTGATCATCGACCGGCTCATGAAAGTTGCTCATTTTATCCCGGTCAACACCAACTACAATGCCAAGAAGTATGCTGGATTGTACATCTCACGGGTCTTGTGCTTATACGGCGTACCCCACACTATTATCTCGGATCGGGGCACTTTATTTGTGTATCGTCTTTGGGAGCAGTTGCATGCTGCTTTGGGGATGAAGATGATCCGTAGTTCAGCATACCACCTGCAGACGGATGGGCAAACCGAGCGGGTAAACCAGATTTTAGAAGATATGCTACGAGCTTGTGCTATCAACCACGGTAAGAACTGGGATGATCACTTACCATTAGCCCAGTTCTTGTACAACAATGGGTACCAAGCCAGCATCAAAATGGCGCCATACGAGGCGCTATACGGGAGAAAATGCCGCACACCGCTGAATTGGTGTGAGTCTGGCGAAAGGGTCACCTTCGGGATTGATCTTGTCAACAATGCGGAAGAAAAGGTTCGGCTGATTCAAGCGAACTTCTAAGCCACCCAATCCTGACAAAAACAGTATGCGGACCGGAGAAGACGTCCTTTGCAATTTGAAGTCGGGAATCACGTGTATCTACGTGTGTCTCAAATGAAGGGCGTGAACAGATTCGGGGTGAGAGGAAAGTTGGCACCCCGATTCATCGGTCCATTCCAGATTTTGGAAAGATGTGGATCAGTTGCATACCAGCTGGAATTACCAGCGAAACTCTCCGTTTTGCACGGCGTCTTTCACATTTCTCAGCTGAGGAAGTGCCTCAAACTTTCAACCACCGTTCAGCTGGGAGATATTGATGAACTGAAACCGGATCTCACCTATGTGGAGGAGCCGGTTCAGATTATTGATGAAAAGACCCGAACCACACACAACCATATGTTGTGGTTCTACAAAGTTCTATGGAGTAATCACTCCGTAGATGAAGCGACATGGTAGAGCAAAGGCTTTCTTCGCGCTAACTACCCTGACTTTTTAACGTCGCACATACGTTAATTTTCCACCGTCCTCTCTCTCATTTTCACCTTATAATATCGGGACGAGATTCTTTTAAGGGGGGAGGAGTGTAAGGGCCCAAGTTTTGCATTTGCTAAAAGTGTTCATCACACCACAAATACCTCACTTGAGATCTTATGAAAATCTTTGAAGAGCATGTAAACACCATCAAGAAAGTCATTAGAGGAGAAACTCACAAAATGCAAAAGTGATATTTCCCACATGCATCAAATAGGGGCTGAGCACATGTTCAACTCATAAACTTGGTTAGGAATGATCATGCCAAATTTCACCCAAATCCAAAACCTTTTGAGGTTTTTTTGGGTACAAATAGAAAAAGGATAGTTTGAACTTAAATTCAAATTCAAATTCCTTTTATCCCATGAATTCAAAAGTGGGATTCATATTCACACTCAGAACATTTTTGTGAGCTCACACACCAATTTTCACTCCATTTGGAGTTAACCTTGACATGAGCTAAATTAAGCAAATTCAAATCCAATTTGAATTTCAAACTACATATGTGCTGTAAATATATTTCAAACACTCCACAATTTGAATCATTCAAATCCAAATGGTCATTTGGTGAATTATTCAAATGTACAGGGGCATGAAGGTCACCAATATTAAGAGCAGGGAGAAAATTGAATTTTAGAGGTTAAAACAATGGGGTGGGACCCACTGTTAGTCTCACACTAGAGCAAACCAACTGAATCACTCGGTGTCCGGTTTATTGCGTGCGCTCGGTGATCGCCACGGCGCTGATCGATGCTGCCAGCTCCTGCTCGTGCGTTCTCACGCCCAGACCGACGTCCACCCTCCTTATCTCCACACTCGAGCCGGCAAAGGCCAGTTCTGCTCGTCGCTCCTCGCTCTCGCACAAAAACAGAGCTGAAGACACGCCGCCTCGGTTGCTCGATCAGGAGACCGCGCCAACTCATGTGTGGAGTCCTCCTAAGTACCAAAACGGCACTGTAAGCTCGTGCACAAGCTCCTCGGCACAAAACCCCGCTGTGATCGGCACCCACAACCCTAGAAACCGCAGTCTTTGCAGCGACCGGAAAATGACCGCACCTCGGTCTCACGTGTTACGCCTGAGCAGAAGCACCCACAGGCATGCAGGACCACCGTGCTGCTTCCATCCGAATCTCAGCCCAAGCTGTGGTTTATATCGCCGGAATAATTTCAGTTTTGCTGCCGGTCGTTATAAACCGAGTTCTCGGTAAGAATTCAGCAAAATCCCGGTCAATCTTTGTTTCTAGTGCCTAAGATCGCACACACGTACTCTAGACTCGTCAGCACACATGCATGGGAAAAATATTAGCATAAGAGGGGTTGTATAGACAATATTTCATGGTTTTCCACCGGCGCATAGTCGCTACCGCCTCGGGCGCACGGTGAGAGCTATCCTAGAGCCTCTTCCGAGCCACTTTACGACTATGTAGAGCATCACAGTGATCTACTGATGCTGTAGTGCCATTTAGCCGGGCGTTTACCGGGTTAGAAGTGGTAGGTAACGTCGCCGGACTTTGGTTGGAGTTGCCACTCGTCGCGAGATGGGTTAGGGGCATTGCTGAGCCGTGAAAGTTGCACCAACATGTTCATCACATATAAATAGGGGCTGGCGGCAAGTGGGAGCACGGGAGGAGGCCGGACGATGGAGTTCTGGCGAACTCCGGCGAGCTCGGGCGCAGGAGATTGAAGACGACCCCCCGGACCAACGCGTCAGACACTCGGGGATTTAAATTGGATTGTCTATGGCTCGGAATCAAATTGTGGCTATGCAGTGGAACTCAGTGGCCCCGTGTTGTATTCACTGAGGAGCTGACACGTAGCCCCGGTCCCACGCGCAGGAATTTAAACATTTCCCGATTTTCAGATTTAGTTCAAACTTCAAACCCACATAACTTTGGCTAGGAAACTCCAAATTGAGTAAACCAAATTTTTTTGGATCCATCTCTCTGAGTACATTCCAACAAATCAAATTTCACCTCATGAAAACCTTTAATTCTCCAGAATTAATTCTTCAAATTTTAAAATGTTTAGAATTTTAACTGGAGAACCCTTTGATCAAAAATTCTGAAATTTGTCCAGGACGTTCCATATAATATCCCTGAGCTACAATAAAAATTTCAGATCCATTTGAGCTTCTTTTGATCCACCTAATAGTGGGATTAATGAAACTGTTCCAGAGAAAATGAAAAATGTCCAAAAACATTTTTCAGATTTTCTCTGAACTTGTTTAGCTCATATCCTTTGCCAGGAATCTTCAAATTAGGTGAAACCAATTCCAATAGAACCCTATAAAAATCTAGTTTCCATAAAGTCATGGACTACTCCATGAAAATCCTTAGAACACCATAAGAGCTCCAAGTAAGGCCAAATACACATTTATTTGGGCAGGGCTGAAATGAGCTTTGCTTCAGATGAAATTTGGCCAAGTCTTTGTGTAGGTTGTACCCACACCACAGTAAAAATTTCAGAGTCATTGGGCCTGTCTAGCTGTACTTATAGTCTTAACAATACCAACTTCAAAAATCATATGCATTTAAATTGACATGCATGCATGTTTGTATTGTGTAGTCGCTAAGGTTGAAGAGGATCCGGAGGTGTTGGATTTCATCACTCTGGAGGAACAGCTAGCAGACGACCAGCAGCAGGAAGGCAAGCTCCGGTTTGCAGTAGCCCTTTTATACACTTTATTGTTTTGAGAACTTACTTTGAGTATCCACTTTAAGTTATACATTAGAGTCTTGATTGAAAACCCAAATGCATAGCCAAGAAAACCAGGATTTTGGGCTTAGGTTTTAAACCTCGAGTAGCCACTGCAATGCTAAAATAGTTTAGGATTTGGTATGTGAAATCCCAAAATTCTAGCAAATGGAGCTGCAAATCACACCGAGAAAATGGGAGGGAATTTAAACTTTTGAATATAAAGGTGCGAGCTCCAAGTCTAAATTAAAGTTGCCAGAAAATTTCCGAACACGGAGATCTAAATCCACAATTTGGTTCTCCACACATCCATGGGTAGCCTGGCAAATTCTCAGCTCATTTGGAAAGGATTTTCTATTTGTTGGAATTAAAAATGGGAGAAAGTTCGAATTTGAATTTAAATCTCAGTTTTAATTCCAACTTCACTGAGATTCAAATTTGAGTGCACCATTGTGTTCCTCACAGTTATTTTGGACTATCCTCCAAGTTTGATCAAATTTGGAGCTTGTTTGGTAATTCAAATGGAATTTAGAAAGAAATGAAGAGGGGAGAAGTGGACCCCACATGTCATACACATGAGGATTCAACCGACTCTGTTTTCACCGAGAGCCGCCACCTCCTGCTTGCCGCGCCCGAGCGAAGACTCCACCACACGACCTCATGCTAAGCCGTGGCAGTATCGAGTGAGGTGATCAACACGTTGCTCTCCCACGTGAACCATTCCCTCGCCCTCCACCGTCCTCCCTTGCACAGCCCCGAAAGACAAACTACAAGCCGCCGCCCGACGCCCTCGGTTCCCCGGCACCCGGACGCTATGAGCTTCTTCGTGGCCGACGTTCTACAGAGAAAGAAAACTGCCCTCAGGTGCTCCACATAACCGTGCAAACCTTTCTTCTTCTCATGCATCGCCGAGGACAAATTTCTCCGTTTAGTGTTACGGTATTCATAGAACCGAGCCACCCAAAAACTAAAAATTTCCTAGTTATCACTTCCCCAAAGCTTGTGCCGAGCTACAAACATGTTCTAGACCCTCCCACGCTCCTCTAGGGTCAAGAACCATCGAAATTCATCAAGTTTTGGCGCTGTTCTTCGAGAATTTCGAGCCACCGTCGGTTTTGGACCTAGGTCGCCGATGAGCTAATGTTTGCAGCCACTTTTGAGCTGATTTGAGATCATGACGGTGATGAGGGATCCACCACGGTGCTCTAGGAAGAAGAACCAAAGCTTTTGAGGTATCCTAGCTCGATTCCGATGTTGCCGAAGTTGTGCCGCCACCGCAGCTCGTCGCCGACGACTTTCCGGTGGCCGGTGGCCTCGGCCGACACCTTGGATGAGTTCCCCGTGTCTCTAAAGTGAGAGGCGGCAAGTTTGAGCTCTAGGGGAGGCCAGGAAGGCACTTCCGGCGGACCTCACCGGAGAGCTCCGCCACGCGAGAGCTGCCGCGCGCGAGGAAGAAGAAACCCGACTAGTGGGGCCCACGTGCAGGGTTTTAAATATTTCCTTCAATTTCCAGTGATTACTTTTGATAGAAGCCTCCAAAAATTGCCAAATAAATTTTGTTGGATTCCTCTCAGTGAGTACTATCCAGGGGTGCATCCCAATTTTTATAAAAATCCCTGGATTTGGCTCAATAATTCAATTAAAAAATTTAGGGGATTAATTACAGGAGTTCTATTCATTGGAAAATTCTCAATTTTGGGCAGGACATTCTTCCAAATATACTTGAACTCCAGTAAAACCTTCAGGGGCAATGGACCTCATTTGCTAGGCCAAATGATGATTCAATCTTGTATGTCTCTGAAAATTAGGAAAAATAACAGAATTAGTTCCCCGTGTCTCTAAAGTGAGAGGCGGCAAGTTTGAGCTCTAGGGGAGGCCGGGAAGGCACTTCCGGTGAACCTCGCCGGAGAGCGCCGCCACCCGAGAGCTACCGCGCGCGAGGAAGAAGAAACCCGGCTGGTGGGGCCCACGTGCAGGGTTTTAAACATTTCCTTCAATTTCCAGTTTTAGTTCAAATTCAAATGCTCATAACTTTTGATAGGAATCTCTAAAAATTGCCAAATATATTTCACTGGATTCCTTTCAGTGAGTACTATCCAGGTGTGCATCCCAATTTTATGAAAATCCCTGGATTTTTCTCAATAATTCAATTAAGGAAAATTTTGGGAATTAATTACAGGAGTTCTATTCATTGGAAAATTCCCAATTTTGGGTAGGACATTCTTCCGAATATACTTGAACTCCAGTAAAAATTTCAGGGGCATTGGACCTCATTTGCTAGGCCAAATGATTATTCAATCTTGTAGGTCTCTGAAAATTAGTAAAAATAACATAATTAATTTTCCAGCTTTCAGCCAATTTTGTACATTCCATATCTCTGTGTGGGAAGCTCCGAAAATGGTGAAACCAAATCCTATGGACTCATAATACTCCCAAGATTCTGAAAAACCAAATTTGGAGCATGCCAAGACCCTAGAATTGCCATAGGAATTCAGAGAAGCCAAATAGCTACGAAAATTCCTTAGGTAACATCTTAGATCAACTTTGTCTGAAATTTTGCAATCCATACCTCTGCATGATCTATGGACCACTGTAAAATTTTCAGAGCAAGACTTTGAATTGGTGAGCAGCTACCTGACGTGAGATCATCTTCTCCAGTTTTCTGCTGGTTCTTTCCAATATCTTTCTTATGTCCAGTATATAGTTCTTTGAACTTATTCCAAAACCTTCACTGATCAGAATTGTTCTCTTCTCTGTTCCAGCAAATATCCAGATCCAACTCTTAAATCTTAGTTGATCTGAACCATTCTTAAGTCATAAAACACTTTTGTTTTATAATTCATTTACTCATAATATAAACTTGTGCATATTCATATCAGTAGCAAACACGACGAAGGAGTTCGACGATGAACTCGACTCGGAGCAGCAAGTTAAGGCTTTAATCATTGCCAAGATACTTACTTTAAAGTAGGATTAAACCTGCAGCAACATAAGGCAAGCCCCGGTTTGCATTTAACAGCTTTTAGTTATATTTTACTTTGTATCACTTTCATTGGTCTAGTTTGTATTGTACATTAGGTCAAGGGTGATTGATACTCCAAATGCATGACCTACAAACCCTTGGAGTTGAAGGGTAGAACAGGTTACCTTTGTGTAGTTTCTGCTAGGCTTATGTTGTATAGGAACCGGTACAAGTCGAGTAGTTGGAAGCTACTCGCGAGGCTAAGATTTTGGTTCAACAAGGTATGATTCTAGAGAATGAAATGCCTGGAATGGAAAAAGAGACCGATCAGAGAGTAGGAGCAGCAGGATGTTGGGCCTGTGTTGCCGTAGCTCTGTTTGTGTCGGTTAAGGACCGATGCGTATGCCGCCCTGTTGAGCAAGTTTGGACAGTAGCGGATGCATATTGGAATTATGGGTCCAGGAAACCGATGTAACTCGGGTACTCTTGTGTCAAAACTTATACCACCGTCCTTTGGGGTGGTTGGTGTCAGAGGTGTAAACCCACTAGCGGAGCAACATCGACGTGTTCCAGGTAGTGGCCCTTCTGATGGGTCGGTAGAACTTGTTCGGCATTGAAGTGACGGGTTAAAGGTTGCTGCATACAACGTAAGAAAGAGCTCTTGTGTGAGTATTTCGAGGTGGGTGTATGTGTCGTGTGTTCCGGGTGTGTCCTGATTCGAATCACCGTCCCTCCAGATGAAGTGAAATGAATCATTGCTGTTGTGAAGTTCTTAAGTTCATTATATTGCAAACCATGTATGCTATAGTTGTAGAGTTCACTAAGTTTATCTTCCACTTTGGGCATAACCACATCGGAGAAAAGGCGTTTCTTGTTTGATTGTGGACTTCCGATGTGAGGGCTGCCTAAGGCATATTAATCTGCTGCTATAAAACTTAAAATAAGGATATACATGTAGGTGTGTCGTTATTGCAACAAATTTGTCCTATATTATTAATCCCTGCATGTAGAGTTTCATGGTTAGGAGTGTCGGTTAAGTCTTGCTGAGCCATCATGCTCACGGTTGCATTATTATTGTTTTGCAGATTATATAAAATTTGCTGTGAAGATGGTTGTTCGGTGAGCCATCGGAGACTCACCGGAAACCCTGCTGCTGCACTCATATTTGTTGAAGCTAGACCTTCCCACGCTCCTCTAGGATCAAGAACCATCTAAATTCATCGAGTTTTGGTGCTGTTCTTCGAGAATTTCGAGCCGCCGCCGATTTTGGACCTAGGTCGCCAATGAGCTCATGTTTGCAGCTACTTTTGAGCTGATTTGAGCTCATGATGGTGATGAGGGATCCACCACGGTGCTATAGGAAGAAGAACCGAAGCTTTTGAGCTATCCTAGCACGAGTTCAACGTCGCCGAAGTTCTGCCGCTACCGCTGCTCGTCGCCGACGACTTTCCGGTGCCTGGGGACCTCGGCCGACACTTTGGATGAGTTCCCCGTGTCTCTAAAGTGAGAGGCGGCACGTTTGAGCTCTAGGGAAGGCCGGGAAGGCACTTCCGGCGAACCACGCCGGAGAGCGCCGCCACCCGAGAGCTACCGCGTGTGAGGAAGAAGAAACCCGACTGGTTGGGCCCACGTGCAGGGTTTTAAACATTTCCTTCAATTTCCAGTTTTAGTTCAAATTCAAATGATCATAACTTTTGATAGGAACCTCTAAAAATTGCCAAATATATTTCACTGGATTCCTCTCAGTGAGTACTATCCAGGTGTGCATCCCAATTTTTACGAAAATCTCTGGATTTGTCTCAATAATTCAATTAAGGAAAATTTTGGGAATTTATTACAGGAGTTCTATTCATTGGAAAATTCCCAATTTTGGGCAGGACATTCTTCCGAATATACTTGAACTCCAGTAAAAATTTCAGGGGCATTGGACCTCATTTGCTAGGCCAAATGATGATTCAATCTTGTATGTCTCTGAAAATTAGTAAAAATAACATAATTAATTTTCCAGTTTTCAGCCAATTTTGTACGTTCCATATCTCTGTGTAGGAAGCTCCGAAAATGGTGAAACCAAATCCTATGGACTCAAAATACTCCAAAGATTTTGAAAAACCAAATTTGGAGCATGCCAAGACCCTAGAATTGCCATAGGAATTCAGAGAAGCCAAATAGCTAAGGAAATTCCTTAGGTAACATCTTAGATCAACTTTGTCTGAAATTTTGCAATCCATACATCTGCATGATATATGGACCACTGTAAAAATTTCAGAGCAAGTTGAGATCATTTTCTCCAGTTTTCTGCTGGTTCTTTCGAATATCTTTCTTATATCTATTATATAGTTCTTTGAACTTTAGTCCAAAAACCTTCACTGATCAAAAATGTTCTCTTCTCTGTTCCAGCACATAGCTAGACCCAACTCTTAAATCTTGATTTATCTGAACCATTCTTAAGTCATAAAACACTTTTGTTATATAATTCGTTTACTCGTAATATAAACTTGTGCATATTCATATCCGTAGGAAACACGACGAAGGAGTTCGATGAGGAACTCGACTCGGAGCAGCAAGTTGAGGCTCTAATGATCGCCAAGATACTGACTTTAATGTAGGATTAAACCTGCAGCAACATAAGACAAGCCCCGGCTTGCATTTAACAGATTTTAGTTACATTTTACTTTGTATCACTTTCATTGGTCTAGTATATATTGTGCATTAGGTCAAGGGTGATTGATACTCCAAATGCATGACCCACAAACCCTTGGAGTTGAAGGGTAGAACAGGTTACCTTCATGTAGTTTATGTTAGGCTTAAGTTGTATAGGAACTGGTACAAGTCGAGTAGTTGGAAGCTACTCGCGAGGCTAGAATTTTGGTTCAACGGGGTATGATTCTAGAGAATGAAATGCCTGGAATGGAAAATGAGACCGAGAAGAGAGTAGAAGCAGCAGGACGTTGGGCCTGTGTTGTCGTAGCTCTGTTTGTGTCGGTTAAGGACTGATGCGTATGCCGCCCTGTTGAGCAAGTTTGAACAGTACCGGATGCATACTGAAATTATGGGGTCCAGGAAACCGATGTAACTCGGGTACTCTCGTGTCAAAACTTATACCGCCGTCCTTTGGGGGTTGGTGTTAGAGGTTTAAACCCACTAGTGGAGCAACTTCGACGTGTTCTGGGTAGTGGCCCTTCTGATGGGTCGGTAGAACTGGTTCGGCATTGGACTGACGGATGAAGGGTTGCTGCATACAACGTAAGAAAGAGATCTTGTATGAGTCTTTTTAGGTGGGTGTATGTGTCGTTTGTTCCCGGTGTGTCCTGATTCGAATCACCATCCCTCGTGGTTATATGAGTACAACTTGTTCACTGCGTTGTAACGTAGTAATTATTTCCAGATGAAGTGAAATGAATCATAGCTGTTGTGAAGTTCTTAAGTTCATTTATTGTAAACCGTGTATGCCATAGTTGTAGAGCTCACTAAGTTTATCTTCCACTTTGCGCATAACCACATCGGAGGAAAGCGTTTCTTGGTTGATTGTGGACTTCCGATGTGAGGGCTGCCTAAGGCATGTTAATCTGCTGCTATAAAACTGAAAATAAGGATTTCCATGTAGGCGTGTCGTTGTTGCAACATATTTTTCCTATATTATTAATCCTTGCATGTAGAGTTTCATGGTTACGAGTGTCGGTTAAGTCTTGCTGAGCCATCATGCTCACGGTTGCATTATTAGTGTTTTGCAGTTTATATAAAATTTTCTATGAAGATGGTTGTTCGGTGAGCCATCAGAGACTCATCGGACACCCTGCCACTGCACTCATCTTTGTTGAAGCTAGTAAGAAGCGTCCACGGGCTGGACGTCTTCTCTTTTGCATGTTAGGACCGAGAGTACATATGTATGTATATTCCGCTGCGTGTACCTTCGTGGTACATTATGTTGTAAATGATACTATATTGAGAAATAAAAGACCTTGTATGTTTAATGTTTCTTTTCGTGTATGTTGTTGGGTGCCGCATCGCATGGCACCACCCAATGTGAATCCTGGAGTGTGGATCCTGGAAGGGGTTCCCCACAGGCGTGGTATCATAGCCGCATTGGGAATAGCACGCATGAAAAAAGCGTATTTTCGAAAATTTAGAAGTATACGAGTGAGAAACAATAGTATGCCCACATAAGGACTATTAATAGCATAGTTACTTAAGGTGGCAAGCTAACCGTGTGTTATTATTCAATATTTCAATTCTGTAACGAAGCACCTACGTGGAGGTAAGCATGGTAAGGAACGCCACCAAAAGCGGATCAATTTCGGTTAGCTCCCCTTGTAGAAGTCCCAAAAATGTGTATGAATAAAAACCAAGGTTTGAGTTTATATGTGTGGCAAAGACATGAAAAATGGGACTTGCTAAAATTTTTCTTCATGCAAAGTAATACATGGATGACAATCCAAAATGAGGCTCACATTTTTATTTAAAAGTGTAGAACTAATAAGGAGCTAAATACCTCTTTGCATGTAAGTTTAAAAATCAGATTTGAAATTCAAAGTTCACACATGTGGTGACCAAAAACTTTGAATAAACATGCAGCCATATAGTTGGAATTATAGGGAAAAGTTTGATCACAAACTTTTCATTTGTAGGGTGGGCTCAAAAAGGAGTTAAAGAGAAGCATTTGCAAATTCTAGCCAAATTCAAATTTGTCATACAAATTCAAACTGAATTTGGAGAATTCAAATTCTAGCCACCCTTTTTAAACTCAGAATTCTGGGAATTGAGAGGATCAGCTTGAGAAGATATTTGGGAGGTAAATGTGGAGTGGGACCCACATGTCATAGAGCTAAAGAGGGTGCCTTGCACACTAAGTCTCAGCCTCGGTGGGAAATTCCACCGAACAGCTCACGGGAGCCACCAGGCAGCTTGCCGGCGCCACCTCCTGCCGCCTGCCTTCCCGCGCTGGCGCCCCGGGGTCGGTCCTGCCCGCGCCTTCAACGTGATCACGTGCGTCAGAACGAACAAAGGCTCGTTTGCCTTCCTCTCTCACAAGAACGCCGAGCAACCCAGTGCCTCACGTCCGCTCTCGGCCGATCGGGAAATCAAAGAAAACCATCGCGCCTCTCTTCTCCCCAAGCTGCTAGAAAGCGCCCCGAGCTCAGCCTCCACCTCCCTGACCCGCAACCAAGCAAGCTTTGGCCTCCCTCGCCCGAGAACAATCGCCACAGCGGTGACCTAGTTCAAGAAAGTGATCAGGTGCACGTGGGCAGCTCGCCACAGCGGTCTTCACGGCCAAGCAAGGGCGGCAACGGGACCGCACGGTTACCGCGTTGCTCTCACCCAAAGATCAGGCCATGCCGTGAGCTATTGACGGCGAATTTCGAAGTTTTGCTCCGGCGCCCTCAGCCTGAGATCCCGGTACAGCTCCTTAAAATTCCTCCTCTCCAATCATTCTTAGGGCATCAAATTTGGCACATAGACACTGGATTAGCTGGCGGTCATTTCTCCTTTAGTACCAGCGCATGAAAACGCCTCAGAGCGACGGAATTCGAGCTCTACTGAGGATTTCATGGCGGACCCATTTGGTCTCCCGATGACAACCCACTTGCGGCCGTTTCCAAGCGAGTTTGAGACCCTGTCGGTTCTTCCTAAGACCCACTGGTGCTGTAGAGCTCGTCGGCACAGGTTTTGGCAAGCTGGAAACCTCGGCAGACGCTGCCGAACCTCCAAAGTAGCCGCCGCATGTCGCCGAGCTAGTTCCGGCCACCGGCAGCTCAAGCTGAACCCACCATCGTGTTCCTCGGTGCCCTAAAGCCCCTGCCGGCGAGTGCTAGTTCGGATGGCGGCCGGGAACGCCGGTCCGGCGAGCATCCGTTGGCTCCGGCGAGGGGGGAGCGCGCGGGCGCGGGAGGGGAGCCGAAGGAAGAAGACGACGGGTGGGGCCCGTCGGTCAGAAGCAGAAAATTTAAACCCGTGATCAGTTGTGGCTGGGATCCAGTGTGTTGGCGCGCTGAGAAGCTATGGCCCCATTGTGGCCCAATCCTGATTGGATGGGATTTAAAACAGTGGGTCCAGCCGAATTTTCAGTAGGAAAACAATTCCAGGGTTGGCTCAAACTTTGGAAAATCATAGCTCCCTGTAGAAAACTCCAAAATGAGTGCTTCCAATTGTGTTGGATTCATCTCTCCGAGTTCTATCCAAATATGAACTAAGATTTGTATGAAAGTCAATATTATATTCTGGAGAATTCTTTGAATGTTTTCTGAAAAAGAATTATTGAGGGAGTTTGGTTTATCCAAAACTCCCCAATTTGTGCCACAATATTATTTAGCCTAGTATTGATCTTCTAGCAAAATTTCAAGTCATTTGGAGATTATTTCAATAACAATTTGCTAAAATACAATTTGCTGTGTTCATAAGAGTCCAGAAACAGTTTTCAGAAAATGTTTCTCACTTCAAAAATCTATTCTGGGAAATCCCTAGCTCCGAAAATCATAGGAAAATTTAGGCAAGCTCTCTGAGACATACTTGAAATTTTAGTTCACTTAATTGAGCATGAAAATGCACATTACTTCAGAATTTATTCGTTTGAGTAGGAATGCTTAAAGAATTGTTCTGGGAGAACTACTCAAGTAAAAGGGCTGAATTTTGGACCAGATTACTCTCATGTGACCAAGAACTCACATGTAAATTATCAACTCAAGATGAGCCCTAGAACTCTTTGTTCTTATTCTCCAAACTTATGTACATGTGGAAACACATAACAGACATGGTGAGAATTATGGAGAACACAATTTAACTCCACATTAGCTACAATTCGGCAAGCTAAATCCCTAGATAGTATAGAACCTGCTGTAAAAGTTTTGAGGCCATTGAAGTTCTTGTTCTTCAATGCATCCAATGCCTTTCAGCTCATCTATTATGTCATTAGAGAAAGTAGTTAGTGTATAGCTACAACATTAAGATCAAATTAGTTCCATTCTGTTTCTTTGCACAACAGAGGCAAACCAAGCCATTCTTGGCTCTTCCACACAACCTCTGTTCTTAAGAAATTAACTCTATAACTTCTTTCCATTACATTCTATAAAACATGTACATATACATTTCAATGGGAACCACAACGAAGG
Source organism: Neostapfia colusana (assembly GCA_030760725.1). Classification (NCBI taxonomy): domain Eukaryota; kingdom Viridiplantae; phylum Streptophyta; class Magnoliopsida; order Poales; family Poaceae; genus Neostapfia; species Neostapfia colusana. The sequence goes on along the minus strand of JASWHV010000014.1, from coordinate 58,901,516 downwards.
GGATTCAAAGGAGTGATTCATTGAAGTGGATCAAGCTCCGTAGAATCAAGGGTGGATCAACAAGGACAATAACTGATCATATACGACTACCCTGCAAAATAGGCAAGCTCCGGTTTGCATTTAACAGCTATTAAGTTTTGTTTTTGTATTCACCTTTTGTTAAGATTTGAACTTTGCATTAGGTCTAGTGTTTGATACTCCTCTTGCATAGCCAAATGAACCATGGAGTATTGGGTAGGTATTTCACCGTGTAGAACTGCCATGCTTAAGTACGGTTCGGTAGAAGTCGATTGGTGAGATGCTACTCGCAGATCAGGAACAACAGGGGCATACGGGATTGGTTCATAAATGAATTAGCAAGTTAAAGTTGAGACCGGAAGGTTGTAAGGGCAGCAGGACATAGGGGCCTGGGTGCTATAGACCTGTCCGTGTCGGTCAAGGACCGATCCGTATGCGGCCCTGTTGAACAAGTTTGAGTTGTGTACCGGACTCATGCTGGCTATATGGGACCCAGTAAACCGATGTACCTCAGGAAGCTGTCGTTGGGACTTTTCGGGTCGCCTCAGGCGGACTGCCGGTGTGTAGTATGTGGGGAACATTGTCATGACATCTCACGTCGGTAGGTGCACCATGAGAGTGGCTACTGTACGGGGCGACTTGATCGATTCAGAGGGGGTGAAACAGGGGAAAGGCTGCCACGTACGACGTCAGTGATGGTTGTTGTAGGCAACGTCTAGTACGGGCGTACGTGTCGTGTAGTCCGGGTGTTATTGATTCGAATCACCGTCGCTTGAGTAATGGACCGAGCATACTTGTTCTCACAGTCGTGACGTAGTAAAAACTTGCATGAGAAAGGAACTAATCACCTTGGTTTGAAGTTTCATACTAGCTTTGTATTGGATCTTGATGAATAGGCTAGTGCAAACTCGATTCTTTTATGCCATGAGCAACTTACATCGGGGGAAAGCATTTCTTGTTTGATTGTGGACTCCCGATGTGGCGTGCCCAGGGTTACTTAAAATGCTGCAATTAATACCTGAAAGTAAGGATTCACTTTTAGGCGAGTTTAATTATGCTTATGCCATCCTATTTTAGGTTCATAACCTCACATAGAGTTTCATGTTTAGGGTGACGGTTAAGTCTTGCTGAGCGTTATGCTCACGGATGCTATCCGACTTGTTTTGCAGGTATTTGACTTCAGGCTTAAAAGAAGGGATGCCGATGAGACTCGGGAACCTCCGAGTGTTTACTCAAAGAGCATCCTCGCCGCTGCAGATTGTTCTTCGTGTTGCTAGTAAGAGACAGTCCGCGGGCTGGACTGTTTCTTTGTTGCTAAGATAGAGATGAATCGTGAGAGAGATAGTCTTCCGCTGTAGCTTACTCTGACATAACTATTTGTAAAACATTCTTGTACGCTTCCGCAAACTATTTATGTAATATGATGTGTTTTCATCGAACCGTGTTCTGTTGGGTGCCGTATATCACGGCACCACCCGACGAGGTCCTGTCTCTCACAGCATGGTATTAGAGCTGCGTTGGGAATGGCACAGGGGTTGAGCATCATATTACATTAAAAACTTAGGATACGGTGAGATAACGATACTAGGCCCACATAAGGACTATTATTAGCATATGATGAAGGTGGCAACCTAACTTATTTGTTATGTTGGAAAATCGTGCATCTCGGGACGGTTTATGTCTTGGGGGTGCTCGTAAGCACTGTCCACCAGTGCGCACAAACTGAAGGGTAGAGCCTCACGGGTGGCAGGTAACCCGACTCGCTTTAGTATCCTCGATGACTCTTCATGTCGTTTGGGGTATTCGAGCAACGCCATTCCCTGGCGTGCTCTGGGAAAGTATGGGAGACCGCGTCACGTGGTCAGTAACGTGAAAACGTAGCTCAAGGCGTGTTTGGCTTGAGAACACCTGGGCGAGTGATGACGGCCGGGTGTACGAACTGTATGGATACCGGGTACCGTGTGCAGCCGGACCTGGTGATTGAGTGTGTTTTATGTAGGTACTAACCACGAAAACCTTAGTGCAGGTAGAACACGTTTGCGAGTGAACGTTTTAGTGCCACCTAAGGATACGTATATGCCGGTGTAATCCGGTTAGGTTTTTCCTTGGTGAGGCAACGTAGTACCGTCATATGTCTTACGGTGCATCGCCACCGTAGTACACTAGATAGTCTTCTCTCATATGAAGAAATCATTCATGACTAACTTTCAAACTAAAAATGGATGTTGATAAGAACATATTAGTTACTGAACTCTTCATTTGGCCTAAGTTTCAAAGAAGAGAATTGCTAGGCTTCTTTTGATCCGAAAACAGAGTGCTCTGTTCTGGCAGAAATTTTTGCTGGATTTTGACAGAGCATAACTCTGTGTATTTTGACCCAATTAAGGTGTATGATACAGTTCCTGAAAGGTTTTTCAGTGCTATACAACTTTTATGTAGACTTCCAGAGCAAAATCAGAAGCCAACTTGGTTGATTGTACAGATGAATGCAAACTGTTCAGAAAACAGAGCAGCTGAAAACTTCTCTGGGTGTTTCTGTAAATTGGCCATAACAATCTAAAGAAAATTTTCTAAGGGTCATATGATACACCGTTGGAAAGGTTATGAAACTTGCAAAGATTTTGTAGTTCATATTTTGTTCAGTTGTACCCCATTTCTATGTAAAACTGTGATGAAAACAGCCACATACAAAGGAGGTGCTGGCAAAATTTATCCAGAAATTCTGTCAACTTTGAACGATCATAACTTCTGGTTAAGGGATGATCCATAGGCATGTGAGTACTCGTTGAAAAGATACTGAAGTTAAATTTAACTTTGGTATTCAACCTGAGTTATGAAAGTGCTAGTAACTGGATCAAATTCTTAGTTAAGTACAGAAAGGTTTGTTCTGTACAGAATGAGGGACTGAATATGTTGGCTTTAGAAAGATGTGTAAACATGAAATTTTGTTATGCTTTCATAAAGTTTTAGCATGTTAATTTTTTACATACTTTCACATACTTCTGAGATCAAGTTTTGACTCCCTCAAAATTATGCTTTTGCAGTATGGTGCGTAGTCATTCTCCGAGTCAGGCTGAAGGTTCTCGCCGAGACGATAATGACTCGACTCCACAACAGGCACCGCCATCAACGGTATGGGCGGATGTCATGGCTCAGATGGTTGAGTGAAGTCAAGAGAACACAAGAATACTCCAAGACTTGGTACAACAGGGCTTACTCCAACGTGCGCAACAGGATGTTCCACCTCGGAACGCCTATTTGGACTTCTTGGCGACACAACCGCCAATTTTCACGGAAGCCAACGAACCAGTGGAAGCTGATCAGTGGCTTCAAGTTATGGAGTCCAAGTTTAGGGTGTTTGAGTGTGATGAATATCAGAAGACATTATTTGCAGCTCAACAGCTCCACGGAGCCGCCGGAAATTGGTGGTTCGCTTATCTCACCACCGTTCCGGAAGGCCATCAAGTGGAATGGACGGAATTTCGTGAAGCATTCCGTGCTCGTCACATCCCTATGGGTTTTATCAAGGCCCAGCAGCAAGCATTTAGGAACTTGAGGTAGGGGGACATGAATGTCCTCGAGTATGTCAAAAGGTTCAACCTTTTGGCACAATATGCTCCTGCTTATGCGACCAGTGAAGCTGCAAGGTGTGACTACTTCTTCTATGGCCTGAGTGCCATATTAAAAGATAAGTTGGCTTTGTTCAATCAAGGCAGTTACACCGAGTTGATCAGTGCTGCCCTGCTGCAAGAACAAGCGACACTTGAGTGTCAAGCAGAGAAGAGGGACTGGGATGAGGTGCAAGAAGACACACCAGTTGTTCCTCGTAAGTACCGTGTGGTGTATCACACACCATCCGATGAGATATGGCAAGCACCAGTAAGATCAACTCCGTACATATTTCCTGCTCAAGAATCTTGTCTTGAAGCAACACCATTGCCGCAGCAATGAATGACACCTGTCGCATCATTGCTGCGACCAAGTACATCAACCTCTCGACCACAAGTCAACGAAGGACCGGGGAAACCTCCGTGTTCTTATTGCCACCGTTTTGGGCATTTTAAGCCAGAATGCCGGGAGAAATTGGTGAACACCAGACAGCCATCATCATCAGATGGTATGCCACCACCTGCTCAAGTCAACGTAACAGCATTGCAATCCAGGAGTGTGCAACATCTTGCTATTGAGGATGTCCCAGAGGGAGCACCGGTGTTAGCGGGCATGTTTACTCTCAAAGACGTGCCCGTGTTGGTACTTTTTGATTCCGGTGCAACCCACAATTTTATCAGTAAAACATGCGTGGATCAGCACCAATTATCCACCAATACTCCCACAACGAGTTTCCTTATATGTTCTCCGGGAGGAAATATCTCTGCCAATCAGATTGTATCCCGAGCAGCTTTGTGTTTGGGCGGAAAATATACCCAACATCGCTGATTATGTTGGATAGGCAGAAGATAGACATTATATTGGGGATGTCATGGTTAAATCGTCATGGTGCCGTTCTCAATATCGGTAACCGTACTGTCCAGATTGACTCGCCGATTCACGGACAGCACACGCTGTTTTTATACAGCGAAGACCCAGATATGGTAGAGGCTTACCACACGGAAGCACTTAAACTTGAAGATATTCTGGTGGTACGTGATTATCTCGATGTATTTCCCGATGACTTACCGGGCATGCCGCCCGAACGGGACGTCGAGTTCAAGATTGAACTGGCGCCGGGAACCACTGCTATCTTAAGAAGGCCTTACAAGATGGCACCTAACGAGCTAGCGGAGTTGAAAGAGCAACTGAATGAACTCATGAGCAAGGGTTTCATACGGCCAAGTTCTTCACCTTGGGGATGCTCAGCGCTGTTCGTTAAGAAAAAGGACGAAACACTACGGCTATGTGTTGATTACCGTCCTCTAAATGCTGTCACGATCAAGAACAAGTATCCTTTGCCCCGCATCGACATCCTGTTCGATCAACTTGTGGGTGCAAAGGTATTTTCGAAGATGGATCTTCGGTCGGGATATCATCAAATCAAAATCCGACCGGAGGACATATCGAAGACAGCTTTCTCGACGAGATACGGACTCTATGAGTACCTCGTCATGTCATTTGGGTTAACCAACGCTCAGGCACACTTCATGTACTTGATGAATTCTGTGTTCATGCCGGAGTTAGACAAGTTCGTCGTAGTATTCATTGACGACATATTGGTTTACTCCAAATCTGAAGATGAGCACGCTGAACATCTGCGCATCGTTCTACAACGGTTGCGGGAGCACCAATTATATGCCAAGTTCAGCAAGTGTGAATTTTGGATTGATCAAGTGCCTTTCCTAGGCCATATTATTTCAGCAGAAGGTATTGCCGTGGACCCCAGCAAGATTGAACAAGTGCTGAAGTGGGAATCTCCCAAATCAGTCCACGAGGTCCGAAGTTTCCTAGGTTTAGCGGGGTATTATCGGAGTTTTATTCCGAGCTTCTCAAAAATTGCTAAACCAATGTCGGAACTGCTGAAGAAGGGCACAAAATACATGTGGAATGCAGCATGTGAAGCCGCATTCAAAACTTTGGTGAAACATCTCACAACAGCTCCAGTTCTTGCTCAGCCGGACACAACGAAGCCATTTGATGTATACTGTGATGCATCCGGCATCGGTCTCGGCTGTGTTCTGATGCAAGAAGGGCGTGTAGTCGCCTATGGGTCTCTTCAACTGTGAAACCATGACCAGCATTATCCAACTCACGATCTCGAGCTTGCTGCAGTGGTGTTGGCGTTAAAGATGTGGAGGCATTATCTGCTTGGTAATCTTGTTAACCTCTACACCGACCATAAAAGGTTGAAGTATATCTTCACGCAGAAGGAGCTAAATATGAGACAACAGAGATGGTTGGAGCTCATCAAAGATTATGAAATTGAGATCCACTATCATTCGGGAAAAGGAAACGTGGTTGCCGACGCGCTTAGTCGGAAAGCCCACGTCCACAACTTGGCGGCTGCTGAGTTAGAAGATGAAGAACCAAGTCTCCGTGTCATTCCGTATGGCGCGCTTTATAATCTCGCACTCATTCCAACGATCCGTTAAATGATTTTTGAGGCTCAAAGAAGAGACAGAGGTATGTCTCACATACGGAGGAGACTAGACAGCGGAGAGGTGAAATGTTTCCGGAAGGATGAGAATGGTACGATATGGTTTAACAATCGTATAGTGGTACCGCGCAATATGAAACTCCGGAAGAAGATCTTGAATGAAGCCCACCTGTCTAAGTTTTCCATTCACCCCAGAAGTAACAAGATGTACCAAGATTTGAAACAGAAATTTTGGTGGACGAGGATGAAGAGGGAGATTGCTAAGTACGTATCCGAGTGTGATACTTGTAGACGGGTCAAGGCTGATCATATGCGGAAAGCCGGACCGCTACAACCTTTGAAGATACCAGCATGGAAGTGGGAGGATGTGAGTATGGATTTCATCATCGGATTACCACTCACATCCAAGAAGCATGACTCGATATGGGTGATCATTGACCGTTGACGAAATCAGCTCATTTCATACCGGTAAACACTCATTATCGAGCAAGGCAATATGCGGAGTTATTTATCTCCAGAATTATATGCTCACATGGAGTCCCGAAGACCATCATTTCAGATCGAGGTGCGCTGTTCGTTGCTCGGTTTTGGGAGCAGCTGCACGCCTCGTTGGGCACCAAGCTGATTAGAAGCTCCGCATATCACCCTCAAATCGATGGACAAACCGAGAGGGTGAACCAGGTGCTGGAAGATATGTTGAGGGCGTGTGCCATCCACCACGGTAGGAATTGGGATGATCACCTACCATTGGCGTAGTTTCCATACAACAACGGTTATCAAGCGAGTATTAAAATGGCACCGTATGAAGCTCTCTACGGCCGGAAGTGTCGCACACCTTTGAATTGGTGTGAGTCCGGCGAAGGAGTTCTGTTTGGGATTGATCTTGTGAACGAAGCCGAAGACCGAGTTTGGTTGATACAAGAAAACTTGAAGGCTGCACAATCCCGACAGAAGAGCTACGCTGATCAACGGCGTAGGCCTTTGCATTTTGACGTTGGAGAGCACGTGTATCTTCGTGTATCTCCGATGAAGGGGATTCACTGGTTCGGCGTAAAGAGGAAACTCGCTCCCCGTTTTATTGGTCCTTTTGCTATCACGGAGAAGTGCGGACCCGTAGCCTACCGGCTGGATTTACCGGCAAGTCTAGCGGGTGTCCATGATGTATTTCATGTGTCACAGCTGTGGAAGTGCCTCGAATTCACTGCTGCTGTTCGCACCGAGGAAATCGACAAATTGAAACCGGACCTGACCTACACCGAGCGACCTGTTCAGATTTTGGATGAAAAGACCCGGGTAACCCTGAACCGGACGATCAGATTTTTTAAAGTGCTGTGGAGTAATCAAACCGCGGAAGAGGCGATGTGGGAAACTTAAGATTACCTCCGCACCAACTATCCGGAACTTTTAGCTTTGTACAGTTTGTAATTACCTCTCCCGTCTCATTCCTCTTTTGTAATCTCAAGACGAGATTCTTTTAAGGGTGGAGGAATGTAAAAGTCCCAAAAATGTGTATGAATAAAGACCAAGGTTTGAGTTTATATGTGTGGCAAAGACATGAAAAATGGGACTTGCTAAAATTTTTCTTCAAGCAAAGTAATACATGGATGACCATCCAAAATGAGGCTCACATTTTTATTTAAAAGTGTTGAACCAATAAGGAGCTAAATACCTCTTTGCATGTAAGTTTAAAAATCAGATTTGAAATTAAAAGTTCACACATGTGGTGACCAAAAACTTTGAATAAACATGCAGCAATATAGTTGGAATTATAGGGAAAAGTTTGATCACAAACTTTTCATTTGTAGGGTGGGCTCAAAAAGGAGTTAAAGAGAAGCGTTTGCATATTCTAGCCAAATTCAAATTTGTCATACAAATTCAAACTGAATTTGGAGAATTCAAATTCTAGACACCCTTTTTAAACTCAGAATTCTGGGAATTGAAAGGATCAGCTTGAGAAGATATTTGGGAGGTAAATGTGGAGTGGGACCCACATGACATAGAGCTAAAGAGGGTGCCTTGCACACTAAGTCTCAGCCTCGGTGGGAAATTCCACCGAACAGCTCATGGGAGCCACCGAGCAGCTTGCTGGCGCCACCTCCTGCCGCCTGCCTTCCCGCGCTGGCGCCCTGGGGTCGGTCCTGCCCGCGCGTTCAACGTGATCACGTGCCTCAGACCGAACAAAGGCTCGTTTGCCTTCCTCTCTCACGAGAACACCGAGCAACCCAGTGCCTCACATCCGCTCTCGGCTGATCGGGAAATCAAAGAAAACAATCGCGCCTCTCTTCTCCCCGAGCTGCTAGAAAGCGCCCCGAGCTCAGCCTCCACCTCCCTAACCCGCAACCAAGCGAGCTTCCGCCTCCCTCGCCCGAGAACAACCGCCACAGCGGCGACCTAGTTCAAGAAAGTGATCGGGCGCACATGGGCAGCTCGCCATAGCGGTCTTCACGGCCAAGCAAGGAAGGCAACGGGAGCACACGGTTACCGCGTTGCTCTCACCCAAAGATCAGGCCATGCCGTGAGCTATTGACGGCGAATTTCGAAGTTTTGCTCCGGCGGCCTCAGCCTGAGCTCCCGGTACAGCTCCTTAAAATTCCTCCTCTCCAATCCTTCTTAGGGCATTAAATTTGGCACATAGACGCTGGATTAGCCGGCGGTCATTTCTCCTTTAGTACCCAGCGCATGAAAACGCCTCAGAGCGACGGAATTCGAGCTCTACTGAGGATGTTCATGGCGGACCCATTCGGTCGCCCGATGACAACCCACTTGCGGCCATTTCCAAGTGAGTTTGAGACCCTGTCGGTTCTTCCTAAGATCCACTGGTGCTGTAGAGCTCGTCGGCACAGGTTTTGGCAAGCTGGAAACCTCGGCAGACGCTGCCGAACCTCCACAGTAGCCGCCGCACGTCGCCGAGCTAGTTCCGGCCACCGGCAGCCCAAGCTGAACCCACCATCATGTTCCTCGGTGCCCTAAACCCCCTGGCAGTGAGCCCAAGTTCGGATGGCGGCCGGGAACGCCGGTCCGGCGAGCATCCGTTGGCTGCGGCGAGGGGGAGCGCGCGGGCGCGGGAGGGGAGCCGAAGGAAGAAGATGACGGGTGGGGCCCGTCGGTCAGCAGCAGAAAATTTAAACCCGTGATCAGTTGTGGCTGGGATCCAGTGTGTTGGCACGCTGGGAAGCTGTGGCCCCAGTGTGGCCCAATCCTGATTGGCTGGGATTTAAAACAGTGGGTCCAGCCGAATTTTCAGTAGGAAAACAATTCCAGAGTTGGCTCAAACTTTGGAAAATCATAGCTCCCTGTAGAAAACTCCAAAATGAGTGCTTCCAATTGGGTTCGATTCATCTCTACGAGTTCTATCCAAATATGAACTCAGATTTGTATGAAAGTCAATATTATATTCTGGAGAATTCTTTGAAGGTTTTCTGAAAAAGAATTATTGAGGGAATTTGGTTTATCCAAAAATCCCCTATTTGTGCCAGAATATTCGTTAGCCTAGTATTGACCTGCTAGCAAAATTTCAGCTCATTTGGAGATCATTTGAGTAACAATTTGCTAAATACAATTTGCTGTGTTCATAAGAGTCCAGAAACAGTTTTCAGAAAATGTTTCTCACTTCAAAAATCTATTCTGGGAAATCCCTAGATCCAAAAATCATAGGAAAATTTAGGCAAGCTCTCTGAGACATACTTGAAATTTTAGTTCACTTAATTGAGCATGAAAATGCACATTACTTCAGAATTTATTCTTTTGAGTAGGAATGCTTAAAGAATTGTTCTGGGAGAACTACTCAAGTAAAAGGGCTGAATTTTGGACCACATTACTCTCATGTGACCAAGAACTCACATGTAAATTATCAACTCAGGATGAGCCCTAGAACTCTTTGTTCTTATTCTCCAAACTTATGTACATGTGGAAACACATAAAAGACATGGTGAGAATTATGGAGAACACAATTTAACTCCATATTAGCTACAATTTGGCAAGCTAAATCCCTACGTAGTATAGAACCTGCTGTAAAAGTTTTGAGGCCATTGAAGTTCTTGTTCTTTAATGCATCCAGTGTCTTTCAGCTCATCTATTATGTCATTAGATAAAGTAGTTAGTGTATAGCTACAACATTAAGATCAAATTAGTTCCATTCTGTTTCTTTGCACAATAGAGGCAAACCAAGCCATTCTTGGCTCTTCCACACAACCCCTGTTCTTAAGTAATTAACTCTATAACTTCTTTCCATTACATTCTATAAAACATGTACGTATACATTTCAATAGGAACCACAACGAAGGGGATTCAAAGGAGTGATTCATTGAAGTGGATCAAGCTCCGTAGAATCAGGAGTGGATCAACAAGGACACTAACTGATTATATACGACTACCCTACAAAACAGGCAAGCTCCGGTTTGCATTTAACAGCTATTAAGTTTTTATTTTGTATTCACCATTGGTTAAGATTTGAACTGTGCATTAGGTCTAGTGTTTGATACTCCTCTTGCATAGCCAAATGAACCATGGAGTATTGGGTAGGTGTCTTTCACCGTGTAGAACTTCCATGCTTAAGTACGGTTCGGTAGAAGTTGAGTGGTGAGATGCTACTTGCAGATTTAGGAACAACAGGGGCATACGGGATTGTTCATAAATGAATTAGCAAGTTAAAGTTGACACCAGAAGGTTGTAAGGGAAGCAGGACATAGGGGCTTGGGTGCTATAGACCTGTCCGTGTTGGTCAAGGACTGATCCGTATGCGGCCCTGTTGAACAAGTTTGAGTTGTGTACCAGACTCATGCTGGCTATATGGGACACAGTAAACCGATGTACCTCGGGAAGCTGTCGTTGGGACTTTTCGGGTCGCCTCAGGCGGACGGCCGGTGTGCAGTATGTGGGGAACATTCTCATGACATCTCACGTCGGTAGGTGCACCATGAGAGTGGCTACTGTATGGGGCGACTTGATCGATTCAGTGGGGGTGAAACGGGGGAAAGGCTGCCACGTACGACGTCAGTGATGGTTGTTGTAGGCAACGTCGAGTACGGGCGTACATGTCGTGTAGTCCGGGTGTTATTGATTCGAATCACCGTCGCTCGCGGAATGGACCGAGCATACTTGTTCTCACAGTCGTGACGTAGTAAAAACATGCATGAGAAAGGAACTAATCACCTTGGTTTGAAGTTTCATACTAGCTTTGTATTGAATCTTGATGAATATGCTAGTGCAAACTTGATTCTTTTATGCCATGAGCAACTTACATCGGGAGAAAGCGTTTCTTGTTTGATTGTGGACTCCCGATGTGGCATGCCAAGGGTTACTTAAAATGCTGCAATTAATACCTAAAAGTAAGAATTCACTTTTAGGCGAGTTTAATTATGCTTATGCCATCCTATTTTAGGTTCATAACCTCACATAGAGTTTCATGTTTAGGGTGACGGTTAAGTCTTACTGAGCGTTATGCTCACGGATGCTATCCGAGTTGTCTTGCAGGTATTTGACTTCATGCTTAAAAGAAGGGATGCCGATGAGACTCGGGAACCTCCGAGCGTTTACTCAAAGAGCATCCTCGCCGCTTCAGATTGTTCTTCGTGTTGCTAGTAAGAGACAGTCTGAGGGCTGGACTGTTTCTTTGTTGCTAAGATAGAGATGAATCGTGAGAGAGATAGTCTTCCGCTGTAGCTTACTCTGATATAACTATTTGTAAAACATTCTTGTACGCTTCCTCAAACTATTTATGTAATATGATGTATTTTCATCGAACCGTGTGCTGTTGGGTGCCGCATATCACGGCACCACCCGATGAGGTCCTGTCCTTCACACCCCTGACAAGGAAAGTGGTTCAGGATATAGGTCTCACAGCTTGGTGTGAGACGTCAATATGAAACTCTTGAACTCTTCATGTTCCTGAGTTCATAAGAAACGCTGGTCCCTGCTATGCATTAGGCAAGGAAGTGGAAACCCCATCGTGTGGTCAGTAATGGGATAGTGGGTTCTTCTAGAAATAGCCTAGGAGGACATACAGAGCGCTTGCCATCGGCGTGCCCTGCAGGGTAGTAGGTGGTATCCGTTGGGTTGATAAAATTCCCAACCGTGACGACCTGTTCGCGCTCTACTTGGGTTCCCTATCGTGTGGTGTTAAAACGCGACCATGTACCTTGAGACGTGACTTGACTCAAGGACGGCCCATATCGCAATGATACGGGGTGTATGTTTTTATTATGATATGGACCTGCCTGCAATGACAAACCTTTGTGTGCATCATTATTGATTGTTCTTCTGCAGGTAACTTAACCACGAGTAGAACATTGCATTTAGAAGACGTGTGTGAGTGATTGTTTTAGTGCCACCACTTGAGACGTATATTCTGGTGTAACGCCGGTTAGGATTTTTGATTTGGTGAGGAAAGTAGTACCGTAATATGTTCTTAACTGCATGAAAAATGAAGTTATCAAAGAAAAGAGTAATTTTAGATTCTAGTATTCCATTAGGGGTTAATGAACTCCTATATTGAACTAAGAGACAATTGGGAGTATAGTTTCCATCTCAAATATTTAGAAACAATCTCCCCTGTTTTCGGCAGAATTTTTGCTGAAATTTAACAGGACAAAACTATTGATTGGTTGAACCAATGGAGGTGAGGGATACATTTCTTGAAATTTTTTGAAGTCTTATACAACTTTTCTGTAGAACTACAGAACACATTCTCCCTCCAAATGGCTGAAAATCTCAGATGAGTGTTAACTGTCCAAAAAGAGGGCAGCCCAAAATGCTCTCTGGAATTTTCTGTATTTCGACCATAACTTCTTGTACAAAAATCTCTAAGTGTCATGTGAGACACCTTTGGAAAGTTTGTGATATGTGCTATGATTTTATAATTCAAAGTTTCTACATATTTGGGGTAGAACTTTATGAAATCTTGCGGACAAAACAGCCACTTTCAGAGTAGGTGCTGTCAAAATTGTTCCAGATTTCGGTCAACTTTGAAATATCATAACTCCTGATACAGAATTGATAAGAAGGCAAATAAATACGAATTGGAAAGATATGGAAGTTATCTATAACTTTGATATTCAACTTGAGACATGAAATCGCCATTTTCATATTCAATTTCTGGGATTAAGGCCAAATGGTCATTCTGAACAGAGCATTGCTCATTGCCCATGTAACTTGAGGCTTGTTATGGACATGAAGGGTTTTATACTTCTCTAAGATCCATGACATATTTAGTAGTTATCTTTCATCATTCCTTGTTGTTAGTTTAAGTGTTTGACAAACTTGAGCAATCATTGGTTATATTTCAGAAGTGTCAAAAACCTTGTTCCATTTCATGTATGGTGCACTGTTGATGTGATGCTTTTGCGGTTAATAAATTTGAGTTCAAGTTGAGTACAATCTTGGATATTAACCGTAAGTTGCTCACTCTTGCAGTATGGATCATACTCATTCCGGGTATGAGGTTGGTGGTTCCAGCCGGGATGGAAATGATTCGTCACAGCGACGATCACCACTATCATCAACCGGACTGGCGGAGGTGTTGAAAAAAATGGCTGAGTCTCTTGAGATGTTGGTGCAGCAAGGCATCCGACATGAGACCTTACAGCATAATCTCACACTGAACACTTATTTGGATTTCCTAGCAAGACAACCACCGGTATTCTCGGAAGCTAAAGAAGCCTTGGAGGCAGATTATTGGCTCCGAGTGATTGAATCTAAATTGGAAATGCTCCAGTGTGATGAATATGAGAAGGCTTTATTTGCCGCTCAACAACTTGATGGATCCACTGGGGCTTGGTGGTCTGAATATCTTGCTAAGATCGTGGAAGGCCATCGTGTGATGTGGACAGAGTTTCGTGATGCTTTCCGTGCACGTCATATCTTTGAGAGCATCATCCAAACCAGAGTTGAAGAGTTCTATGAACTCAAGCAAGAAGGGATGAGTGTTATGGAGTACTTTATGGAATTTAACCGTTTAGTACAATTTGCACCCGCTTATGTGGATAAGGAGACGATGAAGTGTCATTACTTCTTCCGAGGCCTCAATGTGGATCTTAGGGCGAAAGTGGCACTATTCAATAAATGGAATTATAGCGAGTTAGTCAATGCCGCTATGATTCAAAAAATAGCTGAACTCCAGCATAAGGAAAGTAAGAGGAAGAGAAGCTTACCACCGGCAAATACGGATGATTATCCTCAGGAACAACCGGTGATATATTGCTTACCATCCGTGGTGGACATTCAGTCCTTTGACGGACCACCTCAGATCCAATTCTGTCCATATTCAACCATGGATGTTCAGCCACTGCTGCAACAGCAGCAAATGAGTATTTGTGCACCCCCACCTCAGCAAAGTGCACAAGTATATCAACCACTTTCAGCCTGTGAAGATCCTGAGCTCGCATCATACGGTACTTGTAGCGATGTAGAGCATATTCCTCAGGAGGGTCAAGTGACACAGCAAAGCAGCAGTAACATGTTATCTCAATCTGTAAAGAAACTCCATGGTCAGTCAAGGAGGACAACACTGAAAGTGGGAAATGTAAACTATATGGCAGTTGAATATGTTCCTGTGGGAGAACTCGTGTTGGAGGGTATGTTGACCCACGTGATCAGCCCATGTTCGTGTTGTTCGACTCAGGTGCCACACATGATTTTATCAGCAAATATTATGTGGTTAAGCACCAAATACCATCAACCACCTTGGCCGCATCGTATCAAATTAATTCACCGGGAGGTAGTAGGACAGCGGGCAGGATTGTTGCTCGAGCGCCTATATGTTTGGATGGGTGGATATATCCTACTACTCTTATCATCCTGGAAGGCTTGCGGATTGACATAATTTTTGGAATGGCTCGGTTGACACATCAGCAAGCTATATTTGATATTAGTTCACGAACGGTGTAGCTGAATTCAAAGAAGCACGGGCAACACACGTTGCCTCTAAGAAATGTTGCACCAGAAGTTACTGCTGTACACACCGTTGAAGCTAAGAAACTGGAGGACATTCCAGTGGTCCGGGACTATCCGGACGTGTTCCCCGATGACCTATCGGGCATGCCGCCCGAACGTATGGTGGAGTTCAAAATTGAACTAGCACCGGGAACCACACCTATCTCTCGGAGGCCGTATAAAATGGCACCGAAGGAACTCGCGGGGCTGAAGGAGCAGCTGAATGACTTGTTAAGCAAAGGCTTTATTCGACCAAGTTCATCACCGTGGGGATGCTCCGCGCTGTTCGTCGATAAAAAGGATGAGACTTTGAGGCTATGTGTGGACTATTGTCCGCCCAATGCCGTAACTATCAAGAACAAGTATCCACTACCACGTATCGATATGCTTTTCGATCAATTAGTGGGTGCTAAGGTTTTCTCGAAGATGGATCTTCGGTACGGATATCATCAGATCAAAATCCGAGCGGAAGACATACCAAAGACGGCATTCTCGACGAGATACGGGTTATATGAGTATCTCATCATGTCATTCGGACTCACCAATGCTCCGGCCCATTTTATGCACTTGATGGATTCAGTCTTTATGCCGGAGTTGGACAAGTTTGTCGTGGTATTCATCGACGATATCTTAGTCTATTCTATGTCGGAGGAAGAACACGCCGAGCATTTGCATATTGTGCTCCAACGTCTACGGGATCACAAGCTATATGCAAAATTCAGCAAGTGCGAGTTATGGATCAACCAAGTGACATTTCTTGGGCACACTATTTCTTCAAGGGGCATTGCGGTTGATCCGAGCAAGATCGTACAAGTGCTGAATTGGAGTTCACCAAAATCAGTCCACAGAGTCCGTAGTTTTCTCGATTTAGCGGGTTACTACCAGAGATTCATTCCGAATTTCTCCAAGGTCTCTAAACCGATGACGAAACTTCTGAAAAAAGGCAAGACATATGTGTGGAGTGAAGAATGTGAGGAGACGTTTAAAGCATTGGTAAAGCACCTCACAACAGCCCCAGTGTTGGCGCAGCCCGTTACAACTAAGGCTTTTGATGTTTATTGCGATGCAACCGGCATCGGCTTTGGCTTCGTGCTTATGCAAGAAGGGCGAGTGGTCACATATGGATCTTGGCAGCTTTGGAATCATGAGCAGAATTATCTGACACATGACCTTGAACTAGCTGCTGTGGTCCTTGCTCTAAAAATGTGGAGGCACTATTTACTTGGAAACTTAGTTCACCTCTACACCGACCACAAAAGTTTAAAGTACATCTTCACACAAAAGGAATTAAATATGAGGCAGCGATGATGGTTAGAGTTAATTAAAGACTATGAAATAGAGATACATTACCATCCTGGAAAAGCGAATGTGGTTGCCGATGCACTGAGTCGAAAATCACATGTTCATAACCTAACCATGGCTGCAATGGAAGAAGAAGAACCGAGCATGCGCTTGGTTCCCTATGGGTCATTGCTTAATCTTGCCCTCATTCCTACAATTTGATATGAAATCGTAGAGGCTCAAAAGAAAGATAAAGGCATGACACATATCTGGGAGAGAATAGACAAAGGAGAGGTTAAGTGCTTCCGGAAAGATGAGAACGGTATGTCATGGTTCAAGAACCGTATAGTCGTACCGCGAGACATGAAGCTTCGTAAAAAAATATTAGATGAAGCATATTTATCAAAAATTTCCATTCATCCGGGCAGCAACAAGATGTACCAAGATTTGAGAAATAAGTTTTGGTGGACATGGATGAAGCGGGAAATAGCTAAATACCTATCCGAGTGCGATACGTGTCAGAGGGTGAAAGCCGATCACATGAAGAAACCTGGTTTTCTGCAGCCCCTCAAAATTCTGGTATGGAAGTGGGAAGATGTGAGTATGAATTTCATTGTCGGGTTACCGCTCACATCTCAGAAGCATGATTCGGTTTGGATAATCTTTGACCGACTAACCAAGTCAGCACACTTCATACCAGTAAATGTGGGATTCAACGCCAAGAAATATGCGGAGTTATACATTGCACGGATCTTATGCCAGCATGGAGTTCCAAGAACAATAGTTTCAGATCATGGTGCACTGTTTGTTTCTCGTTTCTGGGAACAGCTGCACGCATCCTTGGGAACAAAATTGCTTAGAAGCTCTGCATATCACCCTGAAACCGATGGACAAACCGAGAGGGTGAATCAAGTCTTGGAAGATATGTTGAGAGTGTGTGCCATCCACCACGGTAAGAATTGGGATGCTTATTTACTGTTGGAAAAATTCTCATAGAACAACAGCTATCAGACGAGTATATGGCACCATATGAGGCTATCTACGGCCAGAGACGTCTCACACCGCTGAATTGGTGCGAATCCGGTGAAAGGGTGACATTCGGGATTGACCTTGTCAATGACGCCGAAGAACGAGTTCGGGTCATACAAGCAAATTTAAAGGCTGCTCAATCTCGACAGAAGAGCTATGCAGACGAGCGACGTCAACCACTGAACTTCAACGTCTGAGAGCACGTATATCGCCGTGTATCTCCAATGAAGGGAGTTCATCGATTCGGTGTAAAAGGGAAGCTTGCACCACGGTTTATCGGTCCATTTCCTATCATGGAGAAATGTGGACCTGTAGCCTACCGGCTTGATCTACCGACAAATCACGCTGGGGTGCATGACATATTTCACGTCTCCCAGCTTCGGAAATGTCTCAAGAATACCATTGCTATCCGCACTGAAGATCTCGAGACATTGCAACCGGATCTCTCCTATACCGAGCATCCAACCCGGATAATTGATGAAAAGTCTCGGTCGACCAGGAATCAGATGCTCCTATTTTATAAGGTGCTATGGATCAATCATACCGAGGAGGAAGCGACATGGGAGAGTGAAGAATGCCTCCGTTCGAACTATCCGGACTTGCTGTCCGCTCATATATGGTAATTCCTTCTCTACTGTGTTATCTCTTCTTTTGGAATCTCGGGAAGAGATTCTTCTTAAGGGGGGATGGATGTGAAATCCCAAAACTCTAGCAAGTGGAGCTGCAAATCACACCGAGAAAATGGGAGGGAATTTAAAATTTTGAATATAAAGGTGTGAGCTCCAAGTCTAAATTAAACATGCCAAAAAATTGCCGAACATGGAGATCTAAATCCACAATTTGGTCCTCCACACATCCATGAGTAGCCCAGCAAATTTTCAGCTCATTTGGAAAGGATTTCCTATTTGTTGGAATTAAAAACGGGGGAAAATTTGAATTTGAATTTAAATCTTAGTTTCAAATTCCAACTTCACGGAGATTCAAATTTGAGTGCACCATTGTGTTCCTCACAGTTATTTTGGCCTATCCTCCAAGTTTGATCACATTTGGAGCTTGTTTGGTAATTCAAATTGAATTTAGGATGAAATGAAGAGGGGAGAAGTGGACCCCGCATGTCATACACAGGAGGATTCCACCGACTCTGTTTTCACCGAGAGCCGCTACCTCCTGCTCGCCGCGCCCGAGCGAAGACTCCATCGCACCACCTCGTGCTAAGCCGTGGCAGCGTCGAGTGAGGTGATCAACACGTTGCTTTCCCACGTGAAACATTCTCTCACCCTCCACCGTCCTTCCTCGCACAGCCTCGAAAGACAAACTACAAGCCGCCGCCCGACGCCCTCGGTTCCCCGGTGCCCGGAAGCTACGAGCTTCTTCGTGGCTGACGTTCTACAGAGAAAAGAACCTCCCTCAGGTGCTCCACATTACCATGCAAACCTTTCTTCTAATGCATCGCCAAGGACTAATTTCTCTGTTTAGTGTTTCTGTATTCATAGAACCGAGCCGCCCAAAAACTAAAAAATTCGTAGTGATCACTTCCCCAAAGCTTGTGCCGAGCTACAAACATGTTCTAGACCTTTCCACGCTCCTCTAGGATCAAGAACCATCAAAATTCATCGAGTTTTGGCGCTGTTCTTCGAGAACTTCGAGCCGCCGTCGGTTTTGGACCTAGGTCACCGATGAGCTCATGTTTGCAGCTCCTTTTTAGCTGATTTGAGCTCATGATGGTGATGAGGGATCCACAACAGTGCTCTAGGAAGAAGAATCTAAGCTTTTTAGCTATCCTAGCGTGAGTTCGATGTCGCCGAAGTTGTGCCACCACCGCCGCTCATCGCCGACGACTTTCTGTGGCCGGGGGCCTCGGTCGACACCTTGGATGAGTTTCACGTGTCCCTAAAGTGAGAGGCGGCAAGTTTGAGCTGTAGGGGAGGCTGGTAAGGCACTTCAGGTGGACCTCACCAGAGAGCGCCGCTACCCAAGAGCTTCCGCGTGCGAGGAAGAAGAAACCCGACTGGTCGGGTCCGTGCACAGGGTTTAAACATTTCATTCAATTTCCAGTTTTAGTTCAAATTCAAATGCTCATAACTTTTTATAGGAACCTCCAAAAATTGCCAAATAAATTTATTTGGATTCCTCTCAGTGATTACTATCCAGGGGTGCATCCCAATTTTTATGAAAATCCCTGGATTTGGCTCAATAATTAAATTAAATAAAATATTAGGGAATTAATTAAAGGTGTTCTATTCATTGGAAAATTCTCAATTTTGGGAAGGACATTCTTCCAAATATACTTGAACTCCAGTACAATTTTCAGTGTCATTGAACATCATTTGCTAGGCCAAATGATGATTCAATCTTGTATGTCTCTGAAAATTAGGAAAAATAACAGAATCAATTTTCCAGCTTTTAGCCAATTTTGTAAATTCCATATCTCTGTGTAGGAAGCTCCAAAAATGGTGAAACCAAATCCTATGGACTCATAAGACTCTTAAGATTCTGAAAAACCAATTTTGGAGCATGCCAAGACCCTAGAATTGTCATAGGAATTCAGAGAAGCCAAATACCTAAGAAAATTCCTTAGGTCACATCTTACATCAACTTTGTCTAAATTTTCGCTTTCCATACCTATGCATGATCTATGGACCACTGTAAAAATTTCAGAGCAAGTTGAGATCATCTTTTCCAGTTTTCTGCTGGTTCTTTCCAATATCTATCTTATGTCCATTATATAGTTCTTTGAACTTTAGTCCAAAAACCTTCACTGATAAAAAATGTTCTCTTCTCTGTTCTAGCACAAAGCCAGACCCAACACTTAAATCTTAGTTGATCTGAACGATTCTTGAGTCATAAAACACTTTTGTTTTATAATTCATTTACTCGTAATATAAACTTGTGTATATTCATATCGGTAGCAAACACGACGAAAGAGTTCGACGAGGAACTCGACTCGGAGCAGCAAGTTGAGGCTTTAACCGTCGCCAAGATACTGACTTTAAAGTAGTATTAAACCTGCAGCAACATAAGGCAAGCCCCAGTTTGCATTTAACAGCTTTTAGTTATATTTTACTTTGTATCACTTTCATTGGTCTAGTTTGTATTGTGCATTAGTTCAAGGGTGATTGATACTCCAAATGCAATGACCCACAAACCCCTGGAGTTGAAGGGTAGAATAGGTTACCATCGTGTAGTTTCTGCTAGGCTTACGTTATATAGAAACCGGTACAAGTCGAGTAGTTGGAAGCTACTCGCGAGGC
This sequence comes from Neostapfia colusana, assembly GCA_030760725.1. Taxonomy (NCBI): domain Eukaryota; kingdom Viridiplantae; phylum Streptophyta; class Magnoliopsida; order Poales; family Poaceae; genus Neostapfia; species Neostapfia colusana. The sequence continues at coordinate 58,880,921 of JASWHV010000014.1, read as the reverse complement.
TAGGATTTTGGTTCAACGGGGTATGATTCTAGAGAATGAAATGCCTGGAATGGAAAATAAGACCGAGCAGAGAGTTGGAGCAGCAGGACATTGGGCCTGTGTTGCCGTAGCTATATTTGTGTCGGTTAAGGACCGTTGCGTATGCCGCCCTATTGCGCAAGTTTGAACAGTACTGGATGCATTCTGGAATTATGGGGTCCAAGAAACTGATGTAACTCGGGTACTCTCGTGTCGAAACTTATACCGCCGTCCTTTGAGGGTTGGTGTCAGAGGTGTAAACCCACTAGCGGAGCAACTTTGACGTGTTCCGTGTAGTGGCCCTTCTAATGGTTCGGTAGAACTGGTTCGGCATTGGAGTGACGGGTGAAAGGTTGCTGCATACAACGTATGAAAGAGCTCTTGTGTGAGTCTTTTGAGGCGGGTGTATGTGTCGTGTGTTCCGGGTGTGTCCTGATTCGAATCACCGTCCCTCACGGTTATATGAGTACCACTTGTTCACTGTGTTGTGACGTTGTAATTACTTCCAGATGAAGTGAAATGAATCATTGCTGTTGTGAAGTTCTTAAGTTCATTGTATTGCAAACCATGTATGCTATAGTTGTAGAGCTCACTAAGTTTATCTTCCACATTGGCATAACCACATCGGAGGAAAGTGTTTCTTGTTTAATTGTGGACTTCCGATGTGAGGGCTGCCTAAGGCATATTAATCTGCTGCTATAAAATTTAAAATAAGTATTTACATGTAGGCGTGTCATTATTGCAACATGTGTGTCCTATATTTTTAATCCCTATACGTAGAGTTTCATGGTTAGGAGTGTCGGTTAAGTCTTGCTGAGCCATCGTGCTCACGGTTGCATTATTAGTGTTTTGCAGGATATATAAAATTTTCTATGAAGATGGTTGTTCGGTGAGCATCAGAGACTCACCGGAAACCCTGCCACTGCACTCATCTTTGTTGAAGCTTGTAAGAAGCGTCCGTGGGCTGGACGTCTTCTCTTTTGCATAGTTAGGACCGAGAGTGCGTGTGTATGTATAATCCGTTGCATGTACCTTCATAGTACATTATGTTGTAAATGACGCTATATTGAGAAATAAAAGGCGTTGTATGTTTAATGTTTCTTTTTGTATATGCTGTTGGATGCCGCATCGCATGCACCACCCAATGTGAATCCTGGAGTGTGGATCCTGGAAGGGTTCCCCACATGGTACAAGTCGAGTAGTTGGAACTGCTTGCGAGAATAGTCTAGAGGCACACCACTCGGTTAGATATAGCAAATGGAACACATGGCAAGAAAAATGAGACCAAGCGGAGAGTAAGGGCAGCAGAAGTTTGGGGCATGGGTGCCGTAGCTCCGCTGGTGTCGATTGAGGACCGAGCTGTGTGCAGGCCTGTTGAACAAGCTAGAACAGTACCAAAGACCTACCGGATATATGGGAACCGGGAAACCGATGTAATTAGGGTAGCGATTTGTTGAGGCATATCATGTCGTCCAGAGGGTAGGTTGAGAGCTTGAGGTGTAAATCGGCTGACGGCACTGCGAATGCGCGCGCAGAGACCTCTTGCTCGGGACGATGGGACCTGTTCAACATTTGGCTGATGGATGAAAGGCGGTTGTGTACGACGTCCGTGATGGTTGCTGTAGGCAACATCAAGTACGTGCGTACATGACGGGTTATTCGGGTAACCCTGCAGATGTAAATCGATTATAATCGCTGTCCCTCGCGGTCAGTGAGTACCACTTGTTCACTGTACCGTGACTTAGAAAGAACAGGATAGAGTCATGTTAAAAAGTTCCTGAATGAAAGATATACTTTTATTGCTAATGATCTGTTGTAGTTTAGAGCTAATTAAAGTTATTTTTAACCTTGGGCAGAGCACATGAGAGAAATGTGTTTCTTGTTTGATTGCAGCTCTCTTATGTGCCTTAGCACGAGGTTCTTCCACAACTTGTGCTAAAAACTTGAAAGTAAGGTACAACTATTTAGGCGTGTCCTTTGCAACTTTCATTCCATTAAAAACTGCAAACCCAACATGTAGAGATTCATGTATAGGTAAGACGGGTGAGTCTTGCTGAGCCATCGTGCTCACTGCTTATGTCTGAAGCATTTGTAGGGTGCTACGAGGAGGAGTCTCCGGAGAAGGAGACGGACCCCCAAGAGGGCAACCCTGTCGAGTGGGAGTCGTGCATGCCGCCGTGTTAGTGTGTGTGCGAGCCAGTGGGAACATGTTCACGGGCTGAACGTGAACTCTTTTGCTTAGTCTACATCCATGAGTGTAGACCTGACGTATTTTGTTATAAACATGTTCAAAACAGTTTATTGTAATAAAACTTTTTCTTCCGCTTTGTACCTTTTTGTGTGTTATCCGGTGCTGTGCAACGCAACACCCCTCAGCATAATCCGGGCTAGTGGAGACCGTCGGGTCCTCACACGGCATCTGGGAGCAATGGCAATGGTGCGTCTCGGAGGCCAAGAAGCATCGGGTCACCGTCATCCTGGAGCAAGTCGAGGCATTACAGGAGGAGGGGCTGACCGGAGAGATCATCTTGCAGACCTTCCTCGAGCAAAGGATCCAACCTCTTCACGCCCGCGACCATGCCATGTGGCAATACACCAGGCTTGGCGACCCTACACGTGGGTCGGCGGAGGAGGTCCCCGACTCCGATGTCCGGCGGAGGTTTTGCAACCTCATTGGAAAGATGTGGAGGATGGTGGACTCCACCCACACCCTCTCTCCGCGGGTCATCCTTCTACTCGGGTAAGCATCCGACCTTCGTCCTATAATATTACCACAACTCTTTCTAGCGCTCCAACCAGGTCTAACGCGGTGATGTTTTGTTCAGGGGCTCGGAGGCATAGCCAGCCTGCCGAAGCTGCCTGAGGATAAGGCGGAAAGGGAGGGGAGAGTTGCACGTGACGCAGCCCCAAAGAAGAAGAAAGATGACCACAAGGCCAGCCATCTTCATCGCCAAAGGAGGCCGAAGGAACACCAGAGGGCGGTGCGGGCCACAAGGGCCACCGGGGATGCTACCCCTTCCACGCCTTCCTAATCAGCGTCCCCCTCCTCCAGATTGGATGACTCCTTGATGCTGGCGGAGCGGCGGAAGAGGAAGGCTGGCGACAATGCTCAGGCTGCGAAGAAGGCCCAGGCAGGCAAAGGGAGCGGCTCTTCCTTACATCCTGCCCAGGCTTCTGGAGGTCCGACCAAGGCCGGGCCTTCCACGGCCACGGACCCGAAGGCTCATACAGAGGGTCAAAAGCTTGCCACCCAATCTTCCGCAGACCCTGCCCTGATGGGGGCCCCGTTGGTGCTCGACGCCCGGGCTCCTGCGGCTCAGCCCGAGGTGGAGCGCTCGGTTGCGGAAGGCTCGGTGGATTGGACGGAGGTTCAGACATCCACTGCCCGTTCTGCGACCCCGGTCATCACCCCAAGTGCTGGGTCCCGGACGGTCGTGCCTCTGATTCACCTCGGTCGAGGAGGTTTGTCCCTTAGCCGTTGATCTTTTTCATTGTTTAGGCCTCTTATGCTTTAGTTTTTTATTTCTTCCTTGCTGCTTGCTGCAGGGCGTACCAGCCGGGCGTCCTGGCCTCTCAGGGAGCTTCACCGCCTCCGACCTCCACCGCTCCATCAGTTGAGCAGGCTCCTTCGTCAGTAGGGGGTGTGGAGCCAACGGTGTAGGATGTACCCTCTCTCCCGGCCACCGTGGAGGTGTCCCGGCCATCTCTACGGATCGCGGCTGGCTTGGAGCTGACACCAGCCGTGGGAACTCTGCCCAAAGGGGGTGAGGCCCCGACTCCGGTGGTGGAACGTCCGTCTTAAGGGGGTGAAGCCCCGACCCCGGCTGTGGAGGCTCCACCTGAAGGGGTTGAGTCCCCCCACCCTGAAGCAGAGCCAGCCGCAGCCGAAGTGGAGGTCACCCTTATAGGATCGTCCCCGAAAGCGTCGCCAGTTTGGGAGGAGTCGGGGGAACTGGTGATAGGAAAGAATTCCATGGCAACAGTTGCTCCGCCGCCCGCCATCAATCCCAAAGCTTCGGATCCCGAGGCTTCGGGGGAGGCAGCTAGGGTCATGGGTTTGAGTCAAGTTACGGGGTGGTCGGGGCCTCCTTCGGCGGACCAGAGGGCCTCCGGCCCAAGTGAAGCAGAGGGCCAGGTGGAGAACGTTCCCCTGCCCGGTTCTTGGCTTGTCGAAGCCTTGGAGCATTTTAACTCTGGACGGGACCATCTCCTGGATGCGCTCCAGAGGCTCAGCTGCGGCGTGCTTCTGATCAGTGTAAGCCCCGCTTCCTCCATTATTTACTTAGCGAGTTGCCCCGGGATTTGTCTGTGACTGTGCCTGCAGTTTTTTGAGGGGCAGAGGCTTGCCGAGCGGAGAGCGGCTTCTCGAGGAAGCCCTCAGCCGTCAAAGGCTCGTGGAGGCTGGGCGGCAAGGTGGAGGAAGGAGGCCGAGAAGGTTGAGTCGGAAGCCACGGCCGCCCGAATGGTAGCAGGACACCTTGGCGATGCGGCTGCCGCCGCCGGGAGGAGGTCTTCCATATGGCTCGGGAGAAGGAGGAAGCCGTGGCGGCCGTTAAGGCGAAGCTCTCCTGGGAGGTCATCGGGTAACTGTAAAGGTCCCGAAAATATGAATGCAAATAAACTGAAGTTTGAACAGCAATTGGTTTCAAGTGTATGAAAATTGGGACTTGTTAAAACTTTCTACATGTGATGATGCATATGAGTGTCCAACCACCCATGCTCAAAGATTTATTTGAATGCTTAGAAACAAAGTTGGTTTAAATCTCATGTGTGGTGTTCTCATGTGCAAGAGGAAGTTAAAATTTAGCTTAATGGAGGTAGCACAATTGAAATACAAACTGTTGTGGTAAAAATCCCATTTGCAGCAGCTAAATTAAAATTCAGATTTCATATTTGAATTCCTCAGATCCAAAATAGTGGGATGGCAAAGTTTGAGCAGATTTGGAGATATTTTGCTATCCATTTAAAAGAGGACTTTAAATTGCATAGGAAATGAAATTCAAATTTGAATTTGGATGAAACACGACCAATTATCCAACTGAATTTCAGACTTGAGCTCCACACAATTGAATTTTTTCATTTGTAAAATTTGAGATCTTTTTGGGAGGATAAGGAGGAGGAAACTAGAGTGGACCCCACCTGTCACTGAGGAAAATAGACTTGCCCCGAAGTCTTTCTCTCTGTTTCACTCAAGCAGCCCGAAGGCTCACTGTGCGACACCGAGACAAGCCGAGAGCCACCTCCTCGCCGTTTTCCCTCGCGCTAGCTAGCTGCTCGATGCCCTTATCACTCTTTGGCATGTTCCTTTTGGCCACAACACCGAAGCCTCAGCTCTGCCTCCTCTGTCGCGTAAGAACAGAGTGCCGCCATTGCCGCCGCCTCAGTTCCGCTCGGGAACCGGCAGAGATCATAGGAACAAAAGCCTTTGAGTAGAAAAACGGCACAGGGGATCCTTCCTCGACCTCCTCGACACAAAACCGAGCGAGGGCAAGCGTCCACAAGCCGAGAACAGCTCCTTCCCGCGGCGGCCAAAAACAACCTAAGTTTGGGGCTCACGTGGACAGCACCACACGGCGGCTTTCACGCCCAAGAAAGAGCCCTCCTGGATGCGCTAGGACCTCGTGCTTCTCATCTCAGAACAGCCAAAGCCGTTGCTCGTAAAGCTGGCGAATTTTGGATTTTTCTTCCGATTGGTGTAAACCGACCTTCGGGTAAGACTTGGTGAAATTCGCACTCAAAGTTTGTTTAGGGTTCATCATCTTCTGCACACGAGAGCTGGACTTGGTGGGGAACCTTTCTCCTTTGGAAACCTAGCTTAGAATCAGATAAATGAGCACAATTTCACGTTTTTCCATCGGCGCTCGTGGCTGGAACTGTCGCGCGCATGATGAGAGTATACTTAGAGCCTCTACCGAGCTAGTTTGCATTCATGTCAAGATTCTACATGTCCCACCGGTGCTCTAAAGCTTGGAAACCGTGTGTTTGAGGGACTAGAAGAGGCGACCGATGTTGTCGGAGTAGAACCAAGCCGCTGCACCGTCGCTAGCTAGTTTAGAGGCGTCGCCGGCTCGGGGAAACCTTACCCACGAGTTCCTTGCCTCGGGATAGGGGCTGGCGGCGAGTTGGAGTGTGGAAGGTTGCCGGGAGATCGATTCCCGACGAGCTCCGGCGAGAAACGGGCGCGGGCACGCGGGAGCTGGTGGGAGGTTGAAGATGAAGCCGGGTGTGACACCCGGTTCTGAAAATGAACCAAGTGAATGCATATGTGTGTTAAATCCCAACATAACCAAGTAATTAAGTAACATTCTTACATCATAGTTCACCATTTATCAAGCCTCAACCGGCAAATACTCTTCTCAAGTTCATCTCATACTCATAAATATTCATAATCATCTCATTTTCATAGAACCGAAATCAAACTCATTGTCATGACCCAAAACAGTCCCAAAACCAATCCCAATAACCATACCCAAATAACCATCCAAAGTTTTGCCTCTAATCATGGAAGTTGGCCAGGTGCTTGTAACCGGAAGCATGTCTATCATGATAGTTTTACACTCTGCAGAGGTGGCACCACTTTACCCACAAGTTCGTGATTTCGTCACCCGTCGGCGACTAGAAAGAACCTCCATTATACCAGTATACAACCGTCGGTGTATGGCCAAGAGATCACAAAATAGCCTTTACAAAGGGGCGAACAGGATGTACGAACCCACTGATATTTCACCGGCGGGCTCGAATCTCCATTCTCCCACCCATGGGACCCCTCTTGTGCCATGCAGTTCCCAGGGCAGTCCTCATCGACTCCCATTCCCAACGCTATCCAATGGTCTATAACAAGCTAACAATACACCTAATTAGTCAGCTAAGCCGCACCCATATCTAGCCTTGTGGTGGCACTGTTTTCCTGGCATGTGCTCGCATGAATCGGTCCGTAGATCTATGGCAAGCAAACCACCATCTCATTCAGCAACATCCACGAACCAAGCTCACCTAGATCTCCCTGATTCCATGCTCATTAACATCATCAAGTTATCATCATGTTTATTCATATGATTGCAGTAGCTAACAAGTTTTATTTCAGCTTCCCGTATCCTGTAAGTTAAGCGAAGCAAAAAGGAAAAACAATCAAACCCGACTCTTGAACTTTCCAGGCGACATGGTTAACAAAACTACTAAACTCCTATAAAAGGGTGTCCCATCAAGTTGACACAAGCATACGAGTTTTTGCAAGCAAAACAGTTTCATAAAACATGGGATCAATATGGTCAAAGGGCACTTGCCTTGCTCTCGCGGTTCGTGTTGCTCAAGCGTCTCGACGTATTGGTGCAGTAGTTCCTAGTAGACGGCCTCTTGAGCGTGTACTTCTACTCACAACCACGCACGTACAAAATTTACAGCAATCAATTATCATGCACAACTTTACTCAAGATGCAATGAGGTGGATGAATGCAATTCCTATGGAGCAGTTTATAAAAATGAGTTTGTACATGTTCTTGCATGTTTTAGTAGGCTTCCATGGGGTTTTATGATGAGCAAGGCTGCTGGGATCAAGTGTGGACGTGGTTATGATCTTGACACAACTTGTAGATCAATTCCACCATTAAAAATTGACCAAAGCATGGTCTGTCCACACACAGAAATTTTCTGCTCGCAGGGGGTGGAGAAAACGGGTGCATAGAAACAGTGGCGACGTGGTAAGAGGGGTAACGAAGACCTACCTCACTTCTTCCTCCTCTCTCCCTTGCGGCAGGTCCTCCTTTGCAATGGCAGCAGCGGGAGATTTTCTATGGAGAATTACGAGGCTGCGGCTAGGGCAGAACGTCGGGGGCTTTTTCTCTGGTGACGGCGAGGCGTGACGGAGCTCGGACGGCGGCCAAATTCCAGCAAGGGGCGGCGACCAAGCTTGGGAGCAGGGGGAGAGAGGGCGGTGGCCAAAAAGAGGGCTGGGGTGGCGGCTAGGGGGGGTTTTATTTATAAGAGGGGAAAGAGGTAGGGAGGCTAGGATTTTAGCAACTCAATTATCCAAGGGCTGAGATTTAATTTTAAAAGAGGTGGGAGCTTGGGGCTGGGATTTTATTAATTATTTTCCACCAATGGCTGAGACTAATTGAGAAAATAAAAGCCCACAAAAACTTGATGCAGTCCCAGGGGGCCAGCATATTCAGGACCAATACGTTGTTGTATCGATGCGGCGTATCCATCCATGAAAGAGAATACTTCTTAGGACGAGGTGTGACCATTGAGAATCTCTGTCACGCAGGAGGATCCTACTCTCCAGGGCGGCCTTTAGCTGTTCCATGCAGCTTTAATGGGAAAAGCCAGTGATACATTGGAAGTCTTTTTCCAATGGCAGTAAAGCAAAAGGGGGGGCGGCTAGGGTTCCCCCCTAATGGGCTGCGGCCAAGGGGGTGGGGCCCATTAGGGTTCCCCGCCCCAAGTGGTGCAGCCAAAATTGGGGGAAAATTCCTCCCAAATGTGAGGAAAATTCTCTAGGGGAATTTTGGAGAATTGGGGGAAAATCAGGAAAATTGGGGAAAACTAGGGGAGAGGAGAATTTGGTGAAAAATTGGGGAATTTTCGAAAAAAATTGGGGGTGGCCAAATTTGGCTTATTTATTTATTTTTCTTTTTCCTTTTTATTTTTTTTTTCTTTTCTATTTATTTTAATTATTTCCTATTTTTATTTCATTTTATTATTTTATTTGCTTCTATGTTCCTCTCTTTATTTTCTTCTTCATTTTAAATGCTTATCTACATGAAAAATGTATGCAACGTATGGTAGTAATTTTGAGGATGTTACAAACCTATCCCCCTTAAAATTAATCTCGCCCTCGAGATTTGATAGAGTGGAGAAAAGATGAGGGAATTCTGCCTTGATGTCTTCCCCACGTTCCAATGTAGTTTCGGCTTCCGTGTGGTGGCTCCATTGTTCCTTGCACCAACGGATTACTTTGTTCCTCGTGACCCTTTCCTTTACGTCCAAGATTTTGATGGGGTGTTCAGCGTAGGTCAGATCCTCCTGATGTTCTAGCTCATCCATCGGTACTTATCCTTCCGGCACTCTTAGGCACTTCTTGAGCTGAGATACGTGAAATACGTCGTGCACATCGGAGAGGTGCGTTGGCAGCTCTAGTTGATAGGCTACCTCTCCTCGCTTGCCCAAAATCTTGAATGGCCCGATGTAGCGAGGTGCTAGCCTGCCTTTGACGTTGAACCGTCGTTGGCCTCGGGTAGGAGACACCTTGAGATATACGAAGTCTCCAACTTCGAATGTCAAACTCCTCCACCTATTGTTCGCATAGCCTTTTTGTCGTGACTGAGCAGCCATCAAGTTTTCACGTATTGTTTGGACTTTCTTTTTGGCACCTTGGAGCACTTCGGGTCCGGATACTTGGCTTTCTCCGGTCTCATTCTAGAACAGCGGTGTTCTACACCGTCTACCATACAATGCTTCGAAAGGCGACATATTCAAGCTGCCTTGGTAACTATTGTTGTATGAGAATTCAGCATACGGCAAGCTCTTATCCCAACTATGCCCATGTTTTAAGGCGCAATCTCTCAACATGTCTTTCAAAATATAATTTGTCCTCTCAGTTTGCTCGTCGATTTGCGGGGGATATGCGAAGCTGAAATTCAACCGTATACCCATGGCTTCATGCAGCTTCTTCCAGAACCTAGAGGTAAATTGAGAATCTCAATCTGAAACTATCCTCTTCGAAACTCCGTGACGACACACGATTTGCTCCATGTACAGCTCGGCTAATTGCGCCACGGTGTACCTAGTCCTAACAGGAATAAAGTGGGCTGTTTTCGTCAATTGGTCCACGATAACCCAAATATAGTCGTAACTGGACTGAGTTTGTGGCAATCCAACTATGAAATCCATACTGATGTCTTCCCACTTCCACTCGGGTACTTTCAGTGGTTGCAATAATCCAGTGGGTCTTTGATGTTCGGCCTTCACCCGTTGGCACGTATCGCATAAGGCAACATATTCAGCAATGTCCCTTTTCATGCCATCCCACCAATAGCAACTTTTCAGGTTCTTGTACATCTTTGTACAGCCAGGGTGTATGGAATAAGGCGAGTCATGTGCCTCCTTTAAAATCATGTCGCAGATGTACTTCACGTTAGGCACACAAATCCTTTTTCCTAACCAAAGCGTGCCATTCTTGTCTTCCTTGAAATCATTGTCGGATTCTTTCCTTGATTTCCTCATCCTTTGCTTGGCCTTCTCGAATCTCTCGTTCCAGTGTTGAGTTCAGTTCTATCACCTCCATCTCATTCAAGAACCCGAGATGTAATCGTTCGAACTCCTTACGCAGCTCGGGTGGCAGCTCCCGAACCATGAGTTGGTGATATGCTCCCTTTCAGCTCAATGCATCAGCTACTACATTGGCCTTTCCGGGGTGATAGTTGATTCCAACATCATAATCCTTGATGAGTTCCAACCATCGACATTGTCTCAAATTCAGATCTGTTTGCGTGAATATATACTTGAGGCTTTTGTGATCCGTATAGATCTCACATCGGTGACCAAAGATATAATGTCTTCAAATCTTCAGGGCATGTACCACGGCTGCAAATTCCAGTTCATGTGTGTGGTAATTCAGCTCATGTTTCTTTAATTGCCTCAATGCATAGGCTACCACATGTCCTCCTTGCATAAGCACACATCCAAGCCCTTGTCTTGATGCGTCACAATATATATCAAAACTCTTGCTCACATCCGGCAATACCAAAACTGGCGTTGTTGTAATCTCTTCTTTAGCTCCTCAAAGCTGTCTTGACACACTTGTGTACACTAAAATGTTTTCCCTTTCATCAGCAATTCAGTCATAGGCTTCACTATTTTGGAGAAATCCTTGAAGAACCTGAGGTAGTATCCAGCCATCCCAAGGAAACTCCGAATGCCCCTCACATTCTGCGGTGGGTTCCACTTCAAAATATCCCTCACTTTTCCGGGATCAACCGATACTCCTCCTTCGGAGATGATGTGGCCTAAGAACGATATCTCCTTCAGCCAAAACTGACACTTACTGAACTTAGCATACAATTGATGCTCTCGCAGTTTCTGCAATGTCAATCTCTAGTGTTCTTCATGTTCTTCCTCGCTTTTTGAATACACCATGATATCATTGATGAAAACCACGATGAACTTGTCCAAGTACTCCATGAAGACCTTATTCATGAGGTACATAAAGTATACGGGTGCATTCGTCAATCCAAATGACATAACAGTATATTCATACAAACCATACCATGTTCAAAATGCAGTTTTGGGTATGTAAGAGTGCTTAATCTTCAGCTGGAAGCATCCCGACCGAAGATCAATTTTGGAGAACATTTGGGCACCTTTCATTTGATCGATTAAGTCCTCTATGTGGGGCAGCGGGTATTTATTCTTGATCGTTACTTCGTTGAGAGACCTATAGTCCACGCACATCCTTTGGGTTCCATCCTTCTTATCCACGAAGAGCATGGGGGCTCCCCAAGGTGTCGAGCTTGGGCGTATAAAACCTTTATCTAGCTGCTCCCGAATTTGCTTCCTGAGCTCCACTAATTCATTAGCAGGCATCCTATATGGCCTCTTCGCTATAGGTGCAGTTCCAGGTACTAAATCAATGGCAAATTCAATGTCCCGGTCAGGTGGCATACCTGGAAATTCTTCCAGGAACACATCTGAATATTTCCGAACCACCGGAATGCTTTCCAATGTCGCTTTTCGATGTGGTTCAGCACTGCCTTCTCGGTTGCAGGTTGAGCTGCCTCAAACTCAATACGAGTACCACGCTCACTCGTCAACTGGCACCCTCTGAGCACATTAAATCACTCTGTTGTTATTGCTTAACCAGTCCATTCCATGTATTATGTCAATCCCTTGGAAATTCAAGACAATAAGGTTGGCAATAAAGTCTACCCCCCTTATTTTAAGGCTTACTTTCGTATATACTATATTAGTCCTCATCTCTTCACCGGGAGATTATCCAACATAGTTTGTTTCATGTGGGATATGGGCAGGTTATACTTGGCACCATACTTGGATGATATGAATGAATGCGATGCTCCGGAATCAAATAAAACAGTGGTTGGGTTGGAGTTGGCGAGAAACATACCAATCATGATGTCCTCAGCTTGTTGTGCTTCCTCAGAGGAGACGTGATTCACATTGCCACGAGCATAGTTCTGCTGTCCACGGTTACCTTGCATTGCTCCTCCATTTGCCCGTGGGTTCTGCTTAGGTGCATTGCTCGGCTGTCCAAGGCCTTTCTTGGGGCACTGATTTGCAAAGTGTCCCACCTCTCCGCATGAAAAACATGCCGTGTTGCCCATAACAGCAGGAATGTTGGGGCGAGGCTGGTTTTGAGCATAGGCGCCCATGTTGGGATGGGGCGCAGGAGGCATAGGCATACGAGGTGCTTGCATAACAGGACGTTGCTGCGATGGCTGATTAGAGTGAGGTGGATTGGCAGGGAGCAAAGTAGAAGCGGACGAGCCATATTATGGTGCAGCTGGTGGCATGAAGTGGGGACGTACATTACTTCCTTGTGTCTGTCCTTGATATGGCATCTTTCTCTTTCCCTCTTGTTCAATCTTGCGGATCTTGCTCTCCACCACTATAGCTTTGTCAATGAGCTTTTGAAAGTTTGCATAATCATTGTTGAGCAGCTGAATTTGATCTTCATTGTTCAATCCTCTAATGAACAAGTACTGCTTTCTATGATCTGAATTGACATCTTCTGGAGCATACCTTGACAGCTGCATGAACATGTTGAGATATTCATTCAAGCTTTTCCTTCCTTGAAGGAGACCTTCAAACTCTTGCCTTTTAAGCATCATGACTCCTTCATGGACATAGTGAGAGCGGAAACTCTCCTTGAATTCAGCCCAAGTGATTATCTCCTGGTTGACATGAGCATTGCAAAGAGTGTCCCACCAATCAGCGGCTGCTTCCATCAGCTGGTGTGATGCAAAAAGAACTTGCTCCCGATCATTGCATTGAACAATAGCAAGCTTATTTTCCATGGACTTCAGCCAATCATAAGCCTCTATAGGATCACTAGCTTGTACTAAAGTAGGCGGTCTAGTCCTCATGAACTCCCCCAATCTGTTGTGAACCGGCGGTGGCGGCGGTGGGGGTGCAGGAACAGGGTTAGGGTTGTTGTTGTTGTTGGCCAGCAGCTGACCCAACGTTTGTATCATAGTTTGCATGAGCTGGTTCTGCATAGCCATCAACCATTCAAAGTTGCTTGCATCAGCCCTGGGGTTGGCATTTTCAGAAACTTCCACATTGCCATCCTCATGTGGTTCGTTGTTACCACGAGCATTCCTTCGTTGGCGGTTGCAATTTTCCCTCTCCATCTGTGTGAGAGTAGAGTAGGAAAAAGAAATTTAGATTTATCCCCCAACTATATGCATCAAGGTGTATGAACGAAGCAACTTCTATTATTAATTTCAGCCTATATGAGGATGTGAACAAGTGCCAAAGCATCTCACATCTCTCCACTATGTGTGGATGTGGACATTCACCAAAGTGTCCCACAACTCACACCATACACTCAAACACAAGCAATCATCATGAAATTCAGCACACCACTCTTATTTTAGCCTACTATGTCTAAGCGTTCCTATTACAACTTTATTCAATGGGAACCTAAACTTAATCGTGAGAACCGGTGCTGTTCTCGCCGTGTGACGGGGGTGGTCCATATATGGGCGCACGCCATGGAGAGTCAGAAGTCCATGTAGGGATAGATGACGCTGGTGCTCCATTTGTTCCTGTGTTGGCATGGGTCTCCTCCTGTTTTTCCAGCAAGTACAGCTTCTTGTGGAGGTAACGGATCTCTTCTTGTGCGCTTGCATAACGGTTTCCTAACTCCACGACCAACCTCTGAGACTTATCAGAAGCTTGTGGGTTGGAAAGAGCTCCTCCATGGGGTCCTATAATCTCCCTTGTACCACTCTTCCGATACGGGTGCATCTCAAAGGTAGTGTTCTCAAGCTGCTCACAGAAGGCGTAGCAAAGTCCGGTGAGTGCATCCCATGCAGCATCATCAATAGCTTCTTCCCTTGTAGCTCTCCATGTGGGTGTGAAGTGCCGTGTGGCAACCCTACCATTAGATAAGATGGTTACCTCAGCCTTCCACTCTTCATGTCCGAGACGAGGGACTTTCTTGAGGGGATACTCCGGGTATAGGCTGCAGCAATCCAGGAACTCTCTAAGCTCCTTGGATATGTGTCCTCCTTCCATCCCGTCGGACTGGAATTCTTGAACTGAAGGGTTGGTACATTCATCACCTTCATTCTTGGCCTCAGCAGGGGGTGGCTCCTCTTTGGATTCATCTCCTTCCAACACAGCTTCATGAGGCTCCGCTGGGTGTAAGCCCACGTGAAATTCCTCCTAAGGTGCGTACGATTGCTTCTGTTCTTGTGGATCATCTTCTATGTCGTCTTTGATTGGTTCCACCTCTTCCGGATCCTCTTCCTCATGCATAGAGCTACTTACTTCATCTTCATCATGAGGTTCCATCTTCACCTCCTCGCAATATGGTCCATCAGACACCTCAATGGGGTTAAGTGCACTCCCAAGTGGTTGTGGACGAGTCCTTATGCGTGCTGTGCTCCTAGTCACAGGCATCAATAAATAAGACATGAGAAACTTTATAAAAGATGAAAATAACTCCAAAACTTCAGAAGCTATGAAGCAAGAAAACAAAAGTGTTGCTGTCCAAAAGAAGAGAAAATAGGGGCTGAAAATAGCACTTTGCGGTGGCTGAATTGACAATTAAAGTGCAGCAGCACACAATTTTTGAAAATAGTAGTGTAGAGGGGTGTTCCTATGTGTTTTAGAGTGTCAATTCTACCTAGGATTGCATCCTACGGTCAACGTGGTTCTGGTACCAATTTGTGGCACCCGGTTCCAAAAATGAATCAAGTGAATGCATATGTGTGCCCAGGATGTTCATCACACATACACAGCTTTATCACAAACTAAATTCAGAATATAACCATGTACAAATAGTGTTTAAGTACTTTATTACATTGACTCATTTGTCTCATGAATATCTAACTTATTCAGCAGCAGAAGACTCTAAACGACAGAGGAAAATGACTAAGACAGCAGGCTCCAATTTCAACTCCACGGGCATGTTGACGGTAGTGCGCACGCCTAGTATCCCACCTGTTCCTCGAAGTATTATTCTCCTGTAGCTGATGTATATGTGGGAATGCAAGGTTGAGTGTACGGGCCTATGTTTTTGCACACATCCAAAGTGTTCATCACACAACACACACCTCATTTGAGGACAACTTATGAACACGTTTGAAGAGCAAGTAACCACAATCAATATGGTCATTAGAGGATGAACTCACAAAATGAAAAACTGGTATTTCCCACATGCATCATATAGGGGCTGAGCATATGAAAAACTCCTACACCTTGCTAGGAATGGTCATGCAAAATTTCACCCAAATCCAAAACTTTTTGAGGTATATTTTGGTATAATTGGAAAGAGGCTAGTTTGAACTCAAATTCAAACTCCTTTCATCCATGAATTCAAAAGTGGGATTCTTATTCACACTCAGCACATTTTTGTGAGCTCACACACCAATTTTTCCTCCATTTGGAGTTGGTCTTGACATGAGCCAATTTTAGCAAATTCAAACACTGCATATGTGCTGTAAATTTGAATTTTAAACTGCATATGTGCTGTAAATGTATTCAAACACTTCACAATTTGAATTCTATCAAGTTCAAATGGGCATTTGGTAGATGATTTAAATTTCAAAGGGTATTAGTGGAACTACTGTTTAGAGCAGTGGGAGAAAGTTAATTTCAGAGGTTAAAATAGAAGTGGGACCCACTGTCAGTGTGTGATAGCCGAGTGAACCGGCTCCACCTCTGTTCACTCGGTTTCTCGCGCGCGACCGAGTCGCCCCTCTGCCCTCTTATCTTCGTGCCCAAGCCTCCACAGACTGATCTCACCGGTGTACCGACACTCTCCTGCACAGAAAACGCGCCGCACGTCGCCGCACAACCGAGAACCACCATCTTGCCGTCGACCGGCCAAACCTGTCCCTCTCACCGTGAGCTGAGGCCACAAACGGCACCGCTGACCTTTGCTCGACGTGTTCCAACCCTCAACTGCTTGTGATCAGCTTCCCTCGAGCTTTTCCGAGCCCATCTTCCACTTCCCGATTCCCTCCGAAGCACCTCCGACTTGACACCGTCGCCCGGGTAGCTCCAAGCTTCTCTGGTGCAGCCAACTGGTCTCTGAGGTTAGCTTCGAGGTCTAATAGTTGTCCCCGAGCTCCCTAGCTCCATCTCAGCTCCAGTTAGCCAGAATTTCATTTTTCCCGACGATCGTCATATAGAACACCGAGAACCAAAACTAGAAATTCATCTCGATTACTGGAAATCCTGGTCGAGCTGAAGCTAGAGTAGAACATCACAGTTACCTCAGCCAAATCCTAGCGACGATGATCAACCCAGTAAGCGGAGCACCGTATTTTGGCCACCGCCAGTGAAAACGGATTGGGTCGCCGGTGAAGTCTACTTTCCCGGCGATCTCCGGCCAAGAGGAGGGCAGGGTTAGCTTCCCCGTGCCCCAGTGGTGCTTTGCGACCCATTGGTTGATCGTGTTCACCACCGAGACGAGGTAGCACCGTCGGACCTGAGCTCGATTCCGCCGCCACCATTGCCGACTACGTTTCCGGTGATGTCGAGGCGCGAGGAGTTGTCCGGCGTGTGCGCCGTGCTCCAAGTGTCACGTAGGAAGAAACCGTGTCGAGAATTAGGCAGTAACGGCCGAGAACGAGCCGCGCCACCGTCTCTATGTGTCACGCACTCGGGCGCTGGGGGGAGGTTGAAGAAGGCACTGTGCAAGGGACCCACATGCAGTGTTTTAAATATTTCCCAAATTTTCAGATTTAGTTCAATTTCAAACCCACATAACTTTATCTAGGAAACTCCAAATCGAGTGAGCCAAAATTTGTCGGATTCATATATCTGAGTACTTTCCAAAGAATCTAGTTTCACTTTATGAAAATCCTTATTTCTCCAGAATTAATTCTTCAAAATTTAAACTGTTTAGAATTTTAACTGGAGAACCCTTTGGTGCAAAATTCTGAAATTTGGCAAGTATGTTCACCATAATATTCTGGATCTACTATAAAAAATTCAGATCGATTTGAGCTCATTTGATCCACCTAATGGTGTGATTAATAAAACTGTTCCAGAGAAAATGGAAAATGTCCAGAAACATTTTCAGATTTTCCCTGAAATTGTGTAGCTCATATCTTTAGCTAGGAACCTTCAAATTAAGTGAAACCAACTCCATTAGAACACTCTGAAAATCTATTTTTCATAAAGTCATGGCTTACTCCATGAAAATCCCTAAAACACCCTAAGAGCTCCAACTAAGGCCAAGTACACAATTATTTGTGGAGAGCTCAATTGAGCTTTGCTGCAAATGAAACTTGGCCAAGTCTCTGTTTAGGTTGTATCAAAACCACAGTAAAAATTTAAGAGTCATTGGGCCTGTCTAGTAATACTTATAGTCTTCACGGGCGTACGACGTCCGTGATGGTTTCTGTAGGCAACATCGAGTACGGGCGTATGTGACGGGTTATTCGGGTAACCCTGCAGGTGTAAATCGATTATAATCGCCGTCCCTCACGGTCAGTGAGTACCACTTGTTCACTATACCATGACGTAGAAAGAACAGGCTAGAGTCATGTAAAAGTTTCTGATTGAAAGCTATACCTTGATTGTTAATGCCTTACTGTAGTTTACAGCGAATTAAAGTTATTTTCAACCTTGGGCAAAGTACATGAGAGAAATGCATTTCTTGCTTCATTGTGGCTCTCTAATGTGCCTTAGCGTGAGGTTCTCCACAACTTGCTGCTAAAACCTTAAAAGTAAGGTTTAAATAATTAGGCGAGTCCTTTGCAACTTATTTGACTCATATACCCTGTAATCCCTCATGTAGAAGCTTCAGGTATAGGAGAGACGGGTCAGATTTGCTGAGCCATCATGCTCACTGCCTGTGTTTGAAGCTTTTGCAGGGTGATATGAGGAAGGGACAACCGAGGAGGAGACAGAACCCCAAGAGGGAAACCCCGTCGAGTGGGAGCCGTGCACGCCACCGTGTTAGTGTGCGTGTGTGCTAGCAGGGACACGTTCACGGGCTGAACATGAACTCGATGCATAGTCTACACCCGTGAGTGTATACTGAACATATTTTGTTGTAAAAATGTTCATAAACTCGTTTATGTAATAATACTTTGCTTTCACTTTGTACCATTTTATGTGTGTTATCCGGTGCTGTGCAACGCAGCACCCCTCAGCGTGATCCTGTCTCGACGAGGCCTTGAGGCCCTCACAGCGTGGTATCAGAGCTCGCTTGAGGTTTAACACACTAAAAAGTTCATCTTTTTCAAAAACATGGTGAGGAACAAGTTAGTAGCCCATATAAGGATGTTATTAGTGTATAGAAAGTGGCAATAATAACCTATTTGCTTATGTCGGAAAATCATGTATCTCGGGACGTCATATGTCTTGGGGGTGCATGTAAGCGCTGTCCACCAGTGCACACAAGCTGAAGGGTGGAGCCTCACGGGTGACAGGTAACCCGGCCCGCTTTAATATCCTCTACGACTCTTCATATCGTTTGGGGTATTCGAGCAACACCCTTCCCTGGCGTGCAACGGGCATATTTGGGAGACCCCGTCACGTGGTCCATAACGTGAACACGTAGCTCAAGGCATGTTTGGCTTGAGAACACCCGTGTGAGTGATGACGGACGGGTGTATGAACTGTATTGGGACCAGGCTCCGTGTGCAGCCGAGTCTGACGATTGTGTGAGTTTTTTGCAGGTAGTCTAACCATGAATCGGTATATGAGTAGCATCCGTGTGCGATAGACATTTAGTGCCACTGAACTAACGAAGCCGGCTAAGTCCGGTATAGGTTTTTCTTTGTGAGGAACGTAGTACCGACATGAACTGGTGACGCTTCGACGTAACACCCCACTAAATGAGCAACCTCATTGTAAAACTTGAAGGTTTGATTCAGAGCACTAAAACTTTGATGTAACTCCTTCCCTCAATCAGGATGTTCAAAATAAATATGTTTTCAACTTATAGGATACTAAGGACAGAGTCCTATGTTTTCAGCTGAAATAAGGCTGAAGTTAAACAGAGGTTAGAGGTGAGTTCTTTCGAGGTTGGGGTCATATGATACATTTCTGGAAATCTTTATAAGAGATTTACAACTTTTATGTTGATGTCCAGAGGTGTTTCATCCCTTAACCAGTCGAAAAATGCAGTAGAGTTGAAACTATCCAGAAAACAGGGCAGATCAAACACTCTCTGTAACTCTCTGTAAATTCAGCATAACTTCCTGCACAAAAATCCAAAAGTAGAAAATGAGGTAGTAATTAAAAGTTCATGAGATGGGTTACATCTTTGTAACAGAAAGTTTTGTCAAATTTGGTGTAGAATTAACTGGAATTCTTGGATCAAATCAGTACCTCAAGCAGGGAGGTGCTGTCCAATTTTCTCCAGAAATTCTGTCACCTTTGGCATCTCATAACTTTTGAACCAGGACAGATCTTAGGCCAAGTAAATACTTTCTGGGAATCTAATGAAGTTGGCTTTAACTTTCATGTTGAGCTCCAGAATTGGTTTTGCATTTAGCATGGTCTAAGTCAGGTTGAAATGGAAACTGGTCAGGGCTGTCATTTTGGGCAGCAGACCAGCAGTCAAATTTGTCAAGTTTGAATTGTGTTTCCAGGTTTTATGAGTTCAATGACATGTTTTGATGTTATAGCTCAATGATTTGCTGTCGAAATGAATAATTGACCTTTTTCAAATATGTTTCTACAGATGACAGCAGGTAGACAGTAGGAGAACGGATGGGTGGTATCCCACTGTTCTCGCCGCAGCGGTTATTCGGAAGTGTTGAAGCAAATGCTTCAATACTTCGGGTACGTGGAAATGCCTCAGTACCTCGCCAAGGAAGAAGGCGAGGAGGGGAACAAGACGTGGACCATCTATGTCAAAGTTCCTGCAGGACTTACGCCATCCGGTTGGGCGCCGTTCACCGTCACGGTGACAGGTAGACAGCCGGAGGAAATGTGGCAAGTGGCAGCCTGCGACACTATGTCGCGTTTCTGCCAACTACACATGAGAGCTATGGAGGGCACTCCATACGCGCTTGCTCCGGTGGAGGGACAAGCTAATCACGCGTGGAAGGAAGGGTACTTGGAGGCAACAGATCCGGGTTGCCCAAGGCACAACCCCTCGGAGTTTAACCTCAGCCTCCAGTTAAGGGCAGGAAAAGCCGTGATGGACAGCCAAGCTGTTCATACGGATTGTTTTGCTGTGAAGCTCAAGGAGAGCACCAGCCGTGGATACCATTTTGAGAGTTCTCACAGTGCACTCTGCAATGTTTTCCTTCCGACAATAAAGCGACTGAACGAACAACACAATCAGTTGCATCGTCTGAAGAAGGTGAAGAAGAAAAGCCGCGTCGACATCATGGCTTTGCAACAGCAAGTGCAGGACCTGACCCAGCAGAATTAGGTTCTCACTCAAGAGCGTGATGACACTATTGAGGAGGGGCAAGTCTGGGAAGAGGACTACAACCAGGCCATGGGCGTACGAGGTGCATGCGTTACAGGACCTCGTACCTCTGGTAATGGCCCTACCGATGGTAGCTGCCGTACCCGTGGTTTTGGGTATCCCGGCAACGGGGGAACCTGAACTGGAAGAGGAAGTCATGGAACCGGAGCCACCAGCAGAGGTAGCGGAGGAGGACGACCCACAGGAGGCCGAGTTTTACTCCGGGTAGTGAGTTACCGTTGCCAAGGAGGGCAGCGAGAGTGGTGTAGGAAAAACTTTTGTAATCGGTGACATGTCGTGTAGACAGTAGTATATGTATAGGTAGTGACGACATGAGCACAACTTCTCGGAGACCCGAGAATGATGTATCTTTTATAATGTTTATGCTTTATCAATATATGTGAGTGTTGTGCAGGTTATTCATGTGTCACTTCAATACCTACTGTTTCATATGGAATTTTAAGTATGACATGTGCTGATCGCTGCTGTTTTGAATTTCAGAATGACTCGCACTCATGCCAACCCAGACATTGAGGGTTCTAGTCAGGGGGGAGATGCCTCCCAACAGCCTTCCGAGGATTCCTCAGGACATCAACAGCAGCAACAGCAACAGCAACAACCGCCACCACCACCACCAACGGTTACATTGGCCGACGTTGTTGCAGCAATGGCGGGTTCTCATCAGCAGCAGACGGAGTTGCTGCAGACTTAAATTGCAAATACGTCTCGACCAGAGAGGCGTCAAGATCGCGAGGAGCGTCAACAAAGCTCTTACTCCGATTTTCTGGCTACTCATCCCCCGGTATTCTCAAGGGCGGATGAACCCCTCGATGTGAACAACTGGCTCCGCACGATGGAGATGAAGTTCGGGCTGCTCCAAGTGAGTGAGCAGCGCAAGATTCAGTTAGCAGTCCAGCAGCTTCAAGGATCCGCGAGCGGTTGGTGGGCGAACTACTGTGCCTCGCAACCCACCGAGCGAGTTATGACCTGGGCTGAGTTCCAGACGGCCTTCAGGGCCTATCACATACCGCCGGGTCTTATGAAGAGGAAGATGCAGGAGTTCCTTCGCTTGCAGCAAGGAAGCAGGAACGTGCTGGAATACACCAGAGCGTTCAATGATCTTGCACTCTACGCTTCTTATCACGCTGATACCGACGAGAAGCGGCGATATCATTTTTACCAGGGGCTTAACCCGCTTCTGAAAGACAAGCTGGTGATGTTCAATCGCGGCAGCCTCAATGATATTATTGATGCTGTGATTGTTCAGGGGGACTCCGGCAAGGAGTTAGCGGTGGCGGAGAAGAAGCAAAGCGCGTCGCAGAGCAGCGGAGAAGGAGGTGGTCCTTCTAAAAAATACCGGATGGTGAATCGCTCACCATCAGGTCAACGCTGGCAGCCACCACAGAGGCCGATGCCATTCCGCAGTCGGCCATATTCTCCACCGGTGTTCCGGCCGGCACTACCAGCACCACCTCCGCAGCAACAACAGCAGCAGCGGGCGATGCCGCATGCGTTTGCACCTCAGCAGCGCATGCCGGGCTTTCGTCCCCCAAGCACGGGCCAGACCGCCGCCACATGCTTCAAATGCGGTCGTCCAGGACACTTCGCCAACAACTGTCCTGAGAGCAAGGCGGCGGAGTGGCACCACCATTTCCGCGGAGGAATCAGCCCCGGAACCCTACTAATGCGCGACGGGCAAATCCTAAGACTGGTACCGTCCACCAACTTGCCATAGAGGACGTGCCGGAGGGGGAGCCAATCCTTGCGGGTATGTTCCAATTCCACCAACATCCCGCCGTAGTTTTATTTGATTCAGGCGCCACGCATAATTTTATTAGCCAAGCTTTTATTGCTAAACACAGCTTGCAAATACTACCCACCGAAAGTCCATATTTGATTTGTTCACCGGGTGGGAGGATTTCAGCAAGCATGATGGTTTCCAAAGTACCATTATGCTTAGCGGGTAGAGTATACCTCACGTCTCTCATAGCTTTAGAGGGACAAAAGGCCAATGTCATCTTAGGGATGTCATGGTTAACCCGCCGCGGCGCTGTTTTAGACACCGTCCTCCGAGTCGTGCACCTACACTCAGAAATGCACGAGTCACATTCATTGTTTCTGGACAGTCCAGAAATAAAACTTCCAAGTGCATATCAATCCACCACCATCATATTGGAAGACATTCCAGTAGTCCGCGAGTTCCCTGACGTGTTCCCAGATGATTTACCGGGGATGCCGCCCGACCGAGAGGTGGAGTTCAAGATTGAACTTGCACCGGGAACTATGCCAATATCCCGAAGGCCGTACAAGATGGCGCCCAAGGAATTGGCTGAACTGAAGACACAGTTAGCGGACCTGCTGGAGAAGGGTTTTATTAGGCCGAGCTCCTTTCCATGGGGCTGTTCGACACTATTTGTGAAGAAGAAAGACGAGACGTTGCGGCTTTGCATGGACAATGGTCCACTAAATTCCGTAACTGTAAAAGTCCCAAAAATGTATATGGATAAAAACCGAGGTTTAAATTCATATGTGTGGAAAAGGCATGAAAAATGGGACTTGCTAAAATTTTTCTTCTTGCAAAGTGATACATGGATGACCATCCAAAAATGAGGTTCACATTTTTATTTGGAAGTGTTGAACCAATAAGGATTTAAATACCTTATTGCATGAAAGTTTAAAAATCAGATTTTTAATTCAAATTCACACAAATGGTGGCCCAAAACTTTGAATAAACCATGCAGCCATATATTTGGAAATTGTGGAAAAAGTTGATGACAAACTTTTCATTTTTAGGTTGGGCTCCAAAAAGGAATTATGGAAGCATTTTCAAAACTCCAACCAAATTCAAATTGCTATGCAAATTCAAACTGAATTTGGTGAATTCAAATTTTAGCCCACCTTTCAAACTCAGAATTGTGGAGTTTGGGAGGATTAACTTGAGAAGATTTTTTGGAGAGGAGAGAAGTGGGGGAAACACATGTCATAGAGTTGGATTAGTGACTTGCACACAAAGCAATTGAGGTAAAGGGTCTCTATTTTTCCACTCCACTGAAGACCTTCAGTTTCAGTTGAAGCACCGAGGGGCTCTCACCCGTGTGCCACCGAGGACTCAACGGCGCCACCTCCTACTCTTTGCTCCCCGCGCTGGAGACCGATTGATTGCCCCCCCCCCTCGTGCCTCGGCGTGATCACTTCCCCTCTGACCGAAGCAAAGTCCATTTGCCTTCTCCTCGCGAGGGACACCGAACCGAGCCCCCTTCTACCCTCCACTCTTCGGCGTGATCGGGAAACCGAAGAAATTCGCGCCATTCCCCTCCTCAGAGCTGCTAGACAACACCACGAGCTCAGCCTCCACTTCCCTGACACCCAAACCACTGAGCTCTGGCCTCCCTTGCCCTAAAACAGTTTCATCCGCGGCAACCTAACTCGAAAAGGTGATTGGGCGCTCGTGGACAGCTCTCCACAGGAACTTTCACGGCAGAGCAAGAGCGGCAAAGGAAGCGCACGGCCGCCGTTCTGCTCTCACCCAAATCTCAAGCCACGCCGTGAAGCATCGACGGCGAATTTCGAGATTTTGCTCTGGCGGGTGCAAACCGAACGTCCGGTATGAAACCTTCAAATTCCCCCTCTCTGATCCTCTATAGGTCATCAAATCTTGCACACAGAAGCTGTACTAGCCGGCGGTCAGGTTTCCTTTAGAATCCTTCGCATGAAAACACCTCGGAGCGACGTATTCCGAGCTCTACCGAGGGTGTTCTTCCTGGAACAAATCAAGCACACGGTGACAACCTATTTGCCGCCATTTCTGAGCCAGTTCAAGGCCTTGCCAAGCTTGGCGATCATCCACTGGTGCTGTACAGCTAAGTGGTCGAGCTTTTGGCGGGCTAGGAACCCCGGCCGACGATGCCGAAGTTCAACCGAGGCCGCCACACGTCGCCAACCGTGTTCTGAGCATCGTCAGCCCCAGGACACCTCATGGTCATGTTCCCCGGCCTCAATAACGCCCTGGCGGCGAGTTTTATCTTGGGGGATGGCCGGCAGCGGTGATCCGGTGAGCATCAGTTTGCTCTGGCGAGGGCAGTCGGCGCGTGCGCGAGGAAACCACAGGAGGTAGAAGAAGGGGTCGGGCCCGGCTGTCAGCGGCTCGATTTTTAAATCTGGGATCGGCTGTGGCCTGGATCTGGTCTGCTGGTGCACTGAGAACCCTGTGATCCCAGTGTGGTTTCAATTCTATTGGCTGGGATTTAAATAGCGGGCCCAGTTGAAATTCAACAGGGAAAATAATTCCAGAGTGTGCCACAAGTTTGGAAATTCATATATCTGTCTACAAACCTCCAAATTGAGTGATTCCAATTGGGTTGGATTCATTTTGCAGATATCTATCTAGATATGAACTCAAATTTGTATGAAAGTCAATATTGTATTCTGGAAAATTCTTTGAAGGTTTTCTGAAAAAGAATTATTGAGTGAGTTTGGTTTGTCCAAAAATCCTCAAATTTTGCCAGAATATTCTTTAGCATATTGCTGACCTTCTAGCAAATTTTCAGCTCATTTGACGATCATTTGAGTAGGATGTGCTAAATACAATCTGCTATGTTCATAAGGGTCCAGAAACATTTTCAGAAAACGTTTTCCACTTGTAAAATCTATTCTGGGCAATACATAGCTCCAAAAATCATAGGACAATTTAGGCAAGCTCTCTGAGACATACTTGAAATTGTAGTTCACTTAATTGGGCATGAAAATGCAAATTCCTTCAGAATTAATTCTTTTGAGTAGAAATGCTTAAAGAATTGTTCTGGAAGAACTACTCAAGTAAAATGTCTGAATTTTGGATCAAATTACTTTCATGTGACCATACACTCACATGTAAATTATCAGCTCAATTTGAGCCTTAGAACTCCCTGTTCTTATTCTCCATACTTATGTATATGTAGAAATACAGAAGAGACATTGTGAGAATTATGGAGAACACAATTTGACTCCACATTAGCTGCAATTTGGCAAGCTAAATCCCTAGGTAGTATAGAACCTGCTGTAAAAGTTTTGAGGCCATTGGAGTTCTTGTTCTTCAGTTGCATCCAATTCTTTTCAGCTCATCTATTATGTTCATTAGGGAAAGTAGTTCTTTGCACAATAGAGGCAAACCATGCCATTCTTGGCTTTTCACACAACCTCTGTTCCTACGAAATCCATTCTATAATTCTTTCCGTTGCATTCTATAAAACCTGTGCATATACATTTCAATAGGAATCACGACGAAGGGGATTCAAAGGAGCGATTCATTGAAGTGGATCAAGCTCCGGAGAATCAAGGGTTGATCAACCAAGCTCACTAACTGATTATATACGACTACCCTGCAAAACAGGCAAGCTCCGGTTTGCATTTAGCAGCCTTTAAGTTTTTACTTTGTATTCACTTTCGGTTAATATATGAAATGTGCATTAGGTCTAGTGTTTGATACTCCTCTTGCATAACCAAATGAACCCATGGAGTATTGGGTAGGTGTCTTTCACCGTGTAGAACTTCCATGCTTAAGTAAGGTTCGGTACAAGTCGAGTGGTGAGATGCTACTCGCATGTTCAGGAACAACAGGGGCATATGGGATTGGTTCAAAAATGAATTAGCAAGTTAAAGTTGAGACCGGAAGGTTGTAGGGGCAGCAGGACATAGGGGCCTGGATGCTATAGACCTGTCCGTGTCGGTCAAGGACCGATTCGTATGCGGCCCTGTTGAACAAGTTTGAGTTGTGTACCGGACTCATGCTGGATATATGAGACCCAGTAAACCGATGTACCTCGGGAAGCTTGCGTTGAGCCTTTTTGGGTCGCCTCAGGCGAGACGGCCGGTGTGCAGTATGTGGGTAACATTCTCATGACATCTCATGTCAGTAGGTGCACGATGAGAGTGGCTACTGTATGGGCCGACTTGATCGATTCAACAGGGGTGAAACGGGAGAAAGGCTGCCACGTACGACATCAGTGATGGTTGCTGTAGGCAACGTCAAGTACGGGCGTACGTGCCGTGTAGTCCGTGTGTTATTGATTCAAATCACCGTCGCTTGCGGGATGGACCGAGCATACTTGTTCTCACAGTCGTGACGTAGTAAGAACTTGCACGAGAAAAGAACTAATCACATTTGTTTGAAGTTATACTATCTTTTTGATGTATCTTTGGTGAATAGCTAGTACAAACTCGATACTTTTATGCCGTGAGCAAATTACATCGGGGGAAAGCGTTTCTTGTTTGATTGTGGACTCCCGATGTGGCCTGCCCAAGGTTACTAAAATTGATGCAAATAATACCTGAAAGTAAGGATTCACTTGTAGGCGAGTTGAATTATGCATTATTCCATCCTACTTTAAGTTCATAACCTCATATAGAGTTTCATGCCTAGGGTGACGGTTAAGTCGTGCTGAGCGTTATGCTCACGGATGCTATCCGAGTTGTTTTACAGGATTGACTTCATGCTTATGAAGGGATGCCGATGAGACTCGGGAACCTCAGAGTGGTTACTCAAGAGCATCCTCGCCGCTGCGGTTAGTCTTCGTGTTGCTAGTAAGAAACGTCCGCGGGCTGGACTGTTTCTTTGTTACTAAGTTAGGAATGAGTCGTGAGAGTTATAGTCTTCCACTGTAGCTTATTTTGAGATAAGTATTTGTAAAAAACTTTTGTATGCTTCCGCAAATGATTTATGTAATGTGATGTGTTTTTCTCGACCCGTGTTTTGTTAGGTGCCACATATCACGGCACCACCCGATGAGGTCCTGGCGGGGCGTCGCTTGGCAGCGGGTCCCCAGCAGTAACCATCAAGAACAAGTACCCGTTGCCATGGATCGACATGTTGTTTGATCAGTTGGTCGAAGCAAAGATCTTTTCCAAGATGGACATAAGATCTGGGTACCATCAGATTAAGATACGGGCTGAGGATATTCCGAAGACGGCGTTCTCAACGAGGTACAGACTTTATGTCCTTCGGCCTCACCAATGCTCCAGCTCACTTCATGTACTTGATGAACTCGGTATTCATGCCGGAGCTGAACAAGTTTGGTGTGGTCTTCATTGACGACATATTGGTATATTCCAAGTCGGAGGAAGAACACACGAAGCATCTGCGTATAGTCTTGCAACGGCTGCGGGATCACCAACTATACGCAAAATTCAGCTAGTGCAAGTTCTGGATATCGCAAGTGCCTTTTCTTGGGCATATTATCTCAGCGGTCGGCATCACTGTAGACCTGAGTAAAATCACACAAGTGCTGAATTAGAAGTCCCCGAGAACTGTTCACGAGGTACGGAGTTTCCTCGGACTCGCGGGATATTATCGGAGGTTCATTATGAGCTTCTCAAAGATTGCAAAGCCTATGACTTAGCTGCTGAAGAAGGCTACCAAATATGTTTGGATTCCAGCATGTGAAGCAGCGTTCAAGGCATTAGTGAAGCACCTGACATCAGCACTGGTTTTGGCGCAGCCAGACACAACAAAACAGTTCGGTGTGTACTGTGATGCATCCGGCATCGGGCTCGGATGTGTGCTGATGCAAGACCGAAGGGTGATCACGTATGGATCACGGCAACTCAGAAACAATGAGCAGAATTATCTAACTCATGACTTAGAGCTCACTGCCGTGATACTCGCACTTAAAATGTGGAGGCACTACCTACTCGGTAACCTCGTGCATTTATATACCGACCACAAGAGCCTCAAGTACATATTCACTCAGAAATAGCTGAACATGAGGCAGCGAAGATGGTTAGAGTTGATAAAGGATTACGAAATAGAGATCTATTATCACCTCGGCAATTAAAACATAGTGGCAGATGCGCTGAGTCGCAAGTCACACGTCAACAATCTGACCATCATACCGTTGAAAGAGAGCGAGCCACCATTGCATGTGATTCCACATGGAGCTCTCTACAACTTAGCTTTGATCCCCACCTTCCGTGAAGAAATAGCGGCAGCTCAGAAACATGACAAGGGCATGTCACATTTGCAGAGACGTGTAGAAAGTGGGGACCTGAAATGTTTCCGGAAAGACGGAGACGGCGTCCTATGGTTCAAGGACCGGATTATCGTACCCCGTAACCCGGAGTTACGGAAGAAAATATTTGATGAGGCTCACTTGTCAAAGTTTTCTATTCACCCCGGCAGCAACAAAATGTATCAAGAACTCAGAAACAAGTTTTGGTGGACACGAATGGAGCGGGAGATCGCAAAATACGTGTCCGAGTGTGATGCATGTCGAAGGGTGAAGGCAGACCACATGAGAAAACCGGGACTGCTACAACCACTGGGCGTTCCTGCCTTGAAGTGGGAAGATGTGAGCATGGACTTCATCATCGGTTTACCCACCACATTTCAGAAGCATGATTCTGTGTGGGTGATCGTCGATCGGCTCACCAAAGTTGCCCATTTTATCCTGGTCAACACCAACTACAACGCCAAGAAGTATGCTGAATTGTACATCTCACGGATCTTATGCTTGTACGGCGTACCCCGCACCATCATACCGGATCGGGGCACTTTATTTGTGTCTCGTTTTTGGGAGCAGCTACATGCTTCGTTGGCGACGAAACCGATCCGTAGTTCAGCATACCACACGCAGACGGATGGGCAAATCGAGCGGGTAAATCAAATTTTAGAATATATGTTACGAGCTTGTGCTATCAACCATGGTAAAAATTGGGATGATCACTTACCGTTAGCTGAGTTCTCGTACAACAATGGGTACCAAGCCAGCATCAAGATGGCGCCTTACGAGGTGCTATACGGGAGAAAATGCCGCACACCACTGAATTGGTGTGAGTCTGGCGAAAGGGTCACCTTCGGGGTTGATCTTGTCAACAATACGGAGGAAAAGGTTTTGCTGATTCAAGCGAACCTAAAAGCTGCCCAATCCCGCAAAAAACAGTATGCAGATCGGAGAAGACGCCCTTTACAATTCGAAGTTGGGGATTACATGTATCTACGTGTGTCTCCAATGAAGGGCGTGAACAGATTCGGGGTGAGAGGAAAGTTGGCACCCCGATTCATCGGTCCATTCCATATTACTGAAAGATGTGGATCAGTAGCATACCGGCTGGAATTACTAGAAACACTTTCCAGTGTGCGCGACGTCTTTCACATTTCTCAGCTGAGGAAGTGTCTTAAGCTATCAACTACCATTCAGCTGGGGGATATTGAAGAACTGAAACCGGATCTCACGTATCGGGAGGAACCGGTTCAGATAATTGATGAAAAGGCCGGAACTACACGCAACCGTACGTTGTGGTTCTACAAAGTTCTATGGAGTAATCACTCCGTAGATGAAGCGACATGGGAGATCGAAGGATTTCTTCGCGCTAACTACCCCGACTTTTTCACGTCGCACATACGGTAATTCCCCCCCCCCCCCGTCCTCTCTCTCATTTTCACCTTATAATCTCGGGACGAGATTCTTTTAAGGGGGAGGAATGTAAGGGCCTAAGTTTTTGCACACATCCAAAGTGTTCATCACACCACACACACCTCATTTGAGGACAACTTATGAACACATTTGAAGAGCAAGTAACCACAATCAATATGGTCATTAGAGGATGAACTCACAAAATGCAAAAGTGGTATTTCCCACATGCATCATATAGGGGCTGAGCATATGAAAAACTCCTACAGCTCGCTAGGAATTCTCATGCCAAATTTCACCCAAATCCAAAACCTTTTTGAGGTAATTTTGTGTATAATTGGAAAGAGGCTAGTTTGAACTCAGATTCAAATTCAAACTCCTTTCATCACATGAATTCAAAAGTGGGATTCATATTCACACTCAGCGCATTTTTGTGAGCTCACACACCAATTTTCACTCCATTTGGAATTGGTCTTGACATGAGCCAATTTTAGCAAATTCAAATTCAATTTGAATTTCAAACTGCATATGTGCTGTAAATGTATTCAAACACTTCACAAATTGAATTCTATCAAGTTCAAATGGGCATTTGGTAGATAATTCAAATTTCAAAGAGTATTAATGGAACTACTGTTTAGAGCAGTGGGAGAAAGTTAATTTCAGAGGTTAAAATGGAAGTGGGACCCACTGTCAGTGTGCGATAGCCGAGTGAACCGACTCCACCTCTGTTCACTCGGTTTCTCGGGCGCGACCGAACAGATGCCACAGCGAGGGCAGCTTGCCAGAAGCTGATTGCCGCCTCAGGCAACCGAGTCGCCCCTCTGCCCTCTTATCTTCGCGCCCAAGCCTCTACAGACTGATCTCACCGGTGTACCGACACTCTCCCGCACAGAAAACGCGCTGCACGTCGCCGCACACCCGAGAACCACCATCTCGCCGTCGACCGGCCAAACCTGTCCCTCCCACTGTGAGCTGAGGCCAAAAACGGCGCCGCCGACCTTTGCTCGACGTGTTCCAACCCTCAACTGCTCGTGATCAGCTTCCCTCAAACTTTTCCGAGCCCATCTTCCATTTTCCGATTCCCTCCGAAGCGCCTACGACTTGACACCGTCGCCCAGGTAGCTCCAAGCTTCTCTGGCACAGCCAACTGGTCTCTGAGGTTAGCATCGAGGTCTAGTAGTTGTCCCCGAGCTCCCTAGCTCCGGTTAGCCGGAATTTCATTTTTCCTGACGATCGTCGTATAGAACACTAAGAACCAAAACTAGAAATTCATCTCGATCACTTGATCACTAGAAATCCTGGTCGAGCTGAAGCTAGAGTGGAACCTCATGGTTACCTCAGCCAAATCCAAGCGACGATGACCAATCCAGTGAGCGGAGCACCGTATTTTGGCCACTGCCTGTGAAAACGTCTCGGGTCGCCGGTGAAGTCTACTTTTCCGGCGATCTCCGGCCTAGAGGAGGGCAGGGTTAGCTTCCCCATCCCCAGTGGTGCTTTGCGACCTGTTGGTTGATCGTTTTCACCACCGAGATGAGCTAGCACCGTCGGACCCGAGCTTGATTCTGCAGCCACCGTCGCCGATTACGTTTCCGGCGATGTCGAGGCGCAAGGAGTTGTCCGGCGTGTGCGCCGTGCTCCAAGGGTCACGTAGGAAGCAAACGTGTCGAGAATTAGGCAGTAACAGCCGAGAATGAGCCGCGCCATCGTTGCAGTGCGTCGTGCACTCGGGCGCTGGCGGGAGGTTGAAGAAGACACTGTGTGTGGGACCCACGTGCAGTGTTTTAAACATTTCCCCGATTTTCAGATTTAGTTCAACTTCAAACCCACATAACATTTGCAAGGAAACTCCAAATCCAGTGAACCAAATTTTGTTGGATTCATCTCTCTGACTACTTTCCAACAAATCTAGTTTCACTTTGTGAAAATCATTATTTCTCCCGAATTAATTCTTCAAATTTTAAACTGTTTAGAATTTTAACTGGAGAACCCTTGGGTGGAAACTTCTGAAATTTGGCAAGGATGTTCACCATAATACCTGGAGCTACCATAAAAATTTCAGAACCATTTGAGCTCATTTGATCCACCTAATGGTTTGATTAATAAAACTGTTCCAGAGAAAATGGAAAATGTCCAGAAACATTTTCAGATTTTCCCTGAAATTGTGAAGCTCATATCTTTAGCTAGGAACCTTCAAATTAAGTGAAACCAACTCCATCAGAACACTCTGAAAATCTAGTTTTCATAAAGTCATGGCTTACTCCATGAAAATCCCTAGAACACCCTAAGAGCTCCAACTAAGGCCAAGTACACAATTACTTGTGGAGAGCTCAATTGAGCTTTGCTGCAAATGAATTTTGGCCAATTCTCTGTTTAGGTTGTATCTAAACCACAGTAAAAATTTCAGAGTCATTGGGCATGTCTAGTAAGACTTATAGTCTTCACAAATTCAACTTCAATTCCAATGCATTCAAATTGATACATATATGTATTTATCTCACGTATTCACTAAGGTTGAGGAGGAGCCCGAAGTCTTAGACTTCATCACTCCAGAGGAACAGCTAGCCTACGACCGACAGCAGCAAGGCAAGCTCCGGTTTGCATTAGCCTTTTTATTGATTTTACTGTTTTGAGAACTTACTTTGAGCACTCACTGCAATTTTGCGTTAGAGTCTTGTTTGCAAACCCAAATGCATAGCCAAGAAAACCCTAGGTTGGGCTTAAGTTTTTAAACCTTGATGAGCTACTGCAATGCTAAGATAGTGTAGGATTAGGTACAAGTCGAGTAGTTGGAACTGCTCGCGAGAATAGGCTAGAGTCACACTACTTGGGTAAAGATACCAAATGAAACACATGGCAATAAAAATGAGACCGAGTGGAGAGTAAGGGCAGCAGGATGTTGGGGCCTGGGTGCCATAGCTCCGCTTGCGTCGGTTAAGGACCGAGCCGTGTGCGGACCTGTTGAACAAGCTAGAACAGTACCGAAGACCTACCGGATATATGTGAACCGGGAAACCGATGAAATTCGGGTAGCTGGGTGTTGAGGCATTGCTTGTCACCCAGAGGGTAGGTTGAGAACTTGAGGTGTAAATCGGCTGGCGGCACTGTGGATCCGCGTTCAGAGACCTCTTGCTCGGGACAATAGGATCGGTTCAACATTTGGCTGACGGATGAAAGGTGGTTGCGTACGACGTCCGTGATGGTTGCTGTAGGCAACATCGAGTACGGTCGTACGTGACGGGTTATTTGGGTAACCCTGCAGGTGTAAATTGATTATAATTGCCGTCCCTCGTGGTCAGTGAGTACCACTTGTTCACTGTACCATGACGTAGAAAGAACAGACTAGAGTCATGTAAAAGTTGCTGATTGAAAGCGATACCTTGATTGTTAATGACTTGCTGTAGTTTAGAGCGAATTAAAGTTTTTCTCAACCTTGGGCAAAGTACATGAGAGAAATGCGTTTCTTGTTTGATTGCGGCTTTCTCATGTGCCTTAGCGTGAGGTTCTCCACAACGTAGCCTTGGGCCCCAGTGTCAGAATTTAAACATTTCCCAAATTAAACTGAAGTCCAGATTTTGTTTAAAATTTAGTAGCTCATAACTTTTGCTAGGAAACTCCAAATTAGATGATTCAAACTGGTTTGGATTCATATTGAAAAACGCTATCCATATGTGCAACCAAATTTGTATGAAACTTAATAATTAATTCTGGATAATTCTTTGAAGCTTTTCAGTAAAAGAATTATTGAGGGAGTTTGGTTCATCCAAAAATCCCCAAATTTTGCCAGAATGTTATTTAGAATATTATTGAACTCCTGTTAAATGTTCAGATCATTTGAAGTTGATTTGAGTAAAACAATTCAGAAGACAAACTGCTGTATTAAAAAAGTCCAGAAACATTTTCAGAGAGGGCTTCCACTTTGTAAAGTCATTTCTGGGCAATTTTTAGCTCCAAAAATCCTAGCGAAATTCATGCATACTCTCTGAACTATAATTGGGATTTTAATTCACTTAGTTTTGCATGAACATGGATGTTACTTTAGAATTAATCCCTTTTAGCCTAAATTCATATTACTACGGGTATGTACCTTGAGGGAGCTTGCTGTTCGGGTCGATGGTACCGCGTTCGGTGTGGATGAACTTGGGAAAGGTGTCTGCATGCAACATCGGTCGAGGTTGCTGCCGGAACTGGGAGATGGATGTACATGTCATGCAGTCCCGGCGTGTCTAGGTTCGAATCACCGTTGCTTGCGGTTATATGAGCATACTTGGACACTGAGTCTTAACGTAGTAAGAAGTGAAGTGAATTACTATGAATTGATAAGGCTTGTGCTTTAAATTGTCCTGCAACCATGTTTGAATTAGAGATAGTGCAAATTAAGTTTACTTCACCTTGTGCGATAAACATCATAACGAAGCGTTTCTTGTTTGATTATGGAGTTGCGATGCTGCTCGGCTCAAGGTCTTTAAAATGAGGCTATAAATCTAGAAGTAAGGATCAACTGTAGGCGAGTCCTTTATGCAAATTTCAGCTACCATATTCAATCCTTCGTGCATGTAGAGTTTCCAGTTTAGAGGAGACGGATCAGTCTTGCTCAGCCTATGTGCTCACGCTTGCTATATGAGTGGTTTTGCAGGTTAACAATCTATGCTTATGAATAGGGTGTCCGATGAGACTCAGAGCCATCCAAGTCATTTAACTCATGGAGAGCCCTGCCACTGCCGTATGACTTTATATTGCTAGCGAGAAGAGTCTGTGGGCTGGACATCTTCTCAAGTGCTTAGTTTAGATATGATACGTGAGTGTGTTAGTTTTCTGCTTTAGTTTATTTGATGTAAATTATTTACAAAGAATACTTGTAAGCTTCCGAATTTGTTTTACGTAATATGAGTTCCTTATATGTGTGCTGTTGGATGCCACATCGCAGGGCACCACCCAATGCGATTCCCTGGACAGTGTGCGACCCCGTAAGGAGGTGGCTGCGACAGCATGGTATCAGAGCCGCATTGGGAATAGCACATGGAATAACAATCGTTTTACGACAAGAACTTAGGATACAGTGAGAAAACGGTACTAGCCCCACATAAGGACTACTATATCAGCATAATAAGAAGGTGGCAAGCTAACTTATGTGTCTATGTCAGAAAATCATGCATCTCGGCACTTTCTATGTCTTGGAGGTGCATGTACGCACTGTCCACCAGTGCGCGCAAGCTGAAGGGTGGTGCCCCATGGGTAGCTGGTAACCCGGCCCGCTCATATGTTCTCTACGACTCTTCATGTTGTTTGGAGTATGTGAGCAACGCTAGTCCCTGGCGTGCTGCGGGCAAGTAGGTGGATACCCCGTCACGTGGTTGGTAACGTGAACACGTAGTTCAAGGCATGTTTGGCTTGAGAACGCCCGTGTGACTGACGACAGACGGGCGTATGAAACTGTTATGGAGCCGGGTTCAGTGTGAAGCTGAACCTGATGATTGTGTGTTTTGTTATAGGTACACTAACCATGAAAACGTATTACGAGTAGAACATGTTTGCGAGTGACCGTCTTAGTGCCACCTACGGATACGGATATGCCGGTATATTCCAGTTAGGATTTTCTTTTGTGAGGCAACGTAGTACCGACATCTCTCTTACGGTGCATCGACACCGTACTAAACTTAATAACCTATTCACTATGAAGAAAGGACTTATGAACTAACTTTCAACTAAAAATGGAAGTTTTGAATAAAATATTATTTACTGAGATCTTATTTTGAACTAATATTCAAACAAGAGAAGTGGTAGGCTTCAAAAGTTTCAAAAACAGAGTGCTCTGTTTCTGGCAGAAATTCTTGCTGGACTTTTGATGGAGCATAACTCTATGTAGATTTACCCAATTGATGTGTATGATATAGTTATGGAAAGGTTTTCAAGTGCTGTAGAACTTCTCTGTAGACCTCCAGAGCAAAATCACACGCCAAATTGGTGGAATGTCCAGTTGAAGGCAAACTGTCCAGAACCAGGACAGAAGCAAAATCTCTCTGGACAATTATGTATTTTAGCAATAACTCTCTGTAGAGAAATCCTTAAGGGTTCTATGATACACCGTTGGAAATTTTATGAGATATGCAACAATGTTGTAGTTCAAAGTTTATTCAGATTAATATTGTATTTTCAGATACAACTGTGATAAAAAATAGCCACATTCAAAGCAGATGCTGGCAAATTTTATCCAGGAATTCTGTCAACTTTGGATGACCATAAAATTTGATCCAGAAATTATCTGGAGGCATATGAATACTCGTTGGAAATATATCGATGTTAGCTTTAACTTTTGTATTCAACTTGAGTTATGAAAATGCTGTTAACAGGATAAAAATCTGGATTTAGTGCATAAAGGTCTCTTCTGTACCGAAAAGAGGACTGGGTTATGCCTACTTTATGGATTTGTGTAAAGATGAATGTTGTTACTGCTTTCATAAAGTTTTGACATATTCATGTTTTCTGAATGTGGCCTAGAGGGGGGGTGAATAGGCCTTATAGAGTTTCCTGCACACTTAAAGTAGTTGTCAAAAACTTGATTGACCGGACTAGTCCGGTTGTGTGAGCGGACTAGTCCGGTGTGCCTGGAGTGTGTAGATTGTATAAGTGTTGTGCAGGAGCATTAACTTGTTTAGCAGCGGAAATAAGAACAACAGTTATCCTATTTTGATTTTACAATGTGAGGTGTGATTATGCCCGTGAATGAGACTTAGCAACTCAAATTATGAAGTTTAGCAACTAGATGTTCTATTCAACAAAATTAAGAAGGCAAGAGAGACTCAAATTTTACCGAGGTTCGATCTCACCAAGAGATCTACGTCCTCGTTGAGGAAGCTCACACAGAGCCGGGTCTCTAACCCTTTCCCTCTTCAAGTCACCACACAAGGCCGACTTGACTCCACTAGCACGGGTAATCACTGAGTTTGTGGGGCAACCTCACACGTTGAGGGCTCCCACAAGAATTACAATGAGAAAGCGATCAAATACACTCAAAAGAATTACAATGCAGAATATGAGTGTAGAGAGATCAAACCCCAAAAGCTCACAACGAAGGAACGGCGATCTCCCAATCCCAAATCCATGTGTTTGAATGATTTTCACCTTTTTTTACCTTAGATGTGTGGGGACATGTGTTTTTGGGCTCTTGGAACAGGTGGCGGCGCTAGGGTTTTTTTTAAGCAGTATGAGTCGTGTCCTTCTTCTTTGAAGGCCGTGGATCACCAATTTATATGGTTTCCAAAAAGTTATCGTTGTAAAACCTAATACCGGACTAGTCTGGTATATGATCGGACTTGTCCGGTCTACTTCCAGTGGGTTAACCGGACTAGTCCTGTTTAAAACCGTACTTGTCCGGTGCTATGTGAAGTGGGGTTCCAGAAAGTTTAGCGGACTAATCCTGTCGCATGGATGGACTAGTCTGCAGTCCTCTAAAGAAGACAACAGAAACATGAGCGGACTAGTCCGGTCTAAAACCGGACTTGTCCGGTTGCATTCCAGTAAGCTGACCGGACTAGTCCGTTCATGGACCGGACTAGTCCGGTGTCCAGTGGATTTTAGTTGATTTTTAAACCCCTTACCCTTACGCAAAGTCATGAGCTCTTGGGATGTGTCTCTCACACACACCCTATACATTTACATCTACTTTGCTCTTCTAAATTCCACTAAAGTCTTCCTTTTCGGGCACCACTCTATTTTTCACCTTTTTGTGTGCACTGAGCTAGTTCACTTTGTTTGTCCTGCAATCATTTTGTTAGGATCTCATATGCTTGTCATCAATTCTCCAAAACCCACAAGGGATACTCTAGATGCACTTTCAATCTCCCCCTTTTTGGTGATTGATGACAACCATTTGAGATTTCACAATTAAGAGGAAAAAAATTGATTTTTCATAAAGTGTGCATATATGAGAGTAACGAATGACTGACAAGAAAAACTTCTCTCATACACGCACGCCATATGGTGGGGTGACTAACAAAGTGTGTGATCAACAAAAGATAACAACGCATCACAATATTATGAAGCATCACACATAAGGTAAATAGTCAAATTACAATAGTTTTAAAAATAAGTACAAGTCCTCGATCATAGGTCCTTAATGACTTTATCCTAGATAATCTCTCCCCCTTTGGCATCAAGGCACCAAAAAGGGAAAATTCGAGTGGAATCACTCATCGCCGTTCCCACTTTCACTCTCAGTCCTATCTTCATCTTCCTCTTCATCATCTTGACCATGTAGGGGGTTAGCAGCTGAACCACCACCAAACCCAAGGGAGCTCAACTCTTGGTCAGTGAGGGTTGGCATTTCAGTGAAGTCTTCAGCTGAGTCCTCAGAAACCTCAAGTGACCCTTGTGGCTCAATTTCCAGTTTGGCACAGATGGCTTGGATGTTGGCTTTTACATATCTTTGATGCTTCTTCCTGGCCAATCTCTCTTCATGTTGCTTAACTTCAACTTTGCGGCAAGAGGCAAAGATAGAAGATAGCATCTTGAAGATGCCACTTGAGGATTCCCGAGTAGAGGAGGTTGCATGAGTGGTAGCTGCAGCCTCAGATCTTGGCTCCTCTTGAGCTCTCTTGGATCTTCTTTCTTCTCCAGGTGAGGCAGGAGAAGAAGGAGCAGAATATATAGTGGGCTTTTGGGGCCTAAGTCTAGTGTGAGGCACATCCTTTACGAACTCCAGTCCTGTCACTTTCTCAATCATGAACATTATGTAGGGTGCATAGCCGCAAGACCGGATGGGATTGATAGAGATATTGACAATGTCATTGTAGATGTACTCAAACACATTAAATTTCCTCTTCTTGCTTATGATCTTCATCAAGGTTCTGAGGGTGCCCTGACAAGTCCCTGCATCTCCCTCTTTGGGAGCTATAGTCTTCCTCAATATCCGATTGTGGACTACAAAGAAGGGCTTCATGTATTTGGTGGTGGGAGGCTTGAATGGCATCCGTGTATCATAGAGAAAGTCCAGCTGATCTTTCTTCAGTGGTTTCAGGTTATGAATCACAAGTTCATTGTCTAAGGTGTCCTCAAGATAAAGGATCCTTGCAAATTCTTCATATGTGACACTGTACTGAGACCCATGTGTCATCCAAACCATCCTGTCTTTGTCATCACGAGCGAAGTAGAGAGTGGAGTAGAATTGCGTGATTACTTCATCATTCCAGTCACACTGGAAGGAGAATAGTTCTTTTAGTCCATGAAGCTCGAGGGCTGTCACAACCTCCTGATAATCTTGACATCTCTTGGACTGAAGATAATCAATATCAACCCACTGACTTCTGACAACGGGATGCTTCATCTTCCGATACACATGTTCGTAGTAATCAGCATGAAAATTACTCCAAAGTCTTGTGTCAGCTGACTCTCTGGGCTGATTATACACTTCTGCTTTTCTGAAATTGTCAGCTAGTTCACCCCCTTTTCCAGTGTAATCATTATCTGAAGGTTGCCTGTTGCGATGAACGGGATTTTTCATTTTCAGAGGCCCAATGGGGCCACTAGCCAGCCCCTTCCCTTTATTGAGAGTCCTCTTAGGTCCTGAGGAGCTCTCGGCCATAGCCTTCCCTCGAGGCTTCTTCACAATTACTTTCCTCTTCTTAGGCAAATTTTCGTCGGAAGGTGAAGAGTGGACATTGACATCATGTCTTTTCTTCATCACTCCCTCCTTGGCTCTCCTCACTCTTTCACGTTGAACCTCTTCGTCAAGGTGAAAAGAGCCATCATCTGAGCCTGAAGACATGGTGCCTGATAAGGAGTTCAAGGATTAGATGCGAATGGACCCATTATCGACTTCAAATGGGAATGTAGGGGTTCAACTGTCAGAGACCGGACTTGTCCGGTTTCAGAGTGCGGACTTGTCCAGTGGACCGGACTTGTCCGCATCTGTGCGCCGGACTAGTCCGTCCTGGCATAAGAACCCTAATGTTTCATTTGAATCAAATCTCCTATCTAAGGACACAAAGGCAGGAAAGTGGTAGGAATGCATCTATTGAGGCAATGTACATCCTTTTGAAATCAAAGGAAACTAGCTAGAACTAGAAAAGTTGAGATTTTGGTTTTAGGGGGGAATTTACCAAGATTTGAAGATTCGCGTTGAAGGAGCAAGAATCTATCTGGATGAGTTCGGAGAGTAGAATCCACTCGTCGAGGAGAGGCTTTTTCACGGAGAAAACTGCGAGTTTGAGGGCTCAACTCGAAAGTCACTTTGGGAGCTAGGGTTTAGGAGAGGGGGTGAGACAAAGTGCTTATGAGTGGAGAGGGAGGGGTTTGGTCCGGCCAACTGCTTCTATATGCGACTGACCGGACTAGTCTGGTCAT
Organism: Neostapfia colusana; assembly: GCA_030760725.1. NCBI lineage: Eukaryota > Viridiplantae > Streptophyta > Magnoliopsida > Poales > Poaceae > Neostapfia > Neostapfia colusana. Next base: position 58,840,556 of record JASWHV010000014.1, on the reverse strand, counting down.
GGTAGCGGACTAGTCCGGTGCCCCTGAATAAACCTAATTGTGTCGTCTGTCCGGACTAGTCCGGTCGACAACCGGACAAGCCCGGTTCCAACAGACTTGATGCAGATAGTAGAGTTTAGAGGTGATCCAAGGACACTAATTTTTGCAAATAATCTTGGTAATTACGACCAGTAGGCAAGCAACAATCAAACAATGGTCATATTTTGCAAGATTTCTTCATTAAAATAGTTATCTTAGAAGAAAAAGAGATGAGGAGCGGTTTTTACAATAAAATGTAACATTTGAGGTTGCAACCAGGTATGCAACATTTCAACCCACATTTCGAGAGTCAAAAATGTTAAGTTCATTTCTTATCTCACAAAACCTTTTCTCATCTAATGGTTTGGTAAAAATATCTGCTAGTTGTTTTTCAGTTCTAACATGTGAAATTTCAATGTCACCTTTTAATGAGTGATCTCTAAGAAAGTGATGACGAATATCTATGTGCTTAATTCTTGAGTGCTCTACTTGGTTGTGTGCAATTTTTATCGCACTTTCATTATCACATAGAAGCGGAATATGATTTAGATTGTAGCCATAGCCTCTAAGAGTCTGTCGCATCCAAAGTAGTTGTGCACAACAACTACCTGCTGCAACATACTCTGCTTCCGCTGTTGAAAGAGCAATAGAGTTTTGCTTTTTAGATGACCAAGAAACTAGGGATCTGCCAAGAAATTGACAAGTCCCTGAAGTGCTCTTTCCATCGACTTTGCATCCTGCATAGTCGGCATCGGAATAACCTATCAAGTTAAACTTGGATCCTTTGGGATACCAAAGGCCCAAATTTGGTGTGTGCACAAGATACCTTAGGATTCTATTTACAGCAATTAAGTGACACTCTTTAGGTGCGGCTTGAAACATTGCACACATGCATACGCTAAGCATAATTTCTGGCTTAGATGCACATAAGTAAAGTAAGGAGCCGATCATTGACCTATATACCTTTTGGTCCACATTTGGACCTTCTTCATTGAGATCGAGATGTCCGTTGATTGCCATGGGTGTCTTGCTGGGCTTGGCTTTGTCCATATTGAATTTCTTGAGGATGTCCTGTGTGTATTTGGTTTGGCTTATAAATGTGCATTCTCTCAGTTGCTTCACATGGAATCCCAAGAAGAACTTTAATTCGCCCATCATCGACATCTCGAACCTACCTGTCATAATTTTGCTAAATTCCTCACAGAAAGACTTGTTAGTGGATCCAAAGATAATATCATCAACGTAAATTTGACATACAAATAGATGATCATCAAAATGTTTAGTGAAGAGTGTATAGTCAGCTTTACCAATTTTGAATCCATTTTGAGTTAGAAAATCTCTAAGGCACTCATGCCAAGCTCGAGGAGCTTGTTTGAGGCCATAGAGAGCCTTACGCAGTTTATAGACGTGGTTAGGATACTCTTGGTCTTCGAATCCTGGTGGCTGCTCCACATAAACTTCCTCCTTTATAGGACCGTTGAGGAAGGCACTTTTGACGTCCATTTGATACAACTTAAAATTATGGTGAGTAGCATATGCCAATAATATACGAATGGACTCAAGTCTAGCTACGGGAGCGAAAGTTTCGTCGAAGTCCAAACCTTCGACCTGAGAATAACCCTTGGCCACCAGCCTCGCTTTATTTCTTGTTACTACTCCATGTTCATCTTGCTTGTTCCGAAAGACCCATTTGGTTCCAATGATGTTTGCCCTTGGTCTTTCCACCATCTTCCACACTTCATTTCTTTTGAAGTTGTTCAATTCTTCTTGCATTGCCATCACCTAGTCTGGATCCCTTAAGGCTTCGTCTACCCTGTATGGTTCCAGAAAAGAGACAAAAGAATAGCATTCACAAAAATTTGCAACGCGAGATCTAGTAGTTACTCCCTTAGCAATATCACCAATGATATTGTTGACAGGATGGTCTCTTTGTACACTCTGATGTACTCTTGGGTGAGGGACTTGTGTAGCTGCTTGTTCTTCATCATCTTCATGTTCATTGTCTCCCCCTAGATCATTGCTTCCATGATTATCTTGATCTTCTTGATCTTCCTCCACTTGATCTTGTGTAAAAGCTCCCCCTTGATCATTGCTTCCTTGTTGAGGTTCACCTTGTGCATTTGAGTCTTGCGTTTGCTCTTGTGGTAGAATATCACCAAGTACCATTTTCTTTAGCGCTTCACATGGAGCTTCCTCTTTATCTAGCATACACTTATCAACTTGCTCCACTTGTGAGACGTTAGTTTCATCGAACACTATGTCACGTGCTACTTCAACAAGGCTGGACACCTTGTTGAAGACACGATAGGCGTAGGCATTCGATTCATAGCCGAGCAAGAACCCTTCATCGGACTTCGAAGAAAACTTCAAAGCCCTCGGTTTCTTGTTCAAAATAAAACATTTACAACCAAAAACTTTGAAATAAGAAACATTAGGCTTTTTACCGGTAAGAAGCTCATATGGAGTTTTCTTCATAGTCGGTGAAGGTACAGCCGATTTGTGGCATGGCAAGCAGTGTTCACCGCTTCTGCCCAAAATCGATCTGAGGTCTTGTATCCGTCCAACATTGTTCTTGCCATTTCAATCAATGTTCTGTTCTTCCTTTCGGCCACCCCGTTTTGTTGAGGGGAGTAGGGTGCCGAGAACTCATGCTTTATCCCTTCTTCATCGAGATACTCTTCAACTTGTGTATTCTTGAATTCTGTCCCGTTGTCACTTCTGATGTTCTTCACGGTTGATGAGAATTCGTTCTGGGCTCTTTTCAGGAACTTCTTGAGGATTCCTTGAGTTTCTGATTTATCATACAAGAAAAATACCCAGGTAAATCTTGAAAAATCATCAACAATTACTAAACCGTATTTGTTACCGCCGATACTTATGTAAGAAATTGGACCAAATAGATCCATATGAAGAAGTTCCAGTGGTATTGTAGTGGTCATCATGTTCTTGACGGTGTGTGGTGCTCCGACTTGTTTTCCCGCCTGGCAAGCGCTGCACGGCCTGTCTTTCTTAAAAACCATATCCTTTAGACCTCGGATGTGACCACCTTTTAGAAGTTTCTTTAGATTTCTCATCCCAACATGGGCTAGCCGTCTATGCCACAACCATCCCATGTTGGTTTTAGCAACCAAGCAAGTGTCAAGTTCAGCTTTATCTTTGTTGAAATCAACAAGATAAAGCTTTCCCTTCAACATTCCCTTGAATGCAATCGAGCCATCGCTTCTTCTAAAAAGGGTCACACCCTCATAACCTTTGTCGCATAGTTGAGATATTGACAAAAGGTTATAATCCAGGGAGTCTACATGTAAAACATTAGATAAGATGTGTTGAGGAGATATTTCAATGTTACCGCTACCAAGGACCTTTCCTTGGCTGTTGTCCTCAAAGTATATGCCTTCACTTGGATCCTCGTTGTACTCGTACTCCACAAACATATCTCTCTCTCCGGTCATGTGATATGTGCACCCACTATCTAGCACCCACTTAGATCCACCGGAGGAGTAAGCCTTTTTCTTGCCTTCTTTAGCCATAAGGCAAGTATGGTTATTCATATCCCGTCCTCCCATGTTTGGGAAGAGTGTAGCTCTCATGGTGGGTTTCTTAACGGCAATGGTGGCCATCTCCTCTTCTTCATCGAAGGAGGACTCATCGTTTGAGTCCCACTCCTTGCCAATGTGAGCCTGATGAGCTTGTCTCCTTTTTCTGAAATTTTTCTTCTCATGTGCTTTTGTTTCCTTCTTCTTCTTGTTTTCTTCATAAGTACAGTCCACCATGAAGTGACCATACTCTCCACAATTATAGCAAGTACGTCGAGCCTTGGATTTTCCTTTATCCTTGCTTTTCCCTTCATTTGAGTTGTTGTCATGTCTTCTCCTCATCATGCGCTTGAACTTTTTGATAAAGAGTACCATTTCTTCATCATCTAGATCGGTGCTCACGTCGCTTGTATCTCCGTCATCTTGGTCTTCACGGGTTTCTTTGAGTTTGGGTCTGCACGTTGCTTTGAGAGCAACTTCTTTCTTTTTGGAAGAGGTAAGCTCGGCCAAGTATTTGACGTATTGAGCCTCTTTCTCCATCATTTCATGATTTATGATCTTCCCCAATAACTCATCGGGAGTCAGTTTGTGAAACCCGGGGCTTTCTCCAATCATTGAGCAAAGTGTGACGTTTCTTGGCATGAACGCTCTAATCATCCTTTTGACCACCTCGTGATCAGTCCATTTCTTACTTCCATAGGCACGGATTTTGTTGATGAGTGCCTTCATCCGGTTGTACATGTCTTGAGGTGATTCGCCTTCTTCAATAGCAAATCTTTCCAACTCTCCTTCTAGCATCTCAATTTTTGGCTTCACATACAGACCTATTTCCTTCATGAGCTGTTTTGAGTGTATCCCAGATTTCTTTTGCACTCTCTAGTCCATAGATCTTGGTGAATTCTTCTCTGCTCAGTGATGATGTGATTACTGCAACGGCTTGTGCATTTCTGTGAATCTCTTGTTCTTGTTCTGGAGTGAGTTCTTCATCCGTGTCTAGGATATCTATTCCTGTGCAGAAAATATGCCAAAGACTGGGATTCAAGGATATTAGATGCATTTTCATATTGTACTTCCACATGGTATAGTCACTTCCATCAAACTGCGGGGGCCTTCCCATAGGAATGGAGAGATAGTGATTATTTGAATTGAGACGGTTGTAGTTGTAAGGATATTGGGAGTAGTCGTGATGACCACTCCCCATTGTCTTTTCTTCCTATTTTCCCTTTTGTGCCATTAATTTCTTTCTCAGTAGTGCCTTTAGTTGTCTCACTTCTTCATCGTCATGTGGACCTTCTTTTAGCACATCGAAGGCTTTGGCTTCTTGCTCCTCATCGTTGATGTTTGTCTTCGGGATATCGATGTTCTTCTCAGAGGCCATTGATCTCTCCGAGATGTGAGTCTCGTTGATGGAGAAGTTGGCTCTGATACCAATTGAATGTGGCCTAGAGGGGGGTGAATAGGCCTTATAGAGTTTCCAGCACACTTAAAGTAGTTGTCAAAAACTTGATTGACTGGACTAGTCCGGTTCTGTGAGCGGACTAGTCCGGTGTGCCTGAAGTGTGTAGATTCTATAAGTGTTGTGCAGGAGAATTAACTTGTTTAGCAGCAGAAATAAGAACAATAGATTCTATTTTGATTTTACAATGTGAGGTGTGATTATGCCCGTGAATGAGACTTAGCAACTCAAATTATGAAGTTTAGCAACTAGATGTTCTATTCAACAAAATTAAGGAGGCAAGAGAGACTCAAATTTTACCGAGGTTCGATCTCACCAAGAGATCTACGTCCTCGTTGAGGAAGCTCACACAGAGCTGGGTCTCTAACCCTTTCCCTCTTCAAGTCACCACACAAGGCCGACTTGACTCCACTAGCACGGGTAATCACCGAGTTTGTGGGGCAACCTCACACATTGAGGGCTCCCACAAGAATTACAATGAGAAAGCGATCAAATACACTCAAAAGAATTAGAATGCAGAATATGAGTGTAGAGAGATCAAACCCCAAGAGCTCACAACGAAGGAACGACGATCTCCCAATCCCAAATCCAAGTGTTTGAATGATTTTCACATTTTTTACCTTAGATGTGTGGGGAGGTGTGTTTTTGGGCTCTTGAGACAGGTGGCAGCGCTAGGGTTTTTTTAAGCAGTATGAGTCGTGTCCTTCTTCTTTCAAGGCCGTGGATCACCAATTTATATGGTTTCCAAAAAGTTATCGTTGTAAAACCTAATACCGGACTAGTCCGGTATATGATCGGACTTGTCCGGTCTACTTCCAGTGGGTTAACCGGACTAGTCCGGTCTAAAACCGGACTTGTCCGGTGCTATGTGAAGTGGGATTCCAGAAAGTTTAGCGGACTAGTCCTGTCGCATGGATGGACTAGTCCGCAGTCCTCTAAAGAATACAACAGAAACATGAGCGGACTTGTCCGGTTGCATTCCAGTAAGCTGACCGGACTAGTCCCGTCCATGAACGGACTAGTCCGGTGTCCAGTGGATTTTAGTTAATTTTTAAACCCCTTACCCTTATGCAAAGTCATGAGCTCTTGGGATGTGTCTCTCACACACACCCTATACATTTACATCTACTTTGCTCTTCTAAATTCCACTAAAGTCTTCCTTTTCGGGCACCGCTCTATTTTTCACCTTTTTTGTGCACCAGCTAGTTCACTTTGTTTGTCCTGCAATCATTTCGTTAGGATCTCATATGCTTGTCATCAATTCTCCAAAACCCACAAGGGATACCCTAGATGCACTTTCATTTTCCTTAGCTTCACATACTGCTGAGTTCATGTTTGACTCATCTTGAAATATATTTTATCCATATGGTTCGTACTCGTTCTTCGAGTAAGGCCGGAAGTTCTCACCGAGGCGGTGATGATTCTATTCCACCGTCGGAACCACCATCCACGGGATGGATGGATCTTATGACTCAGGTTGTCGATTCCAACCAAGAGAACTCTAGGCTACTCCAAGCAGCAACTCAAGAAAACACTAGATTACTCCAAGCCTTGGTACAGCAAGGTATACTTAGACGCACGCAACAAGCTTATTTGGATTTTTTGGCGACTCAACCACCAATCTTTACGGAAGCTACCGAACCTGTAGAAGCAGATCAGTGGATTCGTGTCATGGAGTCCAAATTTGTACTATTCGAGTGTGATGAATTTCAGAAGACTTATTTGTCTCTCAACAACTTCATTGATCCGCCGAGGAATTGGTGGGTTGAACATCTCGCCACCATAACGGAAGGCCATCAAGTGACATGGAGTGAATTCCATGGAGCCTTTCGTGCGCGTCACATACCGATAGGAATTATCAGGACCAAGCTGGAGGAGTTCATAAAATTGAAACAAGGGGACATGAATGTCCTTGAGTATGTCAAAAGATGTAATCATTTGGCACAATATGCTCCCGAATATGTGGCACTAGAAGTGGCACGGCGTGATTTCTTCTTCAAGGGCCTGAGTGCCCGAACTTGGACTCGATAGTCCGCAGCCAATTGGCGGCCTCCAGTGGTTCCGCCGCTTAGGTGAACACCGGAGGATGCGTACTCATGAAATCCAAGTACATAGTGACATGGGGCTCACGAGGCCCCCTTTCTTGACGCGTCCCTGCCTGGGACGTATTCTAGACAATCGTGCAGAGCAGGTTGGTCTGCTCCTCACAAGAGCCAACCAGCGCCGAGATCACATCTGCTAGCATAAGCGGAGGCAGCGGCAGTGGTTGCTGCTGCAGGGTGTTGTCGTAGGCAGGTGGTTGGAAGTTATCAACCCCTTGTAGACTCGAACCCCCAACCTCGTGCGTGGCCCAGGTACGAACCATCTGCAACCATAACGACAATCAAATCAGCCCCACCGCATATTCCATGCAGTCCATAAAATAGTAGTAAAACATAATGACGGTAAACATGTGATACATCTCGTACATGGATAATATAATAACTTTACACAAGCTGTACCATTACCATACCAAATGCATAATAGTGAAATCCAAATTGATGGACTACCTCTTTGGAAGTTCATATCAACTAGATTTAGTCACTACGAGACGTTAATATCGCTTTGTCGTCACGTATACTACCCTTTTATCTCCAATACGACACAAACATGGTCTTTAGTAAAAAGAACTTGAGTAGGTAATATACTCAAATCCTTCACTATTTGAAGATAACAACTCATGAGTATGTCCTACCCCATTGGGTGTAATAAAACCGCAATAGGTACAACAATCCCTCAAATGAGTTCAACTGTTCATCCCTCTGCCCAGAATGACCAGTTTCTACTTATCCCAGATTTTGAACTGGTACTTGGCATTTTCATAACTCAAGTTGAATACCAAAGTTAAAGTTAACTTCAATATATTTTCAACGACTATTTATGTGGCCCCATATCAGCTCTGGGTAAAAAGTTATGATAACCCAAAGTTGACAGAATTCCTGGAAGAATTTCAACAGCACCTCCTTTGAAAGTTGCCGTTTTCAACTCAACATTCCACTGAATTCTGTACTGCATCTGTACAAACATTGAATTACAAAGATGTAACACATCTCATAACCTTTCCAAAAATGTATCCTATGATTATTTTAGATTATTATACAACAGGTTATGATTGAAAAACAGAACAGTCCAGATATTGTTTCTAAGTCTGTCCTAGTTCTGGAGAGTATACACTCATCTGGAATTTAACCTAGTTTGATGTGTGATTCTGTCCCGGAGGTATACAACAAAGTCGTAGAGCACTTCCTCAGATTTCGAGAAATATATCCCACATCTCCATTGGTTAAATAACTTACGAGTTATGCTCTGTCAAAGTCTAGCAAAGTTCCTGCCAGAAACAGAGCACTCTGTTTTTCAAGTTCCTAGGATGAACTACTCTCATTTCTGAATTTTTTTCTTCAAAACCAGAGTCCTAAGAACTAAAATTGATTATATTAGTTCCTTCTCAAAGGTTTTTTTAGTGCAATAATGATTCTTATATGTCAGTACTATGTTCCTCACAAAATGGAAAATTCTAACCGGATTATACCGGCATATACGACTCAACCGTGGCACTAAAAACGGCCTCTCGCAAACGTGTACTACACGAGATACATATGTGGTTAGCACCTGCAGAAAAATACTCAATAATGATTCACTCAAATGGTCTATCATTTTAGGCAGGTCCATATTTGAAATTCAATACATACGCTCATATCATTGCCATACGGCCGTTCTTAAGTGAAGCCACGTCTCAAGGTACATCACCATGTTATTCACCACCAGATGGAGGGCTCCACACCTTTGACATTAAGCACACTGGTGGACCAGCGTTTTTGTATGCCCCATAGGACATAAAAAGTCCTAGAGCACATACTTCATGTTACGAACCACATGATGGGGTCTCCTCCTCTTGCCCCTAGGTTTGCGCACTGGAGGCTAGTGCATTTCATATGTCTCTAAGATATGAAGAGTCTTAGAAAACATAATCATTTCCCGTCTATTTCTGAACGGGACATCCCACACTACTTTCCTCGTATGGGGGAGCTAACCGAAATTGATCTGCTTTCGGTGGCGTTCCTTACCATTCTTACCTCCACGTAGGTGCGTCGTTACAGAATTGAAATACTGAATAATAACACACTGTTAGCTTGCCAACTTAAGTAACTATTCTATTAATAGTACTTATGTGGGCATACTATACGTTTCTCACTCGCATACTTCTAAGTTTTCAAAAATACACTCTTTTCATGCATGCTATTCCCAATGCGGCTCTGATACCACGCTTGTGGGGAACAAACCCCTTCCGGGATCCACACTCTAGGATACACATTGGGTGGTGCCTTGCGATGCGGCAGCCAACAGCATACACGAAAAGAAACCATAAACATACAAAGTCTTTTATTTCTCAATATAGTGACTTTTACAACATTATGTACCACGAAGGTACACGCAGAGGAATATACATAAACACGTACTCTCAGTCCTAGCTATGCAAAAGAGAAGACGCCCAGCCTACGGACGCTTCTTACTAGCTTCAACAAAAGTGAATGCAGCGGCAAGGTTTCCGGTGAGTATTCGATGTCTCACCAAACAACCATCTTCATAGCAAATTTTATATAACCTGCAAAACACTAATAATGCAACCGTGAGCTCGAAAGCTCAGCAAGGCTTAACCGTCTACCCTAAGTAAAAACTCTACATGTAGGAATGTATAAAGTAGGACAACAGCTATTGCATTAGCACTCGCCTAAAAGTAGATCCTTATTAGCAGTTTTTCAGCAGAAATTTCATACGCCTTGAGCCTCCCAACATCAGAAATCCACAATCAAACATGAAATGCTTCTTTCCGATGTTGCTTTACCCAAAGTGGAACATAAATTTAGTGAGCTCTACAACTATAGCAAACATGGTTTGCAATACAATGAACTTAAGAACTTCACAACAGCAATGATTCATCTCACTTCATCTGTAAGTAATTACTACGTCACAACTCAGTTTACAAGTGATACTCATATAACCGCGAGGGACAGTTATTCAAATCAGGACACACCCGGAACACACGACACATACACTCGCCTCGAAAGACTCACACAAGAGCTCTTTCTTACGTTGTATGCAGCAACCTTTCACCCGTCACTCCAATGCCGAACCAGTTCTACCGACCCATCAGAAGGACCACTACCCGGAACACGTCGAAGTTGCCCTACTAGTGGGTTTACACCTCTGACACCAACCTCAAAGAATGGCGGTATAAGTTTCGACATGAGAGTACCCGAGTTACATCGGTTTCCTAGACCCCATAATTCCAGTATGCATCCGGTACTGTTCAAACTTGCTCAACAGGGTGGCATATGCATTGGTCCTTAACCAACACAAACAGAGCTACGGCAACACAGGCCCAACGTCCTACTGCTCCTACTCTCTGCTCAATCTCATTTTCCATTTTCGAGTCGAATGCCTCGTCGAGCTCCTTCGTCGTGTTTCCTACCAATATGAATATGCACAGGTTTATATTGCGAGTAAGGGAATTATAAAATAAAAGGGTTTTATGACTTAAGAAGGGTTCAGATCAACTAAGACTTAAGAGTTGGGTCTGGTTATGTGCTGGAACAGAGAAAAGAACATTTTTATCAGTGGAAGTTTTTGAACTAAAGTTCAAAGAACTATATAATGGACATAAGTATGAAGCTAGAAAGAATTAGCAGAAAACTGGAGAAGATGACCTCAACTTGCTCTAAAATTTTTACAGTGATCCATAGATCCTACAGAGATATGGCTTGCAAAATTTCAGGTAAAGTTGATGAACAATATGGTTTAAAGAATTTCTTCGGTTAATTGGCTTCCTTAACTTCCAAATGAAATTCTTTGTTCATGGCATGCTCCAAATTTGGTTTTTCAGAATCTTGGGAGTCTTATGAGTCTATAGGATTTGGTTTCATCATTTTTGGAGCTCCTTATAGAGAGATATGGAATTTACAAGATTGGGCTAAAAGATGGGAAGATGTTTCTGTTATTTTTCCTTATTTTCAGAGGCACACAAGATTGAATCATCATTTGGCCTACCAAACAAGGTCCAATGCCTCTGAATTTTCTATTGGAGTTCAAGTATATTTATAGGAAAGTTCTGCCAAAAATTGGGAATTTTCCAATAAACAGAACTCCTGTAATTAATTCCCTAAAATTTTTTTTAATTGAATTGTTGAGTTAAATCCAGGGATTTTCATAAAGATTGGGATGCACCACTAGATAGTACTCACTGAGAGGTATCCTGTGAAATTTATTTGAAAATTTTATGGAGGTTCCTACTGAACGTTATGAGCATTTAAAGTTGAACTAAAACTGAAAATTCGAAGAAAAGTTGAAAACCCTGTGTGCGGGCCCCACCACGAGGGTTTCTTCTTCCTCGCGCGCGGGCAGACCTCAGGTGGCGGCGCTCTCCGGTGAGGTCTGCTGGAAGTGACTTCCCGGCCTCCTCTAGGGCTAAATCTCGCCGCCTCTCACTTTAGGAACACGGGGAACTCATCCATGGGGTCGGCCGAGGTCACCGGTCACCGGAAATACGTCGGTGACGAGCGGCGGAGCCACAACTTCGGCGGCGTCAAACTCATGCTAGGATGTATCAAAATCTTTGGTTCTTCTTCCTAGAGCACTGTGGTGGAACCCTAATCACCGTCATGCGCTCAAATCAGCTCCAAACGGGCTGCAAACATGAGTTCATCAGCGACCTAGGGCAAAAACCGGCGGTGGCTCGGAATTCTCGAAGAACAAGACCTAAACTCAATGGTTTTTGATGATTTTTCATCCTAGAGGGGCGTGGGAAGGTCTAGATCATGTGTGTATCTCAGCATACGCTGTGGTGGATTGATCACTGTGAATTTTGGAGTTTCGGACGGCTCGGTTCTATGAACGCCAAAACGGTAAACCACAAAATTCTCCATCGGTCGTGCAAGAGAGAAGGGGAGGTTTGCACCGTCGTGTTGAGAACCTGAGGGCGGCTCTTTTTGGTGTAGGGCATCGGCCACGAGAAAGCTTGTAGCTTCTGGGCGCTGGGGAACCGAGGGCAGTCGGGCGGTGGCCAAAACGTGGGAGCTGAGCAGGGAGTGGTCGGGGACAAGCAAGGGCCGGCTCACGTGGGCAGGAGCGTGCTGATCACTTCACTCGGTGTTCTCAGCCACAGAGCAGGAGGTGGCACGCGCGGGAGTCGGTTGGCGTCGACGTCGGGAGGTGGCGCGCTCTCGGTTGATGAGAAACAGAGCACGGCGAAGGAATTTCAATTGTGTCACTGTCCAGTGGGGTCCACAGCTCCTCTCTTATCCTTCCAACTCCATTTGAATAGCAAATAAGCTCCAAATTTATTCAAAATTGGAGAATAGGCCAAAAGAAATGTGAGGAACACAATGGTGCACTCAAATTTGGATTTCGGTGATGTTGGAATTTGAAACTGAAAATTAAATTCAAGTTCGAATTGCCTCCTGTTTTAATTCCAACAAATAGGAAATCCTTTCCAAATGAACTAAAAATTGGCCGGGCTTCTATTAGGTTTGTGAGGACTCAATTTGGGGATTTAGATCTCCGTGTTCGAAAATTTTGCAAGTTTCAATTAGACTTGGAGCTCACACCTTTATATCAAAAGTTTTAAACTCCCTCTCATTTTCCTCGGGGTGATTGGCAGCTCCACTTGCTAGAGTTTCGGGATTTCATAGGGCTTTCATTGTTGCTGCTGGTCAGTGGTTAGAGTCTCCTACGGAGGTATCAAGTCCAAGATCTTCTGGGTTTCCTCGCTTTCAGCGACTACACGTAATCAAATTGACAATATGTGCCAATTTAATGCAATTATGTTGAATTGACAACTATAAAGACCCGAACTATATCAATACATCCCTTTCAGCTCTGAAATTTTTACTGAGGCTTTGTGAGAAACTAACCAGAGACTTGGCCAAACTTCATTTGAAACAAAGCTTATTTGAGCCCTGCACAAATAAATGTCTAAATGGCCATTACTAGAGCTTCTAAGGGTTTCCAGAGATTTTCATGGATCAAACCATTACTTTCTGGAAACTAGAGTTTGAGATGGTTCTAATGGAGTTGGTTTCATATAATTTGTAGAATCCTAGCGAAATTTATGAGGTAATCAAGATTGAGGGAATTCTGAAAACATGTTTCTGTACATTTTTTCTATTTTCTCAGGACAGTTTACTTACTCTCACCATTAGGGGGACTAAATGAACTTGTATGGATCTGAAATTTGGCATGAGGCTCAAGGATATTACAATGATAATCCTGGCCAAATTTGAGAATTTTCCACAAAGTGGATCTCCAGTTAAAATTTCCAACAGTTTAAAATTTGGGGAATTAATTCTGCGAAAAAATAATCAGTGCCATGGACTGAAACTTGTTTTGCTGGAAAGTACTCGAAGAGATGAATTCAAAAAAAATTTGTTTCACTAAATTTGGGCAAATGAAGGGCAGGCCTGGCGCAGTGGTAGAGTCTCTCCACTTGTGTCCTGGAGGTCCTGGGTTCGAATCAGCCTCCTTGCAATATAAGCAAGGGGAAGGCTGCCTAGAAATTCCCTTTCCCAGACCCCACAACGTGTGGGAGCTTTCAGCACTGGGTATGCCCTTTACTAAATTTGGGCAAATCTACACAAAGTTATGGATTTCTAATGTTTGAGCCGAATTCAGATTTATTTTCCCACGAAAAATCTTTCCCACGCCTAATCAGCTACTGACAGTGGGCCCGTGGTTTAATTTAAACTAAACCCGGCCGCCCGCGCGTGCTCCGACCAATAGTTGACGCGTGGACCCCAACCGTTCGTCTACCTCCCGACGCCGCCGCCCCAAGCCACCGGAACTCTGACGAGGTCGGCGTTCCCGATGACCTAGCTCGCCGGCGACGGTGAAACTTGCTGCCCCCACCTAATTTTCGACGCTGAACACGATGGACAAGTCGCTCCCGTCACTCCGGCCATCCTCTTCGCGTGCTAATCGCGTCACCACGCTCAGGGCAGCCTCGGGAAGCTCGGCATGGCATCGGTTTGGACCCGAAAGGCCGGCAAACAAGACCTCACCGGCGACCACCTTTTCCACCGAACTGCTCCTCGGTGAACCTAGGGTTCCGGTGGGTTTTTCTTGCCGGTTTCTGATCAAGGAGGGGCGCAAGGATCTCTAGAACGTGTACAGTATGCAGCTCGAGCGGCGATTGCCTCTGTGCAACAAATTTCGCCATTGACCGATTTCTAACCCTAACGCACACCGTGGAAAGAAACTAGTAATACTTGCTCTACACCACATGAAACGTAGCATGGCTTTCTCCGACAGCTTCAGCGTGCCATGGAACACCTTTTCTTTTTTGGGTGCGGTGTGTGAAACTGTCGGTATCGGCCGGTCGCCAGCGAGCAGTGGGAGCAGTGAAGAGTTGGCGAGCGGAAAACGAAGAACAGCTCGTGGGAGGCTCTGTTCAGCTCAGAAAGGTAAGAACAGAGGAAGCAGCTCGGTGTGCTGTCTTTTTATCTAACGTTTTCACCGTGAGGTGGAATTCCTCATGGCGCAGCCGCGCTCATCTGCGAGCCCGAGCTGTAATGAGTCGGTTCAGTGAGGCCTGAGTCTCTGCCAAGTGGGCCCCCTCCCCTCTAATTCTCTTCAATTTCTGCTCACTGATATTTTCTCAACTACTAAAAATTAAATTGTATACATAGCCACAAAGTCATGAGCTGAATTTGAATTCTTCAAATTGGAGTTGGTTTGGCTAAATTTGATTCAAACTTGAATTTGAATTTCAAATTCAGTTTTGAATTAATTTAAATATAGCTCCTGATAAGATCAACTCCAAATGGGATGAAAATTGGTGGAGTAACTCAGAAAAATGTGCTGAGTTTGAATATGAATCCACCTTTTGAATTCAAGGGATAGAAGTGGCTGAAATTTGAATTTACATTTAAACTAGCCCTTTTTGTTATTGGATCCAAAAGTGCCTCAAAAATGTTTGGATTTGCATGAAACTTGGCATGAGCATTCCTAAGAATGTTTAGAGACTAATTGTGAACTCAGCCCCTCATGTTTACATGTGGGAAATCCTAATTTTGGATTTATGAGATTTTCCTTTAATCATCCTACTGATGGTGGTTACTTGCTCTTCACATGTGTTCATGAAATCTCCACAAATTGAGCTGTGGTGTGGGTGATGTGATGAACACATTAGCAAGTGAAAATCTTGGGCCTTTACAGCCAACCCCTTTGGACGACAAGCAATGCCTCAACATATCACTACCCAAATTACATCGGTTTCCCGGTTCCCATATAGCCGGTATGTCTTTGGTACAGTTCTAGCTTTTTCAACAGGCCCGCACACGGCTCAGTCCTCAACCGACACAAGCATTTCTATGGCAACACAGGCCCCAATGTCCTGCTGCTCCTACTCTCTGCTCGGTCTCATTTTCATGTCATGTCATTCATTGTCTATCTCTCTAAATGAGTGGTGTTCCTCTAAACCTAATCTCACGAGTAGTTCCGACTACTCGACTTGTACCAAATCTTATGACAATGTAAGCATTGCTGTGGCTACTCGAGGTTCAAAACCTAGACTCAAACCCCCTGGTTCTCTTGGCTATGCAACTGGATTTGCAAACAAGGCTCTAATGCACAAAACATTGAACTCGTAAAGTAAATGATAAAGATAAGACTTTGAAATTAAGGTTAATGAAAACCGGAGCTTGCCTTGCTGCTGGTCGTCTACTAAAGTTTCTTCCGGATGGATACAATCCAAAATCTCTGGAGCTTGTTCAATTTCTGTGAATACACGAAATAGAAATACAATGCATGTCAAATTTAAATGCATTTGTGTTGAAGTGAAGAGGTAAAGACTGTAACTGTAACTAGAAATCACTTTTGACTCTTAAATTTTTACTGCGGTTTGGTGACAACCTAAACAGAGACATCGCCAGATTTCATTTGAAGTAGAGCTCATTTGAGGCCGGCACAAATAAATGTATAAATGGCCATTATTAGAGATTCAAAGGATTTCTAGAAATTTTCATGGAGCAGGCCATTACTTTTTGGAAAGTAGAGTTTATGATGGTTCTAATGGAATTGGTTTCATGTAATTTGAAAAATCCTAGAGAAAGTTATGAGCTAACTAAGTTTGAGAAAATTCTGAAAAATGTTTCTGTACATTTTTCATTTCCTCAGGGGCAGTTCACTCAATCTCACAATTAAGTAGACTAAATAAACTCGAATGAATCTGAAATTTTTCATGTGACTCTAGGATATTAAAATGAACATCCTGGCCAAATTTGAAAATTTTACACAAAGTGGATCTCAAGTTCAAATTCCTAACAGTTTAAACTTGATGGATTTAATTCTGGAAAAATAATGTGTTTCAAGGAATGAAACTTGTTTTGCTGGAAAGTACTCAGAGAGATAAATCAAAAAAATTTGTTCACTAAATTTGGACATTCATACGAAAAGTTATGGGTGTTTGAAGTTTGGAGGAAATTCTGGAAAAAGAAAACCGCGAAATGTTTAAAACACTGACAGCGGGGTCCACTGGTGACGTGGCGTCACCAGAACGAAGGACACGTGGGCCACAGGTATAAACGCGCGTAGCCACAAACTGATCTGGTGACACAGAGGATCCGGCGCCCTAAAAACAGAGGCTGACGCGTGGGCCCACGGGTGCTTCATCGCTCGGCTGCTGCCCATCTCGCTGGGAGAGGTTTTCCTTTCGCCAAACTTCGTAATTCTCGTCCCTTCTGCCTAATTCCGTACGGGGAACATGCTGCTTCCCCTAGCTCGACCCGAGGATGACTGGAACACCTCGGCCGACGGTGACAGCAGCTGCGACAATTCCTACGACATTGCTAGGGCTCTGTAGTGTAGCAAACGTTCTTCGATTGACTCCTACAGCACCGCCACGACCTAGGGAGCAACGATCAAGACCCTGATCTTGCAGAAAGTGGCTGCAAATATGAGTTCACCGTGTGACCTAGGTCTAAATCTGGTGAAGAATGGAAAACCCAAAGAACACGGTGGTTACTCGACGGTTTCCCGTAGTTCTTGATCCCACAGACTCGCACGGACGTCTAAGAATGGTTTTTTAAGTTATGTGGTGATTGGTTGAACGGTTAGCAAGAATTTTTAGTAGTATTGCCGCGGTCCATATTGTACGCCAGCGGCAAGAACTGAAATTCTGGCGAGCACACGCCTGGCATGTGGCCGGGGTTGCCGAGAAGGAAGAGTGATCCTAGGCGAACATTTTGGCGCACCAAACTTGACAGAATCTGGACTCTTGCGGCCAGGCGATGAAGAATTCGACCGGCGGTTTGCCCTGTCCCTAGGAAGAAGAGAAGCACGGTGTAGCGTGGAGGAAGCCAAGAACTCGCTCGGTGCTACGTCGAGGACGTCGAGGAGAGTCAGGCGGTTCCGTTTCTATCCTCAGCTCGATGTGAAATCCTCGGATGCAGTCGGTCGACGGTGGAGGTTGGTTGGACGAGAGGGTGACGACGGCGGCTCTGTTTCGGTGTGAGGAAGCGAGGAGCATCGAGTGAAACAGGTTTGTGGCGTCCCGAGCTCACAGATAAGGGTGATGGGGGCGTCGGCCTTCACTCAGCGGCCGAGAGCAGCTGCTGATCGCCGTGGCACTCGCGTGGGCGCGCGCAGAAAACCGGGCACCCAAGATCAGTCGGTTTATAATAATTGTGTGACTGACAGGGGGTCCCACCACCCCATTTTTGTCCTCAAAATTCAATTTCACACTGTTGATAATTTGTGTGACCCTCTTACCCTCTTTTATTTGATCAACCACAAAATTGGGATTTGGTTTTTGGAATGAATCAAATGGTAGAATCTATTTGAATGGATTTGCAGCAATTATGCAATCTGAATTTCAAATTCAGTTTGAATTTGCCCCAATAGCTCATGTCAAGATCAATCCCAAATGGGATGAAATTTGGTGGAGTAATTCATAAAAATGTGCTGAGTGTGAATATGAATCCCTCTTTTGAATTCATGTGATGGAAGTAGTTTGAATTTGAATTTACATTCAAACTAGCCCTTTTAATAATTGTATCCAGAAGTACCTCAAAAAGGTTTGGATTTGCATGAAAGTTGGCATGAGCCTTCCTAATAAGGTTTAGGATCTAATTATGAGCTCAGCCTCTCATGGTTACATGAGTTAAATCCTACTTTTGGATTTGGTGAATTCTTCTTCTAACTATTCTATTAATGGTGGTTACTTCCTCTTCAAATATGTTCATGTGATTGCTACAAATGAGCTGAGGTGTGTTAGTGATGAACATGTTTAGCAATCCCAAAATCTTGTTCCTTTACATTAACTGCAGCGGTTCTTGGGTTGACCGCTGCAGTTCCACCACGCCGCTTTTATCGGGAACCACTGGAGCCTTGTTCCCGAGACGCGGCCCGCCTGGCCCACAGTGTCTAACAGGTGGACCTGAGTCCCACCCGTCATTGGAGACACAGGAAGCACACGGCGGTGGCAACCCAAGCGTCGCGCTTGTTGCCCGGCCAAAGGCCGCGGGCGTAGAAAAGGAAGCCTTTCGGAGAAGGGTGGTTTCATCCTTTCCTGCCTCCTTGTGCCTTGTGATCTTCGTCTTTCACCTTTGCGCTCGAAGCCTCCTCTCCCTAGCGCTCTGAGCCACCGCTCACTGCCATGGCTTCCGGCTTTCGCTCCTCCCGGCTCCGCATTGATGAAGAGCTCGGACGCGTGAGGCACCTGCTCGGCTGGCAGTCAACCGAGTTTGACACAAAGATCCATCGCGGGAAGACCCTGCTCACCAACATGCAGTCTGGCGAGGTGGTCCTCTTCACCTTGTACGTGCTGTCAGGGTTCGCGCTACCGGCATCGTCCTTCCTCCTGACCCTGCTGGAGGTGTATGGGCTCCAGCTCCAGCACCTCACGCCGCATGCCCTTGCACTAGTGGCAGTCTTCGTCCACTTCTTCAAGATGTTCTGTAACAGCCCTAACTTTTGTAAAGTTGTATTTCACGTTATGAAACAAAGTTGTGGCGAAGAAAGACTATATGTGTGTCACATAAAATGATAAACACAACAATGGACATTTGAGGGAGTTAAACTTTTTCTTCAACTCCTGATTAGCATATTCTAACATGAGGAGTAAACTTTATTCCCCAAATCTCACTCATGTGCACATCCTTTACGAGTAGAAGATGAGAGAAATTTAAACGCAAATTTGAATTTTTTGAAAGGATTTATATTCAGTTTTTTCTAAATGCACACAATTGAATTCACTAATACATTTCTCATGTATCGAAGAGCTTCTGGTCCAAATTTGGAGATTTTTGAATCTCATCTACTATTTATTCAAAGGATTAACGGGGAGCACATTCAAATTCAAGTTTGAATTTGGAAACGGAACCAAACTTGCTCAATTTAAAAATCTGAATTCAGATTTCAGTTCGCCATATTTTGTTTGGCCTACTCTCCAAGTTTGGTCAAATTTGAACAATGTTTGTGTGGGAATCTCAAAGCAAAGTGAGGGAAAGAAATTGAGAGGGGTGGACTCCATCTGTCAGCCACCCCACCCAGCAACCGACTCTGTTTTTCTTTCCATTGCACGCGCGCGCTCGACAGCAGCTGGTCCGACCATGCCCCGTGCCTCGCCGATGCCACCTCTGTGAAATCCCAAGTTTCAGCATGCATCCGCAGGGTCAAATTGAATTCTAATTAGGGATTCAAATTCAAAATTCCGCTACATTCAATAAAGGAAACATAGCAACAAAGGAGTTAAACCATAACCTTTTAATGTGAGCACAAGAGAAGGTTAACCCGCTTAATTCAAATTCAAATTTCGGAATTTGCTGAGATCTCTGAATTCGAATTTTGGGAGATATGTTTATGTGGGGGGAGACCTTGGTGGGACCCACAGGTCAGTGAACAGAGACAACACTTGAGTTTGCCTTTGTATCAGCTCGACACCGAGGCACCAGAAAATTTTCACCGAGCAGTGCGTGCCTCTGCTTCCCACGTCAGTATGATCCCCTCTTTCAGCTGCCAGTAAACATCAGTGCACAAATGGTTCACTCCTTCCCCTGCTCGCACAAACACAGCCACAACACAAGCCGTGCACATGCGCTCACCGAAGGAAAAATGCCGCCGCCTCGGTTGATCATCGTCGATCGGTTTCTGGCAGCTTTGACGCCCGATTGAGCTTCCCACGAGCTGCGCCCATCATTCCTCTACCTCCCCAACACGTCCTCAGCCGTGGCCGGCCTTCTACGACCGGTGCCGAGCTGTTCTTCCCTAGAAAAACAGAGCACGACACCGCCCTCTCGGTTCCATGTCGCCCGGCCGCTCCCGCACCCCTCCGGCTTGATCAAAGTCATTTTAAGGTGCGCCATCACATCTAGCTACTCCTCCCGTAGTCCCCCTGCTCTTCCCTGTCGCTGGCTAGCCGGAATTCGTGTTTTACGGCCGGAGTACGTGAAGAACCGACACTAGATAAATCTTGAAATTAGCCCAAACTACTTGATCAACGTTTATGCAATACAAGCCAAAGCAACTAGCTGCCCTAGCTCCCTCCCATGCCAAATCACGAAGGAAACCATCCTTCCTATGCCCCAGGCGACAGGAAATCACCGCCGCCGGCCAAACGGCTCGGTTCACCGTCGAGGTCCCATTTGCGGACGTTTTCGGCTCGGGTTAGGGGTGGAATCGTGTTCTACGTGCTCTAGTGATGGTATAAGGAAATTTGGTTCATCGGGAGAGGATCAGGACGTGCCGCTTCTCGCCGGCGCTGAGATACCAAGCCACCCCACCGAGGCCGACCCATCTCCGGCCGTTTTCATGCGATGAAACCTTGCCCGGCTGCTAGGTCGTGATGTGAGGATGGTGTAGCACGAAACTGCATCGAATTTGGTTGAGAAACAGGGGAAAACGAGCCGCACCACGATCGGTTCCGGGCGCACGCAAAGCCTCTGTCGGGAGGTTGAAGAAGACCGACAAGGGGAGGGGGGCACTGTCGGCCTGTGGGAGGGGGATTCTGTATAAAATTCAAACAGAAGGTTGGTTAAACTTGGAAAATCCATAACTCTGTGTAGAAAGCTCCAAAAATAGTGAGACCAATTTTGTTGGATTCCTTAGAACGAGTACTTTCCAGAGAAATAAATTGCTAGCTATGAAAATGCATAGGAATTTCTGTAGGAATCGTTTTATTTATTCCTGTAGGAATTAATTCCAGGAATATGGCTGGATGAAATATTCCCATTTTCGGTCAGAAGCTCTTTCTCATATTTCCTGAGCTCCAGTAAAAATATTAGGATTTTTGGAGATGATTAAGGTGACTTAATCAGTAGGTTATCTCAGGGATTAAATAAAAGAGCTGAAAATGACAGAAGGGAATTTCCAGAAAAATAGAATAAACTTCAACAAGCAATTCTGGCCAGCAAAAAGGCTTAGAAAATTTTGGAACAATATTTCCTAGAAACCATAGGACCATACGTCTTAGAATATCAGATTACTTCCTATGCAAAAGTTTGGTTTAATTCCTGTAAATCAAACTAATTTAGATGTTCCAAGAATTATTGTGGCCAACTCCTTCCTCAGAAACTTCTGAAAATTTTACCATACCCTTATAATGAGATTAGAAAGCCCCTGTAAAAATTTCAACCACAGAAGCTGCTGTCTTCATAGAGTTTAGTTCTGTAGTCGTATATCTCACTTAAATTCATAATACGACGCATCATTTATTTGATCATTTTGATAGCGAAACTTCTTGCGAAGACTTCGGAGGCCACTGACTTGCTCCTATTGACAGAAACTTTAGTCGGGATCAACACTAAGGAAAGCCCCGGTTTGCATCCAAATTTACAAGTTTTTATTTGTATTTCCCGAACCTCGGTTTGAGCCGGCCGGAGGAAAATCCTGAAATTCGCCGGCAATGAGCAAAGGTTTGAGCTGAGCTTCGGATGCGAGCAACACGTGATCTTAGCGCTCCTCTGGGTGTCCTCGCTTGGGAGTGAGAAGCTCCCAGTCGAGCTGTCAACGTGAGCACCTTGTCGCTTTTGCTTTCGGCCGCCGCGGAAACCTTGGGTTCTCGGTGTAGGGAGGCCGAGCTCACTCAGTTCTGGTCTGAGGAGGTCGTGAGGGTTACTGTGGTGCTGTTTTGCTACCTTGCTGAGGCTTGCATGCGAGCTTATGGATGGCCGAGTGATCAAGGCAGTGGCGGCGATGGCTCTGTCTCGTGTGCGAGGGAGAAGAGATAACAGAGAACCGCCTCGGGTTGGTAGGGAAGCCGAGCAAGGCTTGGAGTGGAGAACCAAACAGGGAGCTCGCCAGCGCGAGGGACAGCAGAGAGGAGGTGTCCACTGCGCCGCTCAGTGTCGCCCAGTGAACTGCGGCTCTGTCTGCTTGAGTGGAGAAATGAGGACTGAACACTGAAGATCTTTTGCAATCTTAACTGCCTCAATGACATGTGGGTCCCACAAGCCAGTCCCTCCTTATCCCTCTCAAAAGATCTCCAAAATTTGGAAAATGATGACAATCAATTGTGGGAGTTCAAATCTGAATTGTATTTGGATAATTGGGGAAGTTTCATCCAAATTCAACTGTATATTTTAATTCATTGCAAATTTAAGTCTATTTGGAAAATGGATAGCAAAACATCTCCAAAATTCGTAAAACTTTGCATACCTACTAATTTGGACCTAAGGAATTCAAATATGAAATCTGATTTTAAATTTGGCTGCGGCAAATGAGCTTTTTGACACAACAGTTTGCAATCCATTGTGTTGCCCTCATTTGAAATTTGAGTTGAACAAAGATTGTTCCAAAATCTGACTTTAACTTTCTCACACACATGAGAACATTCCCCTCTTGGGTTCAAGCATGTAAATAAACATAAGCTTGTGGAGAAATAACTCTATGTGCATCATCACATATAAAAGTTCTAAACAAGTCCCATTTTTCATACACGTGAAACCAATGTTTGTGCAAACTTGAGTTTCTTTGTATTCATATTTTTGGGACCTTTACATTCCTCCCCCCTTAAAAGGAATCTCGTCCCGAGATTACAAAAGAAGAGCGAGATGGGATGGTAATTACAAAGTTTAGGACAAAAGTTCCAGATAATTCTTGTGGATGTAATCCTCATTTTCCCATGTCGCCTATTCCGGGTATGATTACTCCACAGGACTTTGTAAAATTTCAATGTCCGGTTTCGGGTGATCCGAGTCTTTTCGTCTATAATACGCACGGGTCGCTCGGTGTATGTGAGATCTGGCTTCAACTCGTCGATGTCTTCAGTGGGGACAGCAGCGGTAAACTTGAGACACTTCCGCAGCTGGGACACGTGAAATATGTTGTGAATACCAGCAAGGCTTTCCGGTAGTTCCAGCCGGTAGGATACGGTCCCGCACTTCTCCGTGATGGCAAATGGACCGATGAATCAGGGAGCAAGTTTCCCCTTGACACCGAACCAATGAATTCCTTTCATCGGAGACACACGAAGATACACGTGCTCCCCGTGCTCTCCGATGTCGAAATGCAGCGGTCGACGCCTCTGATCCGCGAACCTTTTCTGACGACATCGAGAAGCTTTGAGGTTCTCTTGTATTATCTGAACTCTCTCTTCAGCTTCATTGACAAGATCAACCCCGAATGTTACTCTTTCACCGGACTCACACCAATTCAATGGTGTACAACACTTCCGGCCGTATAGAGCTTCATATGGTGCCATTTTGATGCTCATCGGATAACCGTTGTTATACGAGAACTCCGCCAATGGTAAGTGATCATCCCAGCTCTTACCGTGGTGGATGGCACACGCTCTTAGCATATCTTCAAGTATTTGATTCACTCTCTCAGTTTGCCCGTTGGTTTGAGGGTGATACGTGGAGCTTCGAATCAATTTTGTTCCCAAGGATGTGTGTATTTGCTCCATGAAACGGGCTACGAACAGCAATCCTCTGTCAGACACAATGGTACTGGAAACTCCATGTAAGAACAAGATTCGTGCTATGTACAACTCCGCATACTGCTTTGCATTGTATCTTGTATGCACAGGGATGAAGTGTGCTGATTTGTTTAAATGATCAACGATTACCCAAGTCAAATCATGGTTGTGGGAGGTCATCGGCAACCTGACGATGAAGTCCATACTCAAGTCTTCCCACTTCCATGCTGGTACTTGCAGTGGTTGCAGCAGGCCCGACTTCTTCACATGGTCGGCCTTGACTCTTTGACACGTATCACATTCTGAAACGTACTTTGCAACTTCACATTTCATACGTGCCCACCAAAATTTATTCCGGAGATCTTGGTACATTTTATTGCTGCCCGGATGAATGGAAAATTTGGACAACTGATCTTCATCCAAAATTTTGTTCCGTAGTCCCATATCCCGGGGTACTACTATCCTGTCGTTGAACCACAATGTACCCTGTTCATCTTTCCGGAAGCACTTCATCTCTCCGTTGTCTATTCTTCGCCTTATGTGAGACATACCCTTGTCTTTTCTTTGAGCTTCAATGATCTCCTCTCGAATGGTAGGGATGAGAGTGAGATTATAGAGTGCTCCATACGGGATGACACGGAGACTTGGTTCTTCATCAACCATTTCAGCAATAGTCAGGTGATGCATATGCGCCTTACGACTGAGCACATCGGCAACCACATTCGCCTTTCCTGGATGATAATTAATCTCAAGTTCATAATCTTTAATGAGCTCTAGCCATCTTCATTGCCTCATGTTCAATTCTTTCTGAGTGAAGATGTATTTCAAGCTCTTGTGGTCGGTGTAGAGGTGTACAAGATTTCCGAGCAAATAATGCCTCCACATCTTAAAAGAAAGGACCACGGCAGCTAACTCAAGATCATTAGTTGGATAATGCTGCTCATGATTTCTGAGTTGACGAGATCCATAAGCGACCACTCGTCCTTCTTGCATCAGCACGCTGCCAAGACCGATGCCAGATGCATCGCAATAAACATTGAATGCTTTCGTTGTATCCGGGTGAGCAAGAGCTGGGGCTGTTGTGAGATGCTTCACTAGAGTCTTGAAAGCTTGTTCACACGCAGCACCCGACACAAATCTGGTATTCTTCTTCAATAATTCCGTCATCGGTTTAGTGATCTTGGAGAAAACCGGAATAAACCTCCGGTAATAACCCGCTAAACTGAGGAAGCTTCGGATTTCATGCACAGACTTTGGTGACTCCCATTTCTGCACTTGGATAATCTTACTCGGATCTACAGCGATTCCCTCCGCTGAAATAATGTGTCCGAGAAAAGGTACTTGATTAATCCAGAATTCACACTTGCTGAATTTTGCATAGAGCTGATGATCTCGCAATCTTTGTAGCACAATATGCAGATGTCCAACATGTTCTTCCTCTGACTTGGAGTACACCAGGATATCATCGATCAAGGCCATGACGAATTTATCCAACTTCGGCATGAACACTGAATTCATGAGGTACATAAAGTGTGCCGGGGCATTGGTCAATCCAAAAGACATAACGAGATAGATACTCATATAGTCCGTATCTCGTTGAGAATGACGTCTTTGGAATATCTTCTGTCTGGATTTTAATATGATGATATCCGGACCGAAGATCCATCTTCGAGAATACTTTAGCACCAACCAATTAATCAAAGAGCATATCAATGCGAGGTAGTGGATACTTGTTCTTGATGGTAACGGCATTAATAGGACGATAATCAACACAAAGCCGTAGTGTTTCATCCTTCTTCTTGACAAACAATGTTGAACAACCCCAGGTGACAAACTCGGTCGTATAAAGTCCTTGGTCATTAGGTCATTCAGCTGTGTCTTCAATTCTGCCAGTTCATTGGGTGCCATCTTGTACGGCCTTCATGATATTGGTGTCGTTCCCGGCGCAAGTTCAATCTTGAACTCTACGTCCCGTTCGGGCGGCATGCCCGGTAAATCATCGGGAAACACATCCGTATATTCACGTACCACCGGAATGTCCTCTATATTCGCAATTTCCATGTGGTTGAATGTTGCAATCTGCTGCCGACTGGCGCCCAGAAATAATATATGAAGACCGTGCTGTGGGGAGTTGAGCTCAACGGTTCTACAGCTGATGTTAAGAACTGCATTGTTGTAATTCAACCACGACATCCCCAAAATGATGTCGATCTTTAGACCCTCAAGAATAATGAGAGTTTTGGGGTATATTCTACCCCCCAAACAAAGAGGTGCTCAGGAGACAATCTCACTTATGGTACTGCTTCCCCCAGGCGAAGATATGAGGTATTCACTCTTTATAAAAGTTGTTTGGAGCTGATGTTGAGCCACGCGATATTGGCTAATGAAGTTGTGTGTGGCACCGGAATCAAAGAGAATTAAAACCGCTAGCTGATTCAGAGAAAAAATCCCTGCTAATGCAGCTTCTCCTTCCGGAACATCATCCATCACTGTGTAGTGAATACTGCCCCTTGTCTGCCCTCGTTTCTGCAGATTTAGGTACGGGTCGGAATATTGTAAATATGATGACCCGCAGCCTTGAATTTCCTCCATACAATACCTAGCATAATGGCCCATACGCCAACAAGTAAAACACGGATGTCTCTCCGGTTCTTCGTTGACTTGCGGTTGGATGCTAGGTACATATGGCTGCAGCGATGGAGCACGAACCACCGTCTGATGCTGCTGCTGTGGAGGTGGTGCAAGTTGTGGTACTTGACCAGCAATCAACCTCTGAGGAGTTGATCATAGAGGTGGCCTCCATGTTTCACCGGATGGCATTTGGTACACCAAACGGTATTTTTGGGGCACATAACTTTTGCTGGCCTGCTCGATCTCACTCATCTTTCTTTTCTCAGCTTGCCACTCGAGTGTCGATTTTTCTTAGATAAGAGCCGCATCGACCATGTCGGTGTAACTGCCTTTGTTGAACACGGCCAACTTCTCATGTAATATGGCACTCAGTCCATGGAAGAATAAATCACACCATGCATCTTCTATCGCCACATATTCGGGAGCATATTGAGCCAAAAGGTTAAACCTTCTGACATACTCAAGGACACTCATGTCCCCTTGCTTCAAGTTCAAAAATTCCTCCCGCTTTGCCTTGATAATACCTATTGGTATGTGACGAGTATAAAAGGCTTCAAAGAACTCACTCCACGTCACTTGATGGCCTTCCGGAATGGTGGCGAGATGTTCAACCCACCAGTTTCTGGCTCCTCCATGGAGTTGTTGAGCGGCAAACATTGTATTTTGAACTTCATCACCACTCGAATACTCCGAATTTGGACTCCATGACACGAAGTCACTGATCTGCTTTCACAGGTTTGATAGCTTCAGTAAAGATTGGTGGTTGAGTCACCGAGAAATCAAGATAAGCGTTTCGAGGTGGAATGACTTGTTGCGTGTTCTGGAGTACGCCTTGCTGTACCAAAGCTTGGAGTAAGCGTGTGTTCTCTTGAGTTGCTTCTTGGAGTAGCCTGGTGTTCTCTTGGTTAGACTTGACAAATCAAGTCATAAGATCCATCCACCTCGTGGATGGTGGTTCCGACGGTGGAATAGGTTCATCACCGCCTCGGCGAGAACTCCGGCCTTTGCTTTCAGCCACGTGAGCTGTCCACGTGAGCACCTCATCGCTTTTGCTTTCGGCCACCGCGGAAACCTTGGGTTCTCGGTGTAGGGAGGCCGAGCTCACTCGGTTGTGGTCCGAGGAGGTCATGAGGGTTATTGTGGTGCCATTTTGCTACCATGCTGAAGCTTGCACGTGAGCTTATGGATGGCCGAGTGATCGAGGCAGTGGCGGCGATGGCTCTGTCTTCTGTGCGAGGGAGAAGGATAACAGAGAACCGCCTCGGGTTGATAGGGAAGCTGAGCACGGCTTGTAGTGGAGAACCACACAGGGAGCTCGCCAGCGCGAGGGACAGCAGAGAGGGAGTGTCCTCTGCGCCGCTCACTGCCGCCCAGTGAACTGCGGCTCTGTCTGCTCGAGTGGAGAAATGAGGACTGAACACTAAAGATCTTTTGCAATCTTAACTGCCTCAATGACATGAGGGTCCCACAAGTCAGTCCCTCCTTATCCCTCTCAAAAGATCTCCAAAATTTGGCAAATGATGAAAATCAATTGTGGGAGTTCAAATCTGAATTGTATTTGGATAATTGGGCAAGTTTCATCCAAATTCAAATGTATATTTGAATTCGTTGCAAATTTAAGTCTATTTGGAATGGATAGCAAAACATCTCTAAAATTCATGAAACTTTGCATACCCACTAATTTGGACCTAAGGAATTCAAATGTGAAATCTGATTTTAATTTTTTCTGCTGCAAATGAGCTTTTTAACGCTACAGTTTGCTATCTATTGTGTTGTCCTCATTTGAAATTTGAGTTGAACAAAGTTTGTTCCAAAACCTGACTTTAACTTTCTCACACACATGAGAACATTGCCCCCTTGGGTTCAAGCATGTAAATAAACATAAGCTTGTGGAGAGAGAAATCTATGTGCATCATCACATGTAAAAGTTTTAAACAAGTTCCATTTTTCATACACATGAAACCAATGTTTGTGAAAACTTGAGTTTCTTTCTATTCATATTTTTGGGACTTTTATAATTACGCTCCTGGTGAATGACATCAATGGTATGCAATAGAATTAAGGACTTCACATGCGGTGGTTCCCATAATACACATACACGAGTCTAATTGTGGTCCTCTCCATAACCAACAAAATATCTAGGACGATTTTCATCTGGCACTAGCTTGTCCAACATGGCACATACTGTGACCCGTTCAAACGTTGCGGTGGTCCTTTTGTGGCAACAGTGTTCTTCCTAAAGGCATTCGCTCTGTTGTCTGAACACGTGATTCGGAGGTAGCCAACGTCGATGACAATCGAAGTAATATATCTTGCCACCATGACTAAGACGAAAACATTTCGTTTCCGCATCACATATCGGACATGTAAAACGACCATGAGTACTTCAACCGGAAAACATGTCGTATGCTGGAAATCATGAACAGACCACAAGTATACAGCTTGAAGGATGAATTTCTGTTTTTTGTAACAATCGTAAGCTTCAATTCCTGTCCATAACAATTTCAACTCTTCAATCAACGACTTCAACATCACGTTGAGTCGTGAACCAGGATGATCTGGTCTAGGAACGATGAGGCAAAGGAACATGAATTCATACGTCATACAGAGAGATGGTGGTAAGTTGTACCGAATAGCGAACATGGGCCAACATGAGTATGGTGTGGCGTTTGTACTTAACGGTGAGAAGCCATCTGTCGATATCCTGATGTGAATATTTCTTGCATCATTCGCGAAATCTGGATTGAAGCGGTCCAACGCCTTCCATGCCTCACCATCTGACGGGTGCACCATGTCTCTGAGGTTCTCAGGTACACCTTCTTTGTGCCATCTCATATGTCTGGCAGTTCTTTTCGAGAGAAACAAGCACTTCACCCGAGGTGTGACAGGAAAGTAATGAAGCTGCTTATGTGTGACTTCAGTCTCTACACACTATCCTTCATTATTATCAACCTCGACAAACCTCAATTTGTCACATTGTAAGCACTTCTTCTCGTTGGTGTGCTCTTTCCAAAAAAACATGCAGTTGGCTGGGCAGATGTCAATCTTCTCATATTTCATACCAAGACCAGAAATCAATTTCATGGACTGGTACATATCTTTCGGCACTTTATGCGGTTGAGGAAGAATATTGCTGATCAATTTGATGAGATCGTTGTAACAATTGTTTGACAAGAAATACTTAGACTTTATTGCCATAATTCTAGTCATAAAATTAAGAAGAGTCACTTTTGTGTGTTCATGCAGTGGCTCTTCGGAAGCTTTGAGAATCTTAAACAACATTTCAACCTCAGTTGTAGGAGCATCCTCCTTCAACTCAGGATCTATGGCTTCAAACATCTCGTCCATCCTATCGACTCTCATGCTATCATCCACCACTTCATCTTCTACAGCATCAGATTGTGTCTCGCCATCAAAGTATCATATCTCATACGTTTGCATGAAACCGTTTCGACACAAGTGAAACGTCAACGTCACCTTGTCGAAAAATTTCGCATTCTAGAATTTGGTACATGGGCACCGCACTCTACTGCTGTTGGACAATGAAAAAGCTCGTTGTATAAAAGCATTTGTCTTGGTGAACCACTTCTCTGAGTGATGCCCATTCTTTTTCCAATAAGAATACATCCAAGTCCGGTCTTCAGCCGTGTCTGAGGTTATAGCTTCGAAGCAGACAAATTATTATTAGTATATTTTATGTCTTTTCATGGCCCCCACAACTACGAAGATAGGTCCTAAACCTATCCAAGAGTGACCGAGGTAACGTGCTTATGACGAGACACGGAGTTTGAACCTGGAAGAAATTTTGGCAACATAACCTCGCTGTTCTCCAACTACACGCACAAAAATGGTGCAACAGAGAACATTAGGGTTATGCTGTCAAAATCAAGTCCAGATCAAGACCCCGTACATAACTCGTCAAAAGCACGTTCTCGGTCACTCTCAGGCTGTCCAAAAATGGACAATTCCGAACCTGCAGGCCTCACATGCCTATCGCATGTGAGACGTGCAGATTCGAAACGGGTAATTAATTTCTATAGGTTATGTTACTCATTTTAATTTTTTAGTCTTTAACGTGAGAGGAAAGAACGAGAAAGAGGGGGTAAGTTGGTCAGAGTTGAAAGTTCAAAGGGCCTATGCTGGGTCGGGCCGTGCCGTGCTGGGACGGGTCGGGTCGTGCCGGGCTACGCTGTGCCTGGTCGGGCCGTGCAGGTTCGGTCCGTGCCGGGTTGTGCCGTGCCGTGCCAGGTCAGGCCATGCAGGGTCGGGCCGTGCCGGGTCAGGACATGCCGTGCCGGGGGTTGGGCCGTGTGCCGGGTCGGGCTATGCTATGCTGCCAAGTTGGGTCGTGCCAGGTCGGGCCGTGCCGTGCAGGGTTGGGCCGCGCTGGATCGGGATGTGCAGGGTCAGGCCATGCCGTGCGGGTGGTTGTGATATGTGACGGGTCGGGCCGTGCCGTGCTGCTGGGTCGGGCCATTGCCGAGATGTCGAGTCGTGCCGTGCCGGGTCGGCCCGAAACCCGTTAATATACATATAATGATTAAACACTCAGAATCAATTAATTAACTAATTCAAAACTAATTGAACCTTTTAAAACTAAATAAACAATTAAATACTTCAAACTAATTAACTTATGAAACTAAATAAAAAAACTAATTAAACAATTACAAACTAGTTAAACAAACTAATGACAATCTAATTACAAACTAAAATAAATAACTAATTAAACAATTTACAATAATTAAACAATCTAATTACTTTACAATCTAATAAAACAATTACAATCTAAGTAAGCAATTACAAACTAATTAAACAATCTAATCTAATTAAACAAACTAATTACAATCTAATTAATAAATTACAAACTAGACTAAACTATTTAATTTAATCTAATTACAAATAAAACTAAATATCTAATTGAACTAAATAACTAAATACAAACAAACCTTAACGGGCCACGGACGGGCGGCGCCGGGTCAGGGCGGCGGCGGTGGGCTAGCCGGGGACGGGTGTCGGCCGGGCCGGCACGGGTGCGGCCGCGGCGGGGGGCCGGCACGGGTGCGGCCGGGGCGGGCGGCCGGAGCGGGAGGCCGACCGGGGCGGCGGCGGCGGCGAGCGGTGGCGGCGCGCGAGGAGGCCGGGGTGGGCAGCCGTGGCGACATAATGGTTTGGGGTCGGCGCGGGCGTGAATGCCCGCGCCAACCCCTGCTCGGGTGAGTATAAACCCCTTATTTATGATGGCTAGGGTCTCGCCGTCGTAAGTAAGACTTTAATTACGACTAGACAAGACCCCATCATTAATAAGCTCTTTATTCACGACGGTCAGGGCCAGCCATCGTGAATAACGTGCTTTTTCACGACGGTCTAGGCCGACCGTCGTGAATAAGGGCATTATTCACGACGACCAAAATACACCGTCGTGAATATATTTATTAACGACGGTGCCCTCGTTAATAATTTTGGCCATCGTTAATTTGATAATATCCTATAGTGCAGGATTCAAGGAAGACATGGTCAGTCCAGTTGCGCATTCAAGACTCGTGCATTTCTCAGGAGCACGACGTGCAGCGCACACTTCCGCCCATACCTGCCAGTCATTACAGAGACAAGACAGGACGGTGTGGCGTGACAACGGCAGCAACAGTACTACGCCACGCGGCTGACTGAGTAGGCTGTGGTGACAAGACGAATATTTCTCCCGCCATCATCAACGGCTACTCAGCCTAGGACGCTCGGCCTGTCAGACGGCGCGCCTGAACTCTATCAACAGTGGATACTACAAGTAGCCATTAGTACCCTAGATCGTGTATAGGGTATGAACCACTATGGGGCCACCTATCGGGCCCTGGGTCCAAGTGTAACTGCTCGTCCTTGAGATGTAAAAGGACCGGGTAGCCTCTGAGAGATGGACAATTCATTCACACAGACACACATGCACACGCGACGTGAGAAACAAACAAGCAATACAAAACACTCTCATGTGGGCGTGGGGTATTACACTCCGGCGGCTCAAACCACGTAAATCCTGGTGTTAATCTTGTGTTCTTCACGCTCGATCGGTCCAGGGACTAAGTCCCTCCAAACAACAAACCTCTGTGGGCTGCTCCAGTAGCGGTGTCGGGGAAGTGTCGTAGAACCACTTCGACAGGCTCTAATACCATGTTATGAATAGCACATTGTTGTATTTATATGAGGGTAAAAGGCCAAAATATATAGAATACAGAGAAATTACAATAATGAAAACATATGACATCCTTCTATCTCTAACAATGGAAATATATGATATGCTTCTATCTCTAACAATTGCATTATTATCTTGGCATTGAAGTAAAACAGCAAGCAAATGGTTTCTTCCTCAACTAGAAGAATTATGCTAAGAATATCTTAGAGAAAGCCGGAATGTCTGAATGTAACCCCTGTATGATCCCAATGGAACCAAGACTGAAACTTAGTAAAGACAGCACCAGTTCACCTGTGGATGCAACATTTTACAGAAGTCTCGTTGGGAGCCTCAGGTACCTGGTAACACTCGCTCTGATCTCGCTTATTCAGGTGGATATGTTAGTAGGTTCATGGAAGAACCACACATGGAACACTATATTGGTTGTTAAGCGCATCCTGAGATATGTTGCTGGAACATGTGAGCTGGGATTATTTTACTCCAGAGGAGATGGAAAACTGCCAACTCTGAAGGGATATAGTGACAGTGAACCAGTGATCTAGCAGGCGACATTGACAGTAGAAAAAGCACCACTGGTGTTATTTTCTTCCTTGAGAAAAGCCCTATCAGTTGGCAAACTGTTAAGCAAAAGATTGTGGATTTATCCAGTTGTGGAGCTGAATATGTTGCATCTGCAACAGGTGCTTGTCAGGCAGTCTGGTTGGCAAGACTGTTAGGTGAAGTTCTGAACTTAGAAGTAGGCAAGCCATAACTAATGGTGGACAATAAATCAGCTATTTCCCTCATAAAAATCCAGAGCTCAATGGCAGGAGTCGACACATCGACACAAGGTTTCACCTGATCAGGGAATTCGCAGCTCAAGGGAAAATTGAGGTGAGTTTTATCAGAACAGAGGAGCAGCTTGGAGATATTCTCACTGTCTCTTTTGCAGAGTGAAGTTTCAGAGCCTCTGAGAGAATTGGACTTCAGTACCCTTCATGTTGGTAAGTAGTAGGATCAACAATTAGGGGGAGAATGTTGGAATAAGTCTTGAGCCTTATCGTGGAGTCTGTTTCTTAGTTCCATGCACGTAGAAGTAGGATCCACGCATGTGTTTTGTTTTGGAGTCCACATTCTGTTTTTCCGTGTCAAGAGCTTGGTCAAGGATTGGCTGTGCGCGTCTGTAGCTCGGGTGGGTACGTTCTCTCGAGAGCGGGTCTGTAGGAGCACTTCATGGCCGAGAGTACGTGTGTATTGTGTACGTGCAACAGCCATGTATCTCCGTGTTTCTTGTATATCTCAATAGAAGCATCAAAACACTGTAACAGTTGGCAGTACACTTCTCTGGTTTTCTATTCTTTGTTGTGTGCTCTCCATCAGCAGCCAGGCTACACCCGTCTCCTACGTACAGTGCTTCAGGTTGCTCCCACCGATAATGAGTACACCATGTACGCTCGTTTGAAGACAAGTCTTCGCCTATCGGTTCAGTGCATGAATCTTCAGGCATCGATGTTGCCCCATTGACGAAGACTTACCGTGGTGCTCTCGTCGATTCCAACTGGTGATATGCCATGTATGGGGAGTTCACTGCTTTTACAGGCCAACAACACCTAGGATCTTGTGTCTCGTCCTTCTGTGGCAATGTTGTGACTCATAAGTGGGTTTTTTGCCACAAGTTCCATCTGGATGGTTCTCTTGATCACTACAAGGCACATTGGTGACGGGGCCCGACCCGTCTTCACGAGGCCGAGCCGCTCGCCCGAGAATCGCATTGGGTGGTGTCGTGTTATGTGGCACCCAACAGCACACATATAAGGAAACATGTATTACATAAATCAAAAGAGGAAGCTTACAAAGGTTATTTGTAAATAATTTACAGCAAATATCTACAGTGGAAGACTAGAATAATCTCACGGCGAATAACTACTAAGCACTCGAGAAAATGTCCAGCCCGCGGACTCTTCTTGCTAGCAACACGAAGACAACTGTAGCGGCTGAGTTCTCCATGTGTTACACGACTCGGAAGTCTCCGAGTCTCACCGGACAACCATCTCATAAGCGTTGATGTTAACCTGTAAAACCACTCATATAGCAAGCGTGAGAACATAGTCTCAGCAAGACTGTGTAAAATCCCCAAAATTGTATATGAAATGAACCGAGGCTTGAAGTCTATGTGTGCAAATTCGTAAAAATGGGACTTGCTAAAACGTTTCTTCACGAAAAGTTGTTCATGGATGTTCACCCAAAAATAGGCTCACATGTTCATTTGAAATGGGTTGAACCAAGATGGACTAAAACACCATGGATGAAATACCATTTGCATGAAAATTAAAAATCAGATTTTTAAAATTCAAAGTTCACCGCAAATTGTGGCCAAACTTTTGAATACTCTTGCAGCCTTATACTTCAGACTTTGAGGAAGTTTTGGATGGCAATGTTATAACTTTAGGGTGCGCTGAAAAGGGATTAAATTGAAGCATTTTCAAATTCAAACTGAATTCAATTTGCAAGTCAAATTTAAACTAAATTCAGGGAATTCAAATTCTAGCCCACTTTTAAACTTCAAAACTTTGGAATGGAAAGGATTAACATGAAGGAGATCTTTTGTGGAGGAAATAGGTGAGATCCACCTGTCATTGGTACACAGTGACTTGCACCCAAAGTCTCCTTTCTCTGTTCTCTGTTTTAGTGTCGAACTCAACCGAGGGGCCTCTGATCGCCACCGAGCTGCAGCTGAGACACGTCCCCGTGGTTTTTCCCCCGCACTGGCGACCAGCTTGGCTGTCTACTTCTATCTCGGCGTGATCTTTCCTTCACTGCACCGACTTTGCTTCCTCCTCGCGAGCAACCCACGAGAACAGAGCGCTGCCGCCTCGGTTCCAACCGGGAGATTGTGAAACCAAGCGGGCAACACCCCTCCGAGCAGAAAAACCGCACGGAACGCTTGTCCTTCACCTCCTCAGCGCGAAAGCTAGCAAGTCTCGGCTTCCCCCATCCCTAGAACCGTTCCTCCACGACGACCTAACACAGAATGGCGATCGGGCCCACATGGAAAGCTCTGCACAGATGCTTTCACGCCCGAGCAAGCACGGCCACGGGAGCGCCCTACCTCGGTGCTGCTCTCCTCCAAAACTTGGATCAAGCCGTGGATCATCGCCGGCGAATTCAAGGTTTTTGCTCCGGCGTGCACAACCTCTAGCGTCCGGTACGGGAACTCAAAATTATCCCTTCCTAATTGTTGTTAGCTCACCAAATTTTGCACACACGGGCAAGACTAGCCGACGATCATCTTCTCTTTAGCAACCATAGCTTCAAACCAATTTGGAGCAGCATATTTTAAGGATTCCTGAGCGTATCCATAGCGGCACCCCGCGGGCGCACGGTGACAACCTACCTGCGGCCATTCCCGAGCAATTTGGCGGCCCGGACGAGCTTCAAAATCACTCACAGGTGCCTTAGAGCAGTTTGGCCGAGCTTTTGGCGGGCTAGAGAGGTCGGCCGACGGCGCCGAAGTCATTCCGTAGCCGCAGCACGTCGCCGACGGTGTTCCAACCCTTGGCAGCCCGAGCAGACCCCAGCATCGTGTTCCCCGGCCTCCCAAACCCCCTAGCGGCGAGCCTCAGGCCGAGAGGCGGCCGGAAACACTGAGACGGTGAGCTCCGGCCTCGGTCCGGCAAGGGGTGCGGCGCGTGCGCGAGAGGGAGGCGGGAGGTAGGAGAAGGAGGGGCGGCCCCACGTGTCAGTGACCGGAGTTTTAAATTTTGGATCGGCTGTGGCTCGGATCTCATGTGGCTGCGCGCTGAAACCGTGTAGCCCCATGTGTCCTCGAATCTCAGTGGCTGAGGATTTAAAACGTGAGCCCAAGTGATTTCCAATAGCAAAACAAACCCCGATTTTGCCACAACTTTGGAAAATCATATCTTTGTGTAGAAGCCTCCAAATTGAGTGATTCAAATTGGGTTGGATTCATTTTTCATAGATCTATCCAAATATGAAGCCCAATTTGTATTAAATTCAATAAATAATTATCGAAAATTCCTTGAAATTTTTCTGAAAGAATTATTGAGGGAGTTTGGTTTATCCAAAAATACTCAATTTGCCAGAATGTTCTTTACTATATTTTTGACCTTATAGCAAATTTTCAGCTCATTTGAAGATGATTTGAGTAGGAATTTGCTAAATGCAAACTGCTGTGTTCATAGTGGTCCAGAAACATTTTCAGAAAAGGTATCTAACATGTAAAATCCATTATGGGCAATTCATAGCTCCAAACATCATGAGAAAATTTAGGAAAGCTCTATGAGGCATACTTGAAATTATAGTTCACTTGATTGGGCATGAAAATGCACATTAATCCAGAATTAATTCTTTTAGTAGAAATGCTTAAGGAATTATTCTGGAAGAACTACTTAAGTAAAAGGCCTGAATTTTGTACCAAATTACTTTAATGTGACAAGGAGTTCACATGCAAATTATCAGCTCAAGTTGAGCCTTATAACTCCCTGTTCTTGTTCTCCATGCTTATGTTTGTGGGAAAATACATAAGAGTATTGTAGGAATTTTAGAGAACACATATTCTTTCCACATTAGCTGCAATTTGGCAAGCTAAATTCCTGGGTAGTATAGAACATGCTGTAAAAGTTTTGAAGCCATTAGAGTTCTTGATCTTCAGTTTCATTCAAATCTTTTCAGCTCACCTCTTATGTTCATTAGGAAACTTAGTTTATAAACTAAACCCCTAGGACAGACTTAGTTCATTGATGTTTCTTTGCACAAAAGAGGCAACAAAGACATTCTTGGCATTTCCGCACAGCCTCTGTTCTTAAGGAATCAAGTCTTTAAATCTTTGAATTGCATTGTAAAAATTGTGCATATACATGTCGATAGGATTCACAACAAAGGGGATTCGAAGGAGTAATTCATTGAAATTGGATCAGACTCCGGAGGATTAAGGGAGCAAAGATCACTAACTGTTTATATATACTACTACCCTGCGAAACAGGCAAGCTCCGATTTGCATTTAATAGTTTTAAGTTTTTACTTTGTATTCACTATGTTGGTTAGGATATGAAATGTGCATTAGGTCTAGTTACTTTGATACTCCTCTTGCATGACCAAATAAACCCATGGAGTATTGGGTAGATGTCTTTTCATCGTGTAGAACTGCCATGCTTAAGTAAGGTTCGGTAGAAGTCGAGTGGTGAGATGCTACTCGCATGATCAGAAAACAGGGGCATACGTGATTGGTTCAGAAAATTGTTAGCAAGTTAAAGTTGAGACTGGCAGGTTGTAGGAGCACCAGAACATAGGATCCTGGGTGCGTTAGAACTGTCCGTGTTGGTCAAGGACCGATCCGTATGCAGCCCTGTTGAGCAAGTTTGAGTTGTGTACCGGACTCATGCTGGCTATATGGGACCTAGTAAACTGATGTACCTCGGAAAGCTTGCGTTGAGCCTTTTCCTGTAGCCTCAGGCGAGATGGTCGGTGTGCAGTATGTGGGTTACACTCTCATGACATCTCATGTCGGTAGGTGCACCATGAGGGTGGCTACTATACGGGGCGATTGGATCGATTCAACGTGGGTGTAACGGGCGAAAGGCTGCCGCGTACAACGTCAGTGATGGTTGCTGTAGGCAACGTCGAGTACGGGCATACGTGTCGTGTAGTCCGGGTGTTTTCGATTAGAATCACCGTCGCTCGCGGAAGAGGATTGAGCATACTTGTTCTCACAGTCGTGACGTAGTAAGAACTTGCATGAGAAAGAAACTAATCACAATGGTTTGAAGTTCATACTAGCTCTGTGATGTATCTTTTATGAATAGTTAGAGCAAACTCGATTCATTTACACCGTGAGCAAATTACATCGGGGGAAGCGTTTCTTGTTTGATTGTGGACCCCCGATGTGGCGTGCCCAAGGTTACTTTTAATTTGCTGCAAATAATACCCGAAAGTAAGGATTTACTTTTAGGCGAGTTCATTATGCATTATGCTATCCCACTTTATGTTTATACCCTCATGTAGAGTTTCATGGCTAGGTTTGACGGTTAAGTCTTGCTGAGCTTTATGCTCACATATACTATCCTAGTTGTTTTGCAGGTATTGACTTTATGCTTATGAGAATGGGTGCCGATGAGACTCGAAAACCTTGGAGTTGATACTCATGAGCATCTTCGCCGCTGCGGTTTGTTCTTTGTGTTGCTAGTAAGAAACGTCCGTGGGCTGGACTGTTTCTTTGTTGCTGAGTTAGAAATGAGTCGTGAGAGTTGTAGTCTTCCGCTGTAGATTATTTTGAGATAAGTATTTGTAAAGTACTCTTTGTACACTTCCGCAAATGTTTTATGTAATATGTTTGTCCTTTACCCGTGTGCTGTTGGGTGCCGCATCGCACAACACCACCCAATGCCATCCACGGGTCCCGACAGCGTGGTATCATAGCCGCGTTAGGAATAGCACATGGATTGAGGATCATATTATGATAAAATCTTAGGATACGGTGAGATAACGGTACTAGGCCCATATAAGGACTACTATATTAGCATATTATGAAGGTGGTAACCTAACTTATTTGTCTATGTCAGAAAAATCATGCATCTCGGGGCTTTTCATGTCTTGGGGGTGCATGTAAGTGCTGTCCACTAGTGCGCACAAGTTGAAGGGTGGAGCCCCACGGGTGGCAGGTAACCCGGCCAGCTTGGGTATCCTCTATGACTCTTCATGTCGTTTGGGGTATTTGAGCAATGCCCTTCCCTGGCGTGCTACGGGCAAGTATGGGAGATCCCATCACGTGGTTAGTAACGTGAACACGTAGCTCAAGGCGTGTTTGGCTTGAGAACACCCGTGCGAGTGACATCGGACGGATGTATGAACTGTATTGGGACTTGGTTCGGTGTGCAGCCGAACTTGATAATTTTTTTTGTGAAGGTACTAACCACGGAAACCGTAGTCCAAGTAGAACACGTTTGCAAGTTACCACTCTTAGTGCCACCTACGGATAATATATGGCGGTGTAAGCCGGTTAAGATTTTCTTTTGTGAGGCAACGTAGTACCGTCATATGTCTTACGGTGCATCGCCACCGTACTACACTTGATAACTTTTTTCCTATGAAGAAATCATTCATGATTAACTTTCAACCAAAAATGGAAGTTGGAAAACTAATATTACCTACTGAGCTCTTCATTTGAACTATGCTTCAAAGGAGAGATTTGCTAGGCTTCATTTGATCTAAAAACAGAGTGCTCTGTTCTGGCAGAAATTTTTGCTGAACTTTAACAGAGCATAACTCTGAGTAGCTTGACCCAATGTAGGTATATGATACAGTTATGGAAAATTTCTTAAGTGCTCTACAACTTCTCTGTAGACCTCCAGAGCAAAAAATCACACACCAAATTGGTTGAATGTCCAGTTGAATGCAAACTGTCCAGAAACAGGGCAGATGCAAACTTCTCTGGATGTTTCTGTAAATTAGCTATAACTTTCTGTAGAAAAATTCTGAAGGGTAGTATGATACACGTTTGTGAATGTTATGAAATTTTCAAAAATTTTGTAGTTCAGAGTTTGTTCAGAATTGTACTATATTCTGATGTACAACTGTGATAAAAACAGCCACATTCAGAGGAGATGCTGGCAAATTTTATCCAGAAATTCTGTCAACTTTGAGCAATCATAACTTTTGATCCATAGATGATATAGGGGAATATGAGTACTCATTGAAAATATACTGAAGTTAACTTTTACTTTGGTATTCAACTTGAGTTATGAAAATGCTGGTAACCGGATCAAAATCTGGGTTAAGTACAGAAAGGTCTGTTCTGTGCAGAATAGGGGACTGATTATGTTTGCTTTAGGAAGATATGTAAACATGACTTTTTGTTATACTTTCATAAAGTTTTAGCATGTTCATGTTCTACATACTTTAACATACTGCTGAGATCAAGTTTTGACTCCCCTCAAAATTATCTTTTTGCAGTATGTTGCGT
The DNA here is from genome assembly GCA_030760725.1 of Neostapfia colusana. NCBI lineage: Eukaryota > Viridiplantae > Streptophyta > Magnoliopsida > Poales > Poaceae > Neostapfia > Neostapfia colusana. The sequence continues at coordinate 58,799,834 of JASWHV010000014.1, read as the reverse complement.
ACTCGTTCTCAGAGTAGGGCTGAAGGTTCTCGCCGAGACGGCGATGACTTGATTCACAGCGGGCACCGCCATCAACAGTATGGGCAGGGGTCATGGCTCAAATGGTCGAGTCGAATCAGGGGAATACAAGACTACTCCAAACCTTGGTACAGCAAGGCACACTCCAACGTACACAACAGGTCGTTCCACCTCGGAACGTACACCTATTTGGACTTCTTGGCGACTCAACCGCCAATTTTCACGGAAGCTACCGAACCAGTGGAAGCTGATCAGTGGCTTTGGGTTATGGAGTCCAAGTTTGGAGTGTTCAAGTGCGATGATTATCAGAAGACATTATTTGCAGCTCAACAGCTCCATGGAGCCGCCAGAAATTGGTGGTTCGATTATCTCGCCACCATTCCGGAAGGCCATGAAGTGAAATGGGCGGAATTTCGTGAAGCATTCCATGCTCGTCACATTCCTACGGGTTTTATCAAGACCCAACAGCAGGAATTCAGGAAGTTGAAGCATTGGCACAATATGCTACCGATTGTGCGACGAGCAAAGCTGCAAGGTGTGATTACTTTTTCCATGGACTGAGTGCCATATTAAAAGATAAGTTGGCTTTGTTCAATCAAGTCAATTACACTGAGTTGATCAGTTCTGCCATACTGCAAGAACAGGCGACACTTGAGTGTCAAGCAGAGAAGAGGGACCGGAGTGATGTGCAAGAAGACACACCCGTTGTTCCTCGTAAATACCATTTGGTGTATCGCACACCATCCGATGAAATATGGCGACCACCAGTAAGATCAACATATCCAAGATTTCCTTTTCAAGAATCATGTCTTGAAGCACCACCACATCCACAGCAACGATTGATTTCTGGTGCATCATTGCTGCAGCCAAGTACATCAACTTCTCAACCGCAAGTCAGGGAAGAACCGGGGAAATATCCTTGTTCTTATTGCCACCGTTTTGGGCATTTTATGCAAGAATTCTGAGAGAAGTTGTTGAACAGCGGACAACCATCATCATCAAGTGGTATGCCGCCCCATGCTCAAGTAAATATAACAGCATTGCAATCCGGGAGTGTGCAACATCTTGCTTGAGGATGTCCCGGAGGGAGCACCGGTGTTAGCGGGCATGTTCACTCTGAAAGATGTACCTGTGCTTATACTTTTTGATTCCGGTGCTACCCACAATTTTATCAGAAAATCATGCGTGGATCAGCACCAATTATCCACCAATACTCCCACGACAAGTTATATTATACGTTCACCGGGAGGAAATATCTCAGCTAATCCGATTGTGCCCCGAACAGCTTTATGTTTGGGAGGAAAAATATACCCAACATCGCTGATTATGTTGGATGGGCAGAAGATAGACGTAATATTGCTGATGTCTTGGTTAAACCATCACGGTGCCATTCTCAATATCGGTAACCAGACTGTTCAGATTGACTCACCGATTCCGGACAGCACACGCTGTTTTTAGACAGTGAAGATCAAGAAATTGCAGAGGCCTACCACATGGAAGCGATTAAACTTGAAGATATTCCGGTGGTACGTGATTACCCCGATGTTTTTCCTGATGATTTACCGGGCATGCCGCCCGAACGGGATGTCAAGTTCAAGATTGAACTGATGCCAAGAACAACACCTATCTCACAAAGGCCTTACAAGATGGCACCTAACGAGCTTGCAGAGTTGAAAGAGCAGCTGAATGAACTCATGAGCAAGGGTTTCATACGACCAAGTTCTTCACCTTGGGGTTGCTCGGCGCTGTTCGTTAAGAAGAAGGACGAAACACTGAGGCTATGTGTTGACTATCGTCCTCTAAATGCTATCACTATAAAGAACAAGTATCCGTTGCCCCGAATCGACATTTTATTCGATCAACTTGTGGGTGCAAAGGTATTCTCGAAGATGGATCTTCGGTCCGGATATCATCAAATCAAAACGCAAATGGAGGACATACCGAAGACAGCTTTCTCGATGAGATACGGACTTTATGAGTACCTCGTCATGTCTTTCGGGTTAACCAACGCTCCGGCACACTTTATGTATTTGATGAATTCTGTATTCATGCCGGAGTTAGACAAATTCGTCGTGATATTCATCGACGACATATTGGTTTACTCCAAGTCAGAAGAAGAGCACACTGAACATTTTGCGTATCGTGCTACAAAGGTTGAGGGAGCACAAATTATATGCCAAGTTAAACAAATGTGAATTCTGGATTGATCAAGTGCCTTTTCTAGGCCATATTATTTCAGCAGAGGGCATTGCCGTGGACCCTAGCAAAATTGAACAAGTGCTGAAGTGGGAATCTCCCAAATCAGTCCACGAGGCCTGAAGTTTCCCAGGTTTAGCGGGGTATTATCGGAGATTCATTCTGAGCTTCTCAAAAATTGCGAAACCAATGACGGAGCTGCTAAAGAAGGGCACCTAATACATGTGGAATGCAGCATGTTGTAAAAGCCCAAGAAAAGAGACTTACAAGAGTGATCATTTTCATCACCTCACAACACCACAGCTCATCTTGAGGATATCTTACGAACTCTTATGAAGAGCAAGTAACCACCATCAAAAGGGTGATTAGAGGGGAAAACCCTAACTTCCAAAAAAATGGGATTTTGACACATGAATGTGAAAGGTTGAGCTCACCTTAGACCTTAAATAGTCTTGGGAAGGCTCACGACAAAATTCATGCAAATCCAATACTTTTCGAGGCACTTTTGGAGGCATTTGAAAAAGGGGCCAATTTGAATGCAAATTCAAATTGCAGCAATTTTCATCACTTGAATTCAAAAGTTGGCTTCATATTCAAACTCAGCACATTTTTCTGAGTTATTCCACCAATTTTCATCCTCATTTGAGTTCAGCTTGGCAGGAGCTAATTTGAGCATATTCAAACTGAATTTGAATTTCAGCCTCACATATACTCAAATTCCTTCAAACCCAATGTCAGTTTGAATTATTCAAATTCAGAGACCCAAACATGTTGTTTGATCAAATTACCAGGGACAAGGGGGTCACACAAATTAAGAGCAGTAAGAAGTTAATTTTGGAGGACAATTTTGGAGCCTATGGGGCCCTCCTGTCAGCCACACTGGAGTGCAACCGACTGAACTCAGTCCACTCGGTTCCCACGCGTGCAGTGAGAAGGGGCCCGACCTCCATCACGGGGCCGTGCCGCCTCGCCCGAGGAATCGCATTGGGTGGTGCCGTGTTATGCGGCACCCAACAGCACACATATAAGGAACACAGTATTACATAAACCAAAAGCGGAAGCTTACAATTATTCTTTGTAAATAATTTACATAAAATAGCTACAGCGGAAGTCTATAAACAGCTCACGATGAATATCTAAGAAGCACTCGAGAAGAGATCAAGCCTGCGGTCTCCTCTCGCTAGCAACACGAAGACACGGCAGCGGCTAGGTTCTCCAAGTGTGACATGACTCGGAAGTTTCCGAGTCTCACCGGACAACCTTCTTTATAGTGTCGATGCTTACCTGCAAAACCACTTATATAGCAAGAGTGAGCACAAAGCCTCAGCAAGACTTAACCGTCTCTCCTAAGACATGAAACTCTACATGAGAGTAACCTAAGACTTAAGCCTGTCATTTGCAAAAAAACTCGCCTACGAGTTCATCCTTAACTTTCAGATTTTAGCCATAATAGTAGTGACCTTGCGCCCAGCAACATTAGAACTCCATAATCAAACAAGAAACGATTCATTCCAATGTTGCTTGTCCCAAGGTGAAAAATAAATTTAGTTTGCTCTATCTCTACTTCAAACATGGTTTTCATGCAATTTATAATTAGCATAACAGCATTTAAAACTTTGCAAACTATTCCCACACAACTTGATTAACTACGTCACAACACTGGGAGCAAGCGGTAATCAATAACCGCGATGGACGGTGATTCGAATCAAACACTACCCGGATAGCTCGACACATACGCCCGCCTCTGAAGACCCAACTCTGGCGTCCTTCATTACGTCGTATGTGGCAAGCTTTCTCAGGACACTAAACTGTAGACCCGGTCGCGCCGTCTCGGGCCCATAGGTCTAACGAGATGATGTGGTATGCCTCTACAATCCAGTGAACCTGGTACATCGGTTTCCTGATTCCCATATGTCAGTAAGCATCCGGTACACAACTCAATACCTGCTCCTGGGTGCCGCACACGCATCAGTCCTTAACCGACACAGGCAGAGCTACTCGACCAAGACCTCATCTTGTCGCTGCCTAACCATCCTGCCCAGTCTCATCTTTGGAATTGTAAACTTTAGTTTGCCCTCTTTTTCCATCTACACCCAGGTAATCCCGTCTATAACTCGGGAGTAGATTCCAACTACTCGTCTTCTACCGGATGCCCTAGTCTATTTAGCATGGCCTTATTCTACAGCGATGACACAATTCTACCCTTGACCTCAGGGTTCATGTTTGGTTATGCAAGTGGAGTATCAAACATCCTTGACCTAATGCACATACAAACTTTGATCCATAGTAGTGAACAAAGGGAAAACTTTAAAAACAACTTAAGTGCAAACCGGGGCTTGCCTTGGTTTTGCAGGTGACTAAAGTCAGATGATATGGGGTTAGTTGCTGATGTCTTGAAGTTCAACTCCTGCCCTTCTTGTTCCTTGATCCACTCTTCACTTTCCACGTTTAAGCACTACACGTTATGAATATGCATATATATTTAATTGTAAAACATTTGCTCACAAGTGCTAAGGAAAAGTTCAAAACTGGATCTCTGTTTAAGAATTTAAAATGACACTGGGGATGGTGGTTTGGGTATGTATTTAAGCACCATGATCAAGTGATGAGTGGGGTTTCATCACTTGGGTGGTGATCACCTAATGGGTTGAATAAAACACTACTGATCCAGGGCTCCAATGGAGCTGGAAATTTTCTTATGAGTTTCTTGTCACAAGACAGTTCTCTGGACCAAAATTCAGAATAATTCACTGAGTAGATTACCCAGAACAATTCCTTAAGCATTTAGGCAACAAGGAATACATTCTAAATAAATTTGCACTTTCATGCAAATCCAAGTGAACTACAATTTCATACATAGCTCAAGGAGTATGCCGGAATTTTCCTATGGTTTTTGGAGCTAAGGAATGTCCAGAACTGAATTTCCAAGTTTTGGAAATTCTCTGAAAATGTTTCGGTATTTATTTGAATACAGAAACTTGAAATCAGAATTACCCTAAGTACATCAACTCCAAATGAGCTGAAACTTTTACAGGAATCTCCTAACATCCTATAGAATATTCTGGCAAAATTTGGGGAATTTTGGATGAACCAAACTTCCTCTAGAATTCTTTTGCTGAGAAGCTTTAAAGAAATTTCCAGAATTTCCTATTGGTTTTCATGCAAATTGGGTTGCATAATTGGATAGAGTTTTTCATCCTGAATCCAACCCAATTTGAATCACTAAATTTGGAGCTCCCTAGCAAAAGTTATGCAGATCCAAAGTTTGAACCAAATCTGGAATTCAAATTAATTCGGGAAAAGTTCAAACTCTGCCTGTGGGTCCACCCTACACGTGTCAGCCGCTGGAATCACGCCACACGGGGCCACAGACTACTTCCCGTGCCACCACACCGGATCCCGGGGCCGCAGCGGATCGAAGATTTAAAATATTGCAACAGACAGGTGGGGCCGGCCGGTCGTCTTCAACCTTGGCCCGTTTCCTTTTTCCCGCGCCGCCCCCTCGTCGGAAATTCGTCGGGGCTCGCCGGAGTCGGCTTCCCGGCCATCTCCCGGCTCGGTACTCGCCGCCTGGGGGTTTTCAGGGGCGAGCAACTCATCTACGGGGTCAGCACAAGCTATAGGCGCTCAGAACTAGGTCGGCGACGTGCGCACCCTTCGGTGAAGCTTCGGCGCCGTGGTCTGAGCATCCTAGCCCGCCAAAAGCTCGGGGAATTTGCTCTAAAGCACCAGTGAAGGTCAGGCAAGTTCGACATGGCCTCAAACTGGCTAGGAAATGGCGGCAACTCGGTTGTCACCGTGCGCCCGAGGGTCCCCGCCATGATCGCCGCTCGGAAAGCTTGGAATTCGTCGCTAACCTAAGGTTTCTAGATAGGGTTGTGAAGGGGACTTAACCGCTAGCCAATATAGTGCTCATGTGCATGATTTGGTGGCCTAAAAACAACAATTACGATTGAATTTTGAGGATTTCTTACCCGGCGTCTCTTCGCATGTGCCGAGAGCAAATCGTCAAATTCTTGCTCAGGAGGTCATGGCTCGAGTGGAGGTTTGGCGAGGAGCAGCAGGGAACTCCGGCGCTCCTCTGGGTGTCCCAGCTCGGCCATGAAACCCTCTTGGTGGCGCTGTCCACGTGAGTCTGATGTCGGTTTCCAACGTTTACCCCTCGGCTTCGGCGCTGATCCTCAGATTACGGCCAACGGCAGCCCCGAACGCCGGAGCTGAGCTGGGGAACCTCTTGTGCACTCGCTGGCGCTCCCTTTTCGTGTGGACGGCTCGAGCAACCGGGCGCGCGAGCTGGTGGACAATGGAAAGAAACAGAGGCGTCGCCGGCGGCTGCTTTTCGGGCGCGGGAGCAGCAGAAAGCCGCGAGCACGAGTGAAGAACTTCGTGTTTGCCTCGGTGGGAAGGATAGGCGCCGGGTGAACCGCCTCTGGCGCCCTGGCGTGGGGGGGGGGGGGGGCAGATCGAGCAGGAGGTGGCTGTGGCTGCTGCCTCGGTGGCGCCGGGAGCTCGGTCTAACCCGAGAGCAAAGACTTAGGTGCTAAGTTTTTCCTCCTCTTCTATGACAATTGGGCCCCACCAAGTTTCTTGCCCAAATATCTCCAGATTTTTTTTGGCCCATTGCAAACTTCACTCATATGGAGCTCAAATTCATAAGCCAATTGACAATTTGACAAGTTGTGCCTCAGTTTCAAATTTAAATTCAAATTTGGATGGAATTCACAAGTTCCTTTGATATTCCTATCAAAGCACCTCCAAATTTGCTCCAAATTTGCCCCCTCTACAATTTGAACCTGGGGAGTTTGAATATGCCCTCTGATCTTTGAGTTGGTCATTGCAAATACAACTTTTTAAACAACAGTTTGAATCTCCTCTTTTGAAACATGCCCTTCTTCTTTTTGGAAGTGACCCTCTTATTTCAAACTGAATTCAAAGTTTTATAGCACATGCCAACACTTTCATGAGTAAACAAAAGTTTTTGTAAGTCCCATTTCTTGTATTCAAACTCAACTTTATTCATAGCTCAAGTTTTCTATTCACAAGTTTTGGGACTTTTACATTCCTCCCCCCTTAAAAAGAATCTCGTCCTGAGATTCATGATTAAGGACAAAGTGGAGAGGACAGCTACTCAACATACGCCTCTAACAACTCCGGATGATTGCGTTGCAGATACTCCTCGCTTTCCCATGTAGCTTCGTCGGACGTGTGATTTTCCCATAGCACCTTGAAAAATCGCAGCGTCCGGCTTCTGGTCTCGCGAGTCTTTTCATCAATTATCCGGGTTGGTCGCTCAACATACGTGAGGTCCGGCTTCAAATTTTCTATGTCTCCCGTGAGAATCTCCATTGGAACTTTTAAACACTTCCACAACTGAGATATGTGGAAGACGTTATGAACTCCGGCTAAGGCTGCCGGTAGCTCCAAACGGTATGCCACGGGTCCACACCTTTCAATGATAATGAAGGGACCGATAAAACGTGGAGCTAATTTTCCTTTCACTCCAAATCGGTGAATGCCCTTCATCGGAGATACGCGGAGGTATACATGGTCCCCAACTTGAAATTCCAGAGGACGACGCCTCTTATCCGCATAGCTCTTTTGTTTGGACTGAGCGGCTTTAAGATTTTCCTGAATAAGTCTCACTCGCTCTTCAGCTTCATTCACGAGATCAATCCCGTAAATTACTCTCTCGCCGGATTCACACCAGATCAAGGGTGTGCGGCACTTCCGGCCGTAGAGAGCTTCATAAGGCGCCATTTTGATACTTGATTGATACCCGTTGTTATATGAGAACTCTGCCAATGGTAAGTGATCATCCCAGCTCTTACCGTGATTTATGGCACATGCTCTTAGCATATCTTCAAGTACTTGATTCACCCTCTCTGTTTGCCCATCGGATTGAGGGTGATACGCGGAGCTTCGGATCAATTTGGTTCCCAAGGATGCGTGTAGCTGCTCCCAGAAATGAGCAACAAACAACGCGCCTCGATCAGAGATGATCGTCCGGGGAACTCCATGTAGGCACAAGATCCGTGCTATGTATAACTCCGCATACTGCTTGGCGGTGTATCTGGTATGCACGGGGATGAAGCGTGCCGATTTGGTCAACCGGTCCACGATTACCCAAATCGAGTCAGGGTGGTGGGAGGTCATCGGCAACCCAACGATGAAATCCATACTCAAGTCTTCCCACTTCCATGCCGGTATTTGTAGCGGTTGCAGCAGGCCCGACTTCTTCACATGGTCGGCCTTAACTCTTCGACACGTATCACATTCTGAAACGTATTTTGCAACTTCACGTTTCATACGTGTCCACCAAAACTTCTTCCGGAGGTCTTGGTACATTTTATTGCTGCCAGGATGAATATAAAATTTGGATAAGTGAGCCTCATCCAAAATTTTCTTCCGCAGCCTCATATCACGGGGTACGACTATCCGGTCCTTGAACCACAAGGTATCTTCATCATCTAACCGGAAACATTTCATCTCCCCGTTCTTCAACCTCCTTTTGATATGAGTCATTCCCTTGTCTCTCCTTTGAGCTTCCATGACCTCCTCTCTTATTGTGGGTATGAGAGCTAGGTTATGTAGGGCCCCATATGGAACCAAGTAGAGACTTGGTTCTTCCTCTTCTATCGGCGTGATGGTTAGGTTATGGATATGAGACTTCCGGCTGAGTGCATCGGCAACCACATTTGCCTTGCCCGGATGATAAAGAATTTCAATCTCATAGTCCTTGATCAGCTCCAACCATCGCCGTTGCCGCATATTCAACTCCTTTTGAGTGAATATGTACTTCAAGCTTTTGTGGTCGGTGTAGAGATGAACCAGATTTCCCAATAGGTAATGTCTCCACATCTTCAAAGCTAGTACCACGGCAGCAAGCTCGAGATCATGAGTTGGATAATGTTGCTAATGATTCCGTAATTGCCGTGATCCATATGCGACCACGCGTCCTCCTCGCATGAGTACACAACCAAGTCCGATGCCGGACGCATCACAATAAACATCAAAAGGCTTGGTTGTATCCAGTTGAGCTAGAACCGGGGCTGTTGTGAGATGTTTCACCAATGCTTGAAAAGCTTCCTCACATGGCTTGCTCCAATCATATTTGATGCCCTTCTTCAGAAGCTCCGTCATAGGTTTGGAGACTTTTGAGAAGCTCGGGATGAACCTCCGATAATACCCCGCCAAACCCAAGAAGTTACGAACTTCATGGACTGATGTTGGAGACTTACATTTCAGCACTTGATCAGTCTTGCTTGGATCAACAGCAATGCCTTCCGCTGAAATAATATGTCCAAGAAACGGCACTTGGTTGATCCAGAATTCACATTTACTAAACTTTGCATAGAGCTTGTGATCTCTCAGGCGTTGAAGCACGATATGCAAATGTTTAGTGTGTTCCTCTTCAGATTTGGAATAGACCAAGATGTCGTCGATGAATACCACGACGAACTGATCCAGCTCCGGCATGAACACTGAGTTCATAAGATACATAAAGTGAGCCGGAGCATTGGTCAACCCAAATGACATGACAAGATATTCATAGAGCCCATATCTTGTCGAGAATGCTGTTTTCGGGACATCTTCCACTCGAATCTTAATTTCATGATATCCCGACCTTAAGTCCATCTTGGAGAAGACTTTAGCACCCACTAGTTGATCGAAGAGAATATCAATTCTTGGTAGTGGATACTTGTTCTTGATGGTCACAGCATTTAAAGGACGATAATCAATGCATAGCCTCAGCGTCTCATCCTTCTTCTTCACAAATAAATCTGAGCAACCCCACGGTGATGAACTTGGACGAATGAACCCCTTGTCCATCAGATCCGTGAGTTGCTCCTTCAATTCTGCTAACTCACTCGGAGCCATTTTGTATGGTCTCCGATAGATCGGCGTGGTTCCCGGTATCAACTCTATTTTGAACTCCACCTCACGCTCAGGTGATAGACCTGGAAGATCTTCGGGAAACACATCCAGATATTCACGGACTACCGGAATGTCTTCTAACTTGCAAGCCTCGGCATTGCATACTTCCGGGTCTTTGGAACCCGCTTCGCCGAGATACAATGTTTGACGTCCGTGAAGTGGAGAGTCCAAGTGAACGCTCCTATTCTCGATGTCCAGAACAGCCTTATGGAAGGTCAACCATGATATTCCCAATATGGCATTGATTCCTTGGTCTTCGAGAATGATGAGGGTGGTAGGATAATTATTTCCACCCAAACAAAGTGGTGCTCGTGAAACGACTTTATTAGTGGATATGTCTCCACCTGGCGAATGAATAAGGTATGAAACTTTGGTGATAGTGGTGGATATCTGGTCCTCGATTACCGTTGCCCGACTAATGAAGTTATGTGTTGCACCAGAGTCGAATAAAATGACAACCGGCTTGTCATTTAAGGCGAACCTGCCGGCAAGAACAGGTCCTCCCTTTGGCAGATCATCGACTGACACATAATTGACCGTTCCCACTTTGGACATAGCTTTTCTTTGCTGCCCAAGATCGCTCTGTGGAACTGGACCCACAGACACATTGTTACTGCTCGGTTCAGTTGCTTCATTGACATTGAGCTCATTGTCAACGTGAAGTGGGACAGCACTAGGTTCAACTGAGAAATTACCAAGTTCATCTTCAACCTCTTGAGGGTAATAATATTCTAGTGCACCTTGTTGATACTGAGGTGCATAAGAAATAAGTTGCTGCTGCGGTGGAGGTGAAGAAGACCTCTGTGGACTTGAAGAGTCATCACACTCCTAGAATGATTGCACCTCTTGTGGAATCTCTCGACCGGAAGGTGAACGGATTACCAACCGATACTTCAGAGGTAGACGATTGTCTTCATCTTGTGATGAGTCCCTCTCCCTATTTTCTTTGAGATAGAGGTTGGAATAATATTCTTGAGCGATAGCACAGCTCACAAACTCATAAAAATTCTCTTGGCTAACTTGAGCCAATTCACATCGCAGCCTAGCAGTCAGCCCTCGATAAAAATGATAACCCCTCATGGATGGTGATTTCACATAGTCAGGGACGTATTGAGCTAAGCGATTGAATTCCTTCGCATACTCAATAACACTCATGTCCCCTTGCTTCAGACTCCAGAACTCATCCAGACTGGTTTGCATTACGCCCGCAGGGATGAAACGAGCACGAAATGCAGCCTGGAACTCCGTCCATGTGACACGATGCCCTGCCGGTTGGACAGTAAGGTACTCTGCCCACCATGCTCCAGCAAAGCCGTGAAGCTGCTGAGCGGCATATAGAGTCTTCGAGAATTCATCACATTAGATCATCCCGAACTTGGACTCAATGACACGTAACCAGTGGTTTGCTTCACAATGGTCAGCCGCCTCGGAGAATACCGGCGGTTGTGTCGCCAAGAAATCCAGATACGTGCTCGGGGTTGGCATGTGACGTTGAGCTTCTCGATCTATGCCTTGCTGAACTAGAGTTTGGAGAGTTTCATTCATTTTGGCCATAATTTCCACAAATCCGGTTGGCGATGGCTCTTGTGATGAAGTCGAGTCATTCCCACCTCGACTTGAACCTCCAATCTCCATTTGAGAATGTGTGCGTACCATACTGCATGAAACAAAATTTTGAGTCAATCAAAATTCTATCTCAGTAGTAAGTAGAGATAAGTAAAACATGAACATGTCATGAACTTTATGGAAACATAACCACATTCATGTTTAAACAAATCTTAAGTACGCTTAACTAATCAGCGGGACTACCCTGACCAGTTCACACAAACTCCAAATTTTACTCAAGTTATCAACAGATTCTTGACTTGAGTGCAACACTAAAATTTTAGTAAACTTCAGTAGCTTTCCAACAAGTACTTATGTGCTCCTTAAGGATTCTTCTACAGGAAGTTATGGCTTAAAAACAGAAAGGTCCAGAGAGGTTTTTGCTACTGTCCTGGTTCTGAACAGTTTGCCTTTAACTGGACTTTTCACCAACTTAAAGTGTGATTTTGCTCTGGAGGTCTACAAAGAAATTGTAGAGCACTTGAAAATCTTTTCAGAACTGTATCATACACCTTAATTGGTTAAAGCTACTCAGAGTTATGCTCCGTTAAAGCCCAGCAAGAATTCCTGCCAGAAACAGAGTACTCTGTTTTGGAAAACTTTGATACCTAGTTATACTCTCATTTGAATCTTAGCTCAAAATAAGAGTTCATTAACTAATACTTGTTTCAAACTTCCATTTTTAGTTGCAAGTTAATTCATGAATCATTTCTTCATAGGGAAGAGGTTCAGATGTTTAGTACGGTGTCGATGCACCGTAAGAATCATGTCGGTACTACGTTGCCTCACCCAAGAAAACCCTAAACCGGATTATACCGGCATATCCGTTTTATCAGTGGCACTAAGACGGTCTCTCGCACACGTGTACTACACGGGATACGTACGTGGTTAGTACCTGCAGAAGGTCACGCAATAGTGGTGCACTCAAAGGTTGTTCCATTTCAGGCAGCTCCATATTTGAAAGTAAATTCAAACGCCCGTATCATTGTCATACAGCCGTCCTTGAGTTAAGTCACGTCTCAAGGTAAGTGATCGTGTTTCAACAACACACGACGGGGAACCCGAGTATGTAATGAACGGGTCGTCACGGTTGGGAATGTTATCAACCCAACGGATACCACCTACTGCCCTGCAGGGCACGCCGATGGCAAGCGCGCGTATGTCCTCCTGGGCTATTTCCAGAAGAACACACTATCGCGTTACTGACCACACGATGGGGTCTCCACTTACTTGCCTAATGCACGCTAGGGATCAGCGTTTCATATGAACTCAGAAACATGAAGACTCCAAGAGTTTCATATTGACGTCTCACACCAAGCTGTGAGACCTATCACTGAACCACTTTCCTCATCAGGGGAGCTAACCAAAATTGAACGGCTTTTGGTGGCGTTCCTTACCATTCTTACCTGAACGTAGGTACGTCGTTGCATAATCAAAATTTCAGAATTATAACAAGTAAGTTAGCAATGTCACTTTAAGTAACTATACTACTATAGTCCTTATGTGGGCCTAATATCGTTTCCTCACCGTATCCTAAGTTTTTGTCGTAATACAATCCTTATTCCATGCGCTATTACCAATGCGGCTCTGATACCACGCTGTGGGGGCCCGACCTCCATCACGGGGCCGTGCCGCCTCGCCCGAGGAATCGCATTGGGTGGTGCCGTGTTATGCGGCACCCAACAGCACACATATAAGGAAAACAGTATTACATAAACCAAAAGCGGAAGCTTACAGTTATTCTTTGTAAATAATTTACATAAAATAGCTACAACGGAAGTCTATAAACAGCTCACGATGAATATCTAAGAAGCACTCGAGAAGAGATCCAGCCTGCGGTCTCCTCTCGCTAGCAACACGAAGACACGACAGCGGCTAGGTTCTCCAAGTGTGACATGACTCGGAAGTTTCCGAGTCTCACCGGACAACCTTCTTTATAGTGTCGATGCTTACCTGCAAAACCACTTATATAGCAAGAGTGAGCACAAAGGCTCAGCAAGACTTAACCGTCTCTCCTAAGACATGAAACTCTACATGAGAGTAACCTAAGACTTAAGCCTGTCGTTTGTGAAAAGACTCGCCTACGAGTTCATCCTTAACTTTCAGATTTTAGCAATAATAGTAGTGACCTTGCGCCCAGCAACATTAGAACTCCACAATCAAACAAGAAATGCTTCATTCCAATGTTGCTTGTCCCAAGGTGAAAAATAACTTTAGTTTGCTCTATCTCTACTTCAAACATGGTTTTCATGCAATTTATAATTAGCATAACAGCATTTAAAACTTTCCAAACTATTCCCACACAACTTGATTAACTACGTCACAACACAGGGAGCAAGCGGTAATCAATAACCGCGATGGACGGTGATTCGAATCAAACACTACCCGGATAGCTCGACACATAGGCCCGCCTCTGAAGACCCAACTCTGGCGTCCTTCATTACGTCGTATGTGGCAACCTTTCTCAGGACACTAAACTGTAGAACCGGTCACGCCGTCTCGGGCTCATAGGTCTAACGAGACGATGTGGTATGCCTCTACAATCCAGTGAACCTGGTACATCGGTTTCCTGATTCCCATATGTCAGTAAACATCCGGTACACAACTCAATACCTGCTCCTGGGTGCCGCACACGCATCGGTCCTTAACCGACACAGGCAGAGCTACTCGACCAAGACCTCGTCTTGTCGCTGCCTAACCATCCTGCCCAGTCTCATATTTGGAATTGTAAACTTTAGTTTGCCCTCTTTTTCCATCTACACCCAGGTAATCCCGTCTATAACTCGCGAGTAGATTCCAACTACTCGTCTTCTACCGGATGCCCTAGTCTATTTAGCATGGCCTTATTCTACAGCGATGACACAATTCTACCCTTGACCTCAGGGTTCATGTTTTATTATGCAAGTGGAGTATCAAACATCCTTGACCTAATGCACATACAAACTTTGACCCATAGTAGTGAACAAAGGGAAAACTTTAAAAACAACTTAAGTGCAAACCGGGGCTTGCCTTGGTTTTGCAGGTGACTAAAGTCAGATGATATGGGGTTAGTTGCTGATGTCTTGAAGTTCAACTCCTGCCCTTCTTGTTCCTTGATCCACTCTTCACTTTCCACGTTTAAGCACTACACGTTATGAATATGCATATATATTTAATTGTAAAACATTTGCTCACAAGTGCTAAGGAAAAGTTCAAAACTGGAACTCTGTTTAAAAATTTAAAATGACACTGGGGCTGGTGGTTTGGGTATGTATTTAAGCACCATGATCAAGTGATGAGTGGGGTTTCATCACTTGGGTGGTGATCACCTAATGGGTTGAATAAAACACTACTGATCCAGGGCTCCAATGGAGCTGGAAATTTTCTTATGAGTTTCTTGTCACAAGACAGTTCTCTGGACCAAAATTCAGAATAATTCACTGAGTAGATTACCCAGAACAATTCCTTAAGCATTTAGGCAACAAGGAATACATTCTGAATAAATTTGCAATTTCATGCAAATCCAAGTGAACTACAATTTCATACATAGCTCAAGGAGTATGCCTGAATTTTCCTAGGATTTTTGAGCTAAGGAATGCCCAGAACTGAATTTCCAAGTTTTGGAAATTCTCTGAAAATGTTTCTGTATTTATTTGAATACAGCAACTTGAAATCAGAATTACCCTAACTACATCAACTCCAAATGAGCTGAAACTTTTACAGGAGTCTTCTAATATGCTAAAGAATATTCTGGCAAAAATTGGGGAATTTTGGATGAACCAAACTTCCTCTAGAATTCTTTTGCTGACAAGCTTTAAAGAATTTTCCAGAACTTCCTATTGGTTTTCATGCAAATTGGGTTGCGTATTTGGATATAGTTTTTCATCCTCAATCCAACCCAATTTGAATCACTAAATTTGTAGCTCCCTAGCAAAAGTTATGCCGATCCAAAGTTTGAACCAAATCTGGAATTCAAATTAATTCGCGAAAAGTTCAAACTCTGCCTGTGGGTCCACCCTACACGTGTCAGCCGCTGGAATCAGGCCACACGGGGCCACAGACTACTTCCCGTGCCACCACACCAGATCCCGGGGCCGCAGAGGATCGAAGATTTAAAATATCGCCACAGACAGGTGGGGCCGGCCGGTCGTCTTCAACCTCGGCCCGTTTCCTTTTTCCCGCGCCGCCCCATCGCCGGAAGTTCGTCGGGGCTCGCCGGAGTCGGCTTCCCGGCCGTCTCCCGGCTCGGTACTCGCCGCCTGGGGGTTTTCAGGGGCGAGCAACTCATCTACGGGGTCAGCACAAGCTATAGGCGCTCGGAACTAGGTCGGCGACGTGCGCACCCTTCAGTGAAGCTTCGGCGCCGTGGTCCGAGCATCCTAGCCCGCCAAAAGCTCGGGGAATTTGCTCTAAAGCACCAGTGAAGGTCAGGAAAGCTCGGCATGGCCTCAAACTGGCTAGGAAATGGCGGCAACTCGGTTGTCACCGTGCGCCCGAGGGTCCCACCATGATCGCCGCTCGGAAAGCTTGGAATTCGTCGCTAACCTAAGGTTTCTAGATAGGGTTGTGAAGGGGACATAACCGCTAGCCAGTCTAGTGCTCATGTGCACGATTTGGTGGCCTAAAAACAACAATTACGATTGAATTTTGAGGATTTCTTACCCGGGGTCTCTTCGCACGTGCCGAGAGCAAATCGCCAAATTCTTGCTCAGGAGGTCATGCCTCGAGTGGAAGTTTGGCGAGGAGCAGCAGGGAACTCCGGCGCTCCTCTGGGTGTCCCAGCTCGGCCGTGAAAGCCTCTTGGTGGCGCTGTCCACGTGAGTCCGACGTCAGTTTCTAACGTTTACCCCTCGGCTTCGGCGCTGATCCTCAGATTACAGCCAACAGCAGCCCCGAATGCCGGAGCTGAGCTGGGGAACCTCTTGTGCACTCGCTGGCGCTCCCTTTTCGTGTGGACGGCTCGAGCAACCGGGCGCGCGAGCTGGTGGACAATGGAAAGAAAGAGAGGCGTCGCCGGCGGCTGCTTTTCGGGCGTGGGAGCAGCAGAAAGCCGCGAGCACGAGTGAAGAACTTCGTGTTTGCCTCGGTGGGAAGGATAGGCGCCGGGTGAACCGCCTCTGGTGCCCGCGCGTGGGAGGGGGGGCAGCTCGAGCAGGAGGTGGCTGTGGCTGCTGCCTCGGTGGCGCCGGGAGCTCGGTCTAACCCGAGAGCAAAGACTTAGGTGCTAAGTTTTTCCTCCTCTTCTATGAAAATTGGGCCCTACCAAGTTTCTTGCCCAAATATCTCCAGATTTTTTTGGCACATTGCAAAACTTCACTCATATGGAGCTCAAATTCACAAGCCAATTGACAATTTGACAAGTTGTGCCTCAGTTTCAAATTTAAATTCAAATTTGGATGGAATTCACAAGTTCCTTTGATATTCCTATCAATGCACCTCCAAATTTGCTCCAAATTTGCCCCCTCTACAATTTGAACCTGGGGAGTTTGAATATGCCCTCTGATCTTTGAGTTGGTCATTGCAAATACAACTTTTTAAACAACAGTTTGAATCTCCTCTTTGGAAACATGCCCTTCTTCTTTTTGGATGTGACCCTTTTATTTCAAACTGAATTCAATGTTTTATAGCACATGCCAACACTTTCATGAGTAAACAAAAGTTTTTGTAAGTCCCATTTCTTGTATTCAAACTCAACTTTACTCATAGATCAAGTTTTCTATTCACAAGTTTTGGGACTTTTACACCGCCCGAGCTCCGGTCCCGTGCCAACCGAGCTGCGATCATTCTCTGCCCTCGACGTCCATAGAAAAGCGGAGCGCTATCTTGTCCTCGAGCCCACCGCGCAAACCGTTCCAAGGTTCGACCTTTGTGCGCAGAGAATTTCCCAGTTTAGTGTGGGGAGCTCATTTCGGGACCCGATTGGGTTTAGGAGAAATTCGGGAGGATCGGCGTGTGGGAGGGCAAACAGAGCTGAGAAATAGCATCTAGAGGTTCTTGCGCCCTCCTCGATCAAAAACCGGAAAGAAACCACCGCCGGAACCTTAGGTTCACCATGGAACAGCTCGGCGGAAGAGGGGGTCGCCGGTGAGGTCTGGTGCGCCGGCTGTTTCGGTCCCAACCGAAGTCATGTCGAGCTTTCCGAGGTCTCCCTGAACGTCGTGACGCGATTAACGCGCGAAGGGGGTGGTCAGGAGGACGGGAACGTGTTGCTGATGTTGCGCAGAGACATAGCGCTCGTCACCGGTGAGCTACGGCGGTTAGCCGACGGCGGCATGATGTCCAACGTGTTCAGCGTCCAAAGTTGTGTTGGGGTGGCAAGTCTCACCGTCGCCGGCGAGCTAGGTCGCTGGGAACGCCGATCTCGCCGGAGCCCGGCGACTAGGGGCAGCACCGTCGGGAGGTAGACGAAGGCACGGGTTCCATGTGTCAGCCGCTGTGTTAAGCGTACCCGAGTGTGTGGTTAGTTTAAATTAAATGGGCGGGTCCAGCTGTCAGCCTCTGGTTTAGCGCGGGAGGCGAATTTCTGTAGGAAAATAATTTAGGGATCGGCCCAAACTTTAGAAATTCATAACTTTGGCTAGAAGTGTCCAAATCCAGGAAAACAAATTTTGCTGGATTCATCTCTTTGAGTACTTTCCAGCAACACAAATTTCAGCTCATGAAACTTAATGTTTTTTCAGAAATAATTCCCTAAAATTTAAACTCTTAGGAATTTTATCTGGAGAATTACTTTATGAAAAATTCCGAAATTTGGCTGGGAGGTTTATTGGAAAATCCTTGAGTCACAGAAAAATTTTCAGACCCATCCAAGTTTATTTAGTCCCCCTAATGGTGTGATTAAGTGAACTGCCCTGAGAAAATAGAAAAATGTATAGAAACATTTTTCAGATTTTCTCCAATCTTGTTTAGGGCATAACTTCATCTAGAATTCTCCAAATGACCTGAAACCAATTCCATTAGAACCATCTCAAATTCTAGTTTCCAGAAAGTAATGGTTGCAGCCATGAAAATCCCTGGAATTCCTTAAAGGCTCTAATATTGACCAAATAGGCTTTTATTGTACAAATTTCAAATGAACTTTGTTGCAAATAAAACTTGGTCAAGACTTTGGATAGGACCCTACCAAGCCAACATAAAAATTTCAGAACCAAAGGGGAGGTCTAGCTAGAGTTATGGTAATTACTTATTCAGTTCTAAACATTGCATTTAAATTGACATATAGTATCTCGTTGACGTGTAGTCGCTGAAGGTGAGGAAACTCCGGAAGTGCTCGACTTCCTCCTTTCGGACGAAGCCTTAACATCTGACCAGCAGCAACAAGGCAAGCCCCGGTTTACATTAAACCATTTTACAAAGCTTTACTTTGATATATACTTAGTATGAGGTATATGAATGTGCATTAGGTGTAGGGTGGATGAAACCCAAGTGCATAAACAGCTTTGTCCTATAAGAGTGAGGGTAGTGTCTAAGTCCTCGAGTAGACAGGCTATGCTTAATGATTCATAGAACTTCGGTACAAGTTGAGTAGTTGGAATCTACTCGCGAGTTAGGCTTGGGACACACGGGTTTGGTTCGAGTGATGTGAGATCACTTTAGTAATGAAAATGAGACTAGGCAGGGGCTAGGGTGCAGCAAGAGGAAGTCTTGTGTGCGTGGCCCTGTCTGTGTTGATTGAGGACCGATCCGTGTGCGGCCCTGCTGAACAAGTATTGAATGTACCGAAGGCATATCGGATATATGGGCCCCGATAAACCGATGTAACCTATACCTCCAGGCGTCGAGGCATAACGCACTGATTTATAGGTGTAGGCTGAGGGCAGCAAGGTGGAAATCTGCTAACGGGCATAGAGAGATGCTCCGTGTAGGGAACCTCCTGCTCATTTCGGTGCGACCGGTTCGACGTTTTGGCTGTTGGGTGAAAGGTTGTCCCGTACGGCATCGAGTGAGCGTGCTGTGCAGCTCCATGGGTGGGCGTACGTGGCGTGCGCTTTGAGTGTCCCTGCAGGTGTATATCAAGTCGATTCGCCGTCCCTCGCGGTGACGAGTACCGCTTGTTCACTGCGTCGTAACATAGATAAACTATGGAATGTCATGATTCAATTCTGCTGATATGTATAATTGTATTGCTACATGTGTGCCACCAAATATTGCTCACTAAATTTTCTATTCATGAACTGTTAACTTTTGGCTAAAAGATGAAATAAGGATGAACTTGTAGGCGTGTCAATTTGCTGCTACTTACCACCCCATGTCCGTTGTACACTACATGTAGAGTTTCATGCCTAGGTGAGTCGGTTAAGTCTTGTTGAGCCATCGTGCTCACGGTTGCTGCTATAAGTGTTTTTCAGGTGAGGAGCATCCCACGGACTCGGGTTATAAGTCCACCGGTGAGGGCTACCCTCCGTCGGGGACCATGGCTGAGTGGGAGCCGTACACGCCACGCTGAGCTGAGGAGTGCAGCTAGTGGGTTGCCCTAGGGCTGGGCAACCGACTTTTGCTAGATAGACGGGCGTGAGTTGTACAAATTTAGTTTCCGCTGTGTAATATAAACACTAGTTTGTAACTGGAGTATTGTACGACTTTGTACATTTCAGTTGGTTTTCCATGTAATACAATGTGTCCTTTTATGTGTGCTGTCGGGTGTCGCATTGTGTGGCACCACCCTCTGTGATCTTGAATGAGCGGATTCCGGTCCGCCACACATGTGAAGCCGCTTTCAAAACTTTGGTGAAACATCTCATGACAGCTCCAGTTCTTGCTCAGCCGGACACGACGAAGCCATTTGGTGTCTATTGTGATGCATCTGGCATCGGTCTCGGCTGCGTTCTTATGCAAGAAGGGCATGTGGTCGCTTATGGGTCTCGTCAACTGCAAAACCACGAGCAGCATTATCCAACTCACGATCTCAAGCTTGCTGCTGTGGTGTTGGCGTTAAATATGTGGAAGCATTATTTACTTGGCAATCTTGTCCACCTCTACACCGACCATAAAAGCTTGGAGTATATCTTCACGCAGAAGGAGCTGAATATGAGACAACGGAGATGGTTGGAGCTCATAAAAGATTATGAAATCGAGATCCACTACCATCCAGGAAAAGCGAACGTGGTTGCCGACGCGCTTAGTCAGAAAGCCCATGTTCACAACTTGGCGGTTGCTGAGTTGGAAGAGGAAGAACCAAGTCTCTGTGTCATTCCGTATGGAGCACTTTATAATCTTGCTCTTATTCCAACAATCCGTGAAGAGATTGTTGAGGCTCAAAGGAGAGACAGGGGTATGTCTCACATACGGAGAAGACTAGACAACGGAGAGATGAAGTGTATCTGGAAGGATGAGACCGGTACGCTATGGTTTAACGACCGTATAGTTGTACCGCATAATATGAAGCTCCGAAAGAAGATCTTGGATGAAGCCCACCTATCAAAGTTTTCCATTCATCCCGGCAGCAACAAGATGTACCAAGATTTGAAACAAAAATTTTGGTGGACGCGAATGAAGAGGGAAATCGCCAAATACATATCCGAGTATGATACGTGTAGACGAGTCAAGGCTGATCATATGCGGAAAGCCGGACCGCTACAACCACTGAAGATACCGGCATGGAAATGGGAGGATGTGAGTATAGCCTTTATCGTCGGATTACCACTCACATCCCGGAAGCATGACTCGATTTGGGTGATCGCTGAACAGTTAACGAAATCAGCTCATTTTATAACGGTGAACACTCATTATCGAGCCAAGCAATATGCGGAGTTGTATATCTCAAGAATTATATGCTCACATGGTGTCCTGAAGACCGTCGTTTCAGATTGAGGTGCGCTGTTCGTTGCTCGGTTTTGCGAGCAACTGCACGCCTCGTTGGGCACCAAGCTGATTAGAAGCTCCGCATATCACCCTTAGACCGATGGACAAACGGAGAGAGTGAACCAAGTGCTTGAAGACATGTTGAGAGCTTGTGCCATCCACCACGGTAAGAACTGGGATGATGACTTACCGTTGGCGGAGTTTTCATACAACAACAGGTATCAAGCGAGCATCAAAATGGCACCGTATGAGGCTCTCTATGGCCAGAAATGTCGCACACCGCTGAATTGGTGTGAGTCCGACAAAAGAGTACTGTTCGGGGTTGATCTTGTGAACGAAGCTGAAGACTGAGTTCGGTTGATACAAGAGAATTTGAAGGTTGCACAATCCCGACAGAAGAGCTACGCTGATCAAAGGCGTAGGCCGTTGCATTTTAACGTCGGAGAGCACATTTATCTTCGTGTATCTCCGATGAAGGGAATTCACCGGTTTGGTGTAAAGGGGAAACTTGCTCCCCGCTTTATAGGTCTATTTGCTATCACGGAGAAGTGCGGACCTGTAGCCTACCGGCTGGAACTACCGGCAAGTCTTGAGGGTGTTCATGACGTGTTTCATATGCCACAGCTGCAGAAATGTCTCAAATTCACCACGGCTGTCCGCACCGAAGAAATCGACGAGTTGAAACCGGATCTTACCTACACTGAGCGACCGGTTCAGATTGTAGATGAAAAGACCCAGATAACCCGGAACCGTACGATAAAATCTTACAAGGTGCTGTGGAGTAATCATACCGTGGAAGAGGAGACGTGGGAAAGTGAAGATTACCTCCGCACCAATTATCCAGAACTTTTATCTTTGTACAGTTTGTAATTACCTCTCCCGTCTCGTTCTTATTTTGTAATCTCGGGACAAGATTCTTTTAAGGGGGGGTGTAAAAGTCCCAAAATTGTATATGAAATAAACTGAGGCTTGAATGCTATGTGTGCAAATTCATGAAAACGGAACTTGCTAAAACTTTTCTTCACGCAAAGTTGTTCATGGTTGTTCATCCAAAAAGAGGCTCACATGTTTATTTGAAATGGGTTGAACCAAAATGGACTAAAACACCATGGATGAAATACCATTTGCATGAAAAAATAAAAATCAGATTTTCAAAATTCAAAGTTCACCGCAAATTGTGGCCAAATGAATACTCTTGCAGCCTTATACTTCTGACTTTGAAGAAGTTTTGGATGCAATGTTATAACTTTAGGGTGGGCTAAAAAGGAATTAAATAGAAGCATTTTCAAATTCAAACTGAATTCAATTTGCAAGTAAAATTTAAACTGAGTTCAGAGAATTCAGATTCTAGCCCACTTTTAAACTTCAAAACTTTGTAATGAAAAGGATTAACATGAAGGAGATCTTTTGTGGAGGAAATGGGTGGGACCCACCTGTCATTGGTACACAGTGACTTGCACCCAAAGTCTCCTTTCTCTGTTCTCTGTTTCAGTGTAGAACTCAACCGAGGGGCCTCTGATCTCCACCAAGCTGCAGCCGAGACACGTACCCGTGGATTTCCCCCCGCGCTGGTGACCAGCTTGGCTGTCTACTTCCATATCGGCGTGATCTTTCCCTCACTGCACCAAGCAAATCGTCCTTTGCTTCCTCCTCGCGAGCAACCCACGAGAACAGAGTGCCACCGCCTCGGTTCCAACCGGGAGATCGTGAAACCGAGCGGGAAACACCCCTTTGAGCTGAAAAACCACACGGCATGCTTGTCCTTCACCTCTTCAGTGCGAAAGCTAGCAAGTCTCGGCTTCCCCCAGCCCTAGAACCGTTCCTCCACGGTGACCTAACACAAGCCGGCGATCGGGCGCACGTGGACAGCTCTCCACAGAGGCTTTCACTCAGGAGCAAGCATGACCACGGGAGTGCCCTACCTCGGTTCTGCTCTCCTCCAAAACTTGGATCAAGCCGTGGATCATCGCTGGTGAATTCGAGGTTTTTGCTCCGGCGTGCACAACCCGAGTGTCCGGTACAGGAACTCAAAATTCTCCATTCCTAATTGTTGTTAGCTCACCAAATTTTGCACACACGGGCCGGACTAGCCGGCGATCATCTTCTCTTTAGATATATCCAAATATGAACCCCAATTTGTATTAAAGTCAAAAACAAATTATGGAAAATTCTTTGATTTTTTTTGAAAAAAGAATTATTGAGGGAGTTCGGTTTATCCAAAAATCCTCAAATTTTGCCAGAATGTTCTTTAGGATATTCTTTACCATCAAGGAAATTTTCAGCTCATTTGACGATTATTTGATTAGGAATTTGCTAAATACAAACTGCTGTGTTCATAGTGGTCCAGAAACATTTTCAGAAAAGGTGTCTAACTTATAAAATCTATTCTAGGCAATTCATAGCTCCAAACATCATGAGAAAATTCAGGAAAGCTCTATGAGTCATGCTTGAAATTATAGTTCACTTGATTGTGCATGAAAATGTACATTACTCCAGAATTAATTCTTTTAGTAGAAATGCTTAAGGAATTATTCTGGAAGAACTACTCAAGTAAAAGGCCTTAATTTTGTACCAAAATACTTTCATGTGACCAGGAACTCACATGCAAAATATCAGCTCAAGTTGAGCCTGAGAACTCCTTGTTCTTGTTCCCCATGCTTATGTATGTGGGAAAAATACATAAGAGTATTGTAGGAATTTTAGAGAACACATATTCTTTCCACATTAGCTGGAATTTGGCAAGCTAAATTCCTGGGTAGTATAGAACACACTGTAAAAGTTTTGAATCCATTGGAGTTCCTGATCTTCAGTATCATTCGAATCTTTTCAGCTCATCTCTTATGTTCATTAGGAAACTTACTTAGTTTATAAACTAAACCCCTAGGACAGACTTAGTTCATTGATGTTTCTTTGCACAACAGAGGCAACAAAGACATTCTTGGCATTTCGACACAGCCTCTATTCTGAAGGAATCAAGTCTTTAAATCTTTGAATTGCATTGTAAAAATGGTGCATATGCATGTCGATAGGATTCACAACGAAGGGGATTCGAAGGAGTGATTCATTGAAGTTGGATCAGACTCCGGAGGATTAAGGGAGCAAAGATCATTAACTGCTTATATATACTACTACCCTGGAAAATAGGCAAGCTCCGGTTTGCATTTAACAGTTTTAAGTTTTTACTTTGTATTCACTATGTTGGTTAGGATATGAAATGTGCATTAGTTCTAGTCGCTTCGATACTCCTCTTGCATGACCAAATAAACCCATGGAGTATTGGGTAGATGTCTTTTCATCGTGTATAACTGCCATGCTTAAGTAAGATTTGGTAGAAGTCGAGTGGTGAGATGCTACTCACATGATCAGGAAAACAGGGGCATACGGGATTGGTTCAGAAAATTGCTAGCAAGTTAAAGTTGAGACCGGCAGGTTGTAGGAGCAGCAGAACATAGGGGTCTGGGTGCGTTAGACCTGTCCAACCGATCCGTATGTGGCCCCATTGTGGCGGACAGGAATTCGCTCATCCAGGATCGCAGAGGGTGGTGCCGCACGATGGGACACCTGATAGCACACGTCATAAAGACACATTATATTACATGGGAAAACCAACTGAACCGTACAAACAGATACAATCTTCAGTTACAAACTAGTATTTATATTACACAGCGGAAGTCTACTTTGTATAACTCACGCCCGCCTATCTAGCAAAAGTCGGTTGCTCTAGGGCAACCCATACTAGCTGAAATCCTCAGCTCAGCGCAGCGTGTACGGTTCCCACTCAGCCATGGTCCCCGACAGAGGGTAACCCTCGCCGGCGGACTCGTAACCCGAGTCCGTGGGTGGCTCCTCACCTGAAAAACACTTAAGCAGCAACCGTGAGCACGAGGGCTCAACAAGACTTAACCGACTCACCTAGGCATGAAACTCTACATGAGGTGTACAATGACATAGGATAGTAACATTACAGCAAATGGACACGCCTACAAGTTCATCCTTAGTTCATCTTTTAGCCACAAGTTTAACAGTTCAGGAATCTGAAATTTATTAAGCAATATTTAGTGGCACACATGTAGCAATACAATTATATCATACAGCAGAATTGAATCAAAACATTCCATAACTTATCTACGTTACGACGCGGTGAACAAGCGGTACTCGTCACTGCGAGGGACGGCGAATCGACTCGATATACACCTGCAGGGAAACCCAAAGAGCACGTCACGTACGCCCACCCGTGGAGCTGCACAGCACGCTCACTCCATGTCGTACGGGACAACCTTTCACCCAACAGCCCAAACGTCGAACCGGTCGCACCGAAACGGACAGGAGGTTCCCTACACGGAGCATCTCTCTATGCCCGTTAGCAGATTTCCACCTTGCTGCCCTCAACCTACACCTATAAATCAGTGTGCTATGCCTCGACGCCCGGAGGTTTAGGTTACATCGGTTTATCAGGGCCCATATATCCAATATGCCTTCGGTACGTTCAATACTTGTTCAGCAGGGCCGCACATGGATGGGTCCTCAATCGACACGGACAGGGCTGCGCACACAAGACTTCCTCTTGCTGCGCCCTAGCCCCTGCCTAGTCTTATTTTTGTTACTAAAGTGATCCCACATCACTCGAACCAATCCCGTGTGTCCCAAACCTAAACTCGCGAGTAGATTCCAACTACTCGTCTTGTACCGAAGTCCTATGAATCATTAAGCATAGCCTGTCTACTTGAGGCCTTAGACACTACCCTCACTCTTATGAAATTTTGGTTATGCAAGTGGGGTTCCATCCATCCTACACCTAATGCACATTCATACTTCACACTAGACATGTAAACAAAGCAAAACTTTTTTAAAAAAAAGGTTAATGCAAACCGGGGCTTGCCTTGTTGCTGCTGGTCAGGGGTTAGGTCTTCGTCCGGAAGGAGGAAATCGAGCACTTCCGAAGTCTCCTCGCCTTCAGCGACTACATGTTAACCATATGCTATATGTCAATTTAAGTGCAATGTGTAAACTTGAATAAGTAATTACTATAACTCTAGCTAACCTTCCCCTTTGGTTCTGAAATATTTATGGTGGCTTGGTAGGGTCCTAACCAGAGTCTTGACCAAGTTTCATTCGAAACAAAGTTCATTTGAGCTTCGTACAAATAAAAGCCTAATTGGTCAATAATTGAGCCTCTAAGTAATTTCATGGGTTTTCATGGCTCCAACCATTACTTTCTGGAAACTAGAATTTAAGATGGTTCTAATGGAATTGGTTTCATGTCATTTGAAGAATACTAGAGGAATTTATGCCCTAAAGAAGTTTTGGAGAAAATCTGAAAAATGTTTCTGTTCATTTTTTCTATTTTCTCAGGGCAGTTCACTTAATCACCCCATTAGGGGGACTAAATGAACTTGGATGAGTCTGAAAATTTTACTGTGACTCAAGGATTTTCCAATGAACCTCTCAGCCAAATTTCAGAATTTTACATAAAGTAATTCTCCAGATAAAATTCCTAACAGTTTGAATTTTAGGGATTTAATTCTGGAAAACTATTAAGTTTCATGAGCTGAAATTGATATTTCTGGAAATTACTCAGAATCCTGAGTTCAGCGAAATTTGGTTCACTGAATTTGGAGTTTCCTAGCAAAAGTTCTATGCATTTGAAGTTTGAACTAAAACTGGAAATTCCCAAAATGTTTAAACTCTGCGGGTGGGACCCACTCCTTAAACCGGCCCACGGGGTTTTACCCGTGCTGCCGCACTGAATCCCGGCCGCAAACGGATCCCCGCGCGAGAACAGAGGCTGACCGGTGGACCCGGCCCCCCCTTCGTCTACCTTGCGCCATCCCGCGACTCCCGCGGCGGCGCCTCACCGCGCCGCCGGCTGTTTCCCTGCATGACCTTCGATGGTTCTCACCGCCTGGGCCCAACTTGGCTCAAGGAACACGCTGGTGCCCTCACCGAAGCTTGGCGATGGCCGGAACCTTGGCCGCGACGGTGACAGTGGTTCTCTCTACTCCGGCGATGTCGCCCGGCCTACTCAGGGCCTTATTCTTCAAACGGTTTGCTCCTACAGCTCCGCTGTGGCATGCTGAGCACGAATATGAGCTCGGTTGGCCATGGAAATGGCCGGAGCTACGTGCTCACCATCGACCTAGGCCCGATATCGGCCGTGCCCCGAAAATTTCGAAGAACCATAACCCTAGCCCATTATTCTCGCTGGTTTTTGATCCTAGGTGGTCGTGTACCAGTGCAGAACGTGTGTGTAGCTCAGAATCCTCGGTGGTGAACTACCCACTATGAATTTCCGTGTTTTGCATCATTCTGTACTTTGAACACCGACTGACTAAACGGACAATTACTACCCCGACGAAGCACGAGAGGAGGAGCGGTCAGTACGAGCGTGTCACACACCTTGGAGCGGACCTTTTTCGTGTAGCTCACTGGGCACGAAATGGATCCTAGCCCTCGGACGCCGGGGATCAGAGGAGGTCGGCGTTCTGTTCTTGCGCGGAACCGGGAAAGGAGCTCGGGGTGTGGCCGTTCTCGCTCGGGAAACAGAAGGAGGAGGGGAGTAGCGTGTGCGCTGGCCTTTGAGCCGTGATTTTTCACCGTGAGGTGGACGTCCGATCGTCGCTGGCGGTCGGGGCGCAGTTACGCTGGCGCGCGCGCGGCTTCGGCCGAAGAAATATCACCCGAGGGAAAACTTCAGAGTGAAGTCTGCTGACATGTGGGCCTTCTCTCTAATTTCTTTTTCCCACTTTTTCATTTCTGTTTTTGCTGAATATATCCCCAGCTACTCACCATTGAATGTGAGACTTAGCCCCCAAGTGTTGGTTTAAATTTGAGTTCTCAAATTTAAACTTTGTTTGGCTAAATTGGCTTCATGTTTAAACTGAAATTCAAATTCAGTTTTGAATTCTTGCAAATTTAGCTCCCAACAAGATGGACTCCAATGGGGATGAAAATTGGTGGGCTAACTCAGAAAAATGTGCTGAGTTTGAATATGAAGCTAGCTTTTGAATTTGAGTGCTGAAAGCTGCTGCAATTTGAATTTACATTCAAATTGGCCTCTTTTTGAATTGTCTCCAAAAGTGCCTCACAAGGTGTTGGATTTGCATGAAATTTGGCATGAACCTTCCCAAGACTTTTCAAGTCCTAGGGGTGAGCTCAACCTCTCATGTTCATGTGTAGAAATCTTACTTTGTGAAAGTTAGGGCTTTCCCCTCTAATCACCCTTTTGATGGAGGTTACTTGCTCTTCACAATTCTTCACAAGATATTCACAACAAAAACTGTAGTGTCGTGAGGTGATGAAAAGTTTTTCCAAGTCCCTTTTCTTTGGCTTTTACACCCGTTGAGCAAGTTTGAGTTGTGTACCAGACTCATGCTGGCTATATGGGACCCAGTAAACTGATGTACCTCGGGAAGCTTGCGTTGAGCCTTTTCCGGTCGCCTCAAGCGAGAGGGCCGGTGTGCAGTATGTGGGTTACACTCTCATGACATCTCATGTCGGTAGGTGCACCATGAGGGTGGCTACTGTATGGGGCGATTGGATCGATTCAACGTGGGTGAAATGGGGGAAAGGCTGCCGCGTACGATGTCAGTGATGGTTGTTGTAGGCAACATCGAGTATGGGCGTACGTGCCATGTAGTCCGGGTGTTTTTGATTCAAATCACCATCGCTCACGGAAGAGGATTGAGCATTCTTGTTCTCACAGTCGTGACCTAGTAAGAACTTGCATGAGAAAGGAACTAATCACTATGGTTTGAAGTTCATACTAGCTTTGTGATGTATCTTTTATGAATAGTTAGAGCAAACTTGATTCATTTACACCGTGAGAAAATTACATCGGGGGAAGCGGTTCTTGTTTGATTGTGGACTCCCGATGTGGCGTGCCCAAGGTTACTTTTAATTTGCTGCAAAAATACCTGAAAGTAAGGATTTACTTTTAGGCGAGTTCATTATGCATTATGCTATCACAAGTTATGTTTATACCCTAATGTAGAGTTTCATGGCTAGGTTTGACAGTAAGTCTTGCTGAGCTTTATGCTCACGGATACTATCCTAGTTGTTTTGCAGGTATTGACTTTATGCTTATGAGAATGGGTGCCGATGAGACTCGGAAACCTCCAAGTGGATACTCATGAGCATCCTTGCCGCTGCAGTTTGTTCTTCGTGTTGCTAGTAAGAAACGTCCGCAGGCTGGACTGTTTCTTTGTTGCTGAGTCAGAAATGAGTTGTGAGAGTTATAGTCTTCTGTTGTAGATTATTTTGAGATAAGTATTTGTAAAGTACTCTTTGTATGCTTCTGCAAATGTTTTATGTAATATGTTTGTCCTTTACCCGTGTGCTGTTGCGTGCCGCATGGCACGGCACCACGCAATGCGATCCCCGGGCCCTGACAGCGTGGTATCAGAGCCGCGTTGGGAATAGCACACGGATTGAGGATCATGTTATGATAAAAACTTAGGATACGGTGAGATAACGGTACTAGGCCCACATAAAGACTACTATATTAGCATATTATGAAGGTGGCAACCTAACTTATTTGTCTACATCGGAAAAATCTTGCATCTCGGGACTTTTCATGTCTTGGGAGTGCATGTAAGATCTGTCCACCAGTGCACACATGCTGAATGGTGGAGCCCCATGGGTGGCAGGTAACCCGGCCAGCTTGGGTAACCCGGACAGCTTGGGTAATTCTCTGAAAAAGTTTATGTATTCTTTTGAACACAGCAACTTGAAATCTGAATTCTCCTAATCAAATAAACTCCAAATGAGCTGAGAATTTTACAGGAGTTCAATAACATCCTAAAGATTAATCTGGAAAAATTTGATGCTTTTTGGATGAACCAAACTCCCTCTAAACTTCTGTTTTGAAAAGATTTAAAGAATTTTCCAGAATTAAATAATGTCTTTAATACAAATTGGGTTACATATTTTGATAGAGTTTTTCAATCTAAATTTAACCCAATTTGAATCATTAAATTTGTAGTTTCCTAGCAAAAGTTATGTTTATCTAAAGTTTGAATCAAATCTGGCATTTGATTTAATTCGAGGAAAAGTTCAAATGCTGACTATGGGTGAAGGGCCACGTGTCACTCTCTGAAACAAAGACACACAGGGCCACAGGATCCTTCCCACGCTGTCACAAAGTAATCCAAGGCTGCAGAAAATCCCAGCTCTAATCCCCCTCTCACTGACAGCGGGCCCGGGCGGCTTCTTCAACCTCCAGCCGCCCCACGCGCCCGCGCCGCCGGAGCTCCCCGGAGTTCCTCGGAAACTGGTCGTCCGGCCACCTACCGAGTTCTAACTCGCCGCTAGTGCCTAAATTCATGCTCTGAACACGTTGGGAACACTTCCTCCAGCCGGCGACGGCGCTAACCTAGCTCGCACCGATGCGGCGGCTCGGTAAAGCTTCGGCGACGTCGCCCTGCCGTGCCTGTGGGGCCGATGTTCATCGAGTTTGCCGTGCTAGCCTGCCAAACTCGATGAACATCGGCCCTACAGCACCAGTGGATGCTAGAGAAGCTCGACATGGTCGCACAAAGGCTCGGGAAAGGCTCCAAGTTAGGTTTCATCGTGCGCCCGAGGCTTCCCGCCACTGCCACCGTCGGAAAAGCTCGGAGTAGGCCCTCTACAGTGGGTTTTATCCTAGGGTTCTAAAGAGAAACGGTTGATAAGCAAGTCTAGATCGTGTGAGTGCCATTTGGTGGGCTCTAGACAAGAATCAATCAGAAATTAAAGTTCCTTACCCACGTGTCCGTTTACACCGGCCGGAAGCAAAACTGAAATTCCGTCATCGCGGCTCCACGGATCGAGCTAAGTTTTGGAGGTCAGCAGTAGGAAGGTCTTGCGTGTCCAAGGGCACTCTTTCTCGGGTGTGAGAAGCTACGGGTGAGGCTGTCCACGGGCGACCTCCTTTCGGTTGTAGTTCGGCCGCCGCGGGAACTCGGTGTGTGCGAGGTTGTGGAGGCCGAGCTCACTCGGTTGTGGTCAGAGGAGGTCGTGGAGGGGACCGTGGTGCGGTTTTGCTGCTGCCTACAGCTTTGCACGCAAGGGGAACACCGGCTCACGATCGACCGAGGGTGGCAGCAACCTCTGTTCGGTTCCTGCACGAGAGAAGGAGAAGGCCTCAGCGTCTCGGTGTTGTGGCAAAATGGAACATGGCTAGGGATGATGAAACAAGACACAGCTCTCCAGTGCGAGGAAACAGCAGAGAGGAGGTGGTTCTCGGTGCCCTCGGTGTCACACGGTGAAGCTGCTCTGTTCTGCTCGAGTGGAGAAATGAGGACTGAAGACTGAAGATCATTTCCAATCTTAACTGCCTCAATGACATGTGGGTCCCACAAGTCAGTCCCTCCTTATCCCTTAAAAGATCTCCAAAATTTGGCAAATACTGGAAATCAATTATGGAAAGTTCAAATCTGAATTGTATTTGGATAATTGGGCAAGTTTCATCCAAATTCAAATTTGTATTTGAATTCATTGCAAATTTAAGTCCATTTGGAAAATGGATTGCAAATCATTTCAAAAGTTCATGAAACTTTGCATACTAACAAATTTGGACCTAAGGAATTCAAATATGAAATCTGATTTTTGATTTGGCTGCTGCAAATGAGCTTTTTAACACAACAGTTTGCAATCCCTTGTGTTACACTCATTTGAAATTTGCATTTGAACAAATGGTGTTCACAATCTGATTTTTAAACTATTCATTGCACATGAGACTTCAAATATGTGGTTTTAATCCACCTAGGGTCCAAGCATGTAAATAAACATAAGCTTGTGGAGAGATAACTCTATGTGCATCATCACATGTAAAAGTTTAAACAAGTCCCATTTTTCATACACATGAAACCAATGTTTGTGCAAACTTGAGTTTCTTTCTATTCATATTTTTGGGACCTTTACATTCCTCCCCACTTAAAAGGAATCTCATCCCGAGATTATAAAAGAAGAACGAGACGGGAGGGTAATTACAAAGGCTATGACAAAAGTTCCGGATAATTCTTGTGGATGTAATCTTCACTTTCTCACGTCGCCTCTTCCGGGGTATGATTACTCCACAGGACTTTGTAAAATTTCAAAGTCTGGTTTCGGGTGATCCGGTTCGTTTCATCAATAATCTGAATGGGCTGCTCGCTGTATGTGAGATCCAGCTTCATCTCGTCGATGTCTTCAGTGCGGACAGCGGCGGTAAACTTGAGACACTTACGCAGCTGGGACACGTGAAATATGTCGTGAATACCGGCAAGGTTTGCCGGTAGTTCCAGCTGGTAGGCTACGGTCCCGCACTTCTCCGTGATGGCAAACGGACCGATGAATCGGGGAGCAAGTTCCCCCTTGACACCGAACAGATGAATCCCTTTCATCAGAGACACACGAAGATACACGTGCTCTCCTACATCGAAATGCAGCGGTCGACGCCTCTGATCCGTGTAGCTCTTTTGACGAGATTGGGCAGCTTTGAAGATCTCTTGTATTATCCGAACTCTCTCTTCGGCTTCATTGACAAGGTCAACCCCGAATGTTACTCTTTCACCAGACTCGCACCAATTCAATGGGGTACGACACTTCCGGTCGTATAGAGCTTCATATGGTGCAATTTCGATGCTCGTCTGATAACCGTTGTTGTACGAGAACTCTACCAACGGTAAGTGATCATCCCAGCTCTTACCGTGGTAGATGGTACACGCTCTTAGCATATCTTCCAGTATTTGATTCACCCTCTCAGTTTGCCCATCGGTTTGAGGGTGATACGTGGAACTTTGAAACAATTTGGTTCCCAAGGATGCGTGTACCTGCTCCCAGAAACGGGCTACGAACAGCGATCCTCTGTCAGACACAATGGTACGGGGAACTCCATGTAAGCACAAGATCCGTGATATGTACAACTCCGCATACTGCTTGGCATTGTATCTGGTATGCACAGGGATGAAGTGTGCTGATTTGGTTAACCGGTCAACGATTACCCAAATCAAATCATGGTTGTGGGAGGTCATCGGCAACCCGACGATGAAGTCCATACTAAAGTCCTCCCATTTCCATGCCGGTATTTGCAGTGGTTGCAGCAGGCCCAACTTCTTCACATGGTCAGCCTTGACTCTTCGACACGTATCACATTCTGAAACGTACTTTGCAACTTCACGTTTCATACGTGTCCACCAAAACTTCTTCCGGAGATCTTGGTACATTTTGTTGCTGCCCGGATGAATGTAAAATTTGGACAAATGGGCTTCATCCAAAATTTTCTTCCGTAGTCCCATATCTCAGGGTACTAGAATCCGGTCGTTGAACCACAAAGTATGTTCATCGTCCTTCCGGAAGCATTTCATTTCTCCGTTGTCTATTCTCCGCCATATGTGAGACATACCCTTGTCTTTTCGTTGAGCCTCAAAGCTCTCCTCTCGGATTGTTGGGATGAGAGCAAGATTATAGAGTGCTCTATACGGGATGACACGGAGGCTTGGTTCTTCATCATCCATTTCAGCAATGGTTAAGTGGTGAACATGCGCCTTACGACTGAGCGCATCGGCGACCACATTCACCTTTCCCAGATGATAATGAATCTCAAGTTCATAATCTTTAATGAGATCTAGCCATATTCGTTCCCTCATGTTCAGTTCTTTCTGAGTGAAGATGTATTTCGAGCTCTTGTGGTCGGTGTAGAGGTGTACAAGGTTTCTGAGCAAGTAATGCCTCCACATCTTCAAAGAATGGACCACGGCAGCTAACTTAAGATCATGAGTTGGATAATGCTGCTCGTGATTTCTGAGTTGACGAGATCCATAAGCGACCACTCATCCTTCTTGCATCAGCACACAGCCAAGACCGATGCCAGATGCATCGCAATAAACATCGAATGGCTTCGTCGTATCCGGCTGAGCAAGAACTGGGGCTGTTGTGAGATGCTTCACTAGAGTCTTGAAGGCTTGTTAAAAGGCAGCACCCCACACAAATTGTGTATTCTTCTTCAATAATTCCGTCATCGGTTTAGCGATCTTGGAGAAACCTGGAATGAACCTCCGGTAATAACCTGCTAAACCGAGGACGCTTTGGATTTCATGCACAGACTTTGGCGACTCCCATTTCTGCACTTGGATAATCTTAATCGGATCTACAGCGATGCCCTCTGCTGAAATAATGTGTCCAAGAAAAGGTACTTGATTAATCCAGAATTCACACTTGCTGAATTTTGCATAGATCTGGTGATCTTGCAATCTTTGTAGCACAATATGCAGATGCTCAGCATGTTCTTCCTATGACTTGGAGTACACCAAGATATCATCGATGAAGACCACGATGAATTTATTTAACTCCGGCATGAACACTCAATTCATCAGGTACATAAAGTGTGCCGGGGCATTGGTTAGACCAAAAGACATGACGAGATACTCATATAATCCGTATCTCGTTGAGAATGCCATCTTCGGAATATCTTCTGCCCGGATTTTAATCTGATGATATCCGGACCAAAGATCCATCTTCAAGAATACTTTCGCACCCACTAATTGATCGAAGAGGATATCAAAGCGAGGTAGTGGATACTTGTTCTTGATGGTCACGGCGTTAAGAGGACAATAATCAACACAAAGCCCGTAGTGTTTCGTCCTTCTTCTTGACAAACAACGTTGAACAACCCCAAGGTGATGAACTCGGTCATATAAAGCCTTTGCTCATTAGGTCATTCAGCTGTGTCTTCAATTCTGCCAGTTCATTGGGTGCCATCTTGTACGGCCTTCGTGATATCGGCGTTGTTCCTGGTGCAAGTTCAATATTGAACTCTACGTCCCGTTCGAGCGTCATGCTTGGTAAATCATTGGGAAACACATCCGGATATTCATGTACCATCGGAATGTCCTCTATCTTCACGATTTCCGTGTGGTTCAATGTTGCAATCTTCTGCCGACTGACGCCCAGAAATAATATATGAAGACCGTGTTGTTGGGAGTTGAGCTCAACGGTCCTAGAGCTGATGTTAAGAACCGCATTGTGGTAATTTAACCACGACATCCCAAGAATGACATCAATCTTCAAACCCCCAAGAATAATGAGAGTTTTGGGGTATATTCTACCCCCCAAACAAAGAGGTGCTCAGGAGACAACCTCGCTTGTGGTACTGCTGCCCCGGAGCGAAGATATGAGGTATTGCCTCTTTGTATAAGCTGGTTGGAGATAATGTTGAGCCACAAAAGATTGGCTAATGAAGTTGTGTGTGGCACCGGAATCAAAGAGAATAAAAAACATCCCTGCTAACGCGGCTTCTCCTTCCAGAACATCATCAATCACTGTATAGCGAATGCTGCCCCTTGTCTGCCCTCTTTTCTGCAGATTTAGATCCGGGTCTGAATATTGCAAATATGATGACCCGCAGCCTTGAATTCCCTCCGGACAATACCTAGCATAATGGCCCATACACCAACAAGTGAAACACGAATATCTCTTCGGTTCTTCGCTGACTTGCGGTTGGATGCTAGGTACACATGGCTGCAGCGATGGAGCACAAACCACCATCTGATGCTGCTGCTCTGGAGGTGGTGCAAGTTGTGGTACTTGACCAGCAATCAACCTCTGAGGAGTTGATCATACAGGTGGTCTCCATCTTTCACCGGATGGCGTTCGGTACACCAAAAGATATTTTTGAGGCACATAACTTGTGCTGGCCTGCTCGATCTCACTCATTTTCCTTTTCTCAGCTTGCCACTCGAGTGAAGGCTTCTTTTGGATGAGAGCCGCATCGACCACGTCGGTGTAACTGCCTTTGTTGAACACGGCCAACTTCTCCTATAATATGGCACTCAGGCCACGGAAGAATAAATCACACTGTGCCTCTTCTATCGCCACATATTCGGGAGCATATTGAGCCAAAAGGATAAACCTTCTGACATACTCAAGGACACTCATGTCCCCTTGCTTCAAATTCAAAAACTCCTCCTGCTTTGCCTTGATAATACCTATTGGTATGTGACGAGTACAAAAGGCTTCACAGAACTCACTCCATGTTACTTGATGGCCTTCCGGAATGGTGGCGAGATGTTCTACCCACCAATTTTCGGCGGTTCCATGAAGTTGTTGAGCGGCAAACATGGTCTTCTGATATTCATCAAACCCGAATACTCCAAATTTAGACTCCATGACATGAAGCCATTGATCTGCTTTCATAGGTTCGGTAGCTTCAGTAAGGATTGGTGGTTGAGTCGCCAAGAAGTCCAGCTAAGCGTTCCGAGGAGGAACGACTTGTTGTGTGTTTTGTTGTATGCCCTGATGTACCAAGGCTTGGAGTAAGCGTGTGTCCTCTTGAGTCGCTTCATGGAGTAGTCTGGTGTTCTCTTGGTTAGACTCGACAACTCGAGTCATAAGATCCATCCATCCCGCAGATAGATGTTACGAAGGTGGAATAGATTCATCACCGCCTCGGCGAGAACTCCCGGCCTTACTCTTAGAGCGAGTATGAACCATACTGCAAAAATATATTTTCAGATGAGTTAAAACATGAACTCATAAGTATGTGAAACTAATGAAAACATGAATATGTCAAAACTTTATCAAAGCAGTAACAAAATCCATGTTTACACAACTCCTTAGAGTAGGCATAGCTAACCAGCCTATCTGTACAGAGCAGACCTTTATGCACTAACTCCAAATTTTGATATAGTTAAATGCATTTTAATAACTCAAGTTGAATACTAAAGTTAAAGTTAACTTCAGTATATTTCCAACGAGTATTCATATGCCTTCATATCATCTCTGGATAAATAGTTATGATTTTCCAAATTTGACAGAATTCCTGTATAAAATTTGCCAGCCTCTCCTTTGTATGTGACTGATTTTATCACTGTTGTATATACAAATACAATATGAATCTGAACAAGCTTTGAACTATAACAATGTTGCATATTTCATAACCTTTTCAACAGTATATCATAGGCTCCTTAGGGATTTTTATACATAAAGTTATAGCTTAAAAATAGAAATGTCCAGAGAGGTTTTGCTCCTGTCCTGGTTCGGAACAGTTTACCTTCAACTGGGTCTCCCACCAATTTAACGTGTGATTTTGCTCTGGAGGTCTACAAAGAAGTTGTAGAGCAATTGAAAATATTTCCAAAACTGTATCATACACCTTAATTGGGTAAATCTACTCAGAGTTATGCTCTGTCAAATTCCAGCAAGAATTCCTGCCAAAAACAGAGCACTCTGTTTTTGAAATCTTTGAAGCCTAGTCATCCTCTCATTTGAATCTTAGCTCAAAATAAGAGTTCAGTAACTAATATTTGTTTCAAACTTCCATTTTTAGTTGAAAGTTAGTGTATGAATCATTTCTTCATAGGAAAGAGGATTATTAAGTTTAGTACGGTGTCGATGCACCATAAGAAAAATGTCGGTACTACGTTGTCTCACAAAAGAAAAATCCTAACCGGATTATACCGGCATAAACGTATCATAGGTGGCACTAAAACTGTCACTCACAAACGTGTTCTACAGGTACTACAGTTTGGTGGTTAAACCTGCATAAGTCACACACAATTGTCAGGTTCGGCTGCACACCTAACCCGGTCCCAATACAGTTTCATACACCCGTCTGTCATCACTCGCACAGGTGTTCTCAAGCCAAACACGCCTTGAGCTACGTGTTCACGTTACTAACCACGTGACGGGGTCTCCCATACTTGCACGTAGCATTGGCAGGGAAGGGCGTTGCTCAAATACCCCAAACGACATGAAGAGTCGTAGAGGATACTAAAGCTGGCCAGGTTACCTGCCACCCATGGGGCTCCACCCTTCAGCTTGTGTGTACTGGTGGACAGCGCTTACATGACCCCCCAAGACATAGAACGTCTCGAGATGCATGATTTTCGGACATAGCACATAAGTTAGATTGCCACCTTCATATTAGGCTAATATAGTAGTCCTTATGTAGGCCTAATACTATTTCCTCACTGTATCCTAAGTTTTTGTCATAATACGATCCTCAATACGTTCGCTATTACCAATGCGGCTCTGATACCACGCTGAGGGGGCCCGACCCACCTTCACAAGGCCATGCCGCTCG
The DNA here is from genome assembly GCA_030760725.1 of Neostapfia colusana. Classification (NCBI taxonomy): domain Eukaryota; kingdom Viridiplantae; phylum Streptophyta; class Magnoliopsida; order Poales; family Poaceae; genus Neostapfia; species Neostapfia colusana. The sequence goes on along the minus strand of JASWHV010000014.1, from coordinate 58,761,262 downwards.
CCCAGGAATCGCATGGGTGGTGTCGTGTTATGCGGCACCCAACAGCACACATATAAGGAAACATGTATTACATAAATCAAAAGCGGAAGCTTACAAAGGTTCTTTATAAATAATTTACAGCAAATATCTACAGCAGAACACTAGAATAATCTCACGGCGAATAACTACTAAGCACTCAAGAAGATGTCCAGCCCGCGGACTCTTCTTGCTAGCAACACGAAGACAACTGCAGCGGCTGGGTTCTCCATGTGTTACACGACTCGGAAGTCTCCGAGTCTCACCGGATAACCTTCTCATAAGCATGATGTTAACCTGCAAAAACACTCATATAGCAAGCTTGAGCACATAGGCTCATCAAGACTGATCCGTCTCCCTTAAACAAGAAACTCTACATGCACGACGGATTGAAATGGGTTAGCTAACTTTGCATAAAGGACTCACCTACAGTTGATCCTTAACTTTTAGATTTTAAGCCTTATTGTAAAGACCTTGAGCCGAACAGCATCGCAACTTCACAATCAAACAAGAAACGCTTTGTTGCGATGCTTCTTCACAAAGTGAAGTAAACTTTAATTGGCACTATCTCTACAGCAAGTGCAACACCATCAAATTCATTTCCATGCATTTCATACATTTTTCATGTAGAGAATCATTATAAAAGAAGTAGAAATGGAGAAACAACTATAGAAATGGAGAAAGAACTATAGAAATAGAGAAAGAACTATAGAAATGGAGAAAGAACTATAGAAATGGAGAAAGAACCATAGAAATGGAGAAAAGAACCATAGAAATGGAGAAAGAATCATAGAAATGGTGGAAGGAACCATAGAAATGGAGAAAGAACCATAGACATGGAGGAAGGAACTATAGAAATGGAGGAAAAACCACAGAAATGGAGAAGGGAATATAGAAATGTAGAATGGGGCATAGAAATGGAGAAGGGCAATGTAGAAATGGAGAATGGGACATATAAATGGAGAGGGGAATGTAGAAATGGAGAATGGGACATATAAATGGAGAGGGGAATGGAGAAATGGAACAAGTGACATAGAAATGGTGAGGAATGGGAAAAAAGATAGCTGAAATGAGCAATTCCCAAATTTACTCCAAAATTTCTAAATTCCCCAATTCCCAAAAAGGAGAATTTTCCCCACATTTTGGGGATAAAATCCCCAAGGCTGCCGCACCACAAGAGATAAGTTTGTTAAGATCCGAAAAAATTGAATAGGACTCTTATTTGAGCTACAATTGGAGTAGGACTCCTCTTTTTCCCCCTTATAAATATAACCCCACCCCCTTGGCGGACCCCTCTCTCTTTTGGTCGTCCCCCTGCTTCCGAGCCCCCTTCCTTGCTGCCAAGTCGCCAAGTTCCCCCCTTGCCGGAATTTGGCCGCCGTCGAGCCCCGTCACGCCTCGCCGTTGCCGGAGAAGAAGCCCGACGATTTTGTCCTGCCCTAATCTTCCGTAGAAAAATTCCCCGCTGCTTCCATTGCTAGGAGGAAGGCCCTGCCACCAAAAGGAAGTGAGGTAGGTCTCCATTACCCATCTTACTACGTCGCCACTGTTTCTATGCATCCGTTTTCTTCACCCCTTTCAAACAGAAACTTTTGCGTGTGGACAGATCGTGTTTTGATCTATTTTTGATGGTGGAATTGATCTAGATCTTGAGTCAAGATCATCACCACGTCCACACTCGATTCCAGCACCCTTTTTCATCATAAAACCCCATGAAAGCCCGTTAAAACATGCAAGAACACGTACAAACTGGTTTAATAAAACAGCACCATAGGATTTTCATTCATCTACCCCATTGCATCTTGAGTAAAGTTTGTGCATGATGATTGATTGATGTAAATATTGTATGTGCGTGATTGTGAGAATAGGAACAAGCTCAAGAGGCCATCTACGAGGAATTACATCACCAATACATCGAGACGCTTGAGCAACAAGAACCACGGGAGCAAGGCAAGTGCCCCTTGACCATATTGATCCCATGTTTCAAAACTGTTTTGTTTGCGAAAACTCGTATGCTTGAGTTAACTTGATGGGACACCCTTTTATAGGAGTTTACTAGTTTTGTTAACCATCCTTGTCGCCGGGAAAGTGGATGAGTCGGGTATGGTCGTTTTTCCTTTTTGCTTCGCTTAATTCACGGGATACGGGAAGCTGAAATAAAACATGTCTAGCTACTGCACTCATATGAATAATGATGAGGAGATCTTGATGATCTTAATGGGCATGGAATCGGGGAGATATAGGCAATCTTGGTTCGTGAATATTGCTGGATGAGATAGTGGTACTTGCCGTAGAACTAAGGACCGGTTCATGCGAGAATATGCTAGGAAAATAGTGCCACCACAAGGCCAAGTATGGGTGCGGCTTAGCTGATTAATTAGGTGTGTTGCTAACTTGTTATGGACCGTGGATGGCGCGGGGAATGGGAGTCGAGGACTGCCCTAGGAACTGCATGGCACAATAGGGGGCCCATGGGTGGGAGAATGGTGATTCGAGCCTACCGGTAAAACCTCAGTGAGTCCATACATCTAGTAGCCCCTTTGTAAAGGCTATTTTGTGATCTCTTGGATATACACTGATGGTTGTGTACTGGTATAATGGAGGTTCTGCAGTCGCCGACGGGTGACAAAATCACAAACTTGTGGGTAAAGTGGTGCCACCTTTGCAGAGTGTAAAACTATCATGATAGCCGTGCTTTCGGTCACAAGCACCTGGCCAACTTCCATGATTAGAGGGAAAACTTGGGATGGTTATTCGGTATGGTTATGGTACGGTCATTGGGATTGGTTTTGGGACTGTTTTGAGTCATAACAATGAGTTCGGTTTCGGCTATATGAATATGAGATGGTTATGAATATTTATGAGTATGAGATGAACTTGAGAAAGATTATTGGCTGGTTGAGACTTGATAAATGGTGAATTATGATGAAATAATGTTGCTTATTACTTGGTTATAGTGGGATTTAATTCATATAGACTTAGTTGCTGTTTTTACCATGTTTGTGAAATAAAATTTGCTTGCTGCAATGAGCCTTTTTATTCCATACCTTGTTGTAAGCTACATGTCATACTTTTCCCGCACTTGCTGAGTACGACATGTACTCACCCGCGCATTATCACATAAACATCAGCTACAGGAGATGAGTACTTCGAGGACAATATGGAGTACTAGGCATGCGAACTACCGTCAACATGCCTGTGGAGTCGAAGATGGAGCCTGCTGTCTTTAGTCACTTTCCGCTGTCGTTTAGAGTCTTCCGCTGCAAGAATAAGATAGACGTTCATGAGTGAGACATTGAGTCATTGTAATAAAGTACTTAAACCCTATTTATTCGTGGTTATATTCTGAATTCAGTTTGTGGATTACATGTGTATGTGTGATGAACATCCTGGGCACACATATGCATTTACTTGGTTCTATTTTCGGAACCAGGTGTCACAGATTGGTATCAAAGCCACGTTAACCATAGTACGCAAGCCTAGGTAGAATGGACACTCTAAAACACATAGGAACACCCCTCTAAACTGCTATTTTTGAAAATTGCTTGCTGCTGCACTTTACCTGTCAATTCAGCCACCGTAAAGTGCTATTTTCAGCCCCTCTTTTCTCTTCTATTGGACAGCGACACTTTTGCTTTCTTGCTTTATAGATTCTGAAGTTTTAGATTATTTTCTTCTTCTCTAAAGATTCTCATGTCCTATTTATAGATGCCGGTAATCAGAAACACAACACGCATAATGACTCGTCCACCACCACGTGGGAGTGCACTTAACCCCATTGAGGTGTCTTATGGACCATATTGGGAGGAGGTGAAGATGGAACCTCATGAGGAAGATGAAGTCAATAGCTATATGCATGAGGAAGAGGACCCGGAAGAGGTGGAACCATTCGAAGACGATATGGAGGATGATCCACAAGAACGGCATTGGTACGCGCCTCAGGAGGAGTTTCATGCAGGCTTACACCCCGTGGAGCCTCATGAAGCTATGACGGGAGGAGATGAATCCGAGGAGGAGCCACCCCTTGCTGATACCAATAATGAAGGTGATGAATGGGCCAACCATTCAGTTCAAGAATTTCGGTCCGACGGAACGGGGGGAGGACACATATCCAAGGAGCTCAAAGAATTTCTGGATTGCTGCAGTCTATACCCGGAATATCTTCTCAAGAAAGTCTCTCGTCTCGGACATGAAGAGTGCAGGGCTGACGTAACCATTCTATCTAACGGTAGAGTTGTCACCCGGCACTTCAAACTCACATGGAGAGCTACAAGGGCAGAAGCTATCGATGCTGCTGCATGGGAAACACTCACCGGACTGTGCTATGCCTTCCATGAGCAGCTTGAGGACACAACTTTTGAGCTGCACCTGTACCGGAAGATTGGTACAAGGGAGATCATTGGACACCATCGAGGAGCTCTTTCCAACCCACAAGCTGCTGATAAGTCTCAGAGGTTGCTCGTGGAGTTAGCAAACCGCTATGCAAGCGCACAAGAAGAGATCCGTTACCTTCGCAAGAAGCTGTAATTGCTGGAAAAACTAGAGGAGACTCGTGCCAACGCGGGAACAAATGGAGCACCAGCGTCATCTATCCCTACATGGACTCCTGACTCACCATGGCGTGCGCCCATGTATGGACCACCCCCGTCACACAGTGAGAACAGCACTGTTTCTCACAATTAAGTTTAGGTTCCCATTGAATAAGCTGTGATATGAACGTTTAGATCGTAGTAAGTCAAATAGGAGTGGTGTGCAGAAAGTTTTATGATGATTGCTTGTGTTTGTGTGCTGGTATGAGTTGTGGGACGCTTCGGCGAATGTCCATATCCACACATAGTAGAGAGATGTGAGATGCTTCGGCACGTGTTCACATCCTCATATAGGTACATACACCTTGATGCATATAGTTGGGAAATCACTTCTTTCAATTCTGAATTCTATTCCGAGAGTAAGCATTAAAATAAGGGGGGGTAGACTTTCTCGCCAACCTTATTGTTTGGATTCCCAAGTGATTGACATAATACTTGGAATGGACTGGTTAAGCAAGCACAACAGAGTGATTCAATGTACTCAGAGGATCGTGCAGTTGACGAGTGGGCACGATACTCGTATTGAGTTCGAGGCAGCCCAACCTGCAACCGAGAAGGCAGTGCTGAACCACATCGAAGAAGCGACATTGGAAAGCATTCCGGTGGTTCAAGAATATTCAGATGTGTTCCCGGAAGAACTTCCAGGTATGCCACCTGACCGGGACATTGAATTTGCCATCGATTTAGTATCCGGAACTGCACCTATAGCGAAGAGGCCGTATAGGATGCCCGCTAATGAACTAGTGGAGCTCAAGAAACAAATTCAGGAGTAGCTAGAAAAGGGTTTTATACGCCCAAGCTCGTCACCATGGGGAGCCCCCGTGCTCTTCGTAGACAAGAAGGATGGGACCCGAAGGATGTGTGTGGATTATAGGTCTCTCAATGAGGTGACGATCAAGAATAAATACCCGCTGCCTGTGACACCCGGTCCCGTAAAACACGGAACCCAGCTAATGCATATGTGTGCCCAGGATGTTCATCACACATACACATGTAATCCACAAACTGAGTTCAGAATATAACCATGAATAATAGGGTTTAAGTACTATATTACATCAATGTCTAGCTTATTCTTGCAGCAGAAGTGTAACACCCCAAAATACTGTCAAGAGGGGAATTTAAAAATTTTTGGACGTGTTGCATGTATTGCAAAAATTTAAATTCAAACTGGAATTCAATTTAAACTCAAAACAGAAAAGAAATAGAAAAAGAAAAAGGAAAACAGAAAAAAACCGGCCAGTGGGCCGAAACCCACCAGCCGGCCCACCCCGCCCCCGCGCCAGCCCGCAGCCGCGCGCCCGCGCTCCCTCTCGTAGACAGGTGGGACCCACCTGTTATCCCTAACCCCCGATCGTCCGAAACCCGGACTGTTCCCCCGCGCGCGCGCGATCGCAACCGACCAGATTTCCGGCCGAATTCTGGTTCCGGAGGACTCCAAGTCGATCTAAACAAACCCGCCGCCCTCCCCCGTCTATAAAAACCCCAGCCTCGTCCCGTTTTTCCCACGCGATCCGCCGTTTTTACTCCGGTGAGAACCCGAGCCCCTCCGGTGAATTCTGGCCGATCTACGCTCGGAAATTCCGATCTAACTCGCTGGTCTTGATCCACCGCCTCCGGGGAACCTCGCAGGTGCAGAAAACTCGGTGGTTTGCGGTTCAAACACAGCGCCGACGAGCCTCACCGTGAATTCACCTCAGACCTCGTCGCCGACCGCGTTCCAGGATCTCCGAGCTCAAGAAAACCCCCGAGGTGAGGTCCCCGACCTCCCCTCCACCGATCTATGCCATAAAATCACAGTTCTAGGAAGAATTTACAAAGATCCGAAACACTCCGGCGAGATCGTCGCCTCCCGCCGCCGTGCGCCGTCAGGCAGCGCCGCCCGCGCTCGATCAGAGCGACGTGGCCGCTTGTGCGCCGTTTATTTTAAATCGCACGGTAGAGTTTAAATCCCCACGTACCGGTTCGACGTTATAATCTCAGTCGTCTGTTTTAAATCGGACGGTCCACGTCAGCCCCGCGTTATAAAGACTGGAATTCTTACGTGCTACCTCCTGGGCTTCTCGGGAAATAAGAGCTAGCACCAGAAACTTCTGATCTAGCCCCTGGAACTTCAGAAAATCATGTAAATTCATTTAAAAATCAGTTTTAGCCCCTGGACTTAAAAAAATTAGGAAAAACCCCTCTGTTATGTGTAACTAGACCCCTGAAAATTCTTAAAATAATATTATAGACCCTGTAGTGGGGTGAGTTTACCTTTTTAACCTTATTTGATATTAAATTTAGGAAATTGAATATGTGGTTAGTATTTAAAATTTAAAAGGTGGGACAAACATATTGTCAAATTCAAATTAAAAACTTTCCCAGTACTTAGAAAACCTTGAAGTGAGATAAAAATAGATTTTTGGCTGAAATGAATCAGTTTAATTTATTATTCACATTTATTAGTTATAGGGACACATTTTTAGGTAGAGAATAATTCTGAAAATTAGAAAAATAAATGTAAAATAGTTTACATCAGAGGAAAAGATCAAAAATATATTATTAACTATTTTGGATCAGAACCTATTCTGTTTAGATGATGTGTCTTACTATTTTCATAATAAAGTACACATTTAAGCATAGGAAGTAAAATTGAAAATATAGCAAGCTAGGTATAAATAATTAGAAAATGATAAATGAAGGTTCCAAAATCCAAAGAATTCAGTTTAGGGTTGGTAGAAGTTCTGAAGACACATATGGAGTAGGAAAATACCTGTCATGCATACTTGGTAGCTAAAAGGTGTAGTAATTGAATATAAAGAATTTATTTAAATTGGAAACTCATATATATAGTATGCAAGTATAAATGTGAATACAAAAGTAGGAATCATATACACATGATTAAAAGTGCATGTAAGCCAAAGGTCAACACACATAGAGTAAACACAACACATAGAAGTTGTGAATGGCTTTTATACATGTGAATGTGTGGTTTGTATGAAGTGGAAGTGTGAACTATGTCTTATGGATTGTTGTTTTTCTTTTGCTATGTGTGATGGTATGATGTAGAACCTGCTCCAGAGCAAGTTCTTCCTTTCCAAGAGCAGGACTACCCATTCCAAGAGCAGCAGGAAGGAGGCAAGTGTCCTTGACCACTTTGATCCTATGCTAGGATATGTAGATAGAATTATTTGCATTGTCAATTGAAATATGAAACCCATGCTAGGAAGTTTCCCTAGAATTGCATTACCTTGTTTCCTTGTAGCTTGGGTTGGGATTCATTTTATCATGCCATTTATTATTATGCATATGCTTAGCCATGCTTAGAATGGGATATTTGGGATAAGAAATCATTAGTTTATTTTACCATACTCTTGAATGAGATATTGTGAGTTATGTAGAGGTAGGGATCAAGGCAAGTTGGATGTTTTGGTTGTGTGCTGGGTGCACAAGACTCGGGTTTGTGTTTGGTACTTGCCTGGATCCTAAGGACCGGTTCATGGAGCATGTAACCTGGCTTTATCGTGCCAACCACATGCTGAGATGGGGCAGCTTGGCCAATTAATTAGGTGTATCCCCGGCGTAGTATGGGTGTGTTGGATGGTGCGGGGAATAGGTGTCAACTGGACTACCATATGAACCGCAAGGCTCAAGAGGGGGCCACTGCAGCGGGGTTCGAGCCTCTTGTATGCTTTTAGGAATGAAACCTCAGTGGGCCCACGCTCGTCGGGAATCCCTTTGTAAAGGCTTCGTAGTGATCTCCTGGCTACACACCTGGGAAGTGTGAATGTGGTTCGTAGCCACTGGCATAATGGAGGTTCTTTTAGTCCACCCGGCAACGGGGGATGAAATCACTACATGTGGGTACAGTGGTGCAAACTCTGCAGAGTCAAAACTGTCATGACAGCCGTGCTCACGGTCAAGAGCGGCTTGGACTTATTCATGATTAGAGGAGTGATGGTTTTGGAAGTTGTGAATGTTAAGCGGGGAGCTTAACATTGGTAATGATGTTATGGTTATTTGGTTATGATGATGGGATGGGAAATTGGGACCATTTCACCTGTGTAGTAATGTAGGTGCTTAATAAGCTAAGGTGATAGGTATTAATTGCATAGTGCTTTAACCATGAGTTCAACCTCCCCTTGTTCTAGCCATGCATGACATAACTTTCCCGCACTTGCTGAGTACCATCGGTACTCAACCTTGCATATTTGTTGGTTTATATTGCTGCTCAGGTCAAGATAATGAGGTGGTGTACAATGATCAAGACTTTGGACCCGAAGAAGGTTTCTAGGTTCATGGAGTCCCCCGGGCAACGCCTGTGACGGAGCCCTCAAGAATAATATTCCACTGCTAGTTTATTTACTCGTGATGAACTTATTATTTTCCATCGAGACATTTGCTTTGTAAGACTTATTTATATTCGACACCTGGCTTGTAATAAATGATGCTTCACTATTTGTCATCACATGTATGAGAAACTGATCCTGGCATACATGTGATATTCACTTGGTTGTTCTTCGGAAAAACTGGGTGTGACAGAAGTGGTATCAGAGCCAAGGTTGCCCGTAGGAACGTGGACCTAGTTAGAAATGGACGTATTTAAGGGCCCTATTTTCTTAAAAACTATTTTACAAGGTGTGTGTTGAAAAGTGTTATTTAATGGAGTCACTTTCTTCATCTTACCCCAATTTTCATTCAAAATAGGATTTTTGTTTAAAAGTTTATCTAATCTAAGTTTAAATGCTTTTTGTTTTAGATGGTTCGCATGATTCGCACCGCTCGCAAGTCCACAGGAGGGAGAGTTCCCGTAGTTGCCCTTGCCGAAAGAGAGGAGAGTCGTCCGGTGACGTACCTTTCCTACGGATTGGCAGTAGGAGGCTTGTTGCGCCGTCTTCGACGTATGCTCGAAGCCGCAGGCAATACGGGCAAGCTAATCATACACTATAGCTCCACCAGGACCATCCGGGAGAAGCGGGAAGAATGGAGTTCAGAAATGAGGATTATCCATGAAAATCAGCTGCTTAAGATCCACCGCTCTCCAGCTTGTCGAGCGACACAGGTTGATGCGGAGAAGGATGTCACCTGGGAGGCCATCACCTGCCAGAGTCACATCTATCGTCGCCACCTGGACAGGACTGAGTACATGTATGTCCTCCAGCGTGAGAGTGGTACCACGGAGTATAAGTACCCACCAGTGCAACAAGGGACTTCCCATAAGCACATGGACTTGTGCTTGGAGGATGCTGCTATGCTCATCCCTCGACTGCAGGAGTGTCAGCAAGAGCTTCAGGAAGTTCGGGACACCCTGAAGGAAACGGAGGCATTGCTGCGAGCCTGCTTGAGGGCGAGAGAAAGAGGAGATGGGAATGAACTGTGTGTCACCGTGAATGATACATGGACTCCTGACTCCCCAGATCGCCGGGCGATCAGGCGTCGTCGCACTTCTCCACCAGCAGCCTCCCCACCCAAAGCGGAGTCAGAAGGCAGCCGCAATAATGAGGAAGATCCCGAGGAGCCAGCTCAGTGATACGAGTAGTGTAGAGTTTTTGCCTTAGTTAGCAAGATGTTGAATCGTCGAGTCGTTACGTTAGTTAAAGGTGTTAATGCTTGGTGTGTGACGTGAGTTGTGGAAGCCATGAGCAATTGTCCACAGCCTCGTCTTCAGATTGTTTTGCTTTGGTGTGTGAACCCACATGAAATAATAGTGCATTTATTTTTGTATGAGATATGAACCCTCAGAAAAGCATAACAAAGCTTCAACACTTCAAAGTACAAACAAGTGAAAGTAGTGAGATAATACGTAATGCTTTAAATTAACATTGGTTGATCATGCCAGATGGCCGGAAGAGGAAAGGGTCGTGCTGCCAACCCCGCCAACAACAACGATGAGGCCTGCAACCCTCATCTTTCTGGAGGCCAGGACAGGGGTGGTCGCCGTGAAGGAGTTGATCCCTTCCACCAAATGCTGGAGAATCAGAATCAGCTCATCCAGAACTTGACTCAAGTGGTGGCCAACTTGCATCAAGTTCCACCTCCACATGCTGCACCACGCCAACCAAGGTTGAGTGAGTTTCTAGGAACTCAACCTCCAAAGTTTGCAAGTGCTGCTGAACCTCTGGAGGCAGATGATTGGCTAAAGACCATTGAGAGCAAGATGAGGATCATACAGTGCCAAGGGTATGAAAGGGTGCTGTTTGCCTCTCATCAATTGCATGGACCTGCTGCTGATTGGTGGACCGCCTACGTGGCCGCCCATCATGACCCTGAGAACATCACTTGGTAAGAGTTCAAGCGTAGCTTCCGCAACCATTACATACCAAGGGGTGAACTTAAAAACAAGAGAAAGGAGTTCTTGGGGCTGCAGCAAGGAAACATGACGGTGAGGGAATACCTCACTAAATTCACCCAACTATCCCGTTATGCCCCACGGGACATAGAGACTGATGAGCAGAAACAGGATTGTTTCGTGGAAGGGCTTACCGCAGAAATGCAGTGTGCAATGTCCTCCAACGAGTATGAAAGCTTCCAAAAGATGGTGGACAGAGCATTTGTGGTAGAAAGGAAGCTGAAGGCCTTGGAAAATGAGAACAAGAGGAAGGCCGGGTGGTCACACCAAGCCTCAGGGAGCAACACCCGCCCACGTCTGATGCAGCAATCTGCAGGGCAGACGAACCGTGCTACGGTACCCTACTCAGCACCAAGAGGGTACAACCCGAACTACAGGCCTCCGGCAGCACCAATACAGCCACAACGTCAGTTCGTACAGCAGCCTTGCCCTACATATCAACCTCGACCAGTTGTGCAAGGACCCCCAAACCAACCCCAAGACAACAAAGGCCAGGCACCTAAGGTTGGGGTGCAATGTTTTAGCTGTGGTGAAGTGGGGCACTATGCCCATAAGTGCCCAAAGAAGAAGCCCGCGCAGCCACCACAGCAGAATGTAATGAGAGGACGGGTGAACCACGTCACTATGGAGGAAGCACAAGAGGCACCCGACGTGGTAGTTGGTAAGTTTTCTGCTAATTTACACATTGCAGCCCTGCTGTTTGATTCTGGTGCTACCCACTCGTTCATTGCTCAAGGGTTTGTCAAGAAGCATGACCTAGCAACAACACAAATGAACCATATGCTAGCCATAAACTCTCCGGGTGGAGAAATAAGGACAAGACAAGTGTGTCCCAAGGTGAACCTAGACATTAATGGGGTAGTATTTACTGCTAACCTCATAGTGATAGATTCACAAGGGGTAGATATTATCTTGGGTATGGATTGGTTGACCAAACATAAAGGAATCATCCATTGTTCGACCAGAACGGTGGAACTAACGCACCCTAGTGGCACAAAAGTAAAGTTTATAACAATACAAGAGCCTAGGAGGGACATTAAATTAAATCAAGTTGAGGTGAAAGTTGAGGAGATCAGGACCATCAGGGAATATCCAGATGTTTTTCCGGATGAGTTGCCAGGTATGCCTCCCGATTGTGAAGTGGAATTTGCAATCGAGCTAGTGCCTGGAACAGCCCCGATATACAAGAGACCTTATCGGATGGACTCCAAGCAGCTGGGAGAACTCAAGGATCATTTGAGAGAATTGACGGAGAAGGGGTATATTCGTCCTAGTTCCTCACCAATGGGGAGCTCCAGTGATATTTGTGCCAAAAAGGACGGAACCCAAAGGTTATGCGTGGACTACCGTGCCTTGAATGAGGTAACCATCAAGAACAAGTACCCATTACCCCGCATTGAAGACTTGTTTGATCAGTTGAGGGGAGCTTGTGTGTTCTCGAAAATTGATCTCAGGTCGGGATACCACCAACTTAAGATAAGGCAATCTGATATTCCCAAGACAGCTTTCGTATCTCGGTACGGACTGTATGAATACATTGGCATGCCTTTCGGGCTAACTAATGCCCCGGCGTACTTCATGTATCTCATGAACAAGGTATTCATGGAATACTTGGACAAATTTGTGGTGGTTTTCATAGATGACATTCTCGTCTTCTCCAAAGATGAAGAAGAACATGAGAAACATCTAAGGTTGGTGTTGCAGAGGCTGAGAGAACACCAACTATATGCCAAGTTGAGCAAGTGTGAGTTTTGACTGAAGAGAGTTCCCTTCTTAGGACATATAATCTCGGAGGGAGGAATCTCCGTGAATCCTGCCAAAATCGAGGATATACAGAAGTGGAAGACCCCTGAAAATGTCGGGGAAGTTCGAAGCTTTTTGGGATTGGCTGGATACTATCAACGGTTTATTGAGGGATTCTCTAAGATCTCGAGACCCCTTACCAAACTGTTGAAGAAGGGAATCACATTCACATGGACGCCACAGTGCGAGACGAGTTTTCAGAAGTTAAAGAAAAGATTGACAACAGCCCCAGTGCTGGTTATGCCAGATATGCAAAAGAACTTTACGGTGTACTGCGATGCCTCTGGAAACGGGTTGGGATGTGTTCTCATGCAAGAAGGGCATGCCGTGGCTTATGCATCCCAACAACTCCAGAAGCACGAGAAAAACTATCCTACACATGACCTAGAACTAGCCGCAGTGGTACACGCGTTGAAAATTTGGCGACACTATTTAATGGGGAAGAGGACAGAGATATATACGGATCATAAGAGTTTGAAGTACATTTTCACACAGCCAGATCTCAACCTCAGACAAAGGAGATGGTTAGAGCTAATCAATGACTTTGATGTGGGCATCAACTATCATCCTGGGAAAGCAAACGTCGTGGCCGATGCTTTAAGTCGAAAAGTGCAGGTCAATAAGTTGAGCTTGAAAGACATGCCTGCAGAATTGAAGGACGAGGTTATAAGGCTCAATCTATGCCTTGTGAATAGTGGTGAAGCCATCGCCATGGAAGTGGACTCCACACTAGAGCGAGAAATACGCGAGGGTCAAAAGAATGACGAGAAGATACAAGAAATCAGGCAACTCATCAAGGAAAATAAAGCCCCTGGTTTCAGAGAGGATGAACAAGGTACGGTGTGGCACGGGAAAAGGATTTGTTTGCCTGAAGTAAAGGAGATTCGTGAATTGATTTTGAAGGAGGCTCACGATTCCGACTATTCCATTCATCCTGGGAGTAGAAGATGTACCAGGACCTCAAGAGCAGGTATTGGTGGTATGGCATGAAGCGAGATGTCGCGGAACATGTTGCCCTATGTGACACATGTCAGTTGGTGAAAGCAGAACATCAACGACCCACGGGATTATTGCAACCACTCAAAGTGCCTGAATGGAAATGGGAAGAAATCGGTATGGATTTCATAGTGGGATTGCCTAGGACCGAATCCGGATATGATTCAATATGGGTCATCATCGACAGGCTAACCAAGGTAGCTCACTTCATCCCCGTGAAGGAAAGCTACAGGGGATCCAAATTGGTGGAGTTGTACATGTCAAGGATCGTGTGTTACCATGGGGTGCCGAAGAAGATAGTGTCGGATCAAGGGACACAGTTCACCTCGAGGTTCTGGCAGAAGTTGCACGAAACCATGGGAACCCATCTGAGCTTTAGTTCTGCCTATCATCCCCAAACTGACGGGCAGACGAAAAGAACCAATCAGATTCTTGAGGATATGCTGAGGGCATGTGCACTCCAAAACAATCGGAGTTGGGACAAGAACTTACCGTATGCGGAATTCTCCTATAGCAACAGCTATCAGGCTAGTATGAAGATGTCACCTTTCGAAGCTTTGTATGGGAGGAAGTGCAGAACTCCCCTATTTTGGAACCAAACAGGGGAAAGTAAAGTGTTTGGTCCCGAAGTGCTACAAGAAGCCGAGGCGAAGGTGAGGGAAATTCGCAACAACTTGAGGATAGCACAGACACGCCAAAAGAGCTATGCCGATGTACGGAGAAGAGGGATTGTTTTCAACGTGGGAGACTATGTCTATCTCAAGGTGTCCCCTATCCAAGGATTTTGTCGGTTCAAGGTGAAAGGGAAGTTGTCACCTCGATACGTCGGACCCTTTCAAGTTCTGGAGAGGAAAGGCGAAGTGGCGTATCAGCTAGAATTACCGGCTCGCTTATCGGATGTGCACGATGTATTCCATGTGTCCCAGCTCAAGAAATGTCTGAGGACACCTGAAGAGATGCTACCCATGAATGAGGTTGAAGTAGCTGAGGATCTGTCTTATGTCGAGCAGCCATTCAAGATTTTGGAGACAATGGAACGCCTCACAAGAAATAAAAGAATCCGGATGTGCAAGGTGCAGTGGAAGCATCACTCAGAAGAGGAAGCCACCTGGGAGCGAGAAGATGAGCTTAAGGCACAATTTCCGGAATTGTTTTCTTAGAACCACCAATCTCGAGGACGAGGTTTCTTTTAAGGGGGGTAGAGCTGTAACACCCCAAAATCCTGTCAAGAGGGGAATTTAAAAATTTATGTACGTGTTGCATGTATTGCAAAAATTTAAATTCAAACTGGAATTCAATTTAAACTCAAAACAGAAAAGAAATAGAAAAAAAAAGGAAAACAGAAAAAAACCGGCCAGTGGGCCGAAACCCAGCAGCCGGCCCACCCCGCCCCCGCGCCAGCCCGCAGCCGCGCGCCCGCGCTCCCTCTCGTAGACAGGTGGGACCCACCTGTCATCCCTAACCCCCGATCCTCCGAAACCCGGACTGTTCCCCCGCGCGTGCGCGATCGCAACCGACCGGATTTCCGGCCGAATTCTGGTTCCGGAGGACTCCAACTCGATCTAAACAAACCCGCCACCCTCCCCCATCTATAAAAACCCTGGCCTCGTCCCGTTTTTCCCACGCGATCCACCGTTTTTACTCCGGTGAGAACCCGAGCCCCTCCGGCGAATTCTGGCCGATCTACGCTCGGAAATTCTGATCTAACTCGCTGGTCTTGATCCACCGCCTCCGGGGAACCTCGCAGGTGCAGAAAACTCGGTGGTTTGCGGTTCAAACACAGCGCCGACGAGCCTCGCCGTGAATTCACCTCGGACCTCGTCGCCGACCACGTTCCAGGATCTCCGACCTCCCCTCCACCGATCTATGCCATAAAATCACAGTTCTAGGAAGAATTTACGAAGATCTGAAGCTCTCCGGCGAGATCGCCGCCTCCCACCGCCGTGCGCCGCCGGGCAGCGCCGCCCGCGCTCGATCAGAGCGACGTGGCCGCTTGTGCGTCGTTTATTTTAATTCGCACGGCAGAGTTTAAATCCCCGCGTACCGGTTCGACGTTATAATCTCAGCCATCTGTTTTAAATCGGACGGTCCACGTCAGCCCCGCGTTATAAAGACTGGAATTCTTACGTGCTACTCCCTGGGGTTCTCGGGAAATAAGAGCTAGCCCCGAAAACTTCTGATCTAGCCCCTGGAACTTCAGAAAATCATGTAAATTCATTTAAAAATCAGTTTTAGCCCCTGGACTTAATAAAAATTAGGAAAAACCCCTCTGTTATATGTAGCTAGACCCCTGAAAATTCTTAAAATAATATTATAGACCCTGTAGTGGGGTGAGTTTACCTTTTTAACCTTATTTGATATTAAATTTAGGAAATTGAATATGTGGTTAGTATTTAAAATTTAAAAGGTGGGACAAACATATTGTCAAATTCAAATTAAAAACTTTCCCAGTACTTAGAAAACCTTGAAGTGAGATAAAAATAGATTTTTGGCTGAAATGAATCAGTTTAATTTATTATTCACATTTATTAGTTATAGGGACACATTTTTAGGTAGAGAATAATTCTGAAAATTAGAAAAATAAATGTAAAATAGTTTACATCAGAGGGAAAGATCAAAAATATATTATTAACTATTTTGGATCAGAACCTATTCTGTTTAGATGATGTGTCTTACTATTTTCATAATAAAGTACACATTTAAGCATAGGAAGTAAAATTGAAAATATAGCAAGCTAGGTATAAATAATTAGAAAATGATATATGAAGGTTCCAAAATCCAAAGAATTCAGCTTAGGGTTGGTAGAAGTTCTGAAGACACATGGAGTAGGAAAATACCTTTCATGCATACTTGGTAGCTAAAAGGTGTAGTAATTGAATATAAGGAATTTATTTAAATTGGAAACTCATATATATAGTATGCAAGTATAAATGTGAATACAAAAGTAGGAATCATATACACATGATTAAAAGTGCATGTAAGCCAAAGGTCAACACACATAGAGTAAACACAACACATAGAAGTTGTGAATGGCTTTTATACATGTGAATGTGTGGTTTGTATGAAGTGGAAGTGTGAACTATGTCTTATGGATTGTTGTTTTTCTTTTGCTATGTGTGATGATATGATGTAGAACCTGCTCCAGAGCAAGTTCTTCCTTTCCAAGAGCAGGACTACCCATTCCAAGAGCAGCAGGAAGGAGGCAAGTGTCCTTGACCACTTTGATCCTATGCTAGGATATGTAGATAGAATTATTTGCATTGCCAATTGAAATATGAAACCCATGCTAGGAAGTTTCCCTAGAATTGCATTACCTTGTTTCCTTGTAGCTTGGGTTGAGATTCATTTTATCATGTCATTTATTATTATGCATATGCTTAGCCATGCTTAGAATGGGATATTTGGGATAAGAAATCATTAGTTTATTTTACCATACTCTTGAATGAGATATTGTGAGTTATGTAGAGGTAGGGATCAAGGCAAGTTGGATGTTTTGGTTGTGTGCTGGGTGCACGAGACTCGGGTTTGTGTTTGGTACTTGCCTGGATCCTAAGGACCGGTCATGGAGCATGTAACCTGGCTTTACCGTGCCAACCACATGCTGAGATGGGGCAGCTTAGCCAATTAATTAGGTGTATCCCCGGCGTAGTATGGGTGTGTTGGATGGTGCGGGGAATAGGTGTCAGCTGGACTACCATATGAACCGCAAGGCTCAAGAGGGGGCCACTGCAGCAAGGTTGGAGCCTCTTGTATGCTGTTAGGGGTGAAACCTCAGTGGGCCCACGCTCGTCGGGAATCCCTTTGTAAAGGCTTCGTAGTGATCTCCTGGCTACACACCTGGGAAGTGTGAATGTGGTTCGTAGCCACTGGCATAATGAAGGTTCTTTTAGTCCACCCGGCAACGGGGGATGAAATCACTACATGTGGGTACAGTGGTGCAAACTCTGCAGAGTCAAAACTGTCATGACAGCCGTGCTCACGGTCAAGAGCGGCTTGGACTTATTCATGATTAGAGGAGTGATGGTTTTGGAAGTTGTGAATGTTAAGCGGGGAGCTTAACATTGGTAATGATGTTATGGTTATTTGGTTATGATGATGGGATGGGAAATTGGGACCATTTCACCTGTGTAGTAATGTAGGTGCTTAATAAGCTAAGGTGATAGGTATTAATTGCATAGTGCTTTAACCATGAGTTCAACCTCCCCTTGTTCTAGCCATGCATGACATAACTTTCCCGCACTTGCTGAGTACCATCGGTACTCAACCTTGCATATTTGTTGGTTTATATTGCTGCTCAGGTCAAGATAATGAGGTGGTGTATAATGATCAAGACTTTGGACCCGAAGAAGGTTTCTAGGTTCATGGAGTCCCCCGGGCAACGCCTGTGACGGAGCCCTCAAGAATAATATTCCGCTGCTAGTTTATTTACTCGTGATGAACTTATTATTGTCCATCGAGACATTTGCTTTGTAAGACTTATTTATATTCGACACCTGGCTTGTAATAAATGATGCTTCACTATTTGTCATCACATTTATGAGAAACTGATCCTGGCATACATGTGATATTCACTTGGTTGTTCTTCGGAAAAACCGGGTGTGACAGGATGTCTCTAACTTATTGTAGCAGCGGAAGTCTCTAAACGATAGCGAAAGCATCTAAACACGGCAGCGGCTCCATCTCCAACTCCACAGGCAACTTGACGGTAGTTCGCACGCCTAGTACTCCACATGATCTTCGAAGTACTCCTCTCCTGTTGCTGATGATTAAGTAATATTGCAAGGTTGAGTACATGACGTACTCAGCAAGTGCGGGAAAATATGATATGTAGCCTTCAACCAGGTATGGAACAAAAGGCTCATTGCAGAAAGCAAAGTTTATTTCACAAACACGATAAAAACATCAACTATTTTTAAGTGAATTTAATGCCAACGTATATCCAATTAAACAGTAACATACCTCCTTCATAATTCACCACTTTTCATGTCTCAATCAACCATAATCTTTCCCAACCTCTTTCTCATGCTCATAATAACCATCTCATACTTATATCCTTCTCATAACCGAAACCAAAGCTCATTGTCATGACTCAACAGTCCCGAAACCATTGTCATTACCAAGACTCAACAGTTCCGAACCCAAATCCAAAGACCAAACCATAACCATACCAATGACCATCCCAATAACCATCCCAAATAACCATCCCAATAACCATCCCATCTAATCAAGTGAGTTGGCCAGGCGCTTGTGACCGTAAGCACGGCTATCATGATAGTTTTACACTCTTAAGAGGTGGCACCACTTTACCCACAAGTTTGTGATTTCGTCACCCGTCGGTGACTGCACAACCTCCATTATACCAGTACACAACCGTCGGTGTATGGCCAAGCGATCACAAAATAGCCTTTACAAAGGGGCTACTAGATGTATGGACTCACTAAGGTTTCACCAGCAGGCTCGAATCACCATTCTCCCATCTACGGGCCCCCTCTTTTGCCATGTAGTTCCCAGGGCAGTCCTCTCTCGACTCCCATTCCCCGCGCCTTCCACGGTCCATAACAATCTAGCAACTTACCAAATTAGTCAGCTAAGCCGCACCCATATTTGGCCTTGTGGTGGCACTGTTTTCCTGGCATGTGCTGGCATGAACCGGTCCTTAGATCTACGGCAAGTAAACCACCATCTCATTCTACCACATCCACAAACCAAGCTTGCCTACATCTCCCCCAATTCTATGCTCATTATCATTATTTATATGAGTGCAGTAGCTAGATATGATCTATCTCGCTTCCTGTAACCCGTAAGCTAAGCGAAGCAAAAAGCAAAAACGACCATACCTGACTCATTAACTTTCCCGGTGATAAGGGTGGTTAACAAAACTAGTAAACTCCTATAAAAGGGTTTCCCATCAAGTTGACTCAAGCATACATGTTTTCACAAACAAAACAGTTTCCAAAACGTGGGATCAATATGGTCAAGGGGCACTTGCCTTGTTCCTGTGGCTTTTGTTGCTCACGTGTCTCGAAGTTCTGGTGCTGTAGTCCTTCGTAGATAGCTTCCTGAGCTTGTCCTTCTACTCACGACCACGCACATACAAGATTCACAGCAATCAATCATCATGCACAAACTTTACTTAAGATGCGATGGTGTAGGTGCATGCTAATCCTATAGTGCAGTTTCATTAATTCGGTTTGTACGGGTTCTTGCATGTTTTAATGGCTTTGCATGGGGTTTTATGATGAACAAGGGTGTAAGGATTAAGTGTGGACGTGGTGATGATCTTGACTCAAGATCTAGATCAATTCCACCATCAAAAACCGATCAACACATGATCTGTCCACATGAAAAGCTTCTGTTTGAAGAAAAACAGATGCGAAGAAAACCACAATGATGTCGTAAGGTGGTAACGAAGACCTACCTCGGCCTTCCTCCTAACAATGGCAGCAGGACAGTTCGTCGGCTCTCTTCCGGCGATGGCGATCGTGACGGGTCGGCGGTGCTCACCGGTGACTGAATTCTGGCAAGGGGTGGAACTCAGCGAGTTGGAAGCTAGGGCCTCCAAGTCGTCGACTCGGGAGGTGGAAAATAGGTACGTGGTTGCGGCCAGGTGTTTTCGGTTCTATTTATAACAGGAAAAGAAGAGTCCTACTTTGATTGGATTTCAAATAAGAGTCCTATTCAATTTGTTTTGGATCTTAACAGCTTATCTCCAATTGATTTGGATGTGGTGTCAACGTGGAAATCGTGTCGGTCTCCTCCGTATCGGGTATTTCCGCGCGCTCATAAGAAAAACCACTTAAGAATCTCGTCCTTCCGCAGTGGAGAGCTCCGGAGACGCCACGTGTCCAGCGGGGCCTGGGCCTCCCTTTTCCCCAGAGGTGAGCTTCGGTTGCGCCGCGTGTCTGGCGGGCGAGACCTCCCTCTCCCTCAGAGGCGAGCTCCGCGTGCGCCATGTGTCTGGCGGGTGGGACCTCCCCTTTCCTCAGAGGCGAGCTCTGTGTGCGCCACGTGTCAGTGTCGTACCTCTCTTCTCAGAAGTGAGCTCTGAGGTCGACATGTGTCCATTGGTGTCGGACCTCCCTTCTCGGAGACGAGCTCCGATGTCGACATGTGTCTAACAGCGTCGGACCTCCCTTCTCCTCGGAGGTGAGCTCCGAGGGTGACACGTGTCTAGCAGTGTCTGTCCTTCCGAAGGCGAGCTCCGAGGGTGACATGTGTCCCGCAGGATCGGACCTCTCGGAGGTGAGCATCGAGCCTGCCACGTGTCCCGTGGGGCGGGCCTCATCCCTTCCGCAGGGGTGAGTTCCAAAGTCGACACGTGTCCCGTGGCCTGGGCCTCGCTTCTCCGCAGAGGCTAGCTCCAAAGTCGACACGTGTCCCGCGGGGCTGGACCTCGCTTTTCCGCAGCGACAAGTCCCGGAGGCAACACGTGTGCAGCGGGCCGGACCTCGCCCCCTTCCGTAGAGGCGAGCTCCTAGCCTGCTATGTGGCCAACGGTGCCGGACCTCACCCCCCTCCGCAGGGATGAGCTCCGAAGGCGCCACATGGCCAGCGGGCCACTGGAAGTGTCGACGGCGCTCCTCGGTGAACTGGATTTGGCTCTTTTCGGCTATGTTTCAGATTCTTTCTCCCGTTCTAACTCTTTTAAAATGTTTCTCTATATGAATTATGTATGCATGCATGGATACGAAATTCAGGGTGTCACAAACATACCTCCCTTAAACTGAATCTCACCCTCGAGATTCGTTAGAGTAGAGAATAAATGAGGGAATTCTGCCTTGAGGTCTTCCTCACACTCCCATGTAGCCTCGGCTTCCGTGTGATGGCTCCACTATACCTTGCACGATCGGATCACTTTGTTCCTCATGACCCTTTACTTTATATCCAAAATTTGAACAGGGTGCTCTATGTAGGTCAGATCCTCTTGAAGCTCGAGCTCATCCATCGGTACTTGTTCTTCTGGTACTCTCAAGCACTTCTTGAGTTGGGATATGTGAAACACGTCATGCACGTCGGAGAGGTGCATTGGGAGCTCCAGTTGATAGGCTACCTCTCAGCACATTGGATCACTCCGTTGTGCTTGCTTAGCCAATCCATTCCAAGTATTATATCAAGCCCTTGAGAATCCAAGACAATAAGGTTGGCAAGGAAGTCTACCCCCCTTATTTTAAGGTTTACCCTTGGACATACTATATTAGTCCTCATCTCTCCACCGGGAGAATTAACCAACATAGTATATTTCATGTGTAACATGGGCAGATTATACTTGGCAACATACTTGGATGATATGAATGAATGCGATGCTCCGGAATCAAATAAAACAGTAGCTGGGTTGGAGTTGGCAAGGAACATACCAATCACGATGTCCTCAGCCTGTTGCGCTTCCTCAGCGGAGACATGATTCACGTTGCCACGAGCGTAGTTCTTATGTCCACAGTTACCTTGATTAGCTCCTCTGTTTGGCCGTGGGTTCTGCTTGGGCGTGTTGCTTGGCTGTACAAGGCCTTCCTCGGGCACTGACTTGCAAAGTGTCCCGCCTCTCCGCATGCAAAGCATGCCTTGTTGCCCAATACAGAAGGAACGTTGGAGCGAGGGTGGTTTTGAGCATAAGCACCCATGTTGGGTCGGGGAGCAGGAGGCATAGGCACACGAGGTGCTTGCATGACAGGACGTTGCTGCGGTGGCTGATTAGGGCGAAAAGTAGAAGCGGGCGAGCCATACTGTGGTGCAACTGGGGGCATGAAATGGGGACGTACATTGATCCCTTGTGGCTGGTATGGCATCTTTATCTTGCCCTCTTGCTCGATCTCACGGATCTTGCTCTCAACCACTATATCTTTGTCAACTAGCTTCTGGAAGTTTGCATAGTCATTGTTGAGCAGTTGAACTTGGATCTCATTGTTCAACCCTCTCATGAACAAGTATTGCTTCCTCTGATCCGAGTTGACATCTTCTAGGGCATACCTTGAAAGCTGTGTGAACTTGTTGAGGTACTCATTCACGCTCTTCTTTCCTTGGCGGAGACCTTCGAACTCTTGCCTTTTTAGCATCATGACTCCAACAGGGACGTAATGAGAGCAAAAACTCTCCTTGAACTCAGTCCAAGAGACAGTCTCCTGGTTGACATGAGCATTGCAAAGAGCATCCCACCAGTCAGCGGCTGCTCCCATAAGTTGGTGCGATGCGAAGAGAACTTTCTCCCGATCATTGCACTGAACAATAGCAAGCTTCTTCTCCATGGACTTCAACCAATCGTCGGCCTCCATGGGATCATTAGCTTGTGCAAAAGTAGGCGGTCAAGTCCTCATGAACTCTCCCAGTCGGTTGTGAGCCGGCGGTGGTGGCGGTGGTGGTGGCGGTGGTGCAAGAACGGGGTTAGGATTGTTGTTGTTAGCTTGCAGCTGACCCAAAGTTGGGATCATAGTTTGCATGAGCTGGTTCTGCATAGCCATGAACCATTCAAGGTTGTTTTCACCGGCCCCGGGGTTAGGATTTTCAGGAACTTCAACGTGGCCATCCTCTTGTGGTTCCTGGTTGCCACGAACGTTCCTCGTTTGACGGCTGCCGTTTTCCCTCACCATCCATGAGAGAGAGAGTTGGGTGGAGTAGAAGTTAGAAGTTTAGATTGATCCCCTCCACTATATGCATCAAGGTGGATGAACTAAATATATTTACTTTTATATGAGGATGTGAACACATGCCGAAGCATCTCACATCTCTCTACTATGTGTGGATATGGACAACGCCGAAGCGTCCCACAACTCACACTAAGCACTCAAACACAAGCAATCATCACAAAAATTCAACATACCATTCCTATTGAAGCTTCTATGGTTTAAACGTTCCTATGGGTTTTAGGGTGTCCATTCTACCTAGGCTTGCATCCTACGGTCGAGGTGGTTCTGATACCAATCTATGCATTCTACCTAGGCTTGCGTCCTACGGCCAATGTGGCTCTAATGCAAATCTGTGACTTCTACCTAGGCATGCGTCCTACAGTCAACATGGCTCTGATACCAATCTGTGACGCCCGGTCCCATAAAACACGGAACCCAGCTAATGCATATCTGTGCCCAGGATGTTCATCACACATACACATGTAATCCACAAACTGAATTCAGAATATAACCACGAATGATAGGGTTTAAGTACTTTATTACATCAATATCTAGCTTATTATTGCAGCGGAAATCTATAACTTATTCTAGCAGCGGAAGTCTCTAAACGATATTGAAAGCATCTAAACACGGCAGCGGCTCCATCTCTAACTCCACAGGCAGGTTGACAGTAGTTCGCACGCCTAGTACTCCACATGATCTTCGAAGTACTCCTCTGCTGTTGCTGATGATTAAGTAATAATGCAAGGTTGAGTACATGACGTACTCAGCAAGTGCGGGAAAATATGATATGTAGCTTTCAACAAGGTATGGAACAAAAGGTTCATTGCAGAAAGTAAAGTTTATTTCACAAACACGATAAAAACAGCAACTATCTTTTAGTGCATTTAATCCCAACATATATCCAATTAAACAGTAACATACCTCCTTCATAATTCACCACTTTTCTTGTCTCAATCAACCATAATCTTTCCCAACCTCTTTCTCATGCTCATAATAACCATCTCATACTCATATCCTTCTCATAACCGAAACCAAAGCTCATTGTCACGACTTAACAGTCCCGAAACCATTCTCATTACCAAGACTCAACAGTCCCGAAACCAAATCCAAAGACCAAACCATAACCATACAAATGCTCATCGCAATAACTATCCCAAATAACCATCCCATCTAATCATGTGAGTTGGCCAGGCGCTTGTGACTGTAAGCATGGCTATCATGATAGTTTTACACTCTTAAGAGGTGGCACCACTTTACCCACAAGTTTGTGATTTCGTCACCCGTCAGTGACTGCAGAACCTCCATTATGCCAGTACACAACCGTCGGTGTATGGCCAAGAG
The DNA here is from genome assembly GCA_030760725.1 of Neostapfia colusana. NCBI lineage: Eukaryota > Viridiplantae > Streptophyta > Magnoliopsida > Poales > Poaceae > Neostapfia > Neostapfia colusana. The sequence goes on along the minus strand of JASWHV010000014.1, from coordinate 58,736,570 downwards.
ATCACAAAATAGCATTTAGAAAGGGGCTACTAGATGTATGGACTCACTAAGGTTTCACCAGCAGGCTCGAATCACCATTCTCCCACCTACGAGCCCCATCTTGTGCCATGCATTTCCCAGGGCAGTCCTCTCTCGACTCTCATTCCCCACGCCTTCCACGGTTCATAACAATCTAGCAAATTACCTAATTAGTCAGCTAAGCCACACCCATATTTGGCCTTGTGGTGGCACTGTTTTCCTAGCATGTGCTGGCATGAACCGGTCCTTAGATCTATGGCAAGTAAGCCACCATCTCATTCTACCACATCCACGAACCAAGCTTGCCTAGATCTCCCCCGATTCTATGCTCATTATAATCATCAAGTTCTCATTATCCTTATTTATATGAGTGCAGTAGCTAGACATGATCTATCTCGCTTTCCGTAACCTGTAAGCTAAGCGAAGCAAAAAAAGAAAAAACGACCATACCCGACTCATTAACTTTTCCGGTGACATGGGTGGTTAATAAAACTAGTAGACTCCTATAAAAGGGTTTCCCATCAAGTTGACTCAAGCATACATGTTTTCGCAAACAAAACAGTTTCCAAAACATGGGATCAATATGGTCAAGGGGCACTTGTCTTGTTCCTGTTGCTTTTGTTGCTCACGTGTCTCGAAGTTCTGGTGCTGTAGTCCTTCGTAGATAGCTTCTTGAGCTTGTCCTTCTACTCACGACCACACACATACAAGATTCACAGCAATCAATCATCATGCACAAACTTTACTTAAGATGCGATGGTGTATGTGCATGCTAATCCTATGGTGCAGTTTCATTAATTCGGTTTGTACGTCTTCTTGCATGTTTTAATGGCTTTGCATGGGGTTTTATGATGAACAAGGGTGTAAGGATCAAGTGTGGACATGGTGATGATCTTAACTCAAGATCTAGATCAATTTCACCGTCAAAAACCGATCAACACATGATCTGTCCACAGAAAAAGCTTTTGTTTGAAGAAAAGCAGATGCGAAGAAAACCGCGATGATGTCGTAAGGTGGTAACGAAGACCTACCTCGGCCTTCCTCCTAACAATGGCAGCAGGACAGTTCGTCGGCTCTCTTCCGGTGATGGCGATCGTGACGGGGCTCGTCGGTGGTGCTCACCGGCAACTGAACTCCGGTAAGGGATGGAACTCGGTGAGTTGGAAGCTAGGGCCTCCAAGTCGTCGACTCGAGAGGTGGAAAATAGGTACATGGTTGCGGCCAGGGGTTTTGGGTTCTATTTATAACAGGAAAAGAAGAGTCCTACTTCGATCAGATTTCAAATAAGAGTCCTATTCAATTTGCTTTGGATATTGATAGCTTATCTCCAATTGATTTGGACGCGGTGTCAACGTGGAAATCGTGTCGGTCTCCTCCGTACCGGGTATTCCCACGCGCACAGAAGAAAAATCGCTTAAGAAAAATCATGTCAGTCTCTGTGACGCCCTCAATTCTGTGGAAAACCACGGAACCGAGAACTGATGCATATGTGTGCCCAGGATATTCATCACACATACACATATGTTCCACAAACTGAATTCAGAATATATATAACCATGAATAACAGAGTTTATTACAATGTTTCATGAGTCTTGGACTCATGCTCTCAGCGGAAGTCTTATTTCTATGCAGCGGAAGTCTTTATTCTAACGCGGAAGCAATTTAACTAATGCGGAAGCAATTCTAGGCAGCAATGGCTGCATCTCTACTCCATCCCCCACAGGCAAGGTTGAGAACATATCACACGCCTAATGCTCCACTTGGTCTTCATAGAAATCTTCTCCTGTTGCTGATGATGAAATGATAATGCAAGTTTGAGTACAATTATGTACTCAGCAAGTGCGGGAAAAATATGATATGAAGCTCATAACAAGGTAGGTATAAAAAGGCTCATTGCAGAAAGCAAAGTTATTTATCAAAAACCCTGATAAAACAGCAACTCATCTTTAAGTAAATGTAATCCCAACATGTATTAAAATACCAATCATACCTCCATTATGTTCATTACCTTCCATGTCTTAACCAGTCATCAATCAACCTCATTCTTGCTCACAAATACCTCCTCGTATTCGCTACCATCTCACGAATACCATCTCGTATTCGCTACCATTACATCTCATAAAACAACTTTGTCTCCCACCGAGACCAACCTTGTTGCCATGACTCAACAGTCATGCAACCCATCTTATCACCCGGACTCAACAGTCCCGAAAACCAAACCAAAACCAAACCTTCCAAAACCATAACCAATAACCATATCCAATAACCATCCCAACTAATCATGGAAATTGGCCAGGCGCTCGTGACCGTAAGCTCGGATATCATGATAGTTTTAAGAACTCTGCAGAGTTTGCACCTCTTTACCCACAAGTTTGTGATTTCATCACCCGTCGGCGACTGCAGAACCTCCATTATACCAGTACACAACCGTCGGTGTATGGTCAAGAGATCACAAAATAGCCTTTACAAAGGGGTTACTAGATGTATGGACTCACTAAGGTGTCACCGGTAGGCTACAATCTCCAATTCTCCCACCCACGGGCCCCCTCTTGTGCCATGCAGTTCCCAGGGCAGTCCTCACTCGACTCCCATTCCCCGTGCCTTCCACGGTCCATAACAATCTAGCAACTTACCTAATTACTCAGCTAAGCCGCACCCATACATGGCCTTGTGGTGGCACTATTATCGAGCACGAACCGGTCCTTAGATCTACGGCAAGTAAACCACCATCTCATGCTACCTCATTCACAAACCCAGTCTTGCCTAGATCTCCCTCCGATCCATGTTCAGTAACAACATCAGTTTCTCATTATCATTATGAGTGCAGTTAGCTAGACACATCTATCTCGCTTCCCTATCCCATGGACTCAGCGAAGCTTAAAACAAATACCATACCCGACTCATAAACTTCCCTGGCTACAAGGGTGGTTTAACCAAAACTAGTAAACTCCTATAAAAGGGTTTCCCATCATGTTTGACTCAGCACACACATCTTTTCGCAAACAAAACAGTTTTTCCCAAAACATAGGATCAATATTGTCAAGAAGCACTTGCCTTGTTCTTGCGGTTCTGGTGGCTCTTGGATCTTGAAACCTTGTTGTCGCAGTTCGTCATAGACAGCTCTCTGAGCTTGTCCTGCTATACAGGATCACGCACATACAAGATCCACAGCAATCAATACTATGCACAAACTTTAACTAGATGCGATGATGCACATGCATGCTATCCTATAATAAGTTTTATTAGATCGGTTTGTACGTGTTCTTGCATGGCTTGCATGGTTTTGCGATGAACAGAGGTGTTCGGATCAAATGTGGACGTGGCGATGACCTTGTCTTTAGATTAACCCGATCAACAAGTGATCTGTCCACGAGAAAGCTTCTGTTCGAAAGGAATCAAAGAACAGACGCAAGGAAAACACGATGATGTCGTAAGGTGATATTGGAGACCTACCTTACGTTCTTCTTGGTCTCGGGTCCTTCTCAGATCGTTGGGCTCTCTTCCGGTGATCTTCCTCGCTGAACTCCGGCGATGGGCTTACTCAACGAGTTGGGGCTAGGGCTCTAAGTCGTCGGCTCAGGAATTGAAAAGAAGTTTGTGGTTTCGGCCAAGAGTTCTGGGTTCTATTTATAATCGGGAGAAGAAGAGTCCTAATCTGATTGTATCTCGAATAAGATTTCTATTCAGAATTGTTGTTGAATCTTAAGAACTTATCTTTAGTTGATTTGGTGCGGTAACATTGTGGAATTCAGGTCGGTTTCTTCTCTGTTCCGGTATTTCTACGCGTACAGAATCCAAAAACCATTCCAGAACTGGTTACCTCCGCGGTGATGAGCTCCGGAAGCTCCACGTGTCTACCGGGGCCTGGTCTCCTCTTTTCCATAGAGACGAGCTCTGGTTGTGCCGCGTGTCAAGCGAGCGAGACCTCCCTTCTCCTTCGGAAGTGAGCCCGCTTGCGCCATGTAACCTGGTGGTCGGGACCTCCTCTCTATTCGGAGGTGAGCTCCGTGAATGCCACGCGTCAAGTAGCGCCGGACTTTTCCTTTTTCCTCAGAGACGAGCTTCGAAGTAAACACGTGTCCAACAGTGACGGACCTCCCAGAGAAAAGCTCCGATGACGAAACGTGTCCAATAGGATCGGACCTCTCGGAGGTGAGCTCCGAGATCGACACGTATCCCGTGCGACTGGTCCTCTGATTTCCGCATTGACTATCTCCGAAGGTGACATGTGTCCTCCGGAACTGCCTTTGCTTCTTCCGCAGAGGCTAGCTCCGGGGGCAACACGTGTCCCACAGGGTCGGACCTCTCCCCCTTTGCGGAGATGAGCCCCGAGCCTGCCACGTAGCCAGTTTAGTGGCGGACCTCTCCCCACTTCGCAGGGATGAGTTCCGAACACGCCACGTGGCCAGCGGGCCGCGGGAGTTATCTTCGGCACTCTCTGTGAACTGGATTCAGCTCTTTTTGGCTATCTTTTTAATTCTTTCTCTGTTCCCACTTCCTTTGAAATGTTTTCTCTTCATGAATATATGCAGAAACCAAAAATGAGGCTGTCACAGTCTCCTCCGTACCGGGTAGAGCACCGGAGACGCCACGTGTCCAGCGGGGGCCAGGCCTCCCTTTTCCGCAGAGGCGAGCTCCAGTTGTGCCGCGTGTTTGGTGGGCGGGACCTCCCTCTCCCTCAGAGGCGAGCTCCGCGTGCACCACGTGTCTGGTGGGCGGGACCTCCTCTTTCCTCAGGGGCGAGCTCCGCGTGCGCCACGTGTCAGTGCCGGACCTCTCTTCTCGGAAGTGAGATCCGAGGTCGACACGTGTCCATTGGTGTCGGACCTCCCTTCTCGGAGACGAGCTCCGATGTCGACACGTATCTAACAGCGTTGGACCTCCCTTCTCCTCGGAGGTGAGCTCCGAGGGTGACACGTGTTTAGCAGTGTCTCTCCTCCCGGAGGCGAGCTCCGAGGGTGACACGTGTCCCGCAGGATCGGACCTCTCGGAGGCGAGCTCCGAGCCTGCCACGTGTCCCGTGGGGCGGGCCTCATCCCTTCCACAGGGGTGAGTTCCGAAGTCGACACGTGTCTCTGGGCTGAGCCTCGCTTCTCCGCAGAGACAAGCTCCGAAGGCGACACGTGTCCCGCGGGGCTGGACCTTGCTTTTCCATAGCGACAAGCCCCAGAGGCAAAAAGTGTCCAGCGAGCCGGACCTCGCCCCCTTCCGTAGAGGCGAGCTCCTAGCCTGCCACGTGGACAACGGTGCCGGACCTCACCCCCCTCCGCAGGGATGAGCTCCGAAGGCGCCACATGGCCAGCGGGCCGCGGGAAGTGTCGACGGCGCTCCTCGGTGAACTGGATTTGGCTCTTTTCGACTATCTTTCGGATTCTTTCTCCCGTTCTATTTCTTTTAAAATGTTTCTCTATATGAATTATGTATGCATGCATGGATACGAAATTGAGGGTGTCATACTGCCCCGTATAGAGGACTTGTTCGACCAAATGAAAGGTGCCCGAATATTCTCCAAGATTGATTTTCGGTCGGGATATTTCCAGCTGAAGATTAAGCCCTCCGACATACCCAAGACTGCATTTTGAATACGGTATGGTTCGTATGAATATACCGTTATGTCTTTTGGGTTAACGAATGCACCTGCATACTTTATGTACCTCACGAATAAGGTCTTCATGGAGTACTTGGACAAGTTCGTCGTGGTTTTCATCGACGATATCATGGTGTATTCGATAAGCGAGGAAGAACAAGAAGAACACTTGAGATTGACATTTCAGAAACTGCGAGTGTCAATTTTTTTCTAAAGGAGATATCGTTCCTAGGCCACATCATATGCGAAGAGGAGTATCGGTTGATCCCGGAAAAGTGGTAGATGTTTTGAAGTGGAATCAACCGCAGAATGTAAGAGATATTTGGAGTTTCCTTGGGATGGCTGGATATTACCGCCGTTTCATCAAGGATTTCTCCAAAATATCGAAGCCTATGACTGAATTGGTAACGAAAGGGAAAGCATTTCAGTGGACATCAGCGTGTCAAGAAAGCTTTGAGGAGCTAAAGAAGAGATTAACCACAGCGCCGGTTTTGGTATTGCCGGACGTGAGCAAGAGCTTCGACATATATTGTGACGCATCAAGACAAGGGCTTGGATGTGTGCTCATGCAAGAAGGACAAGTGGTAGCCTATGCGTCGAGACAACCAAAAAGACATGAGCTGAATTACCTCACACATGACGTGGAAGTTGCAGCCGTGGTACATGCCTTGAAGATTTGGAGACATTATATCCTTGGCCACGATGTGAGATCTATACGGATCACAAAAGCCTCAAGTATATATTCACGCAGACGGATCTGAATTTGAGGCAACGTCGATGGTTGGAACTCATCAAGGATTATGATGTTTAAATCAACTATCACCCCGGAAAGGCCAATGTAGTAGCTGATGCGTTGAGTTGAAAGGGAGCATATCACCAACTCACGGTTCGGGATCTGCCACCCAAACTGCGCAAGGAGTTCGAACAGTTACATCCCGGGTTCTTGAGCGAGATGGAGGTGATAGAACTGAACTCCTCGCAGGATCAGGAGATACGAGATGGCCAAGCAACGGATGAGGAAATCAAGGAAATCAAGGAAAGAATCTGACAAGGCATAGAAAAGGATTTCAAGGAAGACGAGAAAGGCACGCTTTAGTTAGGGAAAAGGATTTGTGTGCCTAACGTGAAGCACATCCGCGACATGATATTAAAGGAGGCACATGACTCACCTTATTCCATACATCCCGGCTGTACAAAGATGTACAAGGACCTGAAAACTTGCTATTAGTGGGATGGTATGAAAAGGGACATAGCTGAATATGTTGTCTTATGCGATACATGCCAACGGGTGAATGCCGAACATCAAAGACCCGCTGGACTGTTGCAGCCATTGAAAGTACCCGAGTGGAAGTGGGAAGACATCAGCATGGATTTCATTGTTTGATTGCCACGTACTCAATCGGATTACGACTCTATTTGGGTTATCGTGGACCGATTGACAAAAACAGCCCATCTCCTTCCTGTTAAAACCATGTACAGAGTTGCACAACCAGCCGAGCTGTATATGGAGCAAATCGTGTGTCGCCATGGAGTTCTGAAGAGGATAGTTTCAGATCGGGGTTCTCAATTTACCTCTAGGTTCTGGAAGAAGCTGCATGAAGCCATGGGTACACGACTGAATTTGAGCTCCGCTTATCACCCGCAAACCAACGGGCAAACTGAGAGGACAAATCAAATTTTGGAAGACATGTTGAGAGCTTGCGCCTTGAAATGTGGGCGTAGTTGGGATAGGATCCTGCTGTACGCTGAATTCTCATACAACAACAGCTACCAAGCCAGCTTGAAGATGCCACCTTTCAAAGCATTGTATGGTAGAAGGTGTAGAACACCGCTGTTCTGGAATGAGACGAGCCAAGTGTTTTGACCCGAAGTGCTGCAAGACGCCGAGAAGCAAGTCCAAACGATACGAGAAAATTTGAAGGCTGCTCAGTCACGACAAAAAGGTTATGCTGACAATAGGCGAAGAAAATTGACCTTCAAAGTAGGAGACTTCGTGTATCTTAAGGTATCGCATATCCGAGGCCAACGACGGTTCAACGTCAAGGGCAAATTAGCACCTCGCTACATCGGGCCATTCAAAATTTTGGGCAAGCGAGGAGAAGTAGCCTATCAACTAGAGCTGCCAACGCACCTCTCCGACGTACACGACGTGTTTCATGTATCCCAACTCAAGAAGTGCTTAAGAGTACCGGAAGAACAAGTACCGATGGATGAGCTCGAGCTTCAAGAGGATCTGACCTACGAGGAGCACTCCGTCGAAATTTTGGACGTGAAGGAAAGGGTCACGAGGAACAAAGTGATCCGTTGGTGCAAGGTACAGTGGAGCCATCACACAGAAGTCGAAACTACATGGGAGCGTGACGAAGATCTCAAGGCAGAATTCACTCATCTGTTCTCCACTCTATCAAATCTCGAGGGCGAGATTAAGTTTAAGGGGGGTAGGTTTGTAACACCCTCAAATTCATTTCCATGCATTGCATACATGTTTCATGTAGAGAAACATTATAAAATAAGTAGAAATGGGGAAAGAACTATAGAAATGGAGAAAGAACTATAGAAATGGAGAAAGAACTATAGAAATGGAGAAAAGAATCATAGAAATGGAGAAAGAACCATAGAAATGGAGGAAGGAACCATAGAAATAGAGAAAGAACCATAGAAATAGAGGAAGAAACCATAGAAATGGAGGAAAAACCACAGAAATGGAGAAGGGAATATAGAAATAGAGAATGGGGCATAGAAATGGAGAAGGGCAATGTAGAAATGGAGAATGGGACATATAAATGGAGAGGAGAATGTAGAAATGGATAATGGGACATAGAAATGGAGAGGGGAATGGAGAAATGGAACAAGTGATATAGAAATAGTGAGGAATGGGAAAAAGATAGCTGAAATGAGCCATTCCCAGATTTCCCCCAAAATTTCTAAATTCCCCAATTCCCAAAAAGGGGAATTTTCCCCACATTTTGGGGATAAAATCCTCAGGGCTGCCGCACCACAAGAGATAAGTTTGTTAAGATCCAAAAAAATTGAATAGGACTCTTATTTGAGCTCCAATTGGAGTTGGATTCCTCTTTTTCCCCCCTTATAAATATAACCCCCACCCCCTTGGCGGACCCCTCTCTCTTTTGGTCGCCCCCCTGCTTCCAAGCCCCCTTCCTTGCTGCCAAGTCGCCATGCCCCCCCCCTGCCGGAATTTGGCCGCCATCGAGCCCCGTCACGCCTCGCCGTCGCCGGAGAAGAAGCCCGACGATCTGTCCTGCCCTAATCTTCCATAGAAAAAGTCCCCGCTGCTGCCATTGCTAGGAGGAAGGCCCTGCCACCAAAAGGAGGTGAGATAGGTCTCCACTACCCATCTTACTACGTCGCCACTGTTTCTACGCATCAGTTTTCTTCGCCTCTTTCAAACAGAAACTTTTGCGTGTGGACAGATCGTGTTTTGATCGATTTTTTATGGTGGAATTGATCTAGATCTTGAGTCAAGATCATCACCACGTCTACACCTTATTCCAGCACCCTTGTTCATCATAAAACCCAATGAAAGCCCGTTATTGCAAGAACACGTACAAACTGGTTTAGTAAAACAGCACCATAGGATTTGCATTCATCTACCCCATTGCATCTTGAGTAAAGTTTGTGCATGATGATTGCTTGCTGTAAATCTTGTATGTGCATGATCCTGAGAAGAAGAATAAGCTCAAGAGGCCATCTACAAGGAATTACAGCACCAAGACTTCGAGATGCTTGAGCAACAAGAACCACGGGAGCAAGGCAAGTGCCCATTGACCATGTTGATCTCATGTTTTGAAACTGTTTTGTTTGCGAAAACTCATATGCTTGAGTTAACTTGATGGGACACCCTTTTATAGGACTTTACTAGTTTTGTTAACATCCTTGTCGCCGGGAAAGTGGATGAGTCGGGTATGGTCGTTTTCCCTTTTTGCTTCGCTTAATTCACGGGATACGGGAAGCTGAAATAAAACATGTCTAGCTACTGAACTCATAAATAATGATGATGAGATCTTGATGATGTTACTGGGCATGGAATTGCGGAGATCTAGGAAAGCTTGGTTCGTGAATGTTGCTGGATGATATGGTGGTACTTGCAGTAGATCTAAGGACCGGTTCATGCGAGAATATGCCAGGAAAACAGTGTCACCACAAGGCCAAGTATGGGTGCGGCTTAGCTGATTAATTAGGTGTGTTGCTAGCTTGTTATGGACCATGGATGGCGCGGGAATGGGAGTCGAGAAGGACTTCCCTAGGAACTGCATGGCACAAGAGGGGGCCCGTGGGTGGGAGAATTGTGATTCGAGCCTGCCGGTGAAACCTCAGTGAGTCCATACATCTAGTAGCCCCTTTGTAAAGGCTATTTTGTGATCTCTAGGCCATACACCGACGGTTGTGTACTGGTATAATGGAGGTTCTGCAGTCGCCGACGGGTGACGAAATCACGAACTTGTGGGTAAAGTGGTGCCACCTCTGAAGAGTGTAAAACTATCGTGATAGCCGTGCTTCCGGTCACAAGCACCTGGCCAACTTCCATGATTAGAGGGAAAACTTGAGATGGTTATTCGGTATGGTTATGGTACGGTCATTGGGATTGGTTTTGGGACTGTTTTGAGTCATGAAAATGAGTTCGGTTTCGGCTATATGAATATGAGATGGTTATGAATATTATGAGTATGAGATTAACTTGAGAAAGATTATTAGCTGGTTGAGACTTGATAAATGGTGAATTATGATGAAAGAATGTTGCTTATTACTTGGCTATATTGGGATTTAATTCATATAGACTTAGTTGCTGTTTTTACCATGTTTGTGAAATAAAATCTGCTTGCTGCAATGAGCCTTTTTATTCCATAGCTTGTTGTAAGCTACATGTCATACTTTTCCCGCACTTGCTGAGTACGACATGTACTCACCCTTGCATTATCACATAAACATCAGCTACAGGAGATTAGTACTTCGAGGACAATGTGGAGTACTAGGCGTGCGAACTACCGTGAACATGCATGTGGAATCGAAGATGGAGCCTGCTGTCTTTAGTCACTTTCCGCTGTCGTTTAGAGTCTTCCGCTGCAAGAATAAGATAGACATTCATGAGTGAGACATTGAGTCATTGTAATAAAGTACTTAAACCCTATTTATTCGTGGTTATATTCTGAATTCAGTTTGTGGATTACATGTGTATGTGTGATGAACATCCTGGGCACACATATGCATTCACTTTGTTCTATTTTCAGAACCGGGTGTCACAGCAAGCATGGTTCCATTAAATCACCAGCCTTATCAAGTTCAAAGGAAACCAGTTCAGTCTTACTACGTCAAGACGCAGTGAGCATGTATGCTCATATGACCGCGAGCGACGGTGGTTCGAATCAGTACACGCCCGGACTACATGACACTTACACCCATACTCCGAGTTGCCGGCAGCAACCTCGACTGATGTTGTACGTGGCCACCTTTCCCAAATTCTTCGACACAGGACGTAGTCTAACTGTCCCGAATAGCATGCTCCCTCAAGGTACATACCTGCAATGATATGTTCTTGAGCGAGTTACCTCCTGCTATCCTGACGCCGAAAGCCTAAGACAGTTACAAAAGTTCCAATGTGGATCTCACAAGGTACATCGGTTTCCTGGGTCCCATATAACCAGTATGCGCCCGGTACACAACTCAAACTTGTCCAACAGGGCCAACTACGGACGGGCCTTAACCGACACAGGCAGGGCTACGCACGCACGGTCTGCAGCCTGCTGCATCTAAATATCCCTGCCTGGTCTCCATTTCTTAAGTGTGAACTTTCTTCAATGTTTCTATTCTTGATCTGCTCCGATAAAACCTAGCCCTAAACACGCGAGTAGATTCTAACTACTCGACTTCTACCGGTCCTTCCAAACTAACATTAGCGTAGCCCAAAACCACTCGAGGAGGTGCTATTCTACCCTTTCTCTCTTAGGAAATTCTGGTCATGCAATTGGGTTTTCAATATCAACTAGACCTAATGCAATCAAACATTCAAAGCTATGATCTTTAGAAATGAAAAGACTTTATAAAAATGCTTGAATGCAAACTGGGGCTCACCTGTTTTGCAGGTGACTAGTATATAATCAGTTAGTGAAGATCACTTGAGGCTTGATCACTCACTTTCCTCCCTCTTTGATCTCCACTTCGATCTCTTCAAAATCTTCACGTCGATGCTACACGTTATGAATATGCACAGGTATTTAATTGTAAAGCTTTTGCTAATAAGATCTAATGACAAGTTTAAAACTGGAACTCTGTTTAAGAATTTAAAATGACACTGGAGCTAAGGTTTGGGTTTGGGTTAATCAAAGTGCTAAGTGTTTTCCCCACTTATGTTTTGATCACCTAAAGAGGTTAAACAGAACAGTGGTGATCCAGAGCTCCAATGGAGCTGAAACTTTTCATGTGAGTTCCTTGTCACCAAAAATTAGTACTTTTCACTAATTGGTTTATTCAGAACAATTCTCTAAGCAATTAAGCAAAAAGGAATTAATTCTGAAGTAACTCACATGTTCATGTCAAACTTAGTGAACTACAACTTCAATTATAGTGCATAGAGCCTGCATGAAATTTTCTAGGATTTTTGAAGTGCAGAATTGCCCAGAACTGAATTTTCAATTTTTGGTAATTCTCTGAAAACGTTTTTATATTCTTTTGAACACAGCAACTTGAAATATGAATTCTCCTAATCAAATCAACTCAAGATGATCTGAGAATTTTACAGAAGTTCAATAACATCCTAAATCTTAATGTGGAAAAATTTTAGGATTTTTGGATGAACCAAACTCCCTCTAATATTCTTTTGCTGAAAATATTTAAAGAATTTTCCAGAAATAAATAATGACTTTCATACAAATTGGGTTGCATATTTGGATATAGTTTTTCAATCTGAATCTAACCCAATTTTAGTCAATAAATTTTAAGTTTCCTAGCAAAAGTTATGTTCATCTAAATATTGAATCAAATCTGGCATTTGAATTAATTCGAGGAAAAGTTCAAGTGCTGACTGTGGGTCCAGGGCCACGTGTCACTCTCTGAAACGAAGACACACGGGGCCACAGAGTCCTTCCCGTGCTGTCATAAAGTGATCCGAGGCCGCAGAAAATCACAGCTCTAATCACCCTCTCACTGACAGCGGGCCAGGGCAGCTTCTTCAACCTCCAGCCGCCCCACGCGCCCGCGCCGCCGGAGCTCCTCGGAAACCGGTCGTCTGGCCACCTCCCGATCTCTAACTCGCCGCTAGTGCCTAAATTCATGCGCTGAACCCGTTGGGAACACTTCCCCTGTCCGGCGACGGCTCTAACATAGCTCACACCGATGCGGCGGCTCGGTGAAGCTTCGGCGATGCCGCCCTGCCGTGCTAACCAGCCAAACTCGATGAACATAGGCACTACAGAACCAGTGGATGCTAGAGAAGCTCGACATGGTCGCACAAATGTAAAGGTCCCAAAAATGTTAATACAAAAAACTCATGTTTGCACAGAGTTGGTTTTATATGTATGAAAAATGGGACTTGTTTCAACTATCACATGTGACAATGCACATGAGAGCTCTCTTTTCACAAGCTCATGTTTAATTGCATGATTGGAACCAAGGTATATTAAAACCACATCTTTGAATTCACATGTGCAATGGAAAGTTTAAAAAATCAGATTTTGGAACTAAATGGTTCAACTCAAATTTCAAATCAGGGCAACACAATCGATTGCAAACTGTTGTGTTAAAAAGTTCATTTGCAGCAGCCAAACCAAAAATCAGATTTCATATTTGGATTACTTAGGTCCAAATTAGTGGGTATGCAAAGTTTCATGAATTTTTGAAATGTTTTGTTATCCATTTTCCAAATAGACTTAAATTTGCAAATAATTCAAATACACATTTGAATTTGGATGAAATTTGCCCACTTATCCAAATGCAGCTCGGTTTTCAACTCCACACAATTTAATTTCATCATTTGCCAAATTTTGGAGATATTTTAGAGAGGATAAGAGCTGACTTGTGGGACCCACATGTCATTGAGGCAGTAAAACTTAAAATTGAAGTCTCAGTGCACAGTCTCTGTTTTCCCTTCTCTGTTTCACTCGGGCAGACCAAAGGTTTCTCACCGTGCGACACCGAGACACGGCACGCACCACCTCCCAGCGATTTCCCTCGTGCTGGTGAGTTGTTCGCGTGCCTCCTTCACCTCTAGCCGTGCTCCTCTTTGCCATGGCACCGAAGACACGGCTCTGCCCTTCTCGCCCGCAAGAACTGAACAGAGAAGGCGCCGCCTCTCCGAATTCGATCGTGAGCTGGTTTTCTCTCGCGTGCAAGCCCCAGCAGAGTAGCAAATCAGCACCAAAGTAACTTCCACGGCCTCCTCAGACCACCACGATCGGTGCTCGGCCCTCCTACCCCGGGAACGCCATGTCCGCGTGGCGGCCAAAAGGAAGAGCGACGAGGTGGTCTCGTGGACAGCCTCACCCAGGGGTTCTCACGCCCGAGCGATAGCACCTTTGGACGCCTCAAGACTACACGCTGCTCACCTCCAAATCTTATCTCGATCCGTGGAGCCTCGACGACGGAATTTCAGTTTTGCTTCCGGCCGGTGTAAACGGACCCGCAGGTAAGGATCTTCGAAATTCCCAATTTATTATTGTTTATAGCCCACCAAATTGCACTCACACAAGCTACACTCGATGGCGAACAAGTTTTCTTCGCAACCCTAGCTTAACTAGCCAGCGTATTTGAAGGTTTTTCGATGGCGACCGTAGGGGAAGCCGTTGGGTGCACAGTGCAACCCTAGCTAGAGCCATTCCTTAGCTGTTTTGATGGCATGTTGACCTTTTCTAGCATCCACCAGTGCTATAGGTCTTGGAAACCAAAGGTTGGAGGGTTTAGGGCGTCGGGTTGGCACCGCCGAACCTTCACCAAACCGCTGCATCGTTGCGAGATATGTTGGAGGCTTCGCCGGTCCGGGGAAACCCTCCCAACTTGTTTAGCGCACGATTTTAGAAGCTGGCGGCAAGTGGCAGCACGGGAGGTGGCCGGAGAGTCATGTTCCGAGGAGCTCCGGCGGCGCAGGCGCCGGAGTCCGGAGGTAGACGAAGACCGGGCCGGGTCCGCTGTCAGTGAGAGGCCGATAGGATGTGGGATCCTCTGCGGCCTCGGATCAGGCTGTGGCAGCACGGGAATGATACTGTGGTCCCGTGTGTCTTTGTTTAGCGAGTGACACAAGGCCCTGGACCCACAGTCAGAATTTGAATGTTTCCCGGTCTAATTTGAATTCCAGATTTTCTCCAAACTTTAGAAGAGCAAAACTTTTGCTAGGAAACTCCAAATTTAGTGATTCAAATTGGGTTAGATTAAGGTTGAAAAACTCTATCCAAATATGCAACCCAATTTGTATTAAAGTCAATAAATATTTCTGGAAAGTTCTTTAAATCTTTTCAGCAAAAGAATTTTTGAGGGAGTTTGGTTTATTCAAAAATCCTCAAATTTTGCAAGAATAATATTTAGGATATTATTGAACTTCTGTAAACATTTGATCTCATTTGGTGTTGATTTGATTATGAGAATTCAGATTTCAATTTGCTGCGTTCAAAGGATTACAGAAACATTTTCAGAGAATTCCAAAAACTTGGAAATTCAGTTCTGGGCAATTCTTAGCTCCAAAAATCTTAGGAAAATTCATGCCGGCTCTATGAACTATAAATGAAATTGTAGTTCACTAAGTTTGACATGAACATGTGAGTTACTTCAGAATTAATTCCTTTTTTCTTAATTGCTTAGAAAATTGTTCTGAATAAACCACTCAATAAAAATTGCTAAATTTTGGTCTAGATGATTTTATTATGACAAGGAACTCACATGAAAATTTTCAGCTCCATTGGGGCTTTGGATCACCACTGTTCTGTTTAACCTCTTTAGGTGATCAAAACACAAGTGGGGAAAACACTTAGAACTTGATCATGTTGATTAACCCAAACCCAAACCTTAGCACCAGTGTCATTTTAAATTCTTAAACAGAGTTCTGGTTTTAAACTTGTCATTAGATCTTGATAGAAAAAGCTTTACAATTAAGTACTTGTGCATATTCATAACGTGTAGCATATACGTGAGGATTGTGAAGAAATTAAAGTGGAGATCAAAGAGGGAGGAAAGTGAGTGATCAAGCCTCAAGTGATCTTCACTAACTGAAAATTTTATACATTCTTAGTCACCTGCAAAACAGGCAAGC
This sequence comes from Neostapfia colusana, assembly GCA_030760725.1. Classification (NCBI taxonomy): domain Eukaryota; kingdom Viridiplantae; phylum Streptophyta; class Magnoliopsida; order Poales; family Poaceae; genus Neostapfia; species Neostapfia colusana. Next base: position 58,720,716 of record JASWHV010000014.1, on the reverse strand, counting down.
CCCGGTTTGCATACAAGCATTTTTATAAAGTCTTTTCATTTCTAGAGATCATAGCTTTGAATGGTTGATTGCATTAGGTTAGATGATGTTGAAAACCCCATTTGCATGACCAGAAATAACTAAGAGTGAAAGGGTAGATTAGTATCTCCTCCAGTGGATTTGGCTACACTAAATGTTAGTAGGAAATGTCCGGTAGAAGTCGAGTAGTTGGAATCTACTCGCGAGTTTAGGGTTGGTGTCTTCGGAGCGGGTCGAGAATAGAAGCAAAGAGGAAAGTTCACAATTAAGAAATGGAGGCTGGGCAGCAAGGTTTAGATGCAGCAGGCTGCGGACCGTGCGTGCATAGCCCTGCCTGTGTCGGTTAAGGCCCATCCGTAGTTGGCCCTGTTGGACAAGTTTGAGTTGTGTACCAGGCGCATACTGGCTATATGGGACCCAGGAAACTAATGTACCTTGTGAGATCCACATTGGAACTTTTCTAACCGTATTAGGCTTTCGGCGTCAGGATAGCTGGAGGTAACTCGCTCAAGAACATATCATTGCGGGTATGTACCTTAAGGGAGCTTGCTATTCGGGCAGTTAGACTGCGTCCTGTGTGGAAGAACATGGGAAAGGTGGCCGCGTACAACATCAGTCGAGGTTGCAGCTGGCAACTCAGAGTATGGGTGCCGTGTTGTGTAGTCTGGGCGTGTACTGATTCAGATGACCGTCGCTCGCGGTCATATGAGCATACTAGCCCAATGTGTCTTGACGTAGTAAGAACTGAAATGATTTCTTTTCAATATTGATAAGGCTTATAATTTAACTTGTAATGGAACCATGCTTGGTGTAGAGATAGTGCTAATTAAAGTTTACTTCACCTTGTGCAAGAAGCATCACAACAAATCGTTTCTTGTTTGATTGTGGAGTTCGATGCTGTGTGGATCAAGGTCTTTAAAATGAGGCTTAAAATCTGAAAGTTAAGGATCCACTATAGACGAGTCCTTCATGCAAATTCAGCTAACCTATTTCAATCCGTCGTGCATGTAGAGTTTCTTGTTTAGGAGAGACGGATCAGTCTTGCTGAGCCTATGTGCTCACGCTTGCTATATGAGTGGTTTTGCAGGTTAACAGCGATGCTAAGAAGAAGGTTGTCCGGTGAGACTCGGAGACTTCCGAGTCGTGTAACACATGGAGAACCCAGCCGCTGCAATGTCTTCGTGTTGCTAGCGAGAGGAGTGCGCGGGCTGGACCTTTTCCCAAGTGCTCATTAGTGTAAGGGCCTGAGTTTTTGCACACATCCAAAGTGGTCATCACACCACACACACCTCATTTGAGGACAACTTATGAACACATTTGAAGAGCAAGTAACCACAATCAATATGGTCGTTAGAGGATGAACTCACAAAATGCAAAAGTGGTATTTCTCACATGCATCATATAGGGGCTGAGCATATGAAAAACTCCTACATCTTGCTAGGAATGCTCATGCCAAATTTCACCTAAATCCAAAACCTTTTTGAGGTAATTTTGGGTATAATTGGAAAGAGGATAGTTTGAACTCAAATTCAAATTCAAACTCCTTTCATACCATGAATTCAAAAGTGGGATGCATATTCATACTCAGCACATTTTTGTGAGCTCACAAACCAATTTTCACTCCATTTGGAATTGATATTGACATGAGCCAAGTTTAGCAAATTCAAATTCAATTTGAATTTCAAACTGCATATGTGCTATAAATATATTCAAACACTTTACAATTTGAATTCTGTCAAATTCAAATGGGCATTTGGTGTCAAATTCAAATTGCAGTAGGAAAATTTAATTTCAGAGGTTAAAATGGAAGTGGGGCCCTCCTGTCAGCCTAACCAGTGATCAAACAGGGTGAAACCACTGAGCTCGGTTTCTTGTGCTCGACCGAGCAGCCGCCACGGCGAGAAACAGCGAGGACAGCAGCTGGTTGCCGCCTCTAGCCACTGAACCACCTCGCTGCCTTCTTATCCTCACGCCCGAGCGATCCCAGCATCATCTCACTGCTATCTCGATGCTCTCCCGCACAGAAACCTTGATACACCTCGCCGCTCTTCCAAGCTCTCGGCTCCACTGTCGACCGCCCAAACCCGTGGTTGTCACGGCGATCTGAGACTGCAACCGAGTGCGCCAAGCCTTACTTGACATTCTCGCACCGGTTCCAGACCCTGATCGACCCTCCTCGAGCTCCACCGTGACATTCTTTCTTCCTCCGGTCAACCTGAGCCGCCGTCACGGGAACGACTCGTCCAGCCACCACATCCCACCTTTCTCCGAGCTGTGAATAGCAAGTAGGTTCACGCTCGATCCCTCTTTTATTACCGCAAGCTCCGGCGGCGTGACATAAGCTACCGACGCCGGAATTTCACGATTTTGCACCGGTGTACAAAAGAGACAGCCGGACCGATTCGCAAAATTCGTGATACACACCACACCGCTCATCACCTAACATAGAGAACCACTTCTAGACGTCAATGTGAGTCCATAGGATCCGAAACTTTGAAGAACCATTGGGTGTAGCCAATGTTCTTCGAGATTTATTAGAATTCCTGGTTTCCGACCTAGGTCGCACGGTGACAGCCCAGTATGGCCGTTTCTGAGCTCCTTGGAGTTCATGTCGATCTTCCCTAGGGTGCACTGATGCTCTGTGGCCTATTGCTCGATCGTTTGGGGTGCTAGGAAGCCTAGCCAACATGACTGAAGTCTTCCGAAGCCGCCACTCGTCGCCGGCCATGTTCCGGTGGTTGTCATGTCGAGCTAAGTCCAGCACCGTGTTCCCCGTGGGGGATTAGGCAGAGGCGGAGAAAATCATGGAGTTTGGCACACGGCAAAGCCCCTCCGGCGAGCACTCTGGCGAGGGGGGCGGCGGCCCAGCGCGGATTTTAACCAAATCGAGTGAACCAAATTTTGTTGGATTCATCTCTCTGAGTAATTTCCAACAAATCAATATTAAATTTATGAAAATCCTTATTTCTCCAGAATTAATTCTTCAAAATTTAAACTGTTTAGAATTTTAACTGGAGAACCCTTTGGAGGAAAATTCTGAAATTTGGCCAGGATGTTCACCATAATATCCCTTGAGCTACCATAAAAGTTTCAGATCCATTTGAGCTCATTTGATCCACCTAATGGTGTAATTAATAAAACTGTTCCAGAGAAAATAGAAAATGTCCAGAAACATTTTCAGAATTTCCCTGAAATTGTTTAGCTCATATCTTTAGTTAGGAACCTTAAAATTAAGTGAAACCAAATCCATTAGAACCCTATGAAAATCTAGTTTTCAGAAAGTCATGGCTTGCTCCATGAAAACCCCTAGAACACTCTAAGAGCTTCAATTAAGGCCAAGTACACAATTATTTGTGGAGAGCTAAAATGAGCTTTACTGCAAATAAAACTTGGCCAAGTCTCTGTTTAGGTTGTATCCAAACCACAGTAAAAATTTCAGAGTCATTGGGCCTGTCTAGAAAGACTTATAGTCTTCACAAATTCAACTTCAATTCAAATACATTCAAATTGATACATATATACATATATATATATATATATGTTTATCTAATGTAGTCGCTAAGGTTGAGGAGGAGCCCGAAGTCTCAGACTTCATCACTCCTGAGGAGCAGCTATCCTACGACCAACAGCAGCAACGCAAGCTCCGGTTTGCATTAACCATTTTTACAATTTTTACTGTTTTGAGAACTTACTTTGAGCACCCACTTAAATTTTGCCTTAGAGTCTTGTTTGAAATCCCAAATGCATAGCCAAGAAAACCTTGGCTTGGGCTTAGGTGTTTAAACCTCGATTAGCTACTGCAATGCTAAGGTAGTGTAGGATTCGGTACAAGTCAAGTAGTTGGAACTGCTCGCAAGAATAGGCTAGAGGCACACTACTCGGGTAAAGGTAGCAAATGAAACACATGGGAAGAAAAATGAGACCGAGTAGAGAGTAAGGGCAGCAGGACGTTGGGGCCTGGGTGCCATAGCTCCGCTTGTGTCGATTGAGGACCGAGCCATGTGCGGGCCTGTTGAACAAGCTAGAACAGTATCAAAGACCTACGGGATATATGGGAACCGGAAAACCGATGTAACTCGAGTAACTGGGTGTTGAGGCATAGCTGGTCGTTCAGAGGGTAGGTTGAGAGCTTGAGGTGTAAATCGGCTGGAAGCACTGTGGATGCGCGCGCAGAGACCTCTTTCTCGGGACGATTGGACCAGTTCAACACTTGGTTGACGGGCAAAAGGTGGTTGCGTACGACGTCTGTGATAGTTGCTGTAGGCAACGTCGAGTACGGGCGTACGTGACGGGTTATTCGGGTAACCCTGCAGGTGTAAATCGATTATAATCGCCGTCCCTCGCGGTCAGTGAGTACCACTTGTTCACTGTACCGTGACGTAGAAAGAACAGGCTAGAGTCATGTAAAAGTTGCTGATTGAAAGCTATACCTTGATTGTTAATGACTTGCTGTAGATTAGAGCTAATTAAAGTTGTTTTAGACCTTGGGCAAAGCACATGAGAGAAATGTGTTTCTTGTTTGATTGCGGCTCTCTCATGTGCCTTAGCGTGAGGTTCTCCACAACTGCTGCTAAAACTTGAAAGTAATGCTCAAATAATTAGGCAAGTCCTTTGCAACTTATTTACCTCATGTACCCTGAATCCCTCATGTAGAAGTTCCATGTATAGGAGAGACGGGTCAGACTTGCTGAGCCATCGTGCTCACTGCTTGTGTTTGAAGCTTTTGCAGGGTGTTATGAGGAAGGGACTCCCGAGGAGGATACGGAACCCCAGGAGGGAAACCCCATCGAGTGGGAGTCGTGCACGCCGCCGTGTTAGTGTGCGTGTGTGCTAGCGGGGACACGTTCACGGGCTGAGCGTGAACTCGGTGCGTAGTCTATGCCCGTGAGTGTAGACCGAACGTATTTTGTTGTACAAATGTTCATAAACTCGTTTCTGTAATAAAACTTTGCTTCCGCTTTGTATCTTTGATGTGCGTTATCCGGTGCTGTGCAACGCAGCACCCCTCAGCGTGATCCTGGCTCGACGAGCCGTGGGGCCCTGTCGGCGTGGTACAAGAGCTCGCTTGAGATTTAACGCACTAAAAAGGTCATCTCTTTCAAATATTCGGTGAGGAACGAGTTAGTAGCCCATATAAGATGTTAATAGTGTATAGAAAGTGGCAAATCTAACCTATGTGTTTATGTCGGAAAAATCATGCATCTCGGGACGTCATATGTCTTGGGGGTGCATGTAAGCGCTGTCCACCAGTGCGCACAAGCTGAAGGGTGGAGCCTCACGGGTGGCAGGTATCCCGGCCTGCTTTAATATCCTCTACGACTCTTCATGTCGTTTGGGATATTCGAGCAACGCCCTTCCCTGGCGTGCTACGGGAAAGTTTGGAAGACCCCGTCACGTGGTCAGTAACGTGAACACGTAGCTCAAGGCATGTTTGGCTTGAGAACACCCGTGCGAGTGGTGACGGACGGGTGTATGAGCTGTATTGGGACCGGGCTCGGTGTGCAGCCGAGTCTGATGATTGTGTGAGTTATTTTCAGGTAGTCTAACCACGAATTAGTATACGAGTAGCATCCATGTGCGAGAGACGTTTAGTGCCACTGAACTAACGAAGCCGGCTAAGTCCGGTATAGGTTTTTCTTTGTGAGGAACGTAGTACCGACATGAACTGGTGACGCATCGACGTCACACCCCACTAAATGAGAAACCTCATTATAAAACTTGAAGGTTTTAATCCAGAGCACTACAATGTTGATATAACTTATTCCCTTAATCAGGATGTTCAAAGTTAACAAGTTTTCAACTTATAGGATATTAAGGATAGAGTCCCCTGTTTTCAGCTGAAATAAGGCTGAAGTTAATCAGAGGATAGAGGTTGAGTTCTTTTGAGGTTAGGGTCATATGATACATTTCTGGAAATCTTTGGAAGAGCCTTACAACTTTTCTGTTCATGTCCAGAGGTGTTTCATCCCTTAACCAGTCGAAAAATGCAGTAGAGATGAAACTGTCCAGAAAACAGGGCAGAGTAAACACTCTCTGTAAATTGAGCATAACTTCCTGAAAAAAATTCTAAAAATAGAAAATGAGTTATTTCTGAAAACTTCATGAGATGGTTTACATCTTCGTAACAGAAAGTTTTGTCAAATTTGGTGTAGAATTAACTGGAATTCTTGGATCAAATCGGTACCTCAAGCAGGAAGGTGCTGTCCAATTTTCTCCAGAAATTCTGTCAACTTTGACATCTCATAACCATTGAACCAGGACAGATTTTAGGCCAAGTAAATACTTTCTGGAAATCTATTGAAATTATGTTCATATTTTATGTTGAGCTCCAGAATTGGTTTTGCCTTTAGCATGGTCTAAATTAGGTTGAAATGGAAACTGGCCAGGGCTGTCAGTTTGGGCAGCAGACCAGCAGTCAAAATTGTTCTAAGTTTGAGTTGTGTTCCAAGTTTATGAGTTCAATGACATGTTTTATGTTATAACTCAATGAATTACTGTTGAAATAAATATTTGAACTTTTTTCAAATATGTTTCTACAGATGACAGCGGATAGATAATTGGTGAATGGGTGGGTGGTATCCCACTGTTCTCACCGCAGCGGTTATCCGGAAGTGTTGAAGCAAATGCTTCAATATTTCGGGTATGTGGAGACGCCGCAGTATCTCGCCAAGGAAGAAGGCGAGGAGGGGAACAATACGTGGACCATCCATATTGAAGTTCCTGCAGGACCTACGCCACCTGGTTGGGCACCGTTCATTGTCACGGTGAGAGGTAGACAGCCGGAGGAAATGTGGCAAGTGGCAGCCCGTGACACCATGTCGCATTTCTGCCAACTACAAGTGAGAGCTATGGAGGACACTCCGTACGCGCTCATTCCGGTGGAGGGACGAGCTAATCATGTGTGGAGGGAAAGGTACATGGAGGCAACAGATCCGGGTTGCCCAAGGTACAACCCCGCGGAGGCGAACCTCAGCCTCCAGTTGAGGGCAGGAAAAGCCGTGATGGACAGCCAAGCTGTTCATACGGATTGTCTTGCCGGTAAGCTCAAGGAGAGCACCAGATGTGGAGATCATTTTGAGAGTACTCACAACGCACTGTAAAGGTCCCAAAAATATGAATACAAAGAAACTCTTGTTTGCACAAAGTTGGTTTCATATGTTTGAAAAATTGGACTTGTTAAAACCTTTTTCACATGTGATAATATACATGAGAGCTCTCTTCACACAAGCTCAAATATTTATTTGAATACTTGAAAACCGAAAAGGATCTAAGACCAAGGTGGGAAGTTCCCATATGTGTGAGAAGGCTAAAATCAGATTTTGGAACAAGTTTGTTCAACTCAAAATTCAAATGAGAGCAACACTATAAAATTCAAACTGTTGTGCTAAAATTCTCATTTGCAGCAGCCAAATTTAGAATCATATTTCATATTTGAATTCCTTAGGTTCAAATTAGTGGGTATGCAAAGTTTCATGATTTGTTGAAATGTTTAGCAACTCATTTTCCAAAATGGACTTTAAATTGCAAAGAATTCAAATACCCATTTGAATTTGGATGAAACTTGCCCAATTGTCCAAATGCACATCAGATTTGAATTCCCACAATTGAATTCCATTAGATTCAAACTTTGGGAGATATTTTGGAGAGGGATAACAAGGGCTGGGACCCACATGTCATTGAGGAGTTAAAATTGCAAAAGATCTTCATTTGTGCAGTGAGTGGTCTCTGTTTTTCCTCCTCCACGCGAAGCAACCGAGCCACCGAGACTTCTCACCGGGCAACATCGAGATGAGCCGGCGCCACCTCCTCCTCGATTTCCATCGTTCTGGAGAGCTGCCTGGGCGCTTTTACCCCAACGCCGTGCTTCCTTTCACCCTTATCACCGAAACATCGCAGCTCCTTTCCTCCTCGCGCAAAAAACCGACCGTAGCTGCCGCTACCTTTCCGATCGCTCGGCCACCACCATAGCTAGCATACAAGCTTCGACGGAGCAGCAAAACCGCACCCTAGCAACCCCCACAACCTCCTCACACCGTTTCCACGTGATCTGAGCCTCCAAAAACCGAGAACGTCGAGTTCCCGCGGCGGCCAAAAGACACCGCCACGGACGGCTCTCGTGAACCATGTGTTTCTCACATCCGAAGCTCAGCTCGGACCTTTGCTCATCGCCGATGAATTTCGGGATTTTCCTCCGGCCGGTTCAAACCGAGGTTCGGGTAAGAATCCTTCAAATTTTCGTGCCATAATTGTTTAGAGCTCTACAAATTGCACTTACATGACCTAGACTTGCTTAGCAACAACTACTCTTTGGAAACTTAGCATGAAACACACTGTGCACGGCGTATTTCCGATCTTTCCGATGGTGGCTATGGCGGAAAGATTCAGGCGCACGATGAACCCTAGTTTGGATCCCTTCCCGAGCCCGTGTGCGACCATGCCGAGCATCTCCAGCCCTCACTGGTGCTGTAGGGCCTTTCCAGGGAGCTTTTGGCGGGCTAACATCATGGGGCGACGTCGATGGAGTAGGTTGAGTGCCGCCGCACGTCGCGAGCCTTGTTGGAGGCTCTGCCGGCTTGGGTAGACCACACCAGAGAGTTCCTCAAGTTGAATTAGAGCCTGGCGGTGAGTTTGGGCATGAGGGATGGCCGCAGAGGCGATAGCCGAGGTGCTCCAGCGAGCTCCGGCAGCGAGGGATCTTCGTGTCAGTGGCTCGGAGGGGGAGGCCGGATCTTCTGTGGGCTCGGATGAACTGCGGCAGCATGGGAAATAAAACCTGCGGCCCCGTGTGGCTTGTTCCAGCACGCGACACGTGTGTTCCGCGGACCCACAGTCAGATTTAAACATTTCCACGATTTATTCAAATCCCAGATTTTTCCCCAAATTTTTGAAGAGCATAACTTTTGCTAGGAAAATCCAAATTTAATGATTCAAATTGGGTTAGATTCAGATTGACAAACTCTATCCAAATATGCAACACAATTTGTATGAAAGTCATTATTTAATTCGGGAAAATTCTTTAAACTTTTCAGCAAAAGAATTTTAGAGGGAGTTTGTTCTATCCAAAAATCCTCAAATTTTGCCAGAATATCCTATAGGGTGTTATTAGACTCCTGTAAAAGTATAAGCTCATTTGGAGTTGATTTGATCAGGATAATTCAGATTGTAAATTGCTGTGTTCAAATGAATACAGAAACATTTTCAGAGAATTTTCTAAAGTTGAAAATTCAGTTCTGGGCAATTCTTAGCTCCAAAAATCCCAGGACAATTCATGCAGTCTTTATGAACTATATTTGAAATTGTTGTTCACTAAGTTTGACATGAACATGGGTATTACCTCAGAATTATTTCCTCTTTGCTTAATTACTTAGAGAATTGTTCTGAATAAACCACTTAACGAAAAGTGCTAATATTTTGTCCAGATGACTTTTCTTGTGACTAGGAACTCACATGAAAATTTTCAGCTTCATTGGAGCTCTGGGTCACCAGTGTCTTGTGTAACCTCTTAAGGTGATCAACTCACAAGTGGAGATAGCACTCAACACTTGATCATAGTACTTAAGCCCAACCTAAACCACTAGCACCAGTGTCATTTTAAATTCTTAAACAGAGTTCCAGTTTTTAAACAGTCACTAGAACTTATTAGCAAAAGCTTTATAATTAAATACATATGCATTTCATATCATGTAGCACCTACGTGAGAACGTGTGAAGGAATTGAAGCGAAGATCAAAGAGGAAGGAAAGCAAGTGATCAAGCCCCAAGTGATTTTCACTAACTGATTGTAATTTAGTCACCTGCAAAACAGGCAAGCCCCAGTTTTCATTTGAATAGTTTTATAAAGTATTTTTATTTTTAAAGTCCAAAACTTTGAATCGTTGATTGCATTAAGTCTAGTTGATATTGGAAACCCCAGTTACATGACCAGAAATACCTAAGAGAGAAAGGGTAGAATAGCACCTGCTCGAGTGGATTTGGCTACGATAAATGTTAGTAGGAAAGGTCCGGTAGAAGTCGAGTAGTTGGAATCTACTCGCGAATTTAGGGCTGGTTTATTCGGAGTGGGTCAAAAAGAGAAACAATGAGAAAAGTTCACATTTAAGAAATGGAGACCGGGCAGGGAGGTTTATGATGCAGCAGGCTGCGGACCGTGCTTGCATAGCCCTGCCTGTGTCGATTAAGGCCCGTCCGTGCTTGGCCCTGTTGGACAAGTTTGAGTTGTGTACCGGGCACATACTGGCTATATGAGACCCAGGAAACCGATGTACATCGGGAGATCCACATTGGAACTTTTCTAACTTCCTTAGGCTTTTGGCGTCAGGGTAGCAGGAGGTAACTCGCTCAAGAACATACCACTGTGGCTATCTACCTTGAGGGAGCTTGCGGACTCAGGGGCAGTTAGACTGCGTCCTGTGTGGAAGATCTTGGGAAAGGTGGCCGCGTACAACGTCAGTCGAGGTTGCTGCTGGCAACTCGGAGTATGGGTGTACGTGTCGTGTAGTCCGGGCATGTACTGATTCGAATCACCATCGCTCGTGGTTATATGAGCATACTTGCCCACTGCGTCTTGACGTAGTAACAACTAAAACAGTTTTCTTTTGAACTTGATAAGTCTATGATGTAACTTGTATTGCAACCATCATTGAATTAGAGATATGCTCATTAAACTGTACTTTCACCTTGTGCAAGGAGCATCGCAACAAAGCATTTCTTGTTTGATTGTAGAGTTGCGATGCTGTTCGGCTCAAGGTCTGTACAATGAGGCTTAAAATCAGAAAGTTAAGGATCAACTATAGGCGAGTCCTTTATGCAAACCTAGCTAACCCAATTGCAACCGTCGTGCATGTAGAGTTTCTTGTTTAGGAGAGATGGATCAGTCTTGTTGAGCCTATGTGCTCACGATTGCTATATGAGTGGTTTTGCAGGTTAACATCGATGCTAAGAAGAAGGTTGTCTGGTGAGACTCGGAGACTTCTGAGTCGTTTAACACATGGATAACCCAGCCGCTGCAATGTATTCGTGTTGCGAGCGAGAGGAGTCCGCGGGCTGGACCTCTTCTTGAGTGCTCTTTAGTTATTCGACGTGAGCTGTTTATAGACTTCCGCTGTAGTTACTTGATGTAAACTATTTGAAAAGAATAACTTGTAAGTTTCCGCTATTGTTTTATGTAATACATGGTTCCTTATATGTGTGCTGTTAGGTACCGCACAGCATGGCAGCACCCAATGCGATTCCCGGGCGAGTGGCACGTCCCCGTGACTGAACGGGCGGCGCTGGGTCCCTCCAGGGGGTATCAGAGCCGCATTGGTAATAGCACACGGAATAAGGATCGTATTACGACAAAAACTTAGGTTACGGTGAGGGTACGGTACTGGCCCACATAAGGATTACTATTAGCCTAATATGAAGGTGGCAATCTAACTTATTTGTTATGTCAGAAAATCGTGCATCTCGGGACGTTTTATGTATTGGGGGGTGCACGTAAGCGCTGTCCACCAGCGCGCACAAGCTGAAGGGTGGAGCCCCATGGGTGGCAGGTAACCCGACCCGCTTTAGTAGCCTCTACGACTCTTCATGTTGTTTGGGGTACTCGAGCAACGCCATTTCCTGGCATGATACGGGCAAGTTTGGGAAACCCCGTCACATGGTTAGTAACGTGAACACGTAGCTCAAGGCGTGTTTCGCTTGAGAACACCTGTGCGAGTGATGACGGACGGGTGTACGAACTGTATTGGGACCGGGTTCGGTGTGCAGCCAGACCTGACGATTGTGTGTGACTAATGCAGGATTAACCAAGAAACCGTAGTACGAGTAGCACACGTTTGCTAGTGACCGTCTTAGTGCCACCTATGATACGTTATGCCGGTATAATCCGGTTAGGTTTTTCTTTGGTGAGGCTACGTAGTACCGACATGCTTCTTACGGCTTACGGTGCATCGACGCCGTACTGAACTTAATAACCTCTTCCCTATAAAGAAATGACTCATGAACTAACTTTCAAATAAAAATGGAAGTTTCTAACAAATATTAGTTACTGAACTCTTATTTTGAGCTAAGATTCAAATGAGAGGATGACTAGACTTCAAAGGTTTCAAAAACAGAGTGCTCTGTTTCTGGCAGGAATTCTTGCCGGACTTTGACAGAGCATAACTCTAAGTAGCTTAAGGTGCATGATACAGTTATGGAAATATTTTCTAGTTCTCTACAACTTCCTTGTATACCTCCAGAGCAAAATCACACGTTAAATTGGTGGAAAGTCTAGATGAAGGTAAACTGTCCAGAACCAGGACAGTCGCAAAACCTCACTGGACCTTTCTGTTTTTAAGCCATAACTTTCTGTAGAAAAAACCTTAAGGAGCTTATGATACACTGTTGGAAAGATTATTAATTGTGCAACATTTTTTAGTTCAAAGTTTGTTCAGATTCTTATTGTATTTGCATATACAACTGTGATAAAATAGCCACATACAAAGGAGATGCTGGCAAATTTTATCCAGGGATTCTGTCAATTTTGGAAAATCATAACTTTTAATACAGAGATGATCTCAAGGAATATGAATACTCGTTGGAACTATACTGAAGTTAACTTTAATTTTGGTATTCAACTTGAGCTATGAAAATGCTTTTAACTAGATCAAAATCTGGAGATAGTGCATAAAGGTCTGTTCTGTACAGATAGGCTGGATAGCTATGCCTACTAAGGAGTTGTGTAAACATGGATTTTGTTACTGCTTCCATAAAGTTTTCACATATTCATGTTTTCATTAGTCTCACATGCTGCTGAGTTCATGTTTAACTCATCTCGAATACATTTTTGCAGTATGGTTCGTACTCGCTCCAGGAGTAGGGCCGGGAGTTCTCGCCGAGGCGGTGATGCTTCTATTCCACCGTCGGAACCACCATCCATGGGATGGATGAATCTTATGACTCGAGTCGTCAAGTCTAATCAAGAGAACACGGGGCTACTCCAAGAAGCGACTCAAGAGAACACACCCTTACTCCAAGCCTTGGTACAACAGGGCATACTCCAGAACACGCAACAAGTCGTTCCACCTCGGAACACTTATCAGGATTTCTTGGCGACTCAACCGCCAATCTTTACTGAAGCCACCGAACCTGTGGAAGCAGATCAATGGCTTCGTGTCATGGAGTCAAAGTTCGGAGTATTCAAGTGTGATGAAGTGCAGAAGACAGTGTTTGCCGCTCAACAACTCCATGGAGCTGCCAGAAATTGGTGGGTTGAACATCTCGCCACCATTCCGGAGGACCATCAAGTGACATTGAGTGAGTTTTGTGAAGCCTTTCGTACTCGTCACATACCACTAGGTATTGTGAAGTTATGAGTGTCCTTGAGTATGTCAGAAGGTTTAACCTTTTGGCCCAATATGCTCCTGAATATGTGGCGAAAGAAGAGGCACGGTGTGACTTATTCTTCCATGGCCTAAGTGCCATATTACAGGAGAAGTTGGCCGTGCACAACAACGGCAGTTACACCAACATGGTCGATGCGGCTCTCATCCAAGGGAAGCCAACACTTGAGTGGCAAGCTGAGAAAACAGAAATGAGTGAGATCGAGCAGGCCAGCACAGGCTATGTGCCTCAGAAGTACCATTTGGTGTATCAAACGCCACCCGGTGAAAGATGGAGGCCACCTGTACGATCTACTCCTCAGAGGTTGATTGCTGGTCAAGTTCCACAACTTGCACCACCTCCACAAAGGCAGCATCAGACGGTGGTTTGTGCACCATCGCTGCAGCCATGTGTACCTAGCATCCAACCGCAAGTCAACGAAGAACCCGAGAGACATCCGTGTTTCACTTGTCGGCGTATGGGCCATTATGCTAGGTATTGTATGGAGGGAACTCAAGGCTGCGGGTCATCATATTTACAACAATACGACCCGTACCTCAATCTGCAGAAAGGAGGGCAGATAAGGTGCAACATTCACTATACCATGATTGATGATGTTCCGGAAGGAGAAGCCGCTTTAGCAGAGATGTTTTCTCTGAATCAGCTACCAGTTTTGATTCTCTTTGATTCCGGTGCCAAACACAACTTCATTAGCCAATCTTTCGTGGCTCAACATCAGCTCCAAACAGCTTGTACAAAGAGGAAATACCTCATATCTTCACCCGGGGGCAGCAGTACCGCAAGCGAGGTTGTCTCCCGAGCACCTCTTTGTTTGGGGGGTAGAATATACCCCACGACTCTCATTATTCTTGAGGGTCTGAAGATCGGCATCATTTTGGGGATGTCGTGGTTGAATTACCACAAGGCGGTTCTTAACATCAGGTCTAGGACCGTTGAGCTCAACTCCCCACAGCACGGTCTTCACATATTAGTTTTGGGCGCCAGATGGCAACAGATTGTAACAGTGAACCATATGGAAGCTGTGAAGATAGAGGACATTCCTGTGGTACGTGAGTATCCCGATGTGTTTCCCAATGATTTACCTGGCATGTCGCCCGAGTGAGACGTTGAGTTCAAGATTGAACTTATACCGGGAACAACACTGATATCATGAAGGCCGTACAAGATGGCACCCAATGAACTGACAGAATTGAAGACACAGCTGAATGACCTAATTAGCAAGGGCTTTATATGACCGAGTTCATCACCTTGGGGTTGTTCAACGTTGTTTATCAAGAAGAAGGACGAAACACTACGGCTTTGTGTTGATTATCGTCCATTGAACGTCGTTACCATCAAGAACAAGTATCCACTACCTCGCATTGATATGCTCTTCGGTCAATTAGTGGGTGCGAAGGTATTTTCGAAGATGGATCTTCGGTCCGGATATCACCAGATTAAAATCCGGGCAGAAGATATTCCGAAGACGGCATTCTCAACGAGATACGGGCTGTATGAGTATCTCGTTATGTCTTTTGGTTTGACCAACGCCCCGGCACACTTTATGTACCTGATGAATTCAGTGTTCATGCCGGAGTTGGATAGATTCGTCGTGGTCTTTATCGACGATATCTTGGTGTACTCCAAGTCAGAGGAAGAACATGCTGAACATTTGCATATTGTGCTACAGAGGTTGCGAGATCATCAGCTCTATGCAAAATTCAGCAAGTGTGAATTCTGGATTAATCAAGTACCATTTCTCGGACACATTATTTCAGCGGAGGGCATCGCTATAGATCCGAGTAAGATTATCCAAGTACAGAAATGGGAGTCACCAAAATCAGTGCATGTAATGTAACACCCCAAATTTTGATTCAAAACCCTAAACCATGTTCAGAGGGGAATTTAAAAATTTTTGGACGTGTTGCATGTTTTGCAAAAATTCAAATTCAAACTGGAATTCAAATTATACTCAAAACAGAAAAGAAATGGAAAAAGAAAAAAGAAAACGGGAAAAAACTGGCCAGTGGGCCGAAACCCGCCAGCCGGCCCAGCTACTCCCGCGCCAGCCCGCCCCCGCGCGCGCCGCGCTGCCTCTCACCGACGGGTGGGACCCACCTGTCATCCCTAACCCCGAGCCGCGCGACCCCGGACTTTTCCCCCGAGCGCGCGAAATCGCAACCGATCGGGAAATCCGTTCTGCCGCCCGAATTCTGATCCCAGAGGACTCCAACTCGATCACAACAGACCCACCGCCCTCCCCCGGCTATAAAAACCCCCGATCCGATCAGTTTTTCCCACGCGATCGCCGATTTTTACTCCGGTGAGCACCGAGACTTCGCCGGTGAATTCTGGCCGATCTAAGCTCGGAAACTCTGATCTAACTCGCTGGTCTTGATCCACCGCCTCCGGGGAACTTTGCAGGTGCAGAAAACCCGAAGACTTACGGTGTAAACTCAGCGCCGACGAGCTTCGCCGTGGTTTTGCCTCGGACCTCGCCGCCGATCACTTTCCAGGACTCCCGAGCTCGAGAAAACCCCCGAGGTGAGATCCCTGACCTCCCCTCTACCGATCTAGGCCATAAGATCACAGTTCTAGGCAGAATTCTCGAGGATCCGAAACTTTCCGGCGAGATCGCCGCTTCCCGCCGCCGTGCGCCGCCGGCAGCGCCGCCCGCGCTCGATCAGAGCGACGTGGCCGCTTGTGCGCCGTTTATTTTAAATCGCACGGTAGACTTTAAAACCCCGCGTACCGGTTCGATGTTATAATCTCAGCCGTCGGTTTAAAATCGGACGGTCCACGTCAGCCCCGCATTATAAAGACTGGAATTCTTACGTGCTACCCCCTGGGGTTCTCTGGAATTGAGAGCTAGCCCCGGAAACTTCAGATCTAGCCCCTGGAACTCCAGAAAATCATGTAAATTTATTTAAAAATCAGTTTTAGCCCCTGGACTTAATAGAAATTAGGAAAAACACCTCTGATAAGTGTAGCTAGACCCCTGGAAATTATGAAAATAATATTATAGACCCTGTAATGGGGTGAATTCATTATTTTAGCCCTGTTTAGTATGTAATTTAGGGAATTGAATATGTAACTAGTGTTTAAAAATTAAAAAGGAGGACAAACATAGTTGTCAAAATTAATTAAAAACTTTCTCAGTACTTAGAAAACTTTGGAGTGAGATAAAAATATATTTTTGGGCTGAAATAAATCTGTTTCATCTATTATTCACATTTATTAGTATAGGGACACATTTTTAAGTAAAGAATAGTTATAGAAAAATAGGGAAAATAATTATGAAAGGGTCTACATCAGAAGCCAAGGTCAAAATATGATTTTAAATTATTTAGGACCAGAACCTATTCTATTTAGGTGATGTGTATTACTAATTTAATAATAAAATACACAATTATGCATAGGAATATAAATCTGAAAATATAGCAACTAGTAAATGATAAATGGAGTTTCTAAAATCCAAAGAGTTCAGTTTAGGGTTGATAGAAGTTGTAAAGGTACATATGGAGAAGAAAAATACTTTCCATACATACTTGGTAGTTTAATATAAGGAATTTATTTAAAACTGAAACACAACACATATAATGGTGAATTAATTTCATAAATGTGAATGTGTGGTTTGTATGAAGTGTAAGTGTGAACTATGTCTTATGGATTGTTGTTTTTCTTTTGCTATGTGTGATGGTATGAAGTAGAACCTGTTCAAGAACAAGTTATTCATTTCCAAGACCAGGAATACCCATTTCAAGAGCAGCAAGAAGGAGGCAAGTGTCCTTGACCACTTCGATCCTATGCTAGGATGTGTAGATAGAATTATTTGCATTGTCAAGTTAAATATGAAACCCATGCTAGGAAGTTTCCCTAGAATTGCATTACCTTGTTTCCTTGAAGCTTGGGTTGGGATTCATTTTGTCATGTCATTTATTTCCATGCATATGCTTAGCCATGCTTAGAATGGGATATTTGGGATATGAGATCATCAGTTTATTTTACCATGCTCCTGAATGAGCTAATGTGAGTTATGTAGAGGTAGGGATAAAGGCAAGTTGGATGTTTTGGTTGTGTGCTGGGTGCACGAGACTTGGGTTTGTGTTTAGTACTTGCCTGGATCCTAAGGACCGGTTCATGGAGCATGTAACCCGGCTTTACAGTGCCAACCACATGCTGAGATGGGGCAGCTTGGCCAATTAATTAGGTGTATCCCCGGCGTAGTATGGGTGTGTTGGATGGTGCGGGGAGTAGGTGTCAGCTGGACTACCATATGAACCGCAAGGCTCAAGAGGGGGCCACTGCAGCGGGGTTGGAGCCTCTTGTATGCTGTTAGGGGTGAAACCTCAGTGGGCCCACGCTCGTCGGGAATCCCTTTTAAAGGCTTCGTAGTGATCTCCTGGCCGCACACCTGGGAAGTGTGAGTGTGGATCATAGCTACTGGCATAATGGAGGTTCTTTTAGTCCACCCGGCAACGGGGGATGAAATCACTACTTGTGGGTACAGTGGTACAAACTCTGCAGAGTCAAAACTGTCTTGACAGCCGTGCTCACGGTTAAGAGCGGCCTGGACTTATTCATGATTAGAGGATTGATGGTTTTGGAAGTTGAGCGGGGAGCTTAACATTGGAAATGATGTTATGGTTATTGGATTATGATAATGGGTTGGGAGATTGGAACAATTTCACCTGTGTAGTAATGTAGGTGCTTAATAAGCTAAGGTGATAGGTATTAATTGCGTAGTGCTTTAACCATGAGTTCAACCTCTCCTTGTTCTAGCCATGCATGATATAATTTTCCCACACTTGCTGAGTACCATTGGTACTCAACCTTGCATATTTGTTGGTTTATATTGCTGCTCAGGTCAAGATAATGAGGTGGTGTATAATGACCAAGATTTTGGACCCGAGAAAGGCTTTTAGGTTCATGAAGACCCCCGGGCAACGCCTGTGATGGAGCCCTAAAGAATAATATTCCGCTGCTAGTTTATTTACTTGTGATGAAGCATTAGTGTCCATTGAGACATTTGCGATGTAAGACTTATTTATATTCGACACCTGGCTTGTAATAAATGATGCTTCACTATTTGTCATCACATGTATGAGAAAATGATCCTGGCATACATTTGATATTCACTCGGTTGTTCTTCGGAAAAACCGGGTGTGACATGTAATCCGTAGCTTCCTCGGTTTAGCGGGTTATTACCGGAGGTCCATTCCGGGTTTCTCCAAGATCGCTAAGCCGATGACGGAATTATTAAAGAAGAATACAAGGTTTGTGTGGGGTTCTGTGTGTGAACAAGCCTTCAAGACTCTAGTGAACCATCTCACAACAGCCCTAGTTCTTGCTCAGCTGGATACGACGAAGCCATTCGACGTTTATTACGATGCATCTGGCATCGGTCTTGGCTGCGTGCTGATGCAAGAAGGACGAGTGGTCGCTTATGGATCTCCTCAACTCAGAAATCACGAGCAGCGTTATCCAACTCATGATCTTGAGTTAGCTGCCGTGGTCCTTGCTTTGAAGATGTGGAGGCATTACTTGCTCGGAAATCTTGTACACCTCTACACTGACCACAAGAGCTTGAAATACATCTTCACTCAGAAAGAATTGAACATGAGGCAATGAAGATGGCTAGAGCTCATTAAAGATTATGAACTTGATATTCATTATCATCCAGGAAAGGCGAATGTGGTCACCAATGCGCTCAGTCGTAAGGCGCATATCCATCACCTAACTATTGCTGAAATGGATGATGAAGAACCAAGCCTCCGTGTCATCCCGTATGGAGCTCTGTATAATATCGCTCTCATTCCTACCATCCGAGAGGAGATCATTGAAGCTCAACGAAAAGACAAGGGTATGTCTCAGGTACGGCAGAGAATAGACAACGGAGAAATGAAATGCTTCCGGAAAGACGATGAAGGCACTTTGTGGTTCAACGACCAGATTGTAGTACCACGGGATATGGGACTACGGAAGAAAATTTTGGATGAAGCTCATTTGTCCAAATTTTCCATTCATCCGGGCAGCAATAAAATGTACCAAGATCTCCAGAAGAAATTTTGGTGGACACGTATGAAACGTGAAGTTGCAAACTACGTTTCAGAATGTGATACGTGTCGAAGAGTCAAGACCGACCATGTGAAGAAGTCAGGCCTTTTGCAGCCACTGCAAGTACCGGCATGGAAATGGGAAGACTTGAGTATGGACTTCATCGTCGGGTTGCCGATGACCTCCCACAACCATAATTCGATTTGGGTAATCGTTGACCGGTTAACCAAATCAGCACACTTCATCCCTGTGCATACAAGATATAAGGCAAAGCAGTATGCGGAGCTGTACATAGCACGGATCTTGTGCTTACATGGAGTTCCCAGTATCATTGTGTCAGATAGAGGATCGCTGTTCGTAGCCCGTTTCTGGGAGCAGCTACACACGTCCTTGGGGACCAAATTGATTAGAAGCTCTGCGTATCACCCTCAAACCGATGGGAAAACTGAGAGGGTGAATCAAATACTGGACGATATGCTAAGAGCATGTGCCATCCACCACGGTAAGAGCTGGGATGATCACTTACCATTGCGGAGTTCTCGTACAACAATGGATATCAGGCGAGCATCAAAATGGCACCATATGAAGCTCTATATGGCCGGAAGTGTCGTACACCATTGAATTGGTGCGAGTTCGGTGAACGAGTAACATTCGGGGTTGATCTTGTCAATGAAGCCGAAGAGAGAATTCGGATAATACAAGAGAACCTCAAAGCTGCCCAATCTCGTCAAAGAGCTACGCGGATCAGAGGCGTCAACCGCTGCATTTCGACGTCGGAGAGCACGTTTATCTTCGTGTATCTCCGATGAAAGGGATTCATCGGTTCGGTGTCAAGGGGAAACTTGCTCCCTGATTCATTGGTCCGTTTGCCATCACGGAGAAATGCGAGACCGTAGCCTACCGGCTGGAACTACCGGCAAGCCTTGCAGGTATCCACGACATATTCCACGTGTCCCAGCTGCGTAAGTGTCTCAAGTTTACCGCTGCTGTCCACACCGAAGACATCGATGAGTTGAAGCCGGATCTCACCTATGTCGAGCAACCTATTCAGATTATCGACGAAAAGACCCGGATCACCCGAAACCGGACTTTGAAATTTTACAAAGTCCTATGGAGTAATCATACCCCGGAAGAGGCGACGTGGGAAAGTGAAGATTACATCCACAAGAACTATCCGGAACTTTTGTCTTAGACTTTGTAATTACCCTCCCGTATCGTTCTTCTTTTGTAATCTCGGGACGAGATTCCTTTTAAGGGGGGAGGAATGTAAAGGTCCCAAAAATATGAATATAAAGAAACTCTTGTTTGCACAAAGTTGGTTTCATATGTATGAAAAATGGGACATGTTAAAACCTTTTTCACATGTGATAATATACATGAGAGCTCTCTTCACACAAGCTCAAATATTTATTTGAATACATGAAAACAAAGAAGGATCTAAGGCCAAGGTGGGAAGTTCCCATATGTGTGAGAAGGCTAAAATCAGATTTTGGAACAAGTTTGTTCAACTCAAAATTCAAATGAGAGCAACACTTGAAATTCAAACTGTTGTGCTAAAATTCTCATTTGCAGCAGCCAAATTTAGAATCAGATTTCATATTTGAATTCCTTAGGTCCAAAGTAGTGGGTATGCAAAGTTTCATGATTTGTTGAAATGTTTTGCAACTCATTTTCCAAAATAGACTTTAAATTGCAAAGAATTCAAATACCCATTTGAATTTGGATGAAACTTGCCCAATTGTCCAAATGCACATCAGATTTGATGTGACGCCCTCAATTCTGTGGAAAACCACGGAACCGAGAACTAATGCATATGTGTGACCAGGATGTTCATCACACATACACATACGTTCCACAAACTGAATTCAGATTATATATTACCACGAATAACAGAGTTTATTACAATATCTCATGAGTCTTGGACTCATGCTCACAGCGGAAGTCTTTATTCTAATGCGGAAGCAATCTAACTGATGCGGAAGCAAATCTAAGCAGAAGTGGCTCCATCTCTACTCCCTCCACAGGCAAGGTTGAGAACAGATTACACGCCTAATGCTCCACTTAGTCTCCATAGAAATCTCCTTCTGCTGCTGATGATGAAATAATAATGCAAGTTTGAGTACAATGATGTACTCAGCAAGTGGGGGAAAAACATGATATGTAGCTCATAACAAGGTATGTATAAAAAGGCTCATTTGCAGAAAAGCAGATTTATAAAACCATGATAAAACAACAACTTAACTTTAGATGAATGTAATCCCAACATGTACTAAATTACCAACATACCTCCATCACTTTCCATGTTCCACCTGAACATTAACCAACTTCATTCTTGCTCACGAATACCTCCTCGTATTCGCTACCATCTCACGAATACCTTCTCGTATTCGCTACCATCTTATCTCATAGACAACTTCGTCTCACACCGAGACCAATCTCGTTGCCATGACTCAGTCATGCAACCATCTTGTCACCTGGACTCAACAGTCCCAAAAACCGAACCATAACCATAATCAATAACCATAACCAAGAACCATCCCAACTAATCATGGTAGTTGGCCAGGCACTTTTACCGTAAGCTCGGCTATCATGATAGTTTTAAGAACCCTGCAGAGTTTGCACCTCTTTACCCACAAGTTTGTGATTTCGTCACCCGTCGGTGACTGCAGAACCTCCATTATACCAGTACACAACCGTCGGTGTATGGTCAAGAGATCAAAAAATAGCCTTTACAAAGGGGTTACTAGATGTATGGACTCACTAAGGTTTCACCGGTAGGCTAGAATCTCCAATTCTCCCACCCACGGGCCCCCTCTTGTGCCATGCGGTTCTCAGGGCAGTCCTCACTCGACTCCCATTCCCCGCGCCTTCCACAGTCCATAACACTCTAGCAACTTACCTAATTACTCAGCTAAGCCGCACCCATACTTGGCCTTGTGGTGGCACTGTTATCCTGGCATGTGCATGCATGAACCGATCCTTAGATCTACGGCAAGTAAACCACCATCTCATGCTACCTCATTCACAAACCCAGGCTTGCCTAGATCTCCCTCCGGTCCATGTTCACTAACATCATCAGTTTCTCATTATCATTACGAGTGCAGTTAGCTAGACACATCTATCTCGCTTCCCAATCCCATGGACTCAGCGAAGCATAAATCAAAAACCATACCCGACTCATAAACTTCCTTGGCGACAAGGGTGGTTTAACCAAAACTAGTAAACTCCTATAAAAGGGTTTCCCATCATGTTTGACTCAGCACACACACCTTTTTGCAAAAAAAAAAACAGTTTTACCCAAAACATAGGATCAATATGGTCAAGGAGCACTTGCCTTGTTCTTGCGGTTCCGGTTGTTCTTGGATCTCAAAACCTTGTTGCTGCAGCTCATCGTAGACAGCTCCCTGAGCTTGTCCTGCTATGTAGGATCACGTGCATTCAAGATTCACAACAATCAATATCATGCACAAACCTTAAACTAGATGTGATGATGCATATGCATGCTATCCTATGATTAGTTTTATTAGATTGGTTTGTACGTGTTCTTGCATGGCTTGCATGGATTTTATGATGAACAGAGGTGTTCGGATCAAAGATGGACGTGGCGATGATCTTGTCTTTAGATCAACCTGATCATCAAGTGATCTGTCCACGAGAAGGCTTCTGTTCGAAAGGAATCAAAGAACAGATGCAAAGAAAACACATAGATGTCGTAAGGTGGTATTGGAGACCTACCTTACGTTCTTCTCGGTCTCGAGGTCCTCCTCAGATCGTTGGGCTTTCCTCCGGCGATCTTCCTTGCTGCACTCCGGCGATGGTTTACTCGGCGGGTTGGGACTAGGGCTCTAAGTCGTCGGCTCAGGAGATGGAAAAGAAGTTTGTGGTTTCGGCCAGAGGTTCTGGGTTCTATTTATAATCGGGAAGAGAAGAGTACTAATCTGATTGTATCCCGAATAAGAGTCCTGTTCAAATTTGTTGTTGAATCTTACAACTTATCTTTAGTTGATTTGGTGCGGTATCATTGTGGAATTCAGGTCGGCTTCTGTTCCGGTATTTCTACGCGTACAGAATCCAAAAACCGTTCCTAGAACTTGTTACCTCCTCGGTGATGAGCTCCGGAGGCTCCACGTGTCCATCGGGCCTGGTCTCTCCTTTTCCGCAGAGACGAGCTCCGGTGGTGCCCCGTGTCAAGCGAGCAAAACTTCCCTCTTCTTCGGAGGTGAGCTCCGCACACGCCACGTGTCAGTGCCGGACCTTTCCTCTCTTCTTTCCTCAGAGACGAGCTCCGAGGTAGACACGTGTCCAACAGTGATGAATCTCCCGGAGATAAGATCCGGTAGCGACATGTGTTCAATGGAACCGTACCTCTCGGAGGTGAGCTCCGAGATCGACACGTATCCCGTGCGACTGGTCCTCTGATTTCCATGGTGACTAGCTCCGAAGGTGACATGTGTTCTGCGGAAAATGCCTTTGCTTCTTCCGCAGAGGCTAGCTCAGGGCAACACGTGTCCCACAGGGTCGGACCTCTCCCCTTTTGCAGAGATGAGCTCCGAGCCTGCCACGTAGCCATTTTAGTGGTGGACCTCTCCCTACTTCGCAGGGATGAGCTCCGAACACGACACGTGGCCAGCGGCCGCGGAAGTTGTCTTCGGCGCTTTCTGAAAACTGGATTCGGCTCTTACTGGCTATCTTTTTGATATTTTTCTCTGTTCCTACTTCTTCTTAAAATGTTTTCTCTTCATAAAACATGAATATATGCTGACACCAGGAATGATGGTGTCACAAATCTACCCCCCTTAAATTGAATCTCGCCCTCGAGATTTGTTGGTAGAGAATAGATAAGGAAATTCTGCCTTGATGTCTTCTTCTCGCTCCCATGTAGCTTCAGCTTCGGTGTGATGGCTCCATTGTACCTTGCACCATCAAATTATTTTGTTTCTGGTGACCCTTTCCTTTACGTCCAAAATTCGGACAGGGTGTTCCGCATAAGTCAGGTCTTCTTGAAGTTCAACCTCTTCCATTGGTATTTTCTCCTCTGGTACTCTCAAGCACTTCTTGAGCTGGGATACATGAAACACGTCATGTACGTCGGAGAGATATGTTGGGAGCTCTTGTTGATAGGCTACTTCTCCTCGCTTGTCCAAAATCTTAAATGGTCCGATGTAGCGAGGTGCTAACTTGTCTTTGACGTTGAAACGTCTTTGGCCTCGGATAGGTGACACCTTAAGATATACGAAGTTTCCTACTTTGAAGATCAACTTTCTTCGCCTATTATCCACATATCCTTTCTGTCGTGACTGAGCAGCCTTTATGTTCTCCCGTATTGTTTGGACTTTTTTTTCAGCTTCTTGTAGCACTTCGGGTCCAAACACTTGGTTCTCTCCGGTTTCGTTCCAGAACAGCGGTGTTCTACACCGTCTACCGTATAATGCTTCGAAAGGCGACATCTTCAAGCTAGCTTGGTAGCTGTTGTTATGGGAGAATTCGGCGTACGGTAAACTCCTATCCCAACTACGCCCACATTTCAAGGCGCAAGCTCTCAACATGTCCTCCAAAATTTGGTTTGTCCTTTCGGTTTGCCCATCGGTTTGTGGGTGATAGGCGGAGCTAAAATCTAGTCGTGTACCCATACCTTTCTACATCTTCCTCCAAAATCTAGAAGTAAACTGAGAACCTCGATCTGAGACTATCCTTTTCGGGACTCCATGACGGCACACGATCTGCTCCATGTACAACTTGGCTAGTTTGGAAACGTTGTACTTGGCCCTTATAGGGAGAAAATGGGCTGTTTTCGTCAGTCGGTCCACGATAACCCAGATGGATTCGTAACCCGACTGAGTACGTGGCAATCCGACGATGAAATCCATACTTATGTCCTCCCACTTCCACTCTGGTACCTTCAAAGGTTGCAACAATCCAGCGGGTTTTCGATGTTCGGCCTTCACCCATTGGCATGTGTTGCATAGGGCAATGTATTCGGCTATATCCCTCTTCATACCATCCCACCAATAACAGGTTTTCAAGTCCTTGTACATTTTGGTACTTCCGGGATGTATAGAATAGGGTGAATCATGTGCCTCCTTCAATATCATGTCGCGGAGGCGTTTTATGTTAGGCAGACAAATCCTTTTTCCTAGCCAAAGCGTACCCTTCTCATCTTCTTTGAAATCCTTTTCTATTCCTTGTCGGATTCTTTCCTTGATCTCCTTGATCTCCTCATCCGTTGCTTGGCCATCTCTTATCTCTTGCTCCAATGAGGAGTGGATCTCCATCATTTCCATGTTGTTCAAGAATCCGAGGTGTAACCGTTCGAATTCCTTACGTAGTTCGGGTGGTAGCTCCCGAACCGTGAGTTGGTGACATGCTCCCTTTCGGCTCAATGCATCAGCTACTACATTGACCTTTCCAGGGTGGTAGTTGATTCCAACATCGTAATCCTTGATGAGTTCCAACCATCGACGTTGCCTCAAATTCAAGTCCGTTTGGGTAAATATGTACTTGAGGCTTTTATGATCCGTATAGATCTCACATCGATGACCAAGGATATAATATCTCCAAATCTTCAATGCATGCACTACTGCTGCTAGCTCCAAGTCATGTGTAGGATAATTGAGCTCGTGCTTCTTTAATTGTCGTGAGGCATAGGCTACCACTTGTCCTTCTTGCATGAGTACACATCCGAGCCCCTGTCTGGATGCGTCACAATATATGTCAAAGCTCCTACTTACGTCCGGCAATACCAGAACCAGTGCTGTGGTTAGCCTTTTCTTGAGTTTCTCAAAACTTCCTTGGCATGCTGGTGTCCATTGGAAGACTTTTTCCTTCATTAGCAACTCTGTCATAGGCTTTGCTATCTTAGAGAAGTCTTTAATGAAGCGTCGATAGTATCCAGCCATTCCAAGAAAACTCCGAATATCCCTCACGATCTGTGGTCCCATTTCAGAACATCTCTCACTTTTCCGGGATCAACCGATACCCCTTCCTTGGAGATAATGTGGCCTAGGAATGATATTTCCTTTAGCCAAAATTGACACTTGTTAAGCTTGGCATACGATTGATGCTCACGCAGTTTCTGCCAGGTCAATTTCAAATGTTCTTCATGCTCCTCCTCACTTTTTGAATACACCATAATGTCGTCGATGAAAACCACGACGAACTTATCCAAGTACTCCATGAAAACCTTGTTCATGAGGTACATGAAGTACGCGGGTGCATTTGTTAATCCAAAAGACATGACGGTATATTCGTACGAACCATACCGTGTTTGAAAGGCTGTCTTGGGTATATCGAAGGGCTTAATATTCAGCTGGAAGTATCCCGACCGAAGATCAATCTTGGAGAACACTCGGGCTCCTTTCATTTTTGTCGAATAGGTCCTCTATACGGGGCAGAGGGTATTTGTTCTTGATTGTCACCTCGTTGAGAGACCTATAGTCCACGCACATCCTTTGTGTTCCATCCTTCTTGTCTACGAAGAGCACAGGAGCTCCCCATGGTGACGAGCTTGGACATATAAAACCCTTCTCCAACTGCTCTTGAATTTGCTTCTTGAGTTCTATTAGTTCATTGACGGGCATCCTATAGGGTCTCTTGGCTACGGGTGCAGTTCCGGGTACCAAATCAATGGCAAACTCAATGTCCCGATCAGGGGACATGCCTAGAAGCTCTTCCGGGAACACGTCCGAAAATTCCTGAACCACCGGAATGCTGTCCAATGTTGCTCCTTCAACGTGGTTCAAATTTGCCTTTTCAGTGGTTTGTTGGGCTGACTCAAACTCGACATGGATGCCGTGCTCGTTTGTGAACTGTACGCTCCTTTCAGCACATTGGATTACCCCATTGTGCTTGCTTAACCAATCCATCCCGAGTATAATGTCAATCCCTTGGGAATTCAAGACAATAAGGTTGGCAAGGAAGTCTACCCCCTTATTTTAAGGCTTACTTTCGAACATACTATATTAGTCCTCATTTCTCCTCCTAGAGAATTAACTAACATAGCACATTCTAAGTGGGATACGGGTAGGTGATGTTTGGCAACATACTTGGATGATATGAAGGAATGTGATGCTCCAGAATCAAATAAGATGGTGGCTGGGTTGGAGTTGGCAAGGAACATACCAATTACGACGTCCTCAGCCTGTTGTGCTTCCTCGGCAGAGACATGGTTCACGTTGCCGCGAGCATAGTTCTGCTGTCCACGGTTTCCTTGATTGTCCCCTCCGTTTAGTCGCGGGTTCTGCTTCGGCACGTTGCCTTGCTGTCCAAGGCCTCTCCTCGGGCACTGGTTCGCGAAGTGTCCTATTTCCCCGCATGCAAAGCATGCCCTGTTCCCTACGGCAGCAGGTACGTTGGCGCGGGAGTTTTGAACAGGGGCGCCCATGTTGGGACGGGGCGCAGGAGGCATGGGCACCCGAGGTGTGGTGCAACAAGTTGTTGCTGTGGTGGATGGCCAGGGCGGTATGCAGGAGTGGTTGATCCATACTGCGGTGCAGCTGGGGGCATGTACCGAGGTCGTACGTTGCTCCCTTGGGGCTGGTATGGCATCTTTCTCTTGCCCTCTCGCTCGATCTCTTTAATCTTGCTTTCGACCACTATAGCCTTGTCAACCAGCTTCTGGAAGCTTACGTAGTCATTGTTGAGGAGCTGAACCTGGATCTCATTGTTCAACCCTCTCATGAACAGGTACTGCTTCCTCTGGTCTAAGTTGACATCCTCGGGGCATACCGGGACAGTTGCGTGAACTTGTTGAGGTACTCATTCACACTTCTCTGTCCTTGGCGGAGACCTTCAAATTCCTGTCTCTTGAGCATCATTACACCAGCAGGGATGTAATGAGAGCGGAAACTCTCCTTGAACTCAGTCCAAGTGATTGTCTCCGGGTCGACATGGGCGTTGCATAGGGCATCCCACCAGTCATCGGCAGCTCCCATAAGTTGGTGCGACGCAAAGAGAACCTTCTCTCGGTCATTGCACTGAACAATGGCAAGCTTCTTCTCCATGGATTTCAACCAATCATCGGCCTCCATGGGATCACTAGCTTGAGCAAAGGTGGGTGGTCGAGTCCTCATGAACTCTCTCAGTCTGTTGTGAGCCGGCGGTGGTGGTGGCGGTGGTGCCGAAACGGGGTTGTTGTTGGCCTGCAACTGACCCAAAATTTGGATCATGGTTTGCATAAGCTGATTCTGCATGGCCATCAGCCGTTCCAGGTGGTTCTCGCCAGCTCCGGGGTTAACAGGAACTTCATCGTGACCATCCTCTTGGTTGTCACGAGCGTTCCTTCGGCCAGCGTTTCCTCTCACCATCTGTGAGAGAGATTGTGATAGAATAGAAGGTTAGAAAGTTAAGTGGTTTCTCCTCAACTATATGCATCAAGGTGAGTTGGACTAGTATATATATATATATATATACTAGCCCATATGGGGATGTGAACAAGTGCCGAGACATCTCACACCTCTTTCTAATTACGTGTGGATATGGACAATGTTTTGAGATGTCCCACAACTCACACTAAGCATATAATCACAAACAATCATCACAAGGGCTCACACAACTCCTATTCAAGGATGGCTTCCTATGTCAAGGTAGTTTCAAGGCCAATCTAAGCGTCCTAGGGTGCTTCCTATGGTCAGCATGGCTTAGCTACCACTCTGTGTCCAATACCAATCTGTGATTCCTATTTAGGTGTGTATCCTACTGTTAACCCATGGCTCTAATATCAATCTGAGATTTCTATCTAGGCGTGTAACCTACTGTTAACCCGTGGCTCTAATACCAATCTGTGACGCCCTCAATTCAGTGGAAAACCACAGAACCGAGAACTAATGCATATGTGTACCCAGGATGTTCATCACACATACACATACGTTCCACAAACTGAATTCAGATTATATATTACCACGAATAACAGAGTTTATTACAATATCTCATGAGTCTTGGACTCATGCTCACAGCGGAAGTCTTTATTCTAATGCGGAAGCAATCTAACTAATGCGGAAGCAAATCTAAGCAGAAGTGGCTCCATCTCTACTCCCTCCACAGGCAAGGTTGAGAACAGATTACGCGCCTAATGCTCCACTTGGTCTCCATAGAAATCTCCTTCTGCTGCTGATGATGAAATAATAATGCAAGTTTGAGTACAATGATGTACTCAGCAAGTGCAGAAAAAAACATGATATGTAGCTCATAACAAGGTAGGTATAAAAAGGTTCATTTGCAGAAAAGCAAATTTATAAAACCATGATAAAACAGCAACTTAACTTTATATGAATGTAATTTCAACATGTATTAAATTACCAACATACCTCCATCACTTTCCATGTTCCACCTGAACATTAACCAACTTCATTCTTGCTCACGAATACCTCCTCGTATTTGCTACCATCTCACGAATACCTTCTCATATTCGCTACCATCTTATCTCATAAACAACTTCGTCTCACACCGGGACAAATCTCGTTGCCATGACTCAGTCATGCAACCATCTTGTCACCCGGACTCAACAGTCCCAAAACCAAACCATAACCATAATCTATAACCATAACCATGAAAGGGATTCATCGGTTCGGTGTCAAGGGGAAACTTGCTCCCCGATTCATTGGTCCATTTGCCATCACGGAGAAATGCGAGACCGTAGCCTACCGGCTGGAACTACCGGCAAGCCTTGCAGGTATCCACGACATATTCCACGTGTCCCAGCTGCGTAAGTGTCCCAAGTTTACCGCTGCTGTCCATACCGAAGACATCGACGAGTTGAAGCCGGATCTCACCTATGTCGAGCAACCTATTCAGATTATCGACGAAAAGACCCGGATCACCCGAAACTGGACTTTGAAATTTTACAAAGTTCTATGGAGTAATCATACCCCGGAAGAGGCGACGTGGGAAAGTGAAGATTACATCCACAAGAACTATCCGGAACTTTTGTCTTAGACTTTGTAATTACCCTCCCGTATCGTTCTTCTTTTGTAATCTCGGGACGAGATTCCTTTTAAGGGGGGAGGAATGTAAAGGTCCCAAAAATATGAATATAAAGAAACTCTTGTTTGCACAAAGTTGGTTTCATATGTATGAAAAATGGGACATGTTAAAACCTTTTTCACATGTGATAATATACATGAGAGCTCTCTTCACACAAGCTCAAATATTTATTTGAATACATGAAAACAAAGAAGGATCTAAGACCAAGGTGGGAAGTTCCCATATGTGTGAGAAGTCTAAAATCAGATTTTGGAACAAGTTTGTTCAACTCAAAATTCAAATGAGAGCAACACTATGAAATTCAAACTGTTGTGCTAAAATTCTCATTTGCAGCAGCCAAATTTAGAATCAGATTTCATATTTGAATTCCTTAGGTCCAAAGTAGTGGGTATGCAAAGTTTCATGATTTGTTGAAATGTTTTGCAACTCATTTTCCAAAATGGACTTTAAATTGCAAAGAATTCAAATACCCATTTGAATTCGGATGAAACTTGCCCAATTGTCCAAATGCACATCAGATTTGATGTGACGCCCACAATTCTGTGGAAAACCACGGAACCGAGAACTAATGCATATGTGTGCCCAGGATGTTCATCACACATACACATATGTTCCACAAACTGAATTCAGATTATATATTACCACGAATAACAGAGTTTATTACAATATCTCATGAGTCTTGGACTCATGCTCACAGCGGAAGTCTTTATTCTAATGCGGAAGCAATCTAACTAATGCGGAAGCAAATCTAAGCAGAAGTGGCTCCATCTCTACTCCCTCCATAGGCAAGGTTGAGAACAGATTACACGCCTAATGCTCCACTTGGTCTCCATAGAAATCTCCTTCTGCTGCTGATGATGAAATAATAATGCAAGTTTGAGTACAATGATGTACTCAGCAAGTGCGGGAAAAAACATGATATGTAGCTCATAACAAGGTATGTATAAAAAGGCTCATTTGCAGAAAAGCAGATTTATAAAACCATGATAAAACAGCAACTTAACTTTAGATAAATGTAATCCCAACATGTATTAAATTACCAACATACCTCCATCACTTTCCATGTTCCACCCGAACATTAACCAACTTCATTCTTGCTCACGAATACCTCCTCGTATTCGCTACCATCTCACAAATACCTTCTCGTATTCGCTACCATCTTATCTCATAGACAACTTCGTCTCACACCGAGACCAATGCCGTTGCCATGACTCAGTCATGCAACCATCTTGTCACCCGGACTCAACAGTCCCAAAACCAAACCATAACCATAATCAATAACCATAACCAAGAACCATCCCAACTAATCATGGTAGTTGGCCAGGCACTTGTGACCGTAAGCTCGGCTATCATGATAGTTTTAAGAACCCTGCAGAGTTTGCACCTCTTTACCCACAAGTTTGTGATTTCGTCACCCGTCGGCGACTGCAGAACCTCCATTATACCAGTACACAACCGTCGGTGTATGGTCAATATATCACAAAATAGCCTTTACAAAGGGGTTACTAGATGTATGGACTCACTAAGGTTTCACCGGTAGGCTAGAATCTCCAATTCTCCCACCCACGGGCCCCCTCTTGTGCCATGCGGTTCCCAGAGCAGTCCTCACTCGACTCCCATTCCCCGCTCCTTCGACAGTCCATAACACTCTAGCAACTTACCTAATTACTCAGCTAAGCCGCACCCATACTTGGCCTTGTGGTGGCACTGTTATCCTGGCATGTGCATGCATGAACCGATCCTTAGATCTACGGCAAGTAAACCACCATCTCATGCTACCTCATTCACAAACCCAGGCTTGCCTAGATCTCCCTCCGGTCCATGTTCACTAACATCATCAGTTTTTCATTATCACTACGAGTGCAGTTAGCTAGACACATCTATCTCGCTTCCCAATCCCATGGACTCAGCGAAGCATAAAGCAAAAACCATACCCGACTCATAAACTTCCCTGGCGACAAGGGTGGTTTAACCAAAACTAGTAAACTCCTATAAAAAGGGTTTCCCATCATGTTTGACTCAGCACACACACCTTTTTGCAAAACAAAACAGTTTTACCCAAAACATAGGATCAATATGGTCAAGGAGCACTTGCCTTTTTCTTGCGGTTCCGGTTGTTCTTGGATCTCAAAACCTTGTTGCTGCAGCTCGTCGTAGACAGCTCCCTGAGCTTGTCCTGCTATGTAGGATCACGTGCATTCAAGATTCACAACAATCAATATCATGCACAAACCTTAAACTAGATGCGATGATGCATATGCATGCTATCCTATGATTAGTTTTATTAGATTGGTTTGTACGTGTTCTTGCATGGCTTGCATGGATTTTATGATGAACAGAGGTGTTCGGATCAAAGGTGGACGTGGCGATGATCTTGTCTTTAGATCAACCTGATCATCAAGTGATCTGTCCACGAGAAGGCTTCTGTTCGAAAGGAATCAATGAACAGATGCAAAGAAAACACAACGATGTCGTAAGGTGGTATTGGAGACCTACCTTACGTTCTTCTCGGTCTCGAGGTCCTCCTCAGATCATTGGGCTTTCCTCCGGCGATCTTCCTTGCTGCACTCCGGCGATGGTTTACTCGGCGGGTTGGGACTAGGGCTCTAAGTCGTCAGCCCAGGAGTTGGAAAAGAAGTTTGTGGTTTCGGCCAGAGGTTCTGGGTTCTATTTATAATCGGGAAGAGAAGAGTCCTAATCTGATTGTATCCTGAATAAGAGTCCTGTTTAAAGTTGTCGTTGAATCTTACAACTTATCTTTAGTTGATTTGGTGTGGTATCATTGTGGAATTCAGGTCGCCTTCTATTCCGGTATTTCTACGCGTACAGAATCAGAAAACCGTTCCTAGAACTCGTTACCTCCTCGGTGATGAGCTCCGGAGGCTCCACGTGTCCATCGGGCCTGGTCTCTCCTTTTCCGCAGAGACGAGCTCCGATGGTGTCGCGTGTCAAGCGAGCAAAACTTCCCTCTTCTTCGGAGGTGAGCTCCGCACACGCCACATGTCAGTGCCGGACCTTTCCTCTCTTCTTTCCTCAGAGACGAGCTCCGAGGTAGACACGTGTCCAACAGTCACGGATCTCCCGGAGATAAGATCCGGTAGCGACATGTGTTCAATGGAACCGGACCTCTCGGAGGTGAGCTCCGAGATCGACACGTATCCCGTGCGACTGGTCCTCTGATTTCCGTGGTGACTAGCTCCGAAGGTGACATGTGTCCTGCGGAAAATGCCTTTGCTTCTTCGCAGAGGCTAGCTCAGGGCAACACGTGTCCCACAGGGTCGGACCTCTCCCCTTTTACGGATATGAGCCCCGAGCCTGCCACGTAGCCATTTTAGCGGTGGACCTCTCCCTACTTCGCAGGGATGAGCTCCGAACACGCCACGTGGCCAGCGGCCACGGAAGTTGTCTTCGGCGCTTTCTGAAAACTGGATTCGGCTCTTACTGGCTATCTTTTTGATATTTTTCTCTGTTCCTACTTCTTCTTAAAATGTTTTCTCTTTGTAAAACATGAATATATGCTGACACCAGGAATGAGGGTGTCACGTTTGAATTCCCACAATTGAATTCCATTAGATTCAAACTTTGGGAGATATTTTGGAGAGGGATATGAAGGGGCTGGGACCCACATGTCATTGAGGAGTTGAAATTGCAAAAGATCTTCATTTGTGCAGTGCGTGGTCTCTGTTTTTCCTCCTCCACGCGAAGCAACCGAGCCACCGAGACTTCTCACCGGGCGACACCGAGATGAGCCAGCGCCACCTCCTCCTCGATTTCCATCGTGCTGGAGAGCTGCCTGGGCGCTTTTACCCCAATGCCGTGCTTCCTTTCGCCCTTATCACCGAAACATCGCAGCTCCTTTCCTCGTCGCGCGAGAAACCGACCGTAGCTGCCGCTACCTTTCCGATCACTCGGCCACCACCATAGCTAGCGTGCAAGCTTCGACGGAGCAGCAAAACCGCACCCTAGCAACCCCCACGACCTCCTCACACCGTTTCCACGTGAGCTCAGCCTCCAAAAACCGAGAACGCTGAGTTCCCGCGGCAGCCGAAAGACACCGCCATGGACGGCTCTTGTGGACAGCTCAACTGGCTGCTTCTCATGGCCAAGTGAGGACGCCCAAAGGAGCGCTAGGATCACGTGTTGCTCACATCCTAAGCTCACCTCGGACCTTTGCTCATCGCCGACGAATTTCGGGATTTTCCTCCAACTGGTTCAAACCAAGGTTCGGGTAAGAATCCTTCAAATTCTCGCGCCATAATTGTTTAAAGCTCTGCAAATTGCACTCACATGACCTAGACTTCCTTAGCAACAACTACTCTTTGGAAACTTAGCATGAAACACACTGTGCACGGCATATTTCCGATCTTTCTGATGGCGGCTATGGCAGGAAGATTTGGGCGCATGATGAACCCTAGTTTGGAGCCTTTCCCATGCCCGTGTGCGACCATGCCGAGCATCTCCAGCCCTCACTGGTGCTGTAGGGCCTTTCCAAGGAACTTTTGGCGGGCTAACACCATGGGGCGACATCGCCGGAGTAGGTTGAGTGCCGCCGCACGTCGCGAGCATTGTTGGAGTCTCTGCCGGCTCGGGTAGACCACACCAGAGAGTTCCTCAAGTTGAATTAGAGCCTGGTGGCAAGTTTGGGCATGGGGGATGGCCGCAGAGGCGATAGGCGAGGTGCTCCGGCGAGCTCCGGCAGCGAGGGCGCGCGGGCGGCTGGAGGTTGAAGAAGCCTCACCGGGTCCGCGTGTCAGTGGCTCGGAGGGGGAGGCCGGATCTTCTATGTGCTCGGATGAACTGCGGCAGCGCAGGAAATAAAACCTGTGGCCCCGTGTGGCTTGTTCCAGCACGTGACACGTGTGTTCCCCGGACCCACAGTCAGATTTAAACATTTCCACGATTTATTCAAATCCCAGATTTTTCTCCAAACTTTTGAAGAGCATAACTTTAGCTACGAAACTCCAAATTTAATGATTCAAATTGTGTTAGATTCAGATTGACAAACTCTATCCAAATATGCAACCCAATTTGTATGAAAGGCATTACTTAATTCTGGAAAATTCTTTGAACTTTTCTGCAAAATAATTTTAGAGGGAGTTTGGTTTATCCAAAAATCCTCAAAGTTTGCCATAATATCCTTTAGGGTGTTATTAGACTCCTGTAAATGTTTCAGCTCATTTGGATTTGATTTGATCAGGAGAATTCAGATTGTAAATTGCTGTGTTCAAATGAATACAGAAACATTTTCAGAGAATTTCCAAAACTTGAAAATTCAGTTCTGGGCAATTCTTAGCTCCACAAAGCCCATGAAAATTCATGCAGTCTATGAACTATAATTGAAATTGTTGTTCACTAATTTTGACATGAACATGGGTATTACCTCAGAATTAATTTTTCTTTGCTTAATTACTTAGAGAATTGTTCTGAATAAACCACTCAATGAAAAGTGCTAATATTTGGTACAGATGACTTTCTTGTGACAAGCAACTCACATGAAAATTTTAAGCTCCATTGTAGCTCTGGATCACCACTGTCTTGTGTAACCTCTTAAGGTGATCAACTCACAAGTGGAGATAGCACTCAACACTTGATCATAGTACTTAAGCCCAACGTAAACCACTAGCATCAGTGTCATTTTAAATTCTTAAACAGAGTTCCAGTTTTAAACTGTCACTAGAACTTATAAGCAAAAGCTTTATAATTAAATAATATGCATGTTCATATCATGTAGCACCTACGTGAGAACGTGTGAAGGAATTGAAGTGAAGATCAAGGAGAGAGGAAAGCAAGTGATCAAGCCCCAAGTGATTTTCACTAACTGATTGTAATCTTAGTCACCTGCAAAACAGGCAAGCCCTGGTTTGCATTTGAACAGTTTTATAAAGCATTTTCATTTTTTAAGTTCAAAGCTTTGAATCATTGATTGCATTAAGTCTAGTTGATATTGGAAACCTCAGTTGCATGACCAGAAATACCTATGAGATAAAGGGTAGAATGGCACCTCCTCAAGTGGATTTGGCTACGATAAATGTTAGTAGGAAAGGTCCAGTAGAAGTCGAGTAGTTGGAATCTACTAGCGAGTTTAGGGCTGGTTTATTCGGAGCGGGTCAAAAAGAGAAACAATGAGAAAAGTTCACACTTAAGAAATGGAGACCGGCAGGGAGGTTTAGATGCAGCAGGCTGCGGACCGTGCGTGCATAGCCCTGCCTGTGTCGGTTAAGGCCAGTCCGTGCTTGGCCCTGTTGGACAAGTTTGAGTTGTGTACCGGGCACATACTGGCTATATGGGACCCAGGAAACCGATGTACCTCGGGGATCCACATTGGAACTTTTCTAACTACCTTAGGATTTCGGCGTCAATGTAGCAGGAGGTAACTCTGAATGTGGCCTAGAGGGGGGGTGAATAGGCCTTTAAAGGATTCCTGCACACTTAATAAAGTTATCAGAAACTTGACTGACCGGACTAGTCCGGTTGTGTGGGCGGACTAGTCCGGTGTGCTGAATTATTTGAGTTAATTAAGTGTGTCTCACAAATTTAATCTTTTAGCAGCGGAATGAGAACAACAGTTTTAATAAATTAAATTTATTGTATGGATGCACGTGCAAACTTATAGGGAACTCAAAACGATTACTAGCAAACTAGTAATCTAATGTATCAAAATGTAAAACAAATGAGAGACAAGAGACACGAGTTTTTACCGAGCTTCGATCTCACCAAGAGATCTACGCCCTCATTGAGAAAACTCACACAGAGCCGGGTTCCCAACCCTTTCCCTCTTCAAGTCACCACAAAGGCCGACTTGACTCCACTATCACGGGTAGTCACCGAGTTTGTGGGGCAAACTCACACGTTGAGGGCTCCCACAAGAATTACAGAGAAGGTGATCAAATACACTCAAAAAGATTACAATGCAGAATATGAGTGTAGAGAAATCAAACCCCAAGAGCTCACAACGAAGAAACGACGATCTCCCAATCCCAAATCCAAGTATTTGACTGATCTTCACCTTTTTGCACCTTAGATGTATGGGGAGATGTGTTTTTGGGCTCTTGGGACAGGTGGCGGCGCTAGGGTTCGAGTTTTTGACAATATGTGTCATGTTGTTCTTTAGAAACAACGAAGGACCTCTTTTCATAGGGTTTCCAAAGAAGTTACCGTTGTTAAACCTACTACCGGACTAGTCCGGTATATGATCGGACTTGTCCGGTCTACTTCCAGTGGGTTAACCGGACTAGTCCGGTCCATAAACCGGACTTGTCCGGTGCTATGTGAAATGGGGTTCCAGAAACTTCAGCGGACTAGTCCTGTCGCATGGATGGACTAGTCCGCAGTACTCTAAAGAGGACAACAGAGACATGACCGGACTAGTCCGGTCCAAAACCGGACTTGTCCGGTTGAGTTCCAGTAAGCTGACCGGACTAGTCCGGTGTTCAGTGGATTTTAGTTGATCATTAGCCCTTACCCTTACGCAAAGTCATGAGCTCTTGGGATGTGTCTCTCACACACAACCTATACATTTATATCTACTTTGCTCTTCTAAATTCCACTAACGTCTTCCTTTTCGGGCACCACTCTATTTTTCACCTTTTTGTGTGTGCCGAGCCAGTTCACTTCGTTTATCCTGCAATCATCTTAATAGTTTCATTAGGATCTCATATGTTCGTCATCAATTAGCCAAAACCCACAAGGGATATCCTAGATGCACTTACAATCTCCCCCTTTTTGGTGATTGATGACAACTATTTGAGATATCACAATTGAGAATAAAAAGTTGATTTTCATAAAGTGTGCACATATGAGAATAATAAAGAATTCACAAAAAAAACTTCTCACATATGCACACACCTTATGGTGGGGTGCCTCACAGGTTTGTGATAAACATAATGTGATAAATTAAAGACAAACAGTAGTGAACATGTAAGTGGGCATTAGAGCATAGTACATCACACATAAGAAAAGAAATAGTGCATTACAAGATTTTAAAAATAGGTACATGTCCTTGATCACAAAAGATCTTAATAACTAATACTAGATAGAAATAGTCCAAATCTAATCTCATTCTTCCCTAATCTCAATCTCTCCCCCTTTGGCATCAAGGCACCAAAAAGGGAAAAATTGAGGGGAATCACTCATCGCTGCCTCCTCCGTCAGTCTCAGTCTGATCTTCATCTTCAGCATCCACGGGAGCAGGATCTTCCTCTGAGTCCTCGGAGGTGGGCGGTGATCCAACGGGCTCAATCTCAAGCTTTGCACAGATAGACTTGATATTGGCATTGACGTACTGTTGATGTTTCTTCCTTGCAAGCTTTTCTTTGCGCTGCCTGTCTTCGATCTTACGGCAGCAGGCAAAGATGGAGGAGAGCATCTTGAGGATGCCGCTAGATGATTCTTGGGCAGGTGGAGAACCAGGAGGAGCAGCTGTAGATCTAGTGTCATCATGAGCTTGCTTTGATCTCCTCTCCACTGGTGGAGAGGACAGGGCAGTTGGAGCCGGAGGGAGAGTGTACTCGGTGGGTTTTTGCGGCTTCAACCCCGTATGCTTGACATCCTTGACAAACTCGAGTCCCGTCACTTTCTCAATCATGTACATGATATACGGTGCGTATCCACAGGACCTATTGGGGGTAATTGAGATGTTCACAATGTCGTTGTAGATATACTCAAAGACATTGAATGGTATCCTCCCACTAATGACCTTCATGAGAGTCCTCAAGGTTCCTTGTATAGTTCCTGCATCTCCATCCTTCGGAGCTATCGTCTTTCTCAAGACTCTATTTAGGACCACAAAGAAGGGCTTTAGATATTCGATGGTGGGAGGAACATATGGCATCCTTGTGTCATAGAGAAATTCAAGTTCCTCCTTCTCCAGGGGTTTCAGATTATGAATGACCAGTTCAGGATCCAAAGTGTGTTGGAGGTGAAGAATCCTAGCAAATTCATCATACGTGACACTATACCTTGAACCATGAGTCATCCAGATAAGACTGTCTCCATCATCCCGAGCAAAGTAGAGAGTGGAGTAAAACTGGGTAATTACTTTATTGTTCCAGTCATACTCAAAGGATAGCAGGTCCGTCAGACTTTGCCTCTCTAACGCCTCCACCATCTCACGAAAGGCAGGATACCTCTTTGACTTCAGATGTTCAACATTTAGCCATTGACTCTCTACTACAGGGTTCTTCATCTTCAAGTACACATGCTCGTAGTAGTCTGCATGGAAGTTGCTCCAGAACCTCGGGTCAGAGCATTGCTTAGGTCGGTCATACACTTGAATCTTCCTGAAATTATCAGCTAGCTCACTTCCTTTTCCAGTGAAATCCTAACTTGAAGGCTGCCTGTTGCGGTGAATAGGGTTTTTCATCTTCAAGGGCCCAAGGGGACCACTAGCAAGTCCCTTCTCTTTATTGAGAATTCTTTTTGGCCCTGACGAGCCCTCAGCAGCATCTTTCCTTAGAGGCCTTTTGCCAATGACTTTCCTCTTCTTAGGTTGATTGTCGTCGAAGGGTGGAGAGTGGACATTGACATCATGTCTCTTCTTCATAACTCTCTCCTTGGTCCTCCTCACTTTCTCGCGTTGAACGTCTTCATCAATGTGAAAGGAGCTGTCATCTGAGCCTGAAGACATGATGCCTGATAAGGAGTTCAAAGATTAGATGCAAATGGACTCATTATCGACTTCAAATGGGAATGTAGGGGTTCAACTGTCAGAGACTGGACTTGTCCGGTTTCAGAGAGCGAACTTGTCCGGTGGACCGGACTTGTCCGCCTCTGTGCGCCGGACTAGTCCGGCCTGGCATAAGAACCCTAATGTTTCATTTGAATCAAATCTCCTATCTAAGGGCATAAGGGTAGGAACATGGTAGGAATACATCTATTGAGGCAATGTACATCCTTTTGAAATCAAAGAAAACTAGCTA
Organism: Neostapfia colusana; assembly: GCA_030760725.1. Taxonomy (NCBI): domain Eukaryota; kingdom Viridiplantae; phylum Streptophyta; class Magnoliopsida; order Poales; family Poaceae; genus Neostapfia; species Neostapfia colusana. The sequence goes on along the minus strand of JASWHV010000014.1, from coordinate 58,680,401 downwards.
GAACTAGAAAAGTTGAGATTTTGGTTTAAAAGGGGAAATTTACCAAGATTTGAAGATTCGCATCGAAGAAGTGGAAATCAGTCCGGATGAGTCCGGAGGAGGGGGACCACTCGTCAAGGGGAGTCTTTTTCGCGGAGAAAAACTCGATTTTGAGGGTTCAACCAGAAAATAACTTTGGGGGCTAGGGTTTGGAAGAGGAGAGGGAGAGCAAGCCTAATGAGGAGTGAGGGAGAGATCTGGGCCGGCCAAGTGCTTCTATATACGACTGACCGGACTAGTCCGGTCATGGTGGCGGACTAGTCCGGTGCCCCTGAATTAACCTAACTGTGGTCTGTCCGGACTAGTCCGGTTGGAAATCGGACTAGTCCGTTTCCAACAGACTTGATACATATATAGATAATTAATAGTGATCCAAGGACAATAATTTTGCAAGTAGTCTTGGTGATTACGACCAGTAGGCAATCAGCAATCAAACAATGGTCATAATCCACAAGATTTCTTCATTAAAATAGTTTTCTGAGTGGAAAAGGAGAAGAGGAGCATTTTGATAATACAAAGGAACATTTTGAGTTGCAACCAGGTATGCAATGTTTCAAGCCACATTTCGAGAGTCAAGAATGTTTAGCTCATTTCTTAGTTCACAGAACCTTTTGTCATCTAATGGTTTGGTAAAAATATCCGCAAGTTGTTTTTCAGTCCTAACATGTGAAATAGCAATGTCACCTTTTAATGAATGATCTCTAAGGAAGTGATGACGGATATCTATGTGTTTAGTTCTTGAGTGCTCTACAGGGTTGTGTGCAATCTTTATAGCACTTTCATTATCGCATAGAAGCGGGATATGACTTAGATTGTAGCCGTAGTCCCTAAGAATTTGTCGCATCCAAAGTAGTTGCGCACAGCAACTACCGGCTGCAACATACTCCGCTTCCGCTGTGGAAAGAGCAATGGAGTTTTGCTTTTTAGATGACCAAGAAACTAAGGACCTACCAAGAAATTGACAAGTCCCTGACGTGCTCTTTCTATCAATTTTGCATCCTGCATAGTCGGCGTCGGAATACCCTATCAAGTTAAACTTGGATCCTTTGGGATACCAAAGGCCCAAGTTGGGTGTGTGCACAAGGTACCTTAGGATTCTTTTTACAGCAATTAGGTGACACTCTTTAGGTGCGGCTTGAAACCTTGCACACATGCAAACACTAAGCATAATATCTGGCCTAGATGCACATAAATAAAGTAAGGAGCCAATCATGGACCGATATACCTTTTGGTCCATATTTGGACCGTCTTCATTAAGGTCGAGATGTCCGTTGATGGCCATGGGTGTCTTGATGGGCTTGGCTTTGTCCATATTGAATTTCTTGAGAATGTCTTATGTATATTTAGTTTGGGTTATAAATGTACCTTCTCTCAGTTGCTTCACTTGAAATCCCAAGAAGAACTTCAATTCACCCATCATTGACATCTCGAACCTGTCTGTCATTATTTTGCTAAATTCTTCACAGAAGGACTTGTTAGTGGATCCAAAGATAATGTCATCAACATAAATTTGACATACGAATAAATGATCATCAAAATGTTTAGTAAAGAGTGTATAGTCAGCTTTACCAATTTTGAATCCATTTTGAGTCAGAAAGTCTCTAAGGCACTCATACCAGGCTCGAGGAGCCTGTTTGAGGCCATAGAGAGCCTTACGCAGTTTATAGACATGGTTGGGATACTCCTGATCTTCGAACCCCGGTGGCTGCTCCACATAGACCTCCTCCTTTATCGGACCATTGAGGAAGGCACTCTTGGCGTCCATTTGATACAACTTAAAATTATGGTGAGTAGCATATGCCAATAAAATGCGAATGAACTCAAGTCTAGCTACAGGAGCGAAAGTTTCATCGAAGTCCAAACCTTCCACCTGAGAATAACCTTTGGCCACCAACCTCGCTTTATTTCTTGTCACTACTCCATGTTCATCTTGCTTGTTCCGAAAGACCCATTTGGTTCCAACGATGTTCGCCTTTGGTCTTTCCACCAGCTCCCACACTTCATTTCTTTTGAAGTTGTTCAGCTCCTCTTGCATCGCAATCACCCAGTCTGGATCCCTTAAGGCTTCTTCTACCCTGTATGGCTCCAGAAAAGACACAAAAGAATAGTGTTCACAAAAATTTGCAATTTGAGATCTAGTAGTTACTCCCTTAGCAATATCTCCAATGATATTGTTGACAGGATGGTCTCTTTGCACACACTGATGTACTCTTGGGTGAGAAATTTGTAAAGTTGCTTGTTCTTCATTGTCTTCATGTGTCATGTCTCCCCCTAGATCATTGCTTCCATGATCATCTTGATTTTCTTGATCTTCCTCAACCTGATCTTGTGTAGGAGCTCCCCCTTGATCATTGCTTCCTTGTTGAAATTCATCTTGTGTCTCCTCTCGTGGTAGGATATCACCAAGTGCCATTTTCTTCAGCGCTTCACATGGGGCTTCCTCCTTATCTAGCATAGACTTATCGACTTGCTCCACTTGTGAGCCGTTAGTTTCATCGAACACTACGTCACGTGCTACTTCAACAAGGTCGGACACCTTGTTGAAGACACGATAGGCGTAGGCATTCGATTCATATCCGAGCAAGAATCCTTCATCGGACTTCGAAGCAAACTTCAAGGCCCTTGGTTTCTTGTTCAGGATAAAACATTTGCAACCAAAAACTTTGAAATAAGAAACATTAGGCTTTTTACCCGTGAGTAGATCATATGGAGTTTTCTTCAGTAGTCGATGAAGGTACAACCGATTTGTGGCATGACAAGCGGTGTTCACCGTTTCTGCCCAAAATCGGTCTGACGTCTTGTATTCATCCAACATTGTTCTCGCCATTTTGATTAATGTTCTGTTCTTCCTTTCGGCCACCCCGTTCTGTTGAGGAGAGTAGGGTGCCGAGAATTCATGCTTTATACCTTCTTCATTGAGATATTCTTCAACTTGGGTGTTCTTGAATTCTGTCCCATTGTCACTTCTGATATTCTTTACGGTTGATGAGAATTCATTCTGAGCTCTTTTCAAGAACTGCTTGAGGATTCCCTGAGTTTCTGATTTATCATACAAGAAAAATACCCAGGTAAATCTTGAAAAATCATCAATAATTACTAAACCGTATTTGTTACCGCCGATGCTGATGTACGCAATTGGACCAAAGAGATCCATGTGGAGAAGTTCCAGCGGTCTAGTGGTGGCCATCACTTTCTTGGCGGGGTGTGGTGCTCCAACCTATTTTCCTGCTTGACAAGCGTTGCACGGCCTGTCTTTTTCAAAAACCACATCCTTAAGACCACGGATGTGACCACCTTTTAGAAGTTTCTGCAGATTTCTCATTCCAACATGGGCTAGTCGTCTATGCCACAGCCATCCCATGTTGGTCTTTGCAACCAAGCAAGTGTTGAGTTTGGCTTTATCTTTGTTGAAGTCAACAAGATAAAGCTTTCCCTTCAACAATCCCTTGAATGCAATCGAGCCATCGCTTCTTCTAAAGACGGTCAATCCCTCATTAGTGAATAAACAGTTGTAACCTTTGTCGCATAGTTGAGATATTGATAAAAGATTATAATCTAGAGAGTCTACGTGTAAAACATTAGATAAGGTGTGTTGAGAGGATATTTCAATGTTACCACTACCAAGGACCTTTCCTTGGCTGTTGTCTCCAAAGTATATACCTTCACTTGGATCCTTGTTGCACTCGTATTCCACAAACATACCTCTCTCTCCGGTCATATGATTTGTGCATCCGCTATCTAACACCCACTTAGATCCGCCGGAGGAGTAAGCCTGCAAAATAGAATTATTTCTGGGTTTTAGGTACCCAAGCTTGCTTGGGTCCTCTCAGGTTAGTCACAAGAGTCTTGGGCACCCACACACAAGTTTTTAAGTTCTTGTGGCGTGGCCCTGTATATTTAGCAATGACTTTTCCATAATTGTTTTTCATGAGAACATAAGAAGTATCAAACGTATGGAACAATGTTTGTAGCTCAGATTCATGGGATTTTTCTTTAACAAAAATGATTCTATTCTTAGCATGATTAGAAGTAGACATGTGTTTGTTCCTGTTAAAGCCAAGACCATCTTTGACATTGGGAGGTCTAGTGATCATATATGCACTTCGTGCATATTTGATCTTCTCCTTATCAAAGATGCCGTTTTGAGAAGAATGCATGTCATGAGAGGTTGAAGCATTAGAAATTACATTTTTCTTACTAGAGCAAGTGCAGGTTCTTATTTTTGTCGAACTCATGTCTTTGGAGGAAGAGCTTTTGGAGGAAGAGGAGTCACTTTGTTTGAGCGACTCAACTTGCACCTCAAGGATTTTGTTAACTTTTGACAAGTTAGCAAGTTCTTCCTTGATTGCAATGTGCGAGTCTTCTAACTTTGAGTAAGTTTCCTTACTCAAGGCTAGCTCTAACTCAAGTGACTCATTCTTCTCTCTTTCAAGCTCAAGAAGCTTTTCAACTTCTTGATATCTCTTCCTCTCACGGATGAGCATATCTTCTTGTCGGTTGACAAGTTCCTCCTTTTCAAAGATTTTGTTTGACAACATTTCCATTTTCTTTAAAGCAATTTTACTTAGCCCTCTAAACAATTCTTCATTATCACTAGAGCTATCAAAGTTATCAATGGAGGAATTTAGCACAAGAGGAGTAAGTCAAACCTTTTTCTTGCCTTACTTAGCCATAAGACAAGTGTGGTTGTTCATGTCCCGTCCTCCCATGTTCGGAAAGAGTGTGGCTCTCATAGTTGGTTTCTTGACTGCGATAGTGGCCATCTCTTCTTCTTCATCGGAGGAGGACTCGTCGTTTGAGTCCCACTCCTTCCCAATGTGAGCTTGATGGGCTGGTCTTCTTTTTCTGAATTTTTTCTTTTCTTGAGGTCTTGTTTCCTTCTTCTTTTTGTTTTCTTCATAAGTACAGTCCACCATGAAGTGACCATACTCTCCGCAGTTGTAGCAAGTGCGTCGAGCCTTGGATTTTCCTTTATCCTTGCTTTTGCCTTCATGTGAATTGTTGCCGTGTCTTCTCTTCATCATGCGTTTGAACTTTTCGATGAAGAGTACCATTTCTTCGTCATCAAGATCGGTGCTCTCGTTGCTTGTATCTCCATCGTCTTGGTCTTCACGAGTTTCTTTGAGTTTGGGTCTGCACGTTGCTTTGAGAGCAACTTCTTTCTTTTTAGAAGAGGTGAGCTCGGCTAAGTCTTTGACGTATTGAGCTTCTTTCTCCATCATTTCATGATTTATGATCTTTCCCAATAACTCATCGGGAGTCATTTTGTGAAACCCGGGGCTTTCTCTAATCATTGAGCAAAGTGTGACGTTTCTTGGCATGAAGGCTCTTATCATCCTTTTGACCACCTCGTGATCAGTCCATTTCTTACTTCCATAGGCACGAATTTTGTTGATGAGTGCCTTCATCCGATTGTACATGTCTGGAGGTGATTCGCCTTCTTCAATAGCAAATCTCCCCAATTCTCCTTCTAGCATCTCAATTTTGGCTTCACGTACAGACCTATTTCCTTCATGAGCAGTTTTGAGTGTATCCCAGATTTCTTTTGCACTTTCTAGTCCATCGATCTTGGTGAATTCCTCTCTGCTCAGTGACGATGTGATTACTGCAACGGCTTGTGCATTCCTGTGAATCTCTTGTTCTTGTTCCGGAGTGAGTTCTTCATCCGTGTCTGGGATATCTATTCCTGTGCAGACAATATGCCAAAGGCTGGGGTTCAAGGATATTAGATGCATTTTCATGTTGTACTTCCACATGGTGTAGTCGCTTCCGTCAAACTGAGGGGGCCTTCCCATGGGAATAGAGAGATAATGATTATTTGAATTGAGACGGTTGTAGTTGTAAGGATACCGGGAGTAGTCGTGATGACCACTCCCCATAGTCTTTTCTTCCTCTTTTCCCTTTTGTGCCATTAATTTCTTTCTCAGTAATGCCTTTAGCTGTCTCACTTCATCATCGTCATGTGGACTTCCTTTTAGCACATCGAAGGCTTTGCCTTCTTGCTCCTCATCGTTGTTGTTCGTCTTCGGGATATCGTTGTTCTTCTCATAGGCCATTGATCTCTCTAAGATGTGAGTCTCGTTGGTGGAGAACTTTGCTCTGATACCAATTGAATGTGGCCTAGGGGGGGTGAATAGGCCTTTAAAGGATTCCTGCACACTTAATAAAGTTATCAGAAACTTGACTGACCGGACTAGTCCAGTTGTGTGGGCGGACTAGTCCGGTGTGCTGAATTATTTGAGTTAATTAAGTGTGTCTCACAAATTTAATCTTTTAGCAGCGGAATAAGAACAACAGTTTTAATAAATTAAATTTATTGTATGGATGCACGTGCAAACTTATAGGGAACTCAAAACGATTACTAGCAAACTAGTAATCTAATGTATCAAAATGTAAAACAAATGAGAGACAAGAGACACGAGTTTTTACCGAGGTTCGATCTCACCAAGAGATCTACGTCCTCGTTGAGGAAACACACACAGAGTCGGGTTCCCAACCCTTTCCCTCTTCAAGTCACCACAAAGGCCGACTTGACTCCACTATCACGGGTAATCACCGAGTTTGTGGGACAAACTCACACGTTGAGGGCTCCCACAAGAATTACAGAGAAGGTGATCAAATACAATCAAAAAGATTACAATGCAGAATATGAGTGTAGAGAAATCAAACCCCAAGAGCTCACAACGAAGAAACGACGATCTCCCAATCCCAAATCCAAGTATTTGATTGATATTCACCTTTTTGCACCTTAGATGTATGGGGAGATGTGTTTTTGGGCTCTTGGGACAGGTGGCGGCGCTAGGGTTCGAGTTTTTGACAATATGTGTCATGTTGTTCTTTAGAAACAACGAAGGACCTCTTTTTATAGGGTTTCCAAAGAAGTTACCGTTGTTAAACCTACTACCGGACTAGTCCGGTATATGATCGGACTTGTTCGGTCTACTTCCAGTGGGTTAATTGGACTAGTCCGGTCCACAAACTGGACTTGTCCGGTGCTATGTGAAATGGGGTTCCAGAAACTTCAGCGGACTAGTCCTGTCGCTTGGATGGACTAGTCCGCAGTCCTCTAAAGAGGACAACAGAGACATGACCGGACTAGTCCGGTCCAAAACCGGACTTGTCCGGTTGAGTTCCAGTAAGCTGACCGGACTAGTCCGGTGTTCAGTAGATTTTAGTTGATCATTAGCCCTTACCCTTACGTAAAGTCATGAGCTCTTGGGATGTGTCTCTCACACACAACCTATACATTTATATCTACTTTGCTCTTCTAAATTCCACTAACGTCTTTCTTTTCGGGCACCACTCTATTTTTCACCTTTTTGTGTGTGCCGAGCCAGTTCACTTTGTTTATCCTGCAATCATCTTAATAGTTTCATTAGGATCTCATATGTTCGTCATCAATTAGCCAAAACCCACAAGGGATATCCTAGATGCACTTACAAACTCGCTCAAGAACATACCACTGCGGGTATGTACCTTGAGGGAACTTGCGGACCCGGGGCAGTTAGACTGTGTCCTGTGTGGAAGATCTTGGGAAAGGTGGCCTCGTACAACGTCGGTAGAGGTTGCTGCCGGTAACTCGGAGTACGGGTGTACGTGTCGTGTAGTCTGGGCGTGAACTGATTCGAATCACCGTCGCTCGTGGTTATATGAGCATACTTGCTCACTGCGTCTTGACGTAGTAACAACTGAAACAGTTTTCTTTTGTACTTGATAAGGCTATGATGTAACTTGTATTGCAACCATGATTGAATTAGAGATAGGCTCATTAAACTTTACTTTCACCTTGTGTAAGGAGCATCGCAACAAAGCGTTTCTTGTTTGATTATGGAGTTGCGATGCTGTTCGGCTCAAGGTCTGTACAATGAGGCTTATAATCTGAATGTTAAGGATCAACTTTAGGCGAGTCCTTTATGCAAATCTAGCTAACCCAATTGCAACCGTCGTGCATGTAGAGTTTCTTTTTTAGGAGAGATGGATCAGTCCTGCTGAGCCTATGTGCTCACGCTTGCTACATGAGTGGTTTTGCTGGTTAACATCGATGCTAAGAAGAAGATTGTCCGGTGAGAATCGGAGACTTCCGAGTCATTTAACACATGGAGAACCCAGCCGCTGCAATGTCTTCGTGTTGCTAGCGAGAGGAGTCCGTGGACTGGACCTCTTCTCGAGTGCTCTTTAGTTATTCGACGTGAGCTGTTTATAGACTTCCGCTGTAGTTACTTGATGTAAACTATTTGAAAAGAACAACTTGTAATCTTCCGCTATTGTTTTATGTAATACATGGTTCCTTATATGTGTGCTGTTAGGTGCCGCACAACACGGCACAACCAAATGCGATTCCCGGGCGAGTGGCACGTCCCCGTGACTGAACGGGCGGCGCTGGGTCCCTCTCATGCTGTCCGCAATGTTCTCCTTCCGATGATAAAACGACTGAATTAGCAACACAATCAGTTGCATCGTCTGAAGAAGGAAAAGAAGAAAAGCCGCGTCGACATCACGGCGTTGCAACAGCAAGTGCAAGCCTTGACCCAGCAAAATGAGGTCCTCACTCAAGAGCGTGATGACTCTATTGAGGAGGGGCGAGGCTGGGAAGAGGACTACAACCAGGCCATGGATGAGGTGCATGCGTTGCAGGACCTCGTACCTCCAGTAATGGGCCTATCGAAGGTAGGTGCCATACCCGTGGTTTTGGGTATCCCAGCGATGGGGGAACCTGAACGGGAAGAGGAGGTCATGTACCCAGAGCCACCAGCAGAGATAGCGGAGGAGGACGACCCACAGGCGGTCGAGTTCTACTCCGAGTAGTGAGTTACCGTTGCCAAGTAGGGCAGCGAGGGTGGTATAGGAAAAACTTTTGTAATTGGTGACATGTCGCGTAGACAGTAGTATATGTATAGGTAGTGACGACATGAGCACGACTTCTCGGGGCCCGAGAATAATGTATCTTGTATAAAGTTTATGCTTTATCAATATATGTGAATGTTGTGCAAGTTATTCATGTGTCACTTCAATACGTACTGTTTCATATGGAATTTTAAGTATGACATGTGCTGATCGCTGCTGTTTTGAATTTCAGAATGACTCGCACTCGTGCTAACCCAGACGTTGGGGTTCTAGTCAGGGGGGAGAGGCCTCCCAACAGACTCCCAAGGATTCCTCGGGACAGCAACAGCAGAAACAGTAAAAACAACAACCGCCACCGCCAATGGTTACATTGGCCGACATCGTTGCAGCGATGGCGGGTTCTCATCAGAAGCACACGGAGTTGCTGCAGACCCTTATTGCAAATACGTCTCGACCAGAGAGGCGTCAAGATCGTGAGGAGCGCCAACAAAGCTCCTACTCCGACTTTCTGGCTACTCATCCCCCGGTATTCTCAAGGGTGGATGAACCTCTCGATGCGCACAACTGGCTCCGCACGATGGAGATGAAGTTAGGTCTGCTCCAAGTGAGTGAGCAGCGCAAGACTCAGTTCGCGGTCCAACAGCTTCAAGGATCTGCGAGCGCTTGGTGGGCGAACTACTGTGCCTCGCAACCCACCGAGCGAGTTATGACCTGGGCGGAGTTCTGGACAGCCTTCAGGGCCTATCACATACCGCCGGGTCTTATGAAGAGGAAAACACAGGAGTTCCTTCGCCTGCAGCAAGGAAGCCAGAACACGCTGGAATACTCCAGAGCGTTCAATGATCTTGCTCTCTACGCTTCTTATGACGCCGACACCAACGAGAAGCGGCGTGATCATTTTTACCAGGGGCTTAACCCGCTCCTAAGGGACAAGCTGGCGATGTTCAATCGTGGCAGCCTCAATGATATTATTGATGCTGCGATTGTTCAGGAGAACTCCAGCAAGGAGTCAGCGGTGGCGGAGAAGAAGCAAAGCGTGCCGCAAAGCAGCGGAGAAGGAGGTGGTCCTTCTAAAAAATACCGGATGTTGTATCGCTCACCATCTGGTCAACGCTGGCAGCCACCACAGAGGCCGATGCCATTCCGCAGTCGGCCATATTCTCCAACGGCATTCAGGCCGGCACTACCAGCACCACCTCCACAGCAACAAAAGCAGCAGCGGGCGATGCCGCATGCGTTTGCACCTCAGCAGCGCATGCCGGGCTTTCGTCCCCCAAGCACCGGCCAGTCAGCAGCCACATGCTACAAATGTGGTCGCCTAGGAAACTTCACCAACAACTGTCCTGAGAGGCAAGGCGGCGGAGTAGCACCACAGTTTCCGGGGAGGAATCAGCCCCGGAATCCCACTAATGCGCAGCAGGCAAAACTACAGGGATCCCGACGATTTGCGACGGCCAGGGCATGTCCGGCACCGTCCACCAACTCGCCATAGAGGATGTGCCGGAGGGAGAGCCAATCCTTGCGGGTATGTTCCAACTCCACCAGCATCCCTCTATAGTGTTATTTGATTCAGGCGCCACGCATAGCTTCATTAGCCAAGCTTTTATTTATAAATACAGCTTGCAAATACTACCCACTGAAAGTCAATACTTGATTTGTTCACTGGGTGAGAAAATTTCAGCAAGCATGATGGTTCCAAAAGCGCCATTATGCTTAGAGGGTAGGGTATACCCTACGTCTCTCATAGTTTTAGAGGGACAGAAGGTCGATGTCATCCTAGGGATATTGTGGTTAACCCGCCACGGCGCTGTTCTAGACACCGTCCTCCAAGTCGTGCATTTGCACTCAGAAGTGCACAAGTCTCATTCTTTATTTCTGGACAGTACAGAAATAAAACTTCCAAGAGTATATCAATCCAACCATCAGATTGGAAGACATTCCAGTAGTCCGTGAGTTCCCTGACGTGTTCCCGAATGATTTACCGGGGATGCCGCCTGACCGAGAGGTGGAGTTCAAGATTGAACTTGCACCGGGAACTATGCCAATACCCCCAAGGCCATACAAGATGGCACCCAAGGAATTGGCTGAACTGAAGACGCAGTTAATGGACCTGCTGGAGAAGGGTTTTATTAGGCCGAGCTCCTCGCCATGGGGGTTGTTCGGCATTATTCGTGAAGAAGAAAGACGAGACATTGCTGCTTTGCATGGACTATCATCCACTAAACGCCGTAACCATCAAGAACAAGTACCTGTTGCCACGGATCGACATGTTGTTTGATCAGTTGGTCGAAGCAAAGATCTTTTCCAAGATAGACTTAAGATCCGGGTACCATCAGATTAAGATACGGGCAGAGGATATTACAAAGACCGCTTTCTCGACGAGGTACGGACTTTATGAGTATCTGGTCATGTCCTTCAGCCTCACCAACGCTCCAGCTCACTTCATGTATTTGATGAACTCGGTATTCATGCCGGAGCTGGACAAGTTTGTCGTGGTCTTCATTGATGATATATTGGTATATTCCAAGTTGGAGGAAGAACACACGAAGCATCTGCGTATAGTCTTGGAACGGCTGCGGGATCACCAGCTATACGCGAAATTCAGCAAGTGCGAATTCTGGATATCGCAAGTGCCTTTTCTCGGGCATATTATCTCAGCGGAGGGTATCGCTGTAGACCCAAGTAAAATCACACAAGTGCTGAATTGGAAGTCCCTGAGAACTGTTCATGAGGTACGGAGTTTCCTCAGACTCGCGGGATATTATCTTAGGTTCATTCCGAACTTCTCGAAGATTGCCAAGCCTCTGACAGAGCTGCTGAAGAAGGCTACCAAATATGTTTGGGGTCTAGCATGTGAAGCAGCGTTCAAGGCATTAGTGAATCACCTAACATCAGCACCGGTTTTGGCGCAGCCAGACACAACAAAACCGTTCGATGTGTACTGCGATGCATCCGTCATTGGGCTCAGATGTGTGCTGATGCAAGACAAAAGGGTGGTTGCGTATGGATCACGGCAGCTCAGAAACCATGAGCAGAATTATCCAACTCATGACTTAGAGCTTGCTGCCGTGGTACTCGCAGTTAAAATGTGGAGGCACTACCTACTCGGTAACCTCATGCATTTTTATACCAACCACAAAAGCCTCAAGTACATATTCACTCAGAAAGAGCTGAACATGAGACAGTGAAGGTGGTTAGAGTTGATAAAGGATTACAAAATAGAGATCCATTATCACCCCGGCAAAGCAAATGTAGTGGCAGATGCGCTGAGTCGCAAGTCACACGTCAACAATCTGACCATCACACCGTTGGAAGAGAACGAGCCACCACTGCATGTGATTCCACATGGAGCTCTCTACAACTTAGCTTTGATCCCCACCATCCGTGAAGAGATAGCGGCAGCTCAGAAGCATGACAAGGGCATGTCGCATTTGCGGAGACGTGTAGAAAGTGGGGAGCTGAAATGTTTCCGGAAAGACGGAGACGGCATCCTATGGTTCAAGGACCGGATTGTCGTACCCTGTAACCCGGAGTTACGGAAGATCTTTGATGAGGCTCACTTGTCAAAGTTTTCTATTCACCCCGGCAGCAACAAAATGTATCAAGAACTCATAAACAAGTTTTGGTGGACACGAATGAAGTGGGAGATCACAAAGTACGTGTCCGAGTGTGATACATGTCGAAGGGTGAAGGCAGATCACATGAGAAAACCGGGACTGCTACAACCACTGGGCGTTCCTGTCTGGAAGTGGGAAGATGTGACCATGGACATCATCATCGGTTTACCCACCACATTTCAGAAGCATGATTCTGTGTGGGTGATCGTCAACCGGCTCACTAAAGTTGCCCATCTTATCCCGGTCAACACCAACTACAACGGTAAGAAGTATGCTGAATTATACATCTCACGGATCCTATGCTTGTACGGCGTACCCCGCATCATCATATCGGATCGGGGCACTTTATTTGTATCCCGTTTTTGGGAGCAGCTACACGCTGCGTTGGGGACGAAGCTGATCTGTAGTTCAGCATACCACCCACAGACGGATGGGCAAACTGAGTGGGTAAATCAGATTCTAGAGGATATGCTACGAGCTTGTGCTATCAACCACGGTAAGAATTGGGATGATCACTTACGTTGGCTGAGTTCTCGTACAATGATGGGTACCAAGCCAGCATCAAGATGGCGCCTTACGAGGCGCTATACGGGAGAAAATGCCGCACACCGCTGAATTGGTGTGAGTCTAGCGAAAGGGTCACCTTCGGGATTGATCTTGTCAACAGTGCGGAGGAAAAGGTTCGGCTGATTCAAGAGAATCTAAAAGCCGCACAATCCCGACAAAAACAGTATGCGGACCGGAGAAGACACCCGTTACAATTCGAGGTTGGGGATCACGTGTATCTACGTGTGTCTCCAATGAAGGGCGTAAACATATTCAGGGTGAGAGGAAACTTGGCACCCCGATTCATCGGTCCATTTCAGATTGTGGAAAGATGTGGAGCAGTTGCATACCGGCTGGAATTACCGGTGACACTTTCCGGTGTGCACGACGTATTTCACATTTCTCAGCTGAGGAAGTGTCTTAAGCTATCAACTAACATTCAGGTGGGGGATATTGAAGAACTGAAACCGGATCTCGCGTATCGGGAGGAACCGGTTCAGATAATTGATGAAAAGGCCTGAACCACACGCAACCGTACATTGTGGTTATACAAGGTTTTATGAAGTAATCACTCTGTAGACAAAGTGGCATGGGAGAGCGAAGGATTTCTTCGCGCTAACTACCCTGACTTTTTCACGTCGCACATACGATAATTTTCCACCGTCCTCTCTCTCATTTTCACCTTATAATCTCCAGACGAGATTCTTTTAAGGGGGGGGGTAATGTAAGGGCCTAAATTTTTGCACACATCCAAAGTGGTCATCACACCACACACACCTCACTTGAGGACAACTTATGAACACATTTGAAGAGCAAGTAACCACAATCAATATGGTCATTAGAGGATGAACTCACAAAATGCAAAAGTGGTATTTCCCACATGCATCATATAGGGGCTGAGCATATGAAAAACTCCTAAACCTTGCTAGGAATGCTCATGCCAAATTTCACCCAAATCTAAAACCTTCTTGAGGTAATTTTGGGTATAATTGGAAAGAGGCTAGTTTGAACTCAAATTCAAATTCAAACTCCTTTCATCCCATGAATTCAAAAGTGGGATGCATATTCATACTCAGCACATTTTTATGAGCTCACACACCAATTTTCATTCCATTTGGAGTTGATCTTGACATGAGCCAAGTTTAGCAAATTCAAATTCAATTTGAACTTCAAACTGCATATGTGCTATAAATATATTCAAACACTTCAAAATTTGAATTCTGTCAAATTCAAATGGCCATTTGGTGGATAATTCAAATTGCAAAGGGTATTAGGGGTATTACTGTTTAGACCAGTAGGAGATATTCAATTTCAGAGGTTAAAATGGAAGTGGGGCCCTCCTGTCAGCCTAACCAGTGATCAAACAGGGTGAAACTACTGAGCTCGGTTTCTTGCGCTCGACCGAGCAGCCGCCACGGCGAGAAACGGCGAGTACAGCAGCTGGTTGCCGCCTCTGGCCACTGAACCGCCTCGCTGCCTTCTTATCCTCGCGCCCGAGCCATCCCAGCGTCATCTCACCGCTATCCCGATGCTCTCCCGCACAGAAACCTCGATACACCTCGCCGCTCTTCCGAGCTCTCAGCTCCACCATCGCCCAGCCAAACCCGTGGTTGTCACGGCGATCTGAGACTGCAACCGAGTGCGCCAAGCCTTACTTGACGTTCTCGCACCAGTTTCAGACCTTGATCGACCCTCCTCGAGCTCCACCGCGACATTCTTTCTTCCTCGGTTCAACTCAAGCCGCCGTCACGGGAACGACTCGTCCGGCCACCACAGCCCACCTTTCTCCGAGCTGTGAATAGCAAAGAGGTTCACCCTCGATCCCTCTTTCATTACCGCAAGCTCCGGCGGCGTGACATAAGCTACCGACACCGGAATTTCACAATTTTGCGCCGGTGTACAAAAGAGACATCCGGACCGATTCGCAAAATTCGTGATACACACCGCACCACTCATCACATAACATAGAGAACCACTTCTAGATGTCCGTGCGAGTCCATAGGATCCGAAACTTCAAAGAACCATTCGGTGTAGCCACTGTTCTTCGAGTTTTATTAGAATTCCCGGTTTTCGACCTAGGTCGCACGATGACATCCCATTACGGACGTTTCCGAGCTCCTTGGAGTTCATGTCGATCTTCCCTAGGGTGCACTGATGCTCTGTGGTCTTTTTCTCGATCGTTTGGGGTGTTAGGAAGCCTAGCCGACATGGCCGAAGTTCTTCCAAAGCCGCCACTCATCGCCGGCCATGTTCCGGTGGTTTTCATGTCGAGCTAAGTCCAGCACCGTGTTTCCCGTGGGGGATTAGGCATAGGAGGCAAAAATCGTGGAGTTTGGCACACGGCAAAGCCCCTCCGGCGAGGGGGGCGGCAGCCGAGCGCGGAGGTCGGGAGGTAGACGAAACTCCTGGTCCCACGTGTCAGCGGCCGGTAATTTAAACCGGGGATCAGCTGTGGCACCGGATTTGCTGTGGCTGCGCGCGAAGCACTCCGTAGCCCCGTGTGTCGGCTGCTAAGGAGTTGACACGTAGCCCCGGTCCCACGCGCAGCGATTTAAACTTTTCCCCTATTTTCAGATTTAGTTCAAACTTCAAACCCACATAACTTTGGCTAGGAAATCCAAATCGAGTGAACCAAAATTTGTTGGATTCAGATCTCTGAGTAATTTCCAACAAATCAAGTTTCACTTTACGAAAATCCATATTTCTCCAGAATTAATTCTTCAAAATTTAAAATGTTTAGAATTTTAACTGGAGAACCCTTTGGAGTAAAATTCTGAAATTTGGCCAGGATGTTCACCATGATACCCTTGAGATACCATAAAAATTTCAGATCCATTTGAGCTCATTTGATCCACCTAATGGTGTGATTAATAAAACTGTTCCAGAGAAAATAGAAAATGTCCAGAAACATTTTCAGAATTCCCTGAAATTGTTTAGCTCATATCTTTGGTTAGGAACCTTCAAATTAAGTGAAACCAACTCCATTAGAACCCCATGAAAATCTAGTTTTCAGAAAGTCATGGCTTGGTCCATGAAAACACCTAGAACACTTTAAGAGCTCCAATTAAGGCCAAGTATACAATTATTTGTGGAGAGCTCAAATGAGCTTTACTGCAAATAAAACTTGGCCAAGTCTCTGTTTAGGTTGTATCCAAACCACAGTATAATTTTCAGAGTCATTGGGCCTGTCTAGCAAGACTTATAGTCTTCATAAATGCAACTTCAATTCAAATGCATTCAAATTGATACATATATATATATATATATATATATATATATATATATATATATATATATATATATATATCATGTAGTCGCTAAGGTTGAGGAGGAGCCCGAAGTCTTGGACTTCATCACTCCTGAGGAGCAGCTAGCCTACGACCAACAACAGCAAGGCAAGCTCCAGTTCACATTAACCATTTTTACAAATTTTACTGTTTTGAGAACTTACTTTGAGCACCCACTTAAATTTTGCATTAGAGTCTTGTTTGAAAACTCAAATGCATAGCCAAGAAAACCTTGGTTGGGCTTAGGTGTTTAAACCTCGATTAGCTACTGCAATCCTAAGATAGTGTAGGATTCGGTACAAGTCGAGTAGTTGGAACTGCTCACGAGAATAGGCTAGAGGCACACTACTCGGGTAAAGGTAGCAAATAAAATACATGGCAAGAAAAATGAATTGAGCGGAGAGTAAGGGCAGCAAGAAGTTGGGGCCTGGGTGTCATAGCTCCGCTTGTGTCGATTGAGGACCGAGCCGTGTGGGGGCCTGTTGAACAAGCTAGAACAGTACCGAAGACCTACCGGATATATGGGAACCGGGAAATTGATGTAACTCGGATAACTGGGTGTTGAGGCATAGCTGGTCGTTCAGAGGGTAGGTTGAGAGCTTGAGGTGTAAATCGGCTGGTGGCACTGCAGATGCGTGCGCAGAAACCTCTTGCTCGGGACGATTGCACCGGTTCAACACTTGGTTGACGGGCAAAAGGTGGTTGCGTACGACATCCGTGATGGTTGCTGTAGGCAACGTCACGTACGGGCGTACGTGACGGGTTATTCGGGTAACCCTGTAGGTGTAAATCGATTATAATCACCATCCCTCGCAGTCAGTGAGTACCACTTGTTCACTGTACCGTGACGTACAAAGAACAGGCTAGAGTCATGTAAAAGTTGCTGATTGAAAGCTATACCTTGATTGTTAATGACTTGTTGTAGTTTAGAGCTAATTAAAGTTCTTTTCGACCTTGGGCAAAGTACATGAGAGAAATGTGTTTCTTGTTTGATTGCGGCTCTCTCATATGCCTTAGCGTGAGGTTCTCCACAACTGCTGCTAAAACTTGAAAGTAAGGCTCAAATAATTAGGCGAGCCCTTTGCAACTTATTTACCTCATGTACCCTGAATTCCTCATGTAGAAGTTCCATGTATAGGAGAGATGGGTCAGACTTGCTGAGCCATCGTGCTCACTGCTTGTGTTTGAAGCTTTTGCAGGATGTTATGAGGAAGGGACTCCCGAGGAGGAGGTGGAACCCCAGGAGGGAAACCCCGTCGAGTGGGCGTCGTGCACGCCGCCGTGTTAGTGTGCGTGTGTGCTAGCGGGGACACGTTCACGGGCTTAGCATGAACTCGGTGTGTACTCTATACCCGTGAGTGTAGACTGAACGTATTTTGTTGTACAAATGTTCATAAACTCGTTTCTGTAATAAAACTTTGCTTCCGCTTTGTATCTTTGATGTGCGTTATCCGGTGCTATGCAACGCAGCACCCCTCAGTGTGATCATGGCTCTATGAGGCCATAGGGCCCTGTCAATTAGTTATTCGACATGAGCTGATTATAGTCTTCTGCTGTAGCTATTTGATGTAAATTATTTACAAAGAACATTCGTAATCTTCCGCTTTTGATTTATGTAATACATATTCTCCTTATATGTGTGCTGTTGGGTGCCGCATAACACGGCACCACCCAATGCGATTCCCGGGCGAGCGGCATGGCCCCATGAATGAACGGGTGGACGGGTCCCTCTCAGCATGGTATCAGAGCCGCATTGGTAATAGCGCATGGAATAAGGATGGTATTACGACAAAAACTTAGGATACGGTGAGGATACGGTACTAGGCCCACATAAGGACTACTATATTAGCCTAATATGAAGGTGGCAACCAAACTTACTTGTTATGTCAGAAATTCATGCATCTCGGGACGTTCTATGTCCTGGGGGGTGCATGTAAGCGTTGAACACCAGTGTGCACAAGCTGAAGGGTGGAGCTCCACGGGTGGCAGGTAACCCGGCCAGCTTTGGTATCATCTACGACTCTTCATGTCATTTGGGGTATTCGAGCAACTCCCTTCCATGGCATGCTACAGGCAAGTATGGGAGACCCCGTCATGTGGTTAGTAACGTGAACACGTAGCTCAAGGCGTGTTTGGCTTGAGAACATCCGTGCGAGTGATGACTAACGGGTGTACGAACTGTATTAGGACCGGGTTCGCTGTGCAGCCGAAACTGACGATTGTGTGTGACTTATGCAGGTTTAACCACGAAACCGTAGTACGAGTAGCACATGTTTGCGAGTGACCATCTTAGTGCCACCTATAATATGGATATGCCGGTATAATCCAGTTAGGGTTTTCTTTTGGTGAGGCTACGTAGTACCGACATGATTCTTACGGTGCATCGACACCGTACTAAACTTAATAACCCTCTTCCCCATGAAGAAATGACTCATGAACTAACTTTCATCTAAAAATGGAAGTTTGAAACAATTATTAGTTACTGAACTCTTATTTTGAGCTAAGATTCAAATGAGAGGATGACTAGGCTTCAAAAGTTTCAAAAACTGAGTGCTCTGTTTCTGGTAGAATTTTTGCTGGACTTTGGCAGAGCATAACTCTGAGTAGATTAAACCAATTAAGGTATATTATACATTTCTGAAAATATTTTTAAGTGCTCTACAACTTCTCTGTAGACCTCCAGAGCAAAATCGTACGTTAAATTGGTGGAAAATCCAGTTGAAGGCTAACTGTCCAGAACCAGGACAGCAGCAAAACCTCTCTGGACCTTTCTAATTTCAAGCCATAACTCTCTGTAGAAAAATCCCTAATAAGCGATACACCGTTGGAAAGGTTTTGAAATGTGCAACCTTGTTGTAGTTCAAAGTTTGTTCAGATTCTTAATGTATTTACATATACAACTGTGATTAAAATAGCCACAGACAAAGGAGATGCTGGCAAATTTTATCCAGGAATTCTGTCAACTTTGAAAAATCGATCCAGAGATGATCTGAAGGCATATGAACATTGGAAAGATATTGAAGTTAACTTTAATGTTCGTATTTAACTTGAGTTATGAAAATGCTTTTAACTAGATCAAAATCTTGATTTAGTGCATCAAGGTCTGTTCTGGACAGAGAAGAAGAAAATGAGTGATATCATGCAGGCCAGCACAAGTTATGTGCCCCAAAAGTACCGGTTGGTGTACCGAACTCCATCTGGTGAAATATGGAGGCCCCTGTACGAGTAAATCCTCAGAGGTTGATTGCTGGTCAAGTACCACAACTTGCCCGACCTCCACAGCAGCAGCATCAGACGGTGGTTTGTGCTCCATCGCTGCAGATATATGTACCTAGCTTCCAACCACAAGTTAGTGAAGAATCGGAGAGACATCCATGCTCTACTTGTGGTCGGATGGGCCATTATGCGAGGTATTGTCTGCAGGGAATTCAAGGCTGTGGATCATCATATTTTTAATATTCAGACCCGTACCTATATCTGCAAAAAAGAGGACAGACAAGGGGCAACATTCACTACACAGTGATTGATGATGTTCCGGAAGGAGAAGCCGCGTTAGCAGGGATATTTTCCCTGAATCAGCTACTGGTATCAATTCTCATCGAATCTGGTGCCAGACCTAGCTTTATTAGTCAATCTTTTGTGGCTCAGCATCAGCTCCAAACCATTTTTACAAAGAGGCAATACCTCATATCTTCGCCTGGGGCAGCAGTACCACAAGTGAGATTGTCTCCCGAGCACCTCTTGTTTGGGGGGTAGAATATACCCCACAACTCTCATTATTCTTGAGGGTTTGAAGATCGACGTCATTTTGGGGATGTCGTGGTTGAAGTACCATAATGCGGTTCTCAGCATCAGCTCTAGGACCGTTGAGCTCAACTCCCCACAGCACGGTATTCATATATTAATTCCGGGCGCCAGTCGGCAGCAGATTGCAACATTGAACCACAGGAAATTGTGAAGATAGAGGACATTCCGGTGGTACGTGAATATCCAGATATGTTTCCCGATGATTTACCAGGCATGCCGCCCGAACGGGACGTAGAGTTCAAGATTGAACTTGCGCCGGGAACAACACCGATTTCACGAAGGCCGTACAAGATGACACCCAATGAACTGGCAGAATTGAAGACACAGCTGAATGACCTAATGAGCAAGGGCTTTATACAACCGAGTTCATCACCTTGGGGTTGTTCAGCATTGTTTCTCAAGAAGAAGGATGAAACACTATGGCTTTGTGTTGATGATCGTCCTATTAATGCCGTGACCATCAAGAACAAGTATCCACTACCTCGATTGATATGCTCTTCGATCAATTAGAGGGTGCGAAAATATTCTCGAAGATGGATCTTCGGTCCGTATATCATCAGATTAAAATCCAAGCATAAGATATTCCAAAGACGGCATTCCCAACGAGATATGGGCTATATGAGTATCTCGTTATGTCTTTTGGGTTGACCAACACCCCGGCACACTTCATGTACCTGATGAATTCAGTGTTCATGTCGGATTTGGATAAATTCGACGTGATCTTCATCGACGATATCTTGGTGTACTCCAAGTCAGAGGAAGAACATGCTGAGCATCTGCATATTGTGCTACAAAGATTGCGAGATCATCAGCTCTATGCAAAATTCAGCAAGTGTGAATTCCGGATTAATCAAGTACCTTTTTTCGGACACATTATTTCAGCGGAGGCCATCGCTGTAGATCCAAGTAATATTATCCAAGTGCAGAAATGGGAGTCACCAAAGCCTGTGCATGAAATCCGAATCTTTCTCGGTTTAGCGGGTTATTACCGGAGGTTCATTTCGGGATTCTCAAAGATCGCTAAACCGGTGATGGAATTGTTGAAAAAGAATACCAGATTTGTGTGGGGTGCTGCATGTGAACAAGCTTTCAAGACTCTAGTGAAGCATCTCACAACAGCCCCAGTTCTTGCTCAGCCAGATACGACGAAGCCATTCAACGTTTATTGCGATGCATCTGGTATCGGTCTTGGCTGCGTGCTGATGCAAGAAGGACGAGTGGTCGCTTATGAATCTCATCAACTCAGAAATCACGAGCAGCATTATCCAACTCATGATCTTGAGTTAGTTGTCGTGGTCCTTGCTTTGAAGATGTGGAGGCATTACTTGCTCGGAAATCTTGTACACCTCTACACCGACCACAAGAGCTTGAAATACATCTTCACTCAGAAAGAATTGAACATGAGGCAACGAAGATGGCTAGAGCTCATTAAAGATTATGAACTTGAGATTCATTATCATCCAGGAAAGGCGAATGTGGTCGCCGTGCGCTCAGTCGTAAGGCGCAAGTCCACCACTTGACTATTGCAGAAATGGATGATGAAGAATCAAGTATCCGTGTCATCCCGTATGGAGCACTCTATAATCTCGCTCTCATCCCTACCATCCGAGAGGAGATCATTGAGGCGCAACGAAAATACAAGGGTATGTCTCACATACGGTGTAAACTAGACAACGCAGAGATGAAGTGCTTCCAGAAATATGAACAGGGTACGTTGTGGTTCAACGACCAGATAGTAGTACCCGGGATATGGGACTATGGAAGAAAATTCTGGATGAAGCCCATTTATCCAAATTTTCCATTCATCCTGGCAGCAATAAAATGTACCTAGATCTATGGAAGAAATTTTGGTGGACACGTATGAAATGTGAAGTTGCAAAGTAAGTTTCAGAATGTGATACGTGTCGAAGAGTCAAGGCCGACCATGTGAAGAAGTCGGGCCTGTTGCAACCACTGCAAATACTGGCATAGAAGTGGGAAGACTTAAGTATGGACTTCATCGTCGGGTTGCCGATGACCTCCCACAACCATGATTCGATTTGGGTAATCGTTGAACGGTTAACCAAATCAGCACACTTCATCCCTGTGCATACCTGATACAACGCCAAGCAGTATGCGGAGTTGTACATAGCACGGATCTTGTGCTTACATGGAGTTCCCCGTACCATTGTGTCTGACAGAGGATCGTTGTTCCCGTTTCTGGGAACAGCTACACGCATCCTTGGGAACCAAATTGATTTGAAGCTCCGCGTATCACCATCAAACCGATGGGCAAACTGAGAGGGTGAATCAAATACTTGAAGATATGCTAAGAGCGTGTGCCATCCATCACAGTAAGAGCTGGGATGATCACTTACCATTGGTGGCGTTCTCGTATAACAACGGTTATCAGACGAGCATCAAAATGGCACCATACGAAGCTCTATATGGCCGGAAGTGTCGTATACCTTTGAATTGGTGCGAGTCCGGTGAAAGAGTAACATTCGGGGTTGATCTTGTCAATGAAGCCGAGGAGAGTTTGGATAATATAAGAGAACCTCAATGCTGCTCAATCTCCTCAGAAAAGCTACGTGGATTAGAGGCGTCGGCCGCTCGGTGTCAAGGGGAAACTTGCTCCCCAATTCATCGGTCCATTTGCCATCATGGAGAAGTGCGGGACCGTAGTCTACCAGCTGGAACTACCGGCAAGCCTTGCTGGTATTCACAACATATTTCACGTGTCTCAGCTGCGGAAGTGTCTCAAGTTTACATCTGCTGTCCGCACCGAAGATATCGATGAGCTGAAGCTGGATCTCACATACACCGAGCAGCCCATTCAGATTATCGATGAAAAGACCTGGATCACCCGAAACCGGACTTTGAAATTTTACAAAGTCCTGTGGACTAATCATACCCCGCAAGAGGCGACTTGGGAAAGTGAAGATTACATCCACAAGAACTATCTGAAACTTTTGTCATGGACTTTGTAATTACCTTCTGTCTCGCTCTTATTTTGTAATCTCGGGACGAGATTCCTTTTAAGGGGGGAGGAATGTAAAGGTCCCAAAAATATGAATACAAAGAAACTCATGTTTGCACAAAGTTGGTTTCATATGTATGAAAAATGGACTTGTTTAAACTTTCACATGCGATAATGCACATGAGAGCTCTCTTTACACAAGCTCATGTTTAATTGCATGCGTGTAACCGAGGTAGATTAAAACCACAGCTTTGAAGTCACTTGTGCAGTGGAAAGTTTAAAAAGCAGATTTTGGAACTAAATGGTTCGAGTCAAATTTCAAATGAGGGCAACACAATGGATTGCAAAATGTTGTGTTAAAAAGCTCATTTGCAGCAGCCAAATAAAAAATCTGATTTCCTATTTGAATTCTTTAGGTCCAAATTAGTGGGTATGCAAAGTTTCATGAATTTTTGAAATGTTTTGCTATCCATTTTCCAATAGACTTAAATTTGCAAAGAATTCAAATACACATTTGAATTTGGATGAAATTTGCCCACTTATCCAAATGCAGCTCAGTTTTCAACTCCACACAATTTAATTTTATCATTTGCCAAATTTTGGAGATGTTTTAGAGAGGATAAGAGCTGACATGTGAGACCCACATGTCATTGAGGCAGTAAAACATGCAATTGAAGTTTCAGTGCACAGTCTGTGTTTTCCCTTCTCTTTTTCACTCGGGCAGACCGAAGGTTCCTCACCGTGCGACACCGAGACACGGCACACGCCACCTCCCAGCGATTTCCCTCATGCTAGCGAGTTGTTTGCGTGCCTCCTTCACCTCTGGCCATGCTCCTATTTGCCACAGCACCGAAGACACGGCTCTGACCTTCTCGCACGCAAGAACTGAACAGAGAAGTCGCCGCCTCTCCGGACTCGATCGTGAGCTGCTTTTCTCTCACGTGCAAGCCCCAGCAGAATATAAATCGGCACCACAGTAACCGCCACGACCTCCTCAGACCACCACCGATCGGTGTTCGGCCCTCCTACCCCGGGAACGCCGTGTCCGCGCGGCGGCCGAAAGGAAGAGCGACGAGGTGCTCTCATGGACAGCCGCACCCAGGGTTTCTCACACCCGATCGATAGCACCTTTGGACGTGCCAAGACTCCACGCTGCTCACATCCAAATCTTGGCTCGATCCGTTGAGCCTCGACGACGGAATTTCAGTTTTGCTTCTGGCCGGTGTAAACGGACCTGCGGGTAAGGAACTTCGAAATTACCGATTGATTCTTGTTTAGAGACCACCAAATTGCACTCACACGAGCTAGACTCGATGGTGAACAAGTTTGCTTCGCAACCCTAGCTTAAAAACATCTGTAGCCGGCATATTTGGAGGTTTTCCGACGGCGACCATAGGGGAAGCCGTCGGGTGCACGGTGCAACCCTAGTTAGAGCTCTTCCCGAGCTGTTTTGATGGCATCTATACCTTCTCTAGCATCCACCGTTGCTCTAGGGATTGTAAACGAAAGGTTGGAGGGTTTAGGGCATAGGGTTGGCGCCACCGAACCTTCACCGAGCCGCTACACCGTTGCGAGATATGTTGGAGGCTTTGCCGGTCCGGGAAAACCCTCCCAACGTGTTCAGCGCATGATTTTAGGGACTGAAAGCAAGTGGCGGCATGGGAGATGGTCGGAGAGGCGTGTTCCGAGGAGCTCCGGCGATCTCCGGTGGCGCAGGCGCGCGGGAGTTCGGAGGTAGACGAAGACCGGGCTGGGCCTGCTGTCAGTGAGAGGCCGATCGGATGTGGGATCCTCTGCAGCCTCGGATCAGGTTGTGGAAGTACGGGAATGATACTTTGGCCCCGTGTGTCTTTGTTTCAGCGAGTGACACGTGGCCCTGGACCCACAGTAAGAATTTGAAAGTTTCCCGGTCTAATTTGAATTCCAGATTTTCTCTAAACTTTAGAAGAGTATAACTTTTGCTAGGAAACTCCAAATTTAGTGATTAAAATTAGATAATATTCAGGTTTAAAAACTCTATCCAAATATGCAAACCAATTTGTATGAAAGTCAAGAAATAGTTCTGGAAAATTCTTTAAATATTTTCAGAAAAAGAATTTGGGAGGGAGTTTCGTTTATCCAAAAATCCTTAAATCTTTCCATGATAATCTTTAGGATATTATTGAACTCTTGTAAAAAATTCATCTCATTTGGAGTTTATTTGATTAGGAGAATTCAGATTTAAAGTTGCTGTGTTCAAAGGAATACAGAAACATTTTCATAGAATTCCCATAACTTGGAAATTCAGTTCTGGGCAATTCTTTGCTCCAAAAATCTTAGGAAAATTCATGCAGTCTCTATGAACTATAAATGAAATTTTAGTTCACTAAGTTTGACATGAACATGTGAGTTACTTCAGAATTAATTCCCTTTTGCTTAATTGCTTAGAGAATTGTTCTGAATAAACCACTAAGTGAAAAGTGCCAATTTTTGGTCCAGATGACTTTCTTGTGACAAGGAACTCGCATGAAAATTTTCAGCTCCATTGGAGCTCTGGATCACCACTTTTCTGTTTAACATTTTTAGGTGATCAAAACACAAGTGGGGAAAACACTTAGCACTTGATCATGTCGATTAACCCAAACCCAAACCTTAGCACCAGTGTCATTTTAAATTCTTAAACAGAGTTATAGTTTTAAACTTGTCATTAGATCTTGATAGCAAAAGCTTTACAATTAAGTACTTGTGCATATTCATAACGTGTAGCATATACGTGAGGATTGTGAAGAAATTGAAGTGGAGATCAAAGAGGGAGGAAAGCGAGTGATCAAGCCTCAAGTGATCCTCAATAACTGAAACTTTTATACATTCTTAGTCACCTGCAAATCAGGCAAGCCCCGGTTTGCATACAAGAATTTTTGTAAAGTCTTCTGTAGGATCGAAGAGCACGTGAAAAGCTACCAGAGGGGGGTGAATGGTAGATTAAAACTTTTCGCAGCGGAAACAACAAAAACCCCTCACCAAAAAATCAATCGGTTAAAGAAACCATGTGTGCAAGTGTTTTCAAACGTGTTCAACCGTGAAAAATCAAGTAGAGAGGTATAGAATCACGTCACGGATCTAATGCAACAAGAATCACTTGAAAACACGAAGTAAAACTTGAGATACGATCAAAACATTAAACGAAGACCAATCTGTTCTACCCGATATAAAACAGATCTGCAACGCTTCAAAGAAACTCGTGTATCTCAAAAACTACAGACACGAAGCTCGTGAAAATTTCACAGATGACAGATAATTGAGTTGTGAAGACAACCCAAAAAGAATCATGTCAATCGGATCTGTAAAACTCGAGTTATGAACGAAACACCGAAGCAACGTCGGTCTGTCCAGAAACTCGGCGAGAAAGACTTGACGAAAAACAAGTCGGACGAACAAGGCACAAATGCTCCTCGAAACTATGAACTTTATTCAATAGAAACACAAGAGGAACAGCCCAAAGTTCTCTACCCACGAGAGCTCTGGCCTCCCTTGCTTTTATAGCCAGCCCTCACGCTAAACAATCCAATCTAGGACGCCTACTCCTAATTGGACTCGTATGCTAACTTACCATAACTGCTCAGGACTCTCCTATTCGCAGATAGAAGCAATCGTGAGACTTCCAAACACCTTAGGAACGTCTTAAACATTCCTAAAACAACTCAACTTCGTGCCTAGCATGAAATCCTATCATAACCAACTCAAATCTTCCATATTTGAGCCATATCCGACTCAGCCTCAGCCTGAGTATGCAATCCAGCTGGTTGGACCTTTCCGACCAATTCTTTACGTCCACTTCTCTTCATCACGCATTGGAACAATGTTGCCACGTCCATGCACTCCTTGCACACGTGCAAACACCTTCCAACGACGTACACGCAACCTTCATATGCACTGCCCTTGATCCAAACATGCTGCGCGACCTCCCGATCAACTCAACCACAGCTCCTCCCGAACTTGGTTGTTGGAACCTCATCTCCTCCCTGAGACTAGTCCAAGGATCCCATCACCAGCCATGTCTTGAACTCAAGCAACACCTGCACATGAATAAACAACCAATTCTTCTGAGCACAAGTCCTCGACTTGACTCACGTTAGTTCGAAAACCACAACACCTTACATGAGCACGTCACATAAGCATGTTGCAAACCATATCAAATGATAACAGCCATAACCACCAAAACACACCAAAAACTTAGCAAATTAATACTAAGCAAACCTTCCCATAAAGCAAGTTTGAAACATTGCGAGTTAAAAGTTAAAACAAGACGTTGCAGTTCTGCGAGTTGAACTTCACGGGAGCTCCCTAAAAACAAGCTCCGGACCTCACAGAAGCTCTCCGGACCTTGCAGGAGCTCTCCGGACCTTGCGTCGGACCTTGCCAACACTTGGCGGACCTAACAAAGAACTTTTCGGACCTTGCCACAGAAGAATGTTTTGGCAATATTCAAAACTTTGAATGTTAATGCTAACTTTTATCCTAATTGCCAATGTATTCAGCACACATAGGTCTCACATCTTCATTTCTAGAGATCATACCTTTGAATG
The DNA here is from genome assembly GCA_030760725.1 of Neostapfia colusana. Classification (NCBI taxonomy): domain Eukaryota; kingdom Viridiplantae; phylum Streptophyta; class Magnoliopsida; order Poales; family Poaceae; genus Neostapfia; species Neostapfia colusana. The sequence goes on along the minus strand of JASWHV010000014.1, from coordinate 58,652,737 downwards.
GTTGATTGCATTAGGTTAGATGATGTTGAAAACCCCATTTGCATGACAAGAATTACCTAAGAGTGAAAGGGTAGATTAGTACCTCCTCCAGTGGATTTGGCTATGCTAAATGTTAGTAGGAAAGGTCCGGTAGAAGTCGAGTAGTTGGAATCTACTCGCGAGTTTAGGGCTTGGTGTCTTCAGAGCGGGTCGAGAATAGAAACAATGAGGAAAGTTCATGATTAAGAAATGGAGGCTGGGCAGGGAGGATTAGATGCAGCAGGCTGCGGACCGTGCGTGCGTAGCCCTGCCTGTGTCGTTTAAGGCATGTCTGTACTTGGCCCTGTTGGACAAGTTTAAGTTGCGTACCGGACGCATACTGGCTATATGGGACCCAGAAAACCGATATACCTCGTGAGATCCACATTGGAACTTTTCTAACCGTCTTAGGCTTTCGGCGTCAGGATAGCAGGAGGTAACTCACTCAGGAACATATCATTGCGGGTATGTACCTTGAGGGAGCTTGCTATTCGGGGCAGTTAGACTGTGTCCTGTGTGGAAGAACATGGGAAAGGTGGCCGCGTACAGCATCAGTCTAGGTTGCTGCCGGCAACTCGGAGTTTGGGTGTATGTGTCATGTAGTCCGGGCGTGTACTGATTCGAATCACCGTCGCTCGCGGTCATATGAGCATACTTGCCCACTGCGTCTTGACGTAGTAAGAACTGAAATAATTTCTTTTGAATATTGATAAGGCTTATGATTTAACTTGTAATGGAACCATGCTTGCTGTAGAGATAGTGCTAATTAAAGTTTACTTCACCTTGTGCAAGAAGCTTTGCAACAAAGTGTTTCTTGTTTGATTGTGGAGTTGCAATGCTGTGTGGCTCAAGGTCTTTAAAATGAGGCTTAAATCTGAAAGTTAAGGATCCACTGTAGGCGAGTCTTTTATGCAAATTCAGCTAACCTATTTCAATCCGTCGTGCATGTAGAGTTTGTTGTTTAGGAGAGACGGATCAGTCTTGCTGAGCCTATGTGCCCACGCTTGCTATATGAGTGGTTTTGCAGGTTAACAGCGATGCTAAGAAGAAGGTTGCCCGGTGAGACTCGGAGACTTCCGAGTCGTGTAACACATGGAGAACCCAGCCGCTGCAATGTCTTTGTGTTGCTAGCGAGAGGAGTGCGCGGACGGGACCTCTTCTCGAGTGCTCATTAGTTATTCGACGTGAGCTGATTATAGTCTTCCGCTGTAGCTATTTGATGTAAATTATTTACAAAGAACATTTGTAAGCTTCCGCTTTTGATTTATGTAATACATGTTTTCCTTATATGTGTGCTGTTGGGTGCCGCATAACACGGCACCACCCAATGCGATTCCCGGGCAAGCGGCACGGCAGCGTGAATGAACAGGTGGCTGGGTCCCTCTCAACAAAGGCTCAGGAAAGGCTCCAAGTTAGGTTTCATCGTGCGCCCGAGGCTTCCCGCCACTGCCGCCGTCGGAAAACCTTGGAGTAGGCCCTCTACAGTGGGTTTCATGCTAGGGTTCTAAAGAGAAAATTGCTGCTAAGCAAGTCTAGCTCGTGTGAGTGCAATTTGGTGGGCTCTAAACAAGAATCAATCGGAAATTTCAAAGTTCCTTACCCGCGGGTCCATTTACACCGGCCGGAAACAAAACTGAAATTCCGTCGTCGTGGCTCCACGGATCGAGCTAAGCTTTGGAGGTGAGCAGTAGGAAGGTCTTGCGCGTCCAAGGGCACTCTTGCTCGGTTGTGAGAAGCTACGGGTGAGTCTGTCCACGTGCGACCTCCTTTCGGTTGTAGTTCGGCCGCCGCGGAAACTCGGTGTGCGCAGGGTTGTGGAGGCCGAGCTCACTCGGTTGTGGTCCGAGGAGGTCGTGGAGGGGACCGTGGTGCGGTTTTGCTGCTGCCTACAGATTTCCACTCGAGGGGAACACCGTCTCATGATCGACCGAGGGTGGCGGTGACCTCTGTTCGGTTCTTGTGCGAGAGAAGGAGAAGTCCTCGGCATCTCGCTGTTGTGGCAAAAGGGAACACGGATAGGGATGATGAAACACAGACACAGCTCTCCAGCACGAGGAAACGGAAGAGAGGAGGTGGTTTTCGGTGCCCTCGGTGTCACACGGTGAAGGTGCTCTGTTCTGCTCGAGTGGAGAAATGAGGACTGAAGATCTTTTGCAATCTTAACTGCCTCAATGACATGTGGGTCCCACAAGTCAGTCCCTCCTTATCCCTCAGAAGATCTCCAAAATTCGGCAAATGCTGGAAATCAATTATGGAAAGTTCAGATCCAAACTGTATTTGGATAATTGGGCAAGTTTCATCCAAATTCAAATTTGTATTTGAATTCATTGTAAATTTAAGTCCATTTGGAAAATGGATAGCAAATCATTTCAAAAATTCAACAAACTTTGCATACCCACAAATTTGGACCTACAGAATTCAAATATGAAATCTGATTTTTGATTTGGCTGCTGCAAATGAGCTTTTTAACACAACAGTTTGCAATCCCTTGTGTTACACTCATTTGAAATTTGCATTTGAACAAATGGTGTTCACAATCTGATTTTTATACTTTCCATTGCACATGAGACTTCGAATATGTGGTTTTAATCCACCTAGGGTCCAAGCATGTAAATAAACATAAGCTTGTGGAGAAAGAACTCTATGTGTATCATCACATGTAAAAGTTTAAACAAGTGCCATTTTTCATACACATGAAACCAATGTTTGTGCAAACTTGAGTTTCTTTGTATTCATATTTTTGGGACCTTCACAATTGGATACATCGTAGTTTTACTCAGCAGTCTGGTATTGATTTCGGTGAGACTTTCGACCCTGTGGTGAAGCCCGCTACAATCAGCACTGTTGTATCTATTGTACTATCTCGTGATTGGTCTGTTTATCTGCTGGATGTGAATAATGACTTCTTGCATGGTAATTTTATCGGAGATAGTCTATTGTGAGAAACTCTCTAGTTATCTTGATTAAGCTTATTTGGGTTTTGTAACGCCTTAACAAATATCTATAAGGTTTGAAACAAGCTCCTCGTGCCCGGTACAATCACTTTGTTTCTCACATTCTTGTAAAAGCCCAAGAAAAAGGGACTTGCAAAAACTTTTCTTCACCTCACAACCCCACAGTTTTTGTTGTGGATAGATTGTGAAAAAGTGTGAAGAGCAAGTAACCTCCATCAAAAGAGTGATTAGAGGGCAAAGCCTACACTTTCACAAAGTGGGATTTTTACACATGAACATGAGAGGTTGAGCTCACCACTAGAACTTAAAAAGTCTTGGGAAGGTTCAGGCCAAATTTCATGTAAATCCAACACTTTTTGAGGCACTTTTGGAGGTATTTGAAAAGGAGGCCAATTTGAATGTAAATTCAAATTGCAGCAACTTTCGTCCCTCAAATTCAAAAGTTAGCTTCATGTTCAAACTCAGCACATTTTTCTGAGTGAGCCCACAAATTTTCATTATCATTGGAGTTCATTTGGTCAAGAGCTAAATTGGCAAGAATTCAAAACTGAATTTGAATTTCAGTTTAAACATGAAGCAAACTTAGCCAAACAAAGTTCAAATTTGAGAACTCAAATTCAAATCAAGACTTGGGGGCTAACTCTCCCATTCAATGTTTAGTAGCTGGGGATACTTACAGCATAAGGGGGAGAAAGAATTAGAGGGGAGAAGGGGGCCCACTGGTCAGCCACACAGGGGTTAAACCGACTCACGCGGTCGAACACCTCTGCAGGTGCCAGCGCACGGGGTCGACCCCATCCCAACGTGACCACTGTGCCACCTCCTGCTCGGGGGATGAGGACGCCGGCTGCATTACACTCGGTCGCACCCTGTTCGGCGTGAATTTCCCTCCCCATACTCCCTGTTCCACCGCACACATCCGAAACGGCGCACCCGGAGTCGCTGCCCTCTGATCGCCGGCACCCGGACAGCACAGGCTTCCTCGTTCCTGACGCTCAACACAAGAAACGACCGCCATAAGGTGCTGGTTCTGCTCCTCCATACCGTTCAGCATTTCATGCACCGTCGGGGGAGAATTTTCCCAAGGAATGTTTCTGTGTTCTTAAGGCCGAGCTGTACCAAATCCGAAAATTCACGGGTGTTGGCTTATCACCGGGCATACCGAGCTAAACACACGATCTACACCCTGCCACGACCACCTAGTATCAAAAACCAGCAAGAACCAGGGGCTAGGGTTACGGTTCTTCGAAGTTTTCTGAGCACAGCCGATATCGGGCCTAGGTCGACGGTGAGGTCCTAGTTCCGGCCATTTCCATGGCCAACCGAGCTCGTATTCGTGCTCAGCATGCCACGGCGGAGCTGTAGAAGCAAACCGCTTGAGAAATAAGGCCCTGAGTAGCCCGGGCGACATCGCCGGAGTATAGAGAAGCTCTGTCACCGCCGCGGGCATAGTTCCGGCCATTGTCGAGCTCCAGTGAGGGCACCAACGTGTTCTCCGAGTCGAGTTAGGCACAAGCGGCATGTTTCGTCGAAGGTCGGGCAGTGAAACGCCCGGCAGCGAGCGCTCCGGCGAAGCGCCGCCGCGGGGGCTGCGGGATAGCGCGAGGTAGACGAAGAGGGGGCCGGGTCCACCGGTCAGCCTCTGGTCTCTGCGCGGGGATCTGTTTGCGGCCGGGATTTGGTGCGGCAGCGCAGGTAAAACCCCGTGGGCCGCGGTGTGGCCGCATTCTGAGTGGGCCGGCTTGAGGAATGGGCCCCACCCGCAGAACTTAAACATTTTGGGGATTTCCAGTTTTAGTTCAAACTTCCAATACATAGAACTTTTGCTAGGAAACTCCAAATCCAGTGAACCTAATTTTTCTTAACTCAGGATTCTGAGTACTTTCCAACAATACCAATTTCAGCTCACGAAACATAATAGTTTTCCAGAATTAATTCCCTAAAATTTAAAATGTTGGGAATTTTATCTGGAGAATTACTTTATGAAAAATGCTGAAATTTGGCTGAGAGGGTCACTGGAAAATCTCTGAGTCACAGTAAAATTTTCAGACTCGTCCAAGCTCATTTAGTCCCCCTAATTGGGTGATTAAGAGAACTGCCCTGAGAAAATAGAAAAAATGTACAGAAACATTTTTCAGATTTTCTCAAATCTTAATTAGGGCATAACTTTCAGTAGAATTCTTCAAATGACATGAAACCAATTCCATTAAAACCATATTAAATTCTAGTTTCCATAAAGTAATGGTTGGAGCCATGAAAACCCCTGGAATTACTTAGAGGCTCAAATATTGACCAAATGGGCTTTTATTTGTACAAGGTTCAAATGAACTTTGTTTCAAATAAAACTTGCTCAAGACTCTGGTTAGGACCCTACCAAGACACCATAAAAATTTCAGAACCAAAGGGGAGGGATAGCTAGAGTTATTAGTAATTATGTATTCAAGTTTACACATTGCATTTAAATTGACATGTAGTATTTCATTAAACGTGTAGTCGCTGAAGGCGAAGAGACTCCGGAAGTGCTGAACTTCCTCCTTCCGGAAGAAGAACTTACTACTGACCAGCAGCAACAAGGCAAGCCCCGGTTTGCATTAAACTATTTTTCAAGTTTTGCTTTATGAACACTTAGTATGAAGTATGGATGTGCATTAGGTGTAGAATGAATGGAACCCCATTTGCATAACCAGAACTGTTCCATAAGAGTGAGGGTAGTGTCTAAGACCTTGAATAGACAGGCTATGCTTAATAATTCATAGGACTTCGGTACAAGTCGAGTAGTTGGAATCTACTCGCGAGTTTAGGCTTGGGACACACGGGTTCGGTTGAGTGATGTGAGATCACTTTAGTAATGAAAATGAGACTAGGCAGGCGCTAGGGTGCAGCAAGAGGAAGTCTTGTGTGCGCAGCCCTGTCCGTGTCGATTGAGGACCGATCCGTGTGCGGCCCTGCTGAACAAGTATTGAACGTACCGAAGGCATATCGGATATATGGGCCCCGATAAACCGATGTAGCCTAAACCTCCGGGCGTCGAGGCATAGCACACCGATTTATAGGTGTAGGTTGAGGGCAGCAAGGTGGAAATCTACCAACGGGCATAGAGAGATGCTCCGTGTGGGGAACCTCCTGCTCGTTTCGGTGCGACCGGTTCGATGTTTGGGCTGTTGGGTGAAAGGTTGTCCCGTACGACATCGAGTGAGTGTGCTGTGCAGCTCCACGGGTGGGCGTACGTGACATGCTCTTTGGGTTTCCCTGCAGGTGTATATCGAGTCGATTCGCCGTCCCTCGCGGTGATGAGTACCGCTTGTTCACTGCGTCGTAACGTATATAATTTATGGAATGTTATTCTTCAATATTGCTGTTATGATATAATTGTATTGCTACATGTGTGCCACCAAATATTGCTTACTAAATTTAAGATTCCCGAACTGTTAACCTGTGGCTAAAAGATAAACTAAGGATGAACTTGTAGGCGTGTCCTTTGTTGCACTGTTACTAGCCTATGTTCATTGTACCCCTCATGTAGAGTTTCATGCTTAGGTGAGTCGGTTAAGTCTTGTTGAGCCATCGTGCTCACGGTTGCTGCTTAAGTGTTTTTCAGGTGAGGAGCCACCCACGGACTCGGGTTACGAGTCCACCGGCGAGGGCTACCCTCCGTCGGGGACCACGGCTGAGTGGGAGCCGTACACGCTGCGCTGAGCTGAGGAGTGCAGCCAGTGTTGGCTGCCCTAGGGCTGGGCAGCCGAATTTTGCTAGATAGGCCGGCGTGAGTTGTATAGTGTAGACTTCCGCTGTGTAATAGAAACAATAGTTGTGACTGAAGCTTGTACCTGTTTGTACATTTCAGTTGTTTTTCCCATGTAATATATTGTGTTCTTATGACGTGTGCTGTCGGGTGTCGCATCGTGCGGCACCACCCTCTGCGATCCTGGATGAGCGGATTCCGGTCCGCCATAACCTGGTATCAGAGCTGCATTGGGGATAGCACAGTACTTAAGGACTGTATGATGGGAAAACTTAGGATTACGGTGAGGATTTGGTAGTTGCCCAAGTACGGACTATACTAGCATAGTTACTTAAAGTGGCAAAGACTAACCTATGTGTTATAATTCTGAATTTTATTTATGTAATGACGCACCTACGCTCTGGTAAGATTGGTAACGAACGCCACCGAAAGCGGTTCAATTTCGGTTAGCTCCCCTGACGAGGAACGTGGTTCAGGGATAGGTCTCACAGCTTGGTGTGAGACGTCAATATGAAACTCTTGGACTCTTCATGTTCCTGAGTTCATATGAAAATGCTGATCCCTAGCGTGCATTAGGCAAGTAAGTGGAGACCCCATCACGTGGTCAGTAACGCGAGAGTTTGTTCGTCTGGAAATAGCTCAGGAGGACATACGCAGCGCTTGCCATCGGCGTGCCCTGCAGGGCAGTAGGTGGTATCTGTTGGGCTGATAACATTCCCAACCGTGACGATCCGTTCATGACATACTCGGGTTCCCCGTCGTGTGGTGTTGAAACACGATCACGTACCTTGAGACGTGACCTAACTCAAGGACGGCCGTATGGCAATGATACGGGCGTTTGTATTTACTTTTAAATATGATCCTGCCTGAAATGAAAACAACCATTGAGTGCACCATTATTGTGTGGTCTTCTGCAGGTACTAACCACGTATATATCCGTGTAGTAAACGTGTGCGAGAGACCGTTTAGTGCCACACTTGAGACGGATATGCCGGTATAATCCGGTTAGGATTTTCTTTTGTGAGGAACGTAGTACCGAGATATTATAGGCATATGTATGAAAAAACATGATAACCAGGAACTAAAATCACTAAGTTTCAACAGTTAGGACCCTTGTTAGGTAGAAGAATTTGATAGTTGAGCAGGATAGTCAAAGGGACTGAAAAACAGATTGCTCTGTTTTGGGCAGCAAGTTTGCTGATCTTCAACAGGGCACAACTCACAGGTATTTTAGCCCAGGGAGGTGTGGTATATAGTTCTGGAAATGTATTTAAGTACTCTACAATTTTTGTAGACTTACAGAGCTGAAACTCACCTTAAGATGGCTTAAATCCCAGGGAAATGTAAACTGTCCAGGATCAGGACAGAGTTAAACACTCTCTGGACTGTTCTGTTTTTCGAACATAACTCCCAGTAGAAAATTCAAAAATGGTCATATGATACATCCTTAGGCAGGATAGAAGATGTGTTACATCTTTGCAATTCAAAGTTTCTGAAATTTCAGCACAGAATTCAGTGGAAATCAGAGTTGAAAACAGCAACTTCCCAAAGGAGGTGCTGTTAAAATTCTTCCAGAAATTCTGCTGACTTTGAATGACCATAACTTTTTAACCAGAGCTGATATGAGGGCAAGTAAATACTCTTCGGAAAGATACTGAAGTTAACTTTAACTTTGGTATTCAGCTTGAGTTATGAAAGTGCCCAGAATCAGATCAAAATCTTGGATATGTTGAAACTAGTCATTCTAACAGAGGAATGACAGTTGAACTCATGTGAGAGATTGTTGTACCCTAGAGGGGGTTTGAGTACTCCCAATGGGGTAGAACATACTCATGAGGGGTTATCTTCAACTAGTGAAAGATTTGAGTATAGGTCTCCCTCAAGTTTCTTTTACTAGAGACCATGTTTGTGTCGTATTGAAGATAAAAGGGTAGTATACGTGATGACAACGCGATAGTGATGTCTCGTAGTTACCAAACCTAGTTATGGTGAGCTTCCAAAGAGGAGGTTCATCAAGTTGGATGTAACTAGCTTGTATTTGGTCTGGTAATGGTGTAGCTTGTGCAAAGTTATTACATTATCTACATACGAGATGTATCGCATGTTTTATTGTCATTATGTTTTTACGCCTATCTCATTGACTGCATTGAAGTATGTTGCGGGACTGATGTGTGTTGTCATATGATTGCAGATGGTTCGCACTAGGACCACGCACGAGGTTGGTGGCTCTAGCCAACAGGGAGGCGATGACTCTCAGCCACCGGCTTACGACAGCACCCCGCAGCAGCTGCCACCACCGCCGCCTCTGCTTACCCTAGCGGATGTGATAGCGGCACTGGTGGGTGGTCAGGAGGAGCAGACCGAACTGCTCCGCACGATCATGCAGAATACGTTCCAGGCAGGGGGACGTCAAGAGAGGGGGCCCCGTGTGCCCCGTGAGGTGTCGTACTCGGATTTCATGAGTACGCACCCTCCAGTGTTCACAGAAGTTGAAGAACCACTGGAGGCTGACAACTGGCTGCGGACCATCGAGTCCAAGTTCGGGCTGCTCCAATGCACGGAGCGGCAAAAGACTTTGTTCGCAGCGCAGAAACTTCACGGTGCCGCTGGTGCATGGTGGGCAAATTATGTCGCCTCATGTCCGGCTGGCCATGCCGTGGAGTGGGAAGAGTTCCGGGAGGCGTTCCGCGCCTATCACATTCCTCCCGGAATAATGAAGAGGAAGTTCCAAGAATTCTTGGAGCTGAAGCGGGGCGGGAGGAGTGCCCATGACTACTCCTGTGCCTTCAACCACCTGGCGCAATATACGTCAGACTACATCTCCACTGAAGAGAAGAAGCGGGAACATTTCTATCGGGGGCTACACCCCGAGATGAAGACACATCTCGTTCAGTGGAATCACGGCACCTTCAACGACCTAGTCAATGCCGCGATTATACAAGAGGACGCTCAGCGGGAGTTGGCAGCTGAGAAGTGGAAGCGCAGCGCTCCACCCAGCAGTGCGGTTGGCGCTCCCCAGAAGTACCGCATGGTGTATCGGACACCATCCGGGCAGCAGTGGCATCCACCGGCGCGACCTCAGCGATTCGGGGGACGTTCTTTTCAAGCACCCCCGTTCCGACCGCCGTTGCCACCACCAAGACAGCAGCAGCATCAGCAGACGGTACCCCGGGCGTTTCCACCGCCACAACGCGCCCCCGGTTTCCGTCCACCGATCAGCGGGGGACCGCCCCGTTTCACTTGCTTCACGTATGGCCAGGCTGGCCACTTCGCGAAGGACTGTCCCCAGGGGCAGGAAAGCAGCGGGCAAGCCCAGTTCCAGGGCGGTGCTCGAGGCTGACCTCCGGTCAAGAAGGTGGGTCAGCGGACTGGGGGCGTTCGCCACCTCGACAATGAGGACGCCCCAGAGGGAGACAACATGCTGGCGGGTACGTTTACTCTCAATAATCGAGCCATCATCATACTGTTTGATTCTGGTGCAACCCACAGCTTTATAAGTGCATCCTATGTGGCTAAGCATCAAATGCAAGTCTTCCCAACCGACTGCACTTATATGATCTGCTCATCGGGAGGGAAGATCTCAGTAAATATGATGATCCCAAAGGCACCGTTGTGCTTAGGTGGGAAACTATATCCCACCACCTTGATAATCCTTATGGGGCAAAAGATTGATGCAATCTTAGGGATGTCATGGCTACAATACCATGGCACTGTCCTGGAGACTCAGACACGGACGGTTCATTTAAACTCTCCATTTCACCATACACATTCAATGGTGTTAGACACCCCAGTCCAGGAAATTTCAGCAATTAATAATGCTGAAGCTCTCAAGTTAGAGGACATCCCTGTAGTCCGGGAGTACCCTGACGTGTTCCCGGATGATCTTCCGGGCATGCCACCTGAGTGGGATGTCGAGTTCAAGATCGAGCTTGCACCCGGGACTACGCCCATATCACGGAGACCATATAAAATGGCTCCGAATAAGCTGGTTGAACTGAAAGACCAGCTCAATGATCTGTTGAGCAAAGGTTTCATTAGGCCGAGTTCCTCGCCTTCGGGATGCTCGGCGCTGTTCGTGAAGAAGAAGGATGAAACCTTGAGGCTGTGTGTGGACTACCGGCCGCTCAACGCCGTCACCATCAAGAATAAGTACCCACTGCCCCGCATCGACATATTGTTTGATCAACTTGTGGGTGCAAGTGTGTTCTCCAAGATGGACCTTCGCTCTGGATATCATCAGATCAAGATCCGGGCGGAGGATATCCCGAAGAAGGCCTTCTCGACGAGATATGGATTATATGAATACCTCGTCATGTCCTTTGGTCTCACAAACGCTCCAGCCCATTTCATGTATCTCATGAACTCGGTGTTCATGCCGGAGCTGGACAAGTTCGTGGTAGTGTTCATCGATGATATCTTGGTTTACTCCAAGACAGAAGTCGAACATGCCGAACACTTGCGGATCGTTCTTCAACGATTGCGATACCACAAGCTCTACGCCAAGTTCAGTAAATGCGAGTTTTGGATCAGCCAAGTGCCATTCTTGGGACATATCATCTCAGCAGAAGGCATTGCGGTTGACCCAAGCAAAATAGAGCAAGTGCTTAAATGGAAAGCTCCCACTTCAGTCCATGAAGTCAGAAGCTTCCTCGGGTTAGCGGGATACTATCGGAGATTCATTCTAAGCTTCTCCAAGCTCGCTAAACCGATGACAGAATTGCTGAAGAAGGGAACGAAATATGTTTGGAACATGGCGTGTGAAGGAGCGTTCCGAGCATTGGTGAAGCATCTCACCACAGCCCCGGTCTTAGCTCAGCCGGATACAACAAAGCCCTTCGACGTGTATTGTGACGCGTCCGGTATTGGGCTCGGCTGCGTGTTGGTGCAGGAAGGACGTGTGGTCGCATATGGCTCACGCCAACTTCGGAACCATGAGCAGCACTACCCGACTCATGATCTTGAGCTTGCTGCAGTGGTTTTGGCGCTGAAAATGTGGAGGCACTATCTCCTGGGGAATTTGGTGCACCTCTACACCGACTACAAGAGCATGAAATACATTTTCACTCAGAAGGAGCTGAATATGAGGTAAAGGAGGTGGTTAGAACTGATCAAAGATTATGAAATTGAGATTCATTACCACCCTGGCAAGGCGAATGTGGTTGCCGACGCGCTGAGTCGGAAATCACATGTCCATCACCTCACCATTACACCGGTGGAGGAGGAAGAGCCGAGTTTATACTTGGTTCCTTATGGATCGCTTTACAACCTTGCCCTCATCCCTACTATTAGGGAGGACATCCTTGCAGCTCAGAAGACTGATAAAGGCATGGCACATCTCTGGAGACGGATAGACAACGGGGAGATCAAATGTTTTCGGAAGGATGATGAGGGGACGCTATGGTTCAATGACTGCATAGTCGTACCCCGGGATATGGAACTGAGGAAGAAGATCCTGGATGAAGCTCACTTGTCTAAATACTCCATTCATCCGGGCAGCAACAAAATGTACCAAGATTTAAAAAAGAAATTTTGGTGGACACGGATGAAGCGGAAGGTAGCTAAGTACGTATCCGAGTGCGATACATGTAGACGAGTGAAAGCTGATCACATGAAGAAATCAGGGCTGCTACAACCCCTGAAGATCCCGGCATGGAAATGGGAAGCTGTGAGCATGGATTTCATTGTAGGATCGCCCCTAACTGCCAACAAACATGATTCCATTTGGGTAATCGTTGATCGGTTAACCAAGACGGCTCACTTCATTCCGGTGAATACACGTTACAATGCCGGCAAATATGTGGAGCTGTACATAGCAAAAATCCTATGCTTATATGGGGTACCCAAGACCATCGTCTCAGATCGAGGTGCATTATTTGTATCTCGCTTTTGGGAGCAGCTACACGCTGCATTGGGTACCAAGCTGATTAGAAGCTCCGCCTACCACCCTCAGACCGATGGGCAAACAGAGACGGTGAACCAAGTATTAGAAGACATGTTGAGAGCATGTGCCATCCACCACGGTAGGAACTGGGATGATCACCCGCCGTTGGTGGAATTCTCGTACAACAACGGCTATCAGGCGAGTATCAAGATGGCACCCTACCAAGCTCTCTACGGTCGCAAATGCCGCACCCCATTAAACTGGTGCGAGTCCGGTGAAAGGTTCACATTCGGGGTTGATGTGGTGGACGACGCCAAAGAGCGCGTTCGGACGATTCAAGCTAATTTGAAGGCCGCTCAATCCCGGCAAAAGAGCTACGCTGATAAGAGGCGTAGGCCGTTGCACTTTGACGTCGGTGAACACGTGTACCTCCGCGTGTCTCCGATGAAGGGCGTGCACCGGTTCGGTGTGAAGGGGTAACTCGCTCCCCGTTTCATTGGGCCCTATGCTATCACCGAGAAGTGTGGACCAGCGGCGCATAGACTGGAGCTACCGGCATCCCTTGCTGGTGCCCATGATGTTTTCCATGTCTCACAACTGAGAAAATGTCTGAAGCATACCGCTGCTGTTCCTACCGAAGACATCGGGGAGCTGAAACCGGATTTGACATATGATGAGTATCCGGTGGCAATTATTGATGAGAAAGCCCGAACCACGCGTAGCAGAACGTTGTGGCTCTACAAGATACTCTGGAGCAACCACACCGCCGAAGAAGCGACGTGGGAGAGCGAGGAATTCCTTCACTCAAATTACCCGGAGTTCATGGCATCTCAGCACGGGTAAGTCCCTACTACATCGCTATCTCTTCTTTTATAATCTCGGGACGAGATTCTTTTAAGGAGGGAGGGATGTAAAAGCCCAAGAAAAAGGGACTTGCAAAAACTTTTCTTCACCTCACAACCCCACAGTTTTTGTTGTGGATAGATTGTGAAAAAGTGTGAAGAGCATGTAACCTCCATCAAAAGAGTGATCAGAGGGGAAAGCCTACACTTTCACAAAGTGGGATTTTTACACATGAACATGAGAGGTTGAGCTCACCCCTAGAACTTAAAAAGTCTTGGGAACGTTCAGGCCAAATTTCATGTAAATCCAACACTTTTTGAGGCACTTTTGGAGGTATTTGAAAAGGAGGCCAATTTGAATGTAAATTCAAATTGCAGCAACTTTCATCCATCAAATTCAAAAGTTAGATTAATGTTCAAACTCAGCACATTTTTCTGAGTGAGCCCACAAATTTTCATTATCATTGGAGTTCATTTGGTCAAGAGCTAAATTGGCAAGAATTCAAAACTGAATTTGAATTTCAGTTTAAACATGAAGCAAACTTAGCCAAACAAAGTTCAAATTTGAGAACTCAAATTCAAACAAAGACTTGGGGGCTAAGTCTCCCATTCAATGTTTAGTAGCTGGGGATACTTACAGCAGAAGGGGGAGAAAGAATTAGAGGGGAGAAGGGGGCCCACTGGTCAGCCACATCGGGGTTAAACCGACTCAGTCACGCGGTCGAACACCTCTGCGGGCGCCAGCGCACGGGGTCGACCCCGTCCCAATGTGACCACCGCGCCACCTCCTGCTCGGGGGATGAGGACGCCGGCTGCATTACACTCGGTCGCACCCTGTTCGGCGTGAATTTCCCTCCCCATTCTCCCTGTTCCACCGCACACATCCGAAGCGGCGCACCCGGAGTCGCCGCCCTCTGATCGCCGGTGCCCGGACAGCACAGGCTTCCTTGTGCCCGACGCTCAACACAAGAAACGATCGCCATAAGGTGCTGGTTCTGCTCCTCCATACCGTTCAGCATTTCATGCACCGTCGGGGGAGAATTTTCCTGAGGAACGTTTCTGTGTTCTTAAGGCCGAGCTGTACCAAAGCCGAAAATTCACGGGTGTTGGCTTATCACCGGGCATACCGAGCTAAACACACGATCTACACCCTGCCACGACCACCTAGGATCAAAAACCAGCAAGAACCAGGGGCTAGGGTTACGGTTCTTCGAAGTTTTCTGAGCACAACAGATATCGGGCCTAGGTCGACGGTGAGGTCCTAGTTCTGGCCGTTTCCTTGGCCAACCGAGCTCGTATTCGTGCTCAGCATGCCGCGGCGGAGCTGTAGAAGCAAACCGCTTGAGAAATAAGGCCCTGAGTAGCCCGGGCGACATCGCCGGAGTAGAGAGAAGCTATTTCACCGCCGCGGGCATAGTTCCGGCCATTGCCGAGCTCCGGTGAGAGCACCAGCGTGTTCTCCAAGTCGATTTAGGCACAAGCGGCAAGTTTCGTCGAAGGTCGGGCGGTGAAATGCCCGGCGGCGAGCGCTCCGGCGAAGCGCCACCGCGGGAGCTGCGGGATAGCGCGAGGTAGACGAAGAGGGGGCCGGGTCCACCTGTCAGCCTCTGGTCTCTGTGCGGGGATCTGTTTGCGGCCGGGATTCGGTGCGGCAGCGTGGGTAAAACCCCGTGGGCCGCGGTGTGGCCGCATTCTGAGTGGGCCGGCTTGAGGAATGGGCCCCACCCGCAGAATTTAAACATTTTGGGGATTTCCAGTTTTAGTTCAAACTTCCAATAGATAGAACTTTTGCTAGGAAACTCCAAATCCAGTGAACCAAATTTTGCTGAACTCAGGATTCTGAGTACTTTCCAACAATACCAATTTCAGCTCATGAAACCTAATAGTTTTCCAGAATTAATTCCCTAAATTTAAAATGTTGGGAATTTTATCTGGAGAATTACTTTATGAAAAATGCTGAAATTTGGCTGAGAGTGTCAATGGAAAATCCCTGAGTAACAGTAAAATTTTCAGACTCATCAAAGTTAATTTAGTCCCCCTAATTGGGTGATTAAGAGAACTGCCCTGATAAAATAGAAAAAATGTACAGAAACATTTTTCAGATTTTCTCAAATCTTAATTAGGGCGTAACTTTCAGTAGAATTCTTCAAATGACATGAAACCAATTCCATTAAAACCATCTTAAATTCTAGTTTCCAGAAAGTAATGGTTGGAGCCATGAAAACACGTGGAATTACTTAGAGGCTCAAATATTGACCAAATGGGCTTTTATTTGTACAAGGTGAAAATGAACTTTGTTTCAAATAAAACTTGGTCAAGACTCTGGTTAGGACCCTATAAATCCACCATAAAAATTTCAGAACCAAAGGGGAGGGCTAGCAAGAGTTATTAGTAATTATGTATTCAAGTTTACACATTGCATTTAAATTGACATGTAGTATTTCATTAAACGTGTAGTCGCTGAAGGCGAAGAGACTCCGGAAGTGCTGTACTTCCTCCTTCCGGAAGAAGAACTAACTACTGACCAGCAGCAACAAGGCAAGCCCCGGTTTGCATTAAACTATTTTTCAAGTTTTGCTTTATGAACACTTAGTATGAAGTATGGATGTGCATTAGGTGTAGAATGAATGGAACCCCTTTTGCATAACCAGAACTTTTCTATAAGAGTGAGGGTAGTGTCTAAGACCTTGAATAGACAGGCTATGCTTAATAATTCATAGGACTTCGGTACAAGTCGAGTAGTTGGAATCTACTCGCGAGTTTAGGCTTGAGACACACAGGTTCGGTTGAGTGATGTGAGATCACTTTAGTAATGAAAATGAGACTAGGCAGGGGCTAGGGCACAGCAAGAGGAAGTCTTATGTGTGCAGCCCTGTCCGTGTCGATTGAGGACCGATCCGTGTGCGGCCCTGCTGAACAAGTATTGAACGTACCGAAGGCATATCGGATATATGGGCCCCGATAAACCGATGTAGCCTAAACCTCCGGGCGTCGAGGCATAGCACAACAATTTATAGGTGTAGGTTGAGGGCAGCAAGGTGGAAATCTACCAACGGGCATAGAGAGATGCTCCATGTGGGGAACCTCCTGCTCGTTTCGGTGCGACCGGTTCGACGTTTGGGCTGTTGGGTGAAAGGTTGTCCCGTACGACATCGAGTGAGCGTGTTGTGCAGCTCCATGGGTGGGCGTACGTGACGTGCTCTTTGGGTTTCCCTGTAGGTGTATATCAAGTCGATTCGCCGTCCCTTGCAGTGACGAGTACCGCTTGTTCACTGCATCGTAACGTAGATAATTTATGGAATGTTATTCTTCAATATTGCTGTTATGATATAATTGTATTGCTACATGTGTGCCACCAAATATTGCTTACTAAATTTCAATTCCCGAACTGTTAACCTGTGGCTAAAAGATAAACTAAGGTTGAACTTGTAGGCGTGTCCTTTGTTGCACTGTTACTAGCCTATGTTCATTGTACCCCTCATGTAGAGTTTCATGCTTAGGTGAGTCGGTTAAGTCTTGTTGAGCCATCGTGCTCACGGTTGCTGCTTAAGTGTTTTTCAGGTGAGGAGCCACCCACGGAATGGGGTTACGAGTCCACCGGCGAGGGCTACCCTCCGTCGGGGACCACGGCTGAGTGGGAGCCATACACGCCGCGCTGAGCTGAGGAGTGCAGCCAGTGTTGGCTGCCCTAGGGCTGGGCAGCTGACTTTTGCTAGATAGGCGGGCGTGAGTTGTATAGTGTAGACTTCTGCTGTGTAATAGAAACAATAGTTGTAACTGAAGCTTGTACCTGTTTGTATATTTCAGTTGTTTTTCCCATGTAATATATTATGTTCTTATGACGTGTGCTGTCGGGTGTCGCATCGTGCGGCACCACCCTCTGCGATCCTGGATGAGCGGATTCCGGTCCGCCACAATTCTATCACTTAGATTTGTTCATGCTCAGTCAAACACCTCTATTTTTTTCTACCGACATGGCTCGGACACGGCATATTTGTTGTTATATGTGGATGACATCATTCTGACTGTCTCCTTAGTTCCTTTGCTTCGTCTTGTGATTGATGCTCTTGCTTCAGAGTTCTCTATGAATGATCTCAAAAGCGTTCATCATTTTCTTGTAGTATTCGTTACTCAACGCATTGGTGGTGGCTTCTTTCTCTCACAGCGAAGTATATGGTGGATATTTTTGAGCGAGCAGGCATGTTTGATTGTAAGTCGTGCTCCATTCCAGTTGATACATCTACCAAAATGTCCGTTGATTGTGTGCCCGTCTTAGATGCTACCCACAACCGTGGTCTTGTCGGTGCCCTATAGTACATCATCTTCACTCGTCCGTATATTGCATATGTTGTTCAGCAGGTCTATCTCTGCATGTATGATCCACGAGAGCCACATCTTATGTTGGTGAAATGCATCCTCATGTATATTAGAGGCACATTGGACTATGGTCTGCAGCTGCATCGCTCCTCTGTTACTGATCTGGTGGCCTATTCCGATGCTGATTGGCTCGGCTGCCCCAACACATGCTGGTCTACATCTGGTTATGGCGTCTTCCTAGTAGATAACCTCATCTCGTGGTCCTCTAGGTGTCAGCATACCATCTCCTGATCCAATGCCGAGTCAGAGTACCATGTTGTTGCTAGTGTTGTTACTTAGACTTCTTGGTTGCACTAGCTTTTAGGTGAGCTTAACTATCCATTCCAAAAAGCTAACTTGGTTTACTGCAACAACATAAGTGAGCGGTTTATTTCTCGACTAATCTGGTGCAACATCAGTGCACCAAGTACATCAAGATTGATTTGCACTTTGTCCGCGACAAGGTGTCTATTAGAGCAGTTCACCTTCTTCATGTGGCAGCCAGTTCTTAATATGATGATATCTTCACGAAGAGGCTTCCAGCATCGGTGTTCATCGAATTTTGATCCAGTCTAATTGTTCGTACAGACGTTCAGACTACGGGGGCTGTTAGGAATAATATTAGACCTTCTATATATCGGTCTATTGTATCTAGGGTTGCCTTTTGGCTCCCCTATAAATATGTACCACCCCTGGGCAATTTATTAAATCAATCTATTATTCTTTCTATCACTCACGACTCTAAGAATTACAAATCTCATACGAGAAACCATTATTTTAACGTAGATGAGGCTGTTAGCCCAATAAGATGAGTGCGTGAATTTTGAGCTCGTATTGAACTTTCCCAAATGGGCATTATATAGTACATACCAGAGACCTCGAACTACTACAATGATTATTTTACTCTTTACATACACCCGCTCAGATGCAACGCATATGCAAAATCTTTGCATTTGCAAGGTACAAAACTAGGCTCTAGACTAAAACACTTTACTAAGTGATACATCCGAAGTCCCCGCTCATCACGGACAGTGAGTCTTGGGATCCTTATGAAGTCGAAGAGGGGTGAAGAGAAGCACAAAGTTATGGTAGGTTGATCTCTAGCTTGACTTCATTCCGCCCATTAGATGACGTGACAGGGAGGCCAGCCCATTTGGCTATGGGCTCCTCACCTGCCCTATAAAAATAGATGGAGTTAGACACGTGAACCAACATTCTCATGGCTAAGGGCGCAACAGAGAAGAGAAGGCTCTGGCAGCACCGCGCCATGAGAATCGCCGCTGATTGTTGCAGCCTCAACACTGAGTTCTTCGTAGCGTCCTCGTCCTCCAACAGTGAAGATGCGTGTGAGGACAGGGTCCCGACATTATAGGAGTCGCATCGCATTCGGTGATGTCGTACGATGCGACACTCATCAACATACTTTAAAAGACATTCATATTCACTACAGGGATTCGACAAACTTACAACGGCTGAGGCCGTCGTAATTAAGTGGTAAACCGTCGTAAGTTAGTTACTTACGACGGTATTTCTTTACTTACGACGGTATACAGCCAAGGTAATTACCCGATCGTAAATAACGTAACTTACGACGGCTACCGTCGTAAATAACTTAACTTGCGACGGCGTCGCGCATCCGCTGTAAGTAACGGCCCAGGCCACGTGGTGGCCCAAGGCACGTTACTTACGATGGTTCTGGCGACCGTCGTAAGTAACAGAGGCTAACTTACAACGGTCACCAAAACCGTCGTAAGTAACAGAGGCTAACTTATGACTTCTTCTAGGCAGTAGCCGTCGTAAGTTATGTTTGTAATTTTTTTAAAAAACAGAAACGCACTAACCTGGCTCGATGGCTAGCTCACAGAACAAACAGTTATGAGTAAACAGCCATAAAATAGTTCATATGCATCACACACAACACAAATTACAAACGGGCTACACACTACCCTCTCGACTACCTCCGGAGCCGAAGATATCATCTCCACGCGTCTCTCTTGGAACCGGTAGCTGTGGCGACGGAGTAGAGGTCTCCGTCGCCGAACCCTACAAAACACATGATTAGTTATGACGGTTTGGATTCAGATATCAATGCCTTTCTCTTTTTTCTCATTCTCTTCCTCTCTCTGTACTATTCATCACCTCTTTATGTTATTCTCACTCACACCCTCTCTCGCACTCTCTCTCTCTATTGCAACACTCGATCTCTCCATCTCACTCTCACTCTCTCTCGCACTCCCTCTCTCCCTTCTGTACCACTCTACATCTCCCTCTCTCCTTATGCTAGATGAAAAATACAATATTAAAGAGTTTATTACCTGTACCGGAGGCACCTGGGCTGCGGGCTCCTGTGACGGGGTCACCTGTGGCGGCTGCCATGCAAGAATCGTGATTTGTTGGCTGTTCTGTCAAGCTAAGGCCTATAATTGGAAAATATTAGAACATATGTATTACTGAAATGTTATGAAAGTGAACTACAGTAATTGAAATTACTTACCTCGACCGTTGCCTGCATCTGGGCCATGTAGTTAGCTTGGTACTCCTGGATGGCCCTCGTCCTGTCGAGCCCCTCCTGGGTCCGCGTCAGCCTCTCCTGCATGGCACGGAACTCCATGTCCCTCTACGAGAGACGGTCACTCGACGGACCAACTGACGAAGCCTGCGTTGATGAAGTGCCTCTCGCAGGTCGCGCCGACCTCGACTCGACAACTCCATCGAAAATGGCAAACCTACAAAAGAAAGAAAAATAATAAGTAAAAGAAGGAAGATTGGAAAACCTAAATCAAAGAAACCAACACACCCTCCATGGGCCTTCCCGCCGCCGCTTGCATACATGGCTTGAGGGTCGATTGGCGCGTTTTCCCGATCGTACCCTTCACCGTGTATTTTGATGACTTCCTGCCCATACTTTTCCTAAAAACATAGAAATGGTGTTAGTGTATCAATAATAATATTAGTTATAATTAAATTGAATAATTCTGTAAACTTACCAATCGATCGGTCGCGACCTGACTGCACTGCGCCGGCTGCGACGGGTCACTTCCCCTGTGACCTCTCTTCCAAACCTCGATCACGCTAGGCTCATGGCTGGTCTCTCGCTCCTGTAGATGCGTGTTAGTAGAATAAATATGTTATGAACACATAAACAAACTTATAATACACTTACCATGCGTTTAGACAAACGCAAATGACCATCGGCGCCATAGGTGTGCTTCCCGTCGGACCCTCTGCATCCTCGAGCCCTCATGGACTTAGCTTTGAAGTCATCGCTAGCCCAATACCGACAGAGAGCTCGGTATGCGTCGGGTTGACCCTCTAACCAGGAAACACTAACCTGCACATATTTAGTATATCATTAACTGTTAACATAAGTAACTATTGAGTTTTTTTAACAATTAAAACTTACCTCTGTGTATTGATCCTCGGTCAAGTACGTGTCGGAGTCCCTTCTAAAGGGACCCCGTTCCTGCTGCTGCTGATGCCGTTTCTGGTAGTCGTTAATGGCCTGTATGCGGGCGTACGACAACGCCTGTGTCACGAGCTTCCGAGCATTTGTGTGGAACACGAGTGTCGCGTGCTCCATCATGCTCTCGCTCATTTCCTCTAACTGGTACCTCAGCGTGCTCCATCATGCTCTTGCTAAGTTAACGAGAAAATGTTACATGATCTCGAAACCAGGATAGGAAATTAGGTCCTCCGTTTATTCCTTCCCGTCGCATCACTTCTACTTGTTTGCTCGTAGGTGACACGACCCCATTGGTCCTGTCGAGCCAGGATCACGCTGAGGGGTGCTGCGTTGCACAGCACCGTATAACACACGTCAAAGATACAAAGCGGAAGCAGAAATTTTATTACATAAACAGGTTTATGAACTTGTTTACATCAACATAAGTTAGTCTACACTCACGGGCGTAGACTAGGCATCAAGTGCACGTTCAGCCCTTGAACGTGTCCCTGCTAGCACACACGCACACTAACTCTGTGGCGTGCACGACTCCCACTCGACGGGGTTCCCCTCCTGGGGTTCCGTCTCCTCTTTGGGAGTCCCTTCCTCATAGAACCCTGCAAAAGCTTCAAACACAAGCAGTGAGCACGAAGGCTCAGCAAGTCTGACCCGTCTCACCTAAACATGGAACTTCTACATGAGGGTAATGGGTTACATGAGGTAAAAATCAGTTGCAAGGACTCGCCTAATTAGTAGAACCTTATTTTCAAGTTTTAGCAGCAGGTTGTGGAGAACCTTACGCTAAGGCACATGAGAGAGCCGCAATCAAACAAGAAACGCATTTCTCTCATGTACTTTGCCCAAAGTTGAAAAGAACTTTAGTTAGCTCTAAGCTACAGCATATCATTAACAATCAATGTCCATCTTTCAATCAGCAACATTTTAACATGTGACTAGCCTGTTCTTTCTACATCACGGTACAGTGAACAAGTGGTACTCACTGACCGCGAGGGACGGCGATTATAATCGATTTACACCTGCAGGGTTACCCGAACAACCCGTCACGTACGCCCGTACTCGATGTTGCCTACAACAACCATCACGGACGCCGTACGCGACTACCTTTCACCCGTTAGCCAAATGTTGAACCGGTCCAATCGTCCCGAGCAAGAGATCTCTACACGCGCATCTCAGTGCCGCCAGCCGATTTACACCTCGAGCTCTCAACCTACCCTCTGAACGACCAGCTATGCCTCAACACCCAGCTACCCGAGTTACATCAGTTTCCCGGTTCCCATATAGCCGGTAGGTCTTTGGTACTGTTCTAGCTTGTTCAACAGGCCCGCACACGGCTCGGTCCTCAATCGACACAAGTGGAGCTACAGCACACAGGCCCCAAAGTCCTGCTGCCCTTACCCTCCGCTTGGTCTCATTTTCTTGCCATGTGTTTCATTTGCTATCACTACCCGAGTCAAGTGCCTCTAGCCTATGCTCGCGAGTAGTTCCAACTACTCGACTTGTACCGAATCCTACTCTATCCTAGCAATGCAGTAGCTAGCGGGGTTTGCAATCCTAAACCCAACCCGTGGTTTTCTTGGCTATGCAGTTGGATCTCCACACAAGACTCAAATGCAAAGGATAATAATACTCAAGTAAGTGCTCAAAACAATAAAAATTTTATAAAAAGGTTAATGCAAACCGGAGCTTGCCTTGCTGCTCTTGGTCATAGGCTAGCTGTTCCTCCGGAGTAACGAAGTCTAGGACTTCGGGTTCCTCCTCGACCTTAGCGACTACATGATATAAGAAACATATGTATCAATTTAAATGCATTTATATTAACTTTGAAGTTGTGAAGTCTATAACCCTTGCTAGACAGACCTAATGACTGTGAAACTATTACTGTGGCTTGGTTACAACCTAAACAGAGATTTGGTCAAGTTTTAGTTGCAGCAAAGCTCATTTGAGCCCTCCACAATTAATTATGTCCTTGACCTTAATTGGAACTCTTAGGGTGTTCTAGGAATTTTCATGAAGCAAACTATGACTTTCTGAAAACTAGATTTTCAGAGGGTTCTAATGGAGTTGGTCTCACTTAATTTGAAGGTTCCTAGCTAAAGTTATGAGCTAAACAATTTCAGAGAAAATTCTGAAAATGTTTCTGAACATCTTCTATTTTCTCTAGAACAGTTTCACTAATCACACCATTAGGTGGATTAATTGAGCTCAAATGGATCTGAAATTTTTATGGTAGTTCAAGGATAGTTTGGTGAACATCCCAGCAAAATTTCAGGATTTTCCTCCAAAGGGTTCTCCAGTTAAAATTCCTAACAGTTTAAATTTTGAGGAATTAATTCTGGAGAATTAAGGGTTTTCATGAAGTGAAACATGATTTGCTGGAAAGTACTCGGAGAGCTGAATCCAGCAAAATTTGGTTCACTCAATTTGGATCTTTCTAGCCAAAGTTATGAGGATTTGAAGTTTGAAGGAAATCTGAAAATCGGGGAAAAGTTCAAACTCGCGCTGGCCCAGGGGACACGCGTCGCACGCCGAGGCGACAGCACACCGTGGCCCACAAGGACTTTGCGCGCCAGCACACTCGATCCCGGCCGTAGCCGGATCCCGATTCAAAATATCTCCCGCTGACAGCTGGGGTCCACCCCCTTCTTCAACCTCGCGACGCCCGCGCTCCGCCGCCGAGGGACCTCGCCGGAGAGCTCGCCGCCGGCTGCTGTACAGCTCCAAACTTCTCGATTCTGGCCGCCCCTGCCTACTTTTACTCGGGGAACAGGATTCTAGGGTCAGCTGCTCATGACAGTGGCCGGAGCATGGTCGGCGACGAGCCGCCACCTCGGAACGACTTCGGCCATGTCGGCTGACTTCTCTAGCACCTCAGCTACTTGGGAAACCGGTCGGGGAGCATCAGTGGACCTCAGAGAAGGTCGACATGAGCTCGAGACAGCTCGGGGAAGGCCCGAAATAGGTCCTCACCGTGCGTCCGATGCCGCCCGTTCATTCCGCCATTGGTAGACCACAAATTACGCCGGGTACAGAGGTTCTCCGGCCCAGAGTTGTGAAGGCAACTTGTGCGTTACCGTGTCTAGCTTGTGTGAGAGCGGCTTGAGGCCCTCTAATCCTTTCTAGAGCACGAATTAAACAGAACCGTACCCGAAGGTCATTCTGCACACAGAAAGGGGAAAAGTGGAAATTCGCCGCCGGTGAGCAACCACTCGAGCTCTGGCTCGGGGATGAGCAGCACCGGTCACCAGCCCATCCAAGGGTGCCTTGGCTCGGGCGTGACAACGCCCTGGTTGGGCTGTCCACGGGAGCCCGAGGTGCGGCGGTTCCAAGTCCCGAATTTGATCTTTCGGCACAGCCGATATCAATCGGTTTCAACGGAATTCTAGCAACGGGGAGGACGGAGGAAGGTCTCTAGTACCTTGCTGGGGCTCTGGAGTGGACGGAGGGGGCTGTGATCGGCGTCTTCCGATCGATTCCGAGCTGCGGAAATTTTCGGCCGGCGCTGAGTTCTTGCGGGGAAGAACGGCGGTGCCTCGGCCGAGGAGGGGGGCAGGCGCCTTAAGAAGGCTCTGCACCGCCTCACGCCCGCGCGTGGGCAAGCAGCTGCTGGCGCGGTGGCTGCCCTCGGTGGCGATCACCGCTGCGGCTCGGCGACCCGAGTGAAAAAGCCTCAGTCGGTTTGATCTGAGCAGTGGCTGACATGTGGGTCCCACCTCCAGTTTTAACCTCTGAAATTTACTTCTAATCACTGTTGTAAACAGTGAACCCCATACTACCCTTGGCAATTCAAATTATTCATCCATGAGCCATTTGAATTGATCAAAGTTCAAATGAGGTTTGGTTTGAATGAATTTCAGCACAAGTTCAGTTTGAAATTCAAATAAAGTTTGAATTTCTCACACTTAGCTCATGTCAAGATCAACTCCAAATTGAGTGAAAATTGGTGTGTGAGCTCACAAAAATGTGCTGAGTAAGAATATGCCTCCCACTTTTAAATTCATGGGATAAAAACAGTTTTAATTTGAATATGGTTTCAAACTGCCCTCTTCCTACTATACCCAAAATGACCTCAAAAAGGTTTTGGATTTGGGTGAAACTTGGCATGGACATCCTTAGTAAAGTGTAGGGGTTTTCATACGTCCAGCCCATCTATATCACATGTGGGAAATACCACTTTTGCAATGTGTGAGTCTGTTCTCTAATGAGCATGTTGATAATTGTTACTTGCTCTTCATTTGTGTTCATCATCCTTCCTCCAATGAGGTGTGTGGTGTGGTGATGAACACTGCAAATGTGTGTCAAAAACTGAGGCCCTTACATTCCTCCCCCCTTAAAAGAATCTCGTCCCGAGATTATAAGGTGAAAATGAGAGAGAGGACGGTGGAAAATTACCGGATATGCGACGTGAAAAAGTCGGGGTAGTTAGTGCGAAGGAATTCTTCGCTCTCCCATGTCACTTCGTCCATGGAGTGATTACTCCATAGAACCTTGTAGAACCACAACGTACGGTTGCGTGTAGTTCGGGCCTTTTCATCAATAATCTGCACCGGTTCCTCCCGATAGGTGAGATCCGGTTGCAGTTCTTCAATGTCTTCCAGCTGAACGGTAGTTGATAGCTTGAGACACTTCCTCAGCTGGGAAACGTGAAAGACGTCGTGCACACCGGAAAGTGCTTCTAGTAACTTCAGCCGGTATGCCACTGATCCACATCTCTCGGTAATCTGAAATGGACCGATGAATCGGGGTGCCAACTTTCCTCTCACCCCAAATCTGTTTACGCCCTTCATTGGAGACGCCCGTAGGTATACGTGATCTCCAACTTCGAATTGTAATGGGCGCCTTCTCCGGTCCGCATACTGCTTCTGATGGGATTGAGCGGCTTTTAGGTTCGCTTGAATTAGTCGAACCTTTTCTTCCGCGTTGTTGACGAGGTCAATCCCGAAGGTAACCCTTTCGCCAGACTCACACCAGTTCAAAGGTGTGCGGCATTTCCTACCGTATAGCGCCTCGTAGGGCGCCATCTTGATGCTGGCTTGGTACCGAGAACTCAGCTAACAGCAAGTGATCATCCCAATTCTTGCCATGGTTGATAGCGCAAGCTCGTAGCATGTCTTCTAGAATCTGATTTACCCGCTCCGTTTGCCCGTCCGTCTGCGGGTGGTATGCTGAACTATGGATCAGCTTCGTCCCCAAGGCAGCGTGCAGCTGCTCCCAAAAACGGGACACAAATAAAGTGCCCCGATCCGATATGATGGTACGGGGTACGCCGTACAAGCATAGGATCCGTGAGATGTACAGTTCAGCGTACTTCTTGGCGTTGTAGTTGGTGTTGACCGGGATGAAATGGGCAACTTTGGTGAGCCGATCGACGATCACCCACACAGAATCATGTTTCTGCAAGGTGGTGGGTAAACCGACGATGAAGTCCATGCTCACGTCCTCCCACTTCCAGGCAGGAATGCCCAGTGGTTGCAGCAGTCCCGGTTTCTGCATGTGGTCTGCCTTCACCCTTCGACATGTATCATACTCGGACACGTATTTTGCAGTCTCACGTTTCATCCGTGTCCACCAAAACTTTCTTCGGAGTTCTTGATACATCTTGTTGCTGCCGGGGTGAAAAGAGAACTTTGATAAGTGAGCCTCATCAAAGATCTTCTTTCGTAGTTCCGGGTTTCGGGGTACGACGATCCGGTCCTTGAACCATAGGACGCCGTCTCCGTCCTTCCGGAAACATTTCAACTCCCCACTTTCTACACGTCTCCGCAAATGTGACATGCCCTTGTCATCCTTCTGGGCTGCCGCTATCTCTTCACGGATGCTGGGGATCAAAGCTAGGTTGTAGAGAGCTCCGTGTGGAATCACATGTAGTGGTGGTTCGCTCTCTTCCAACGGTGTGATGGTCAGATTATTGACGTGTGACTTGCGGCTCAGCGCATCTGCCACTACGTTTGCCTTGCCCGGATGATAATGGATCTCTATCTCGTAATCCTTTATCAGTTCTAACCATCTTCGTTGCCTCATGTTCAGCTCCTTCTGAGTGAATATGTATTTGAGGCTTTTGTGGTCGGTATATAAATGTACGAGGTTACCGAGTAGGTAGTGCCTCCACATCTTCAGTGCAAGTACCACGGCAGCGAGCTCCAAGTCGTGAGTTGGATAATTCTGCTCATGGTTCCTAAGCTGCCGTGATCCATACGCGACCACTCTTCGGTTTTGCATCAGCACACATCCGAGCCCAATGCCGGATGCATCGCAGTACACATCGAACGGTTTTGTTGTGTCTGGCTGCGTCAAAACCGGTGCTGATGTCAGGTGCTTGACTAAAGCCTTGAATGGTGCTTCACATGCTGGACTCCAAACATATTTGGTAGCCTTCTTCAGCAGCTCTGTCATTTGCTTGGCAATCTTCGAGAAGTTTGGGATGAACCTCCGATAATATCCCGCGAGTCCGAGGAAACTCCGTACCTCGTGAACAGTTCTCGGGGATTTCCAATTCAGCACTTGAGTGATCTTACTCGGGTCCACAGCGATACCCTCCGCTGAGATGATATGCCCGAGGAAAGGCACTTGCGATATCCAAAACTCGCATTTGCTGAATTTTGCGTATAACTTGTGATCCCGCAGCCATTGCAAGACTATACGCAGATGTTTCTTGTGATCTTCCTCCGACTTGGAATACACCAGAATGTCGTCGATGAAGACCACGACAAACTTGTCCAGCTCCGGCATGAATACCGAGTTCATTATGTACATGAAGTGAGCTGGAGCATTGGTGAGGCCGAAGGACATGACCAGGTACTCATAAAGTCCGTACCTCGTCGAGAAAGCCGTCTTCGGAATGTCCTCAGCCCTTATCTTAATCTGATGGTACCCGGATCTTAAATCCATCTTGGAAAAGATCTTTGCTTCGACCAACTGATCAAACAACATGTCGATCCGTGGCAACGGGTACTTGTTCTTGATGGTTACGGTATTTAATGGACGATAGTCCACGCAAAGCCGCAACGTCTCATCCTTCTTCTTGACAAATAATGCTGAACAACCCCATGGCGAGGAGCTCGGCCTAATAAAACCCTTCTCCAGAAGGTCCGTGAGCTGAGTCTTCAGTTCAGCCAACTCCTTGGGCGCCATCTTGTACGGCCTCTGGGATATCGGCATGGTTCCCAGTGCGAGTTCAATCTTGAACTCCACCTCTCTATCAGGCGGCATCCCCGGCAAATCGTCCGGGAATACATCAGGGAACTCTCGGACCACTGGAATATCTTCCAATCTGATGGTTGTGGCTTGATAGACACTTGGAAGTTTTATTTCTGGACTGTCCAGAAATAATGAGTGAGACTCGTGCACATCTGAGTTCAAGTGCACGACTCGGAGGACGGTGTCTATAACAGCGCCGTGGCGGTTTAACCACGACATCCCTAAGATGACATCGACCTTTTGTCCCTCTAAGATTATGAGAGACGTAGGGTAAACCCTACCCTCTAAGCACAATGGCGCTTTTGGGACCATCATGCTTGCTGAAATTTTCCCACCCGGTGAACAGATCACATAAGGACTATCGGTGGGTAGTATTTGTAAGCTATATTTATCAATGAAAGCTTGGCTAATGAAGCTATGCGTGGCACCTGAATCAAATAGTACTATAGCGGGATGCTGGTGGAGCTGGAACATACCCGCAAGGATTGGCTCGCCCTCTGGCACGTCCTCAATGGCAAGCTGGTGGACGGTGCCGGGCCTAGGGTTTGCCCGCCGCACATTAGTAGGGTTCCGGGGTTGATTCCTCCCCGGAAACTGTGGTGCCACTCCGCCGCCTTGCCTCTCCGGGCAACTGCTCGCGAAGTGCCCTGGACGACCACACTTGTAACATGTGGCCACTGCTGGTGGAGTGCTCGGTGGACGAAAGCCCGGCATGTGTTGCTGAGGTGCAAATGCACGCGGCATCGCCCGCTGTTGTTGTTGTTGTTGCGGTGGTGCTGGCAGTGCTGGCCGGAATGCCGGTGAAGAGTACGGCCGACTGCGGAACGGCATCGACCGCTGTGGTGGCTGCCAGCGTGGTCCTGATGGTGGGCGATTCACCATTCGAAACTTCTGAGAAGCACCGCCTCCTTCTCCGCTGCTCTGCGGCGCGCTTCGCTTTCGCTCTGCCGCCGCCAACTCCTTGCCGGAGTCCTCCTGAACAATCGCAGCATCAATGATATCGTTGAGGCTGCCGTGATTGAACATCGCCGACTTATCCTTCAGGAGCGGGTTAAGCCCCTGGTAAAAATGGTCCCACCGCTTCTCGTCGGTATCAGCATGATACGACGCATATAGCGCGAGATCGTTAAACGCCCTGGAGTATTCCAGCGCATTCCGGCTCCCTTGTTGCAGGTGTAAGAACTCCTGCATCTTCCTCTTCATCAGACCTGGCGGTATATGATAGGCCCTGAAGGCCGTCCGGAACTCCGCCCAGGTCATCACTCGGTCGGTGGGCTGTGAAGCACAAAAGTTGGCCCACCACGCGCTCGCGGATCCTTGGAGCTGCTGGACCGTGAACTGAGTCTTGCGCTGCTCGCTGATTTGGAGCAGCCCGAACTTCATCTCTATGGCGCGGAGCCAGTTGTCCGCGTCAAGTGGTTCATCCGCCCTTGAGAATACAGGGGGATGAGTCGCTAGGAAGTCGGAGTAGGGGCTCTGTTGGCGCTCCTCACGATCTTGACGTCTCTCTGGGCGAGACGTATTGGCGATGAGAGTCTGCAGCAACTCTGTGTGCTGCTGATGCGAGCCCGCCATTACCGCGACAATGTCGGCCAATGTAACCGTTGGCAGTGGCGGTGGCGGTGTTTGCTGTTGCTGTTGCTGCTGCTGTCCCGAGGAGTCCTTGGGAGGTGGTTGGGAGGTCTCTCCCCCTTGACTGGTACCCCCAACGTCAGGGTTGGCACGAGTACGCGTCATTCTGAAATTCAAAACAGCAGCGATTAGCACATGTCTTACTTAAAATTTCCATAAGCAACAGTAGGTATTGAAGCGACGCATGATTAATTTGCACAACATTCACATATATTGATAAAGCATAAACTTTATACAAGATACATTATTCTCGGATCTCCGAGAAGTCGTGCTCATGTCGTCACTACCTATACATACGCTACTGTCTACACGACATGTCACCGATTACAAAAGTTGGGTTACGCTACCCTGGCTGCCCTACATGGCAACTGTAACCCTCTACTCGGAGTAGAACTCGACCTCCTGTGGGTCATCCTCCTCCGGTACCTCTGCTGGTGGCTCTGGATCTACCACCTCTTCTCCCATTCCGGGTTCTCCCATTGCTGGAAGACCCAAGACCAACGGTACGCCTAACACCGGGGGCACGAGGTCCTGCAAAGCATGCACCTCGTCCATAGCTTGGTTGTAGTCCTCTTCCCAGCCTTGTCCTTCCTCAATAGCGTCGTCCCGCTCTTGAGCAAGGTCCTCATTCTGCTGGGTTAGGGTCTGCACCAGCTCTTGCAACGCCGCGATGTCAACACGGCTCTTCTTCCTTGCCTTCTTCAGACGACACAACTGATTGTGTTGTTCATTCAGTCGCTTGATCGTCGGAAGGAGCACATTGCGGAGTGCGCTGTGAGCACTCTCGAAATGATCTCCACGGCTTGTGCTCTCCTTGAGCTTTGTGGCGAGATGCTCCGTATGAACAGCTTGGCTGTCCATCACGGCGTTTCCCGCCCTCATCTGGAGGCTGAGATTTGCCTCCGCGGGGTTGTACCTTGGGCAACTCGGGTCTGTTGCCTCCAGGTACCTCTCTTCCCACACATGCTGAGCTCGTCCCTCCATCGGAACGAGTGCGTATGGAGTGCCCTCCATAGCCTGCACGTGTAGTTGGCAGAAACGTGACATAGTGTCACGGGCTGCCACTTGCCACATCCCTTCCGGTTGTCTTCCTCTCACCGTGACGGTGAATGGCACCCAACCGGGTGGCGTAGGTCCTGCAGGAACCTCGACATGGATTGTCCACGTCTTGTTCCCCTCTTCGCCTTCTTCCTTGGCGAAGTACTGTGGCATCTGATTGTACCCGAAATATTGGAGCATTTGCCACAATGCTTCCGGGTAGCCGCTACGGTCAGAACAGTGGGAAACCACCCACCCGTTCTCCAACTGTTTATCTGCTGTCATCTGTAAAAATATATTTGAGAAATGTCAAATATTTATTTAAACAGTAAACCATTGAGTTATAACATAATACATGTCATTGAACCCACAAAACTTGGAAACATAGTTCAAATTTTAAACAAATTTGACTGCTGATCTGCTGTTCCCATGACAGCCCTGACCAGTTTCCATATCAACCTGATTTAGGCCATGTTAAAGGCAAAACCAGTTCTGGAGCTCAACATAAAAGTTAAAACTAACTTCAATAGCTTTCCAGAAAGTGTTTGCTTGGCCTAAGATCTGTCCTGGTTCAAAACTTATGAGATGTCAAAGTTAACAGAATTTCTGGAAACAATTGGGCAGCACCTCCCTGCCTTAGGTACTGATTTGATCCAAGAATCCCAGTTACTTCTGTCCCTAATCTGACAAAACTTTCTGTTACAAAGTTGTAACCTATCTCATAATCTTTCCATAACTACCTCATTTTCTATTTTTGGATTTTTATGCAGGAAGTTATGCTTAATTTACAGAGAGTCTACAGAGAGTCTTTACTCTGTCCTGTTTTCTGGACCGTGTCAACTCTACTGTATTTTTCGAGTGGTTAAGGGATGAAACACCTCTGGACCTCAACAGAAAAGTGGTAAAACTCTTCCAAAGCTTTCCATAAATGTATCACATGACCCCCAACCTTGAAAGAACTCAGCCTCTAACCTCTGATTAACTTCAGCCTTGATTCGGCTGAAAACAGAGTGCTCTGTCCTTAACATCCTATAAGTTGAAAACTTGTTAACTTTGAATATCCTGTTCAAGGGAAGGAGTTACATCAAATTTTACTAATTTGGATTAAAACCTTCCAGTTTTTACAATGAAGTTGTTTATTTAGTTGGGTGTGACGTCGATGCGTCACCAGATTATGTCGGTACTACGTCCTCACAAAGAAAAACCTATACCGGACTTAGCCGGCTTCGTTAGTTCAGTGGCACTACTCGTCACTCGCACACGGATGCTACACGTCTACCGTTTCATGGTCGGGCTACCTGCAGAAACTCAAACAATCATCAGACTCGGCTGCACATCGAGCCCGGAATCCATACAGTTCGTACACCCGGCCGTCATCACTCGCCCGGATGTTCTCAAGCCAACCACGCCTTGAGTTACGTGTTCACGTTTCAGACCACGTGACGGGGTCTCCCATGTTGCACCACGCACGCCAGGGATAGACGTTGCTCGAATACCCCAAACGACATGAAGAGTCGTAGAGGATACTAAAGCAGGTCGGGTTACCTGCCACCCGTGGGGCTCCACCCTTCAGCTTGTGCGCACTGGTGGACAGCGCTTACGTGTACCCCCCAATACATAAACGTCCCGAGATACATGATTTTCTGACATAACAAATAGGTTAATATGCCACTTTCTATATGCTAATAACATCCTTATACGGGCTACTAACTCGTTCCTCACTGGATTTTTGAAAAAGACGACCTTTGTACTGTGTTAAACCTCAAGCGAGCTCTGATACCACGCTGACACGACCCCATTGGTCCTGTCGAGCCAGGATCACGCTGAGGGGTGCTGCGTTGCACAGCACCGTATAACACACGTCAAAGATACAAAGCGGAAGCAGAAATTTTATTACATAAACAGGTTTATGAACTTGTTTACATCAACATAAGTTAGTCTACACTCGCGGGCGTAGACTAGGCATCAAGTGCACGTTCAGCCCTTGAACGTGTCCCTGCTAGCACACACGCACACTAACTCTGCGGCATGCACGACTCCCACTCGACGGGGTTCCCCTCCTGGGGTTCCGTCTCCTCTTCGGGAGTCCCTTTCTCATAGAACCCTGCAAAAGCTTCAAACACAAGCAGTGAGCACAAAGGCTCAGCAAGTCTGACCCGTCTCACCTAAACATGGAACTTCTACATGAGGGTAATGGGTTACATGAGGTAAAAATCAGTTGCAAGGACTCGCCTAATTAGTAGAACCTTACTTTCAAGTTTTAGCAGCAGGTTGTGGAGAACCTTACGCTAAGGCACATGAGAGAGCCGCAATCAAACAAGAAACGCATTTCTCTCATGTACTTTGCCCAAAGTTGAAAAGAACTTTAGTTAGCTCTAAGCTACAGCATATCATTAACAATCAATGTCCATCTTTCAATCAGCAACATTTTAACATGTGACTAGCCTGTTCTTTCTACGTCACGATACAGTGAACAAGTGGTACTCACTGACCGCGAGGGACGGCGATTATAATCGATTTACACCTGCAGGGTTACCCGAACAACCCGTCACGTACGCCCGTACTCGATGTTGCCTACAACAACCATCACGGACGCCGTACGCGACTACCTTTCACCCGTTAGCCAAATGTTGAACCGGTCCAATCGTCCCGAGCAAGAGGTCTCTGCACGCGCATCTCAGTGCCGCCAGTCGATTTACACCTCGAGCTCTCAACCTACCCTCTGAACGACCAGCTATGCCTCAACACCCAGCTACCCGAGTTACATCAGTTTCCCGGTTCCCATATAGCCGGTAGGTCTTCGGTACTGTTCTAGCTTGTTCAACAGGCCCGCACACGGCTCGGTCCTCAATCGACACAAGCGGAGCTACAGCACACAGGCCCCAAAGTCCTGCTGCCCTTACCCTCTGCTTGGTCTCATTTTCTTGCCATGTGTTTCATTTGCTATCACTACCCGAGTCAAGTGCCTCTAGCCTATGCTCGCGAGTAGTTCCAACTACTCGACTTGTACCGAATCCTACTCTATCCTAGCAATGCAGTAGCTAGCAGGGTTTGCAATCCTAAACCCAACCCGTGGTTTTCTTGGCTATGCAGTTGGATCTCCACACAAGACTCTAATGCAAAGGATAACAATACTCAAGTAAGTGCTCAAAACAATAAAAAATTTATAAAAAGGTTAATGCAAACCGGAGCTTGCCTTGCTGCTCTTGGTCGTAGGCTAGCTGTTCCTCCGGAGTAACGAAGTCTAGGACTTCGGGTTCCTCCTCGACCTTAGCGACTACATGATATAAGAAACATATGTATCAATTTAAATGCATTTATATTAACTTTGAAGTTGTGAAGTCTATAACCCTTGCTAGACAGACCTAATGACTGTGAAACTTTTACTGTGGCTTGGTTACAACCTAAACATAGATTTGGTCAAGTTTTAGTTGCAGCAAAGCTCATTTGAGCCCTCCACAATTAATTATGTCCTTGACCTTAATTGGAACTCTTAGGGTGTTATAGGAATTTTCATGAAGCAAACTATGACTTTATGAAAACTAGATTTTCAGAGGGTTCTAATGGAGTTGGTCTCACTTAATTTGAAGGTTCCTAGCTAAAGTTATGAGCTAAACAATTTCAGAGAAAATTCTGAAAATGTTTCTGAACATCTTCTATTTTCTCTAGAACAGTTTCACTAATCACACCATTAGGTGGATTAATTGAGCTCAAATGGATCTGAAATTTTTATGGTAGTTCAAGGATATTTTGGTGAACATCCCAGCAAAATTTCAGGATTTTCCTCCAAAGGGTTCTCCAGTTAAAATTCCTAACAGTTTAAATTTTGAGGAATTAATTCTGGAGAATTAAGGGTTTTCATGAAGTGAAAAATGATTTTCTGGAAAGTACTAGGAGAGCTGAATCCAGCAAAATTTGGTTCACTCAATTTGGAGCTTTCTAGCAAAAGTTATGAGGATTTGAAGTTTGAAGGAAATCTGA
The DNA here is from genome assembly GCA_030760725.1 of Neostapfia colusana. Taxonomy (NCBI): domain Eukaryota; kingdom Viridiplantae; phylum Streptophyta; class Magnoliopsida; order Poales; family Poaceae; genus Neostapfia; species Neostapfia colusana. The sequence goes on along the minus strand of JASWHV010000014.1, from coordinate 58,617,636 downwards.
AAATCGGGGAAAAGTTTAAACTCGCGCGTGGGCCCAGGGGACACGCGTCGCACGCCGAGGCGACAGCACAGCGCGGCCCACAAGGATTTTGCGCGCCAGCACACTCGATCCCGGCCGCAGCCGGATCCCGATTCAAAATATCTCCCGCTGACAGCTGGGGTCCACCCCCTTCTTCAACCTCGCGACGCCCGCGCTCCGCCGCCGAGGGACCTCGCCGGAGAGCTCGCCGCCGGCTGCTTTACAGCTCCAAACTTCTCGATTCTGGCCGCCCCTGCCTACTTTTACTCGGGGAACAGGATTCTAGGGTCAGCTGCTCATGACAATGGCCGGAGCATGGTCGGCGACGAGCCGCCACCTCGGAACGACTTCGGCCATGGCGGCTGACTTCTCTAGCACCTCAGCTACTTGCGAAACCGGTCGGGGAGCATCAGTGGATCTCAGAGAAGGTCGACATGAGCTCGAGACAGCTCGGGGAAGGCCCGAAATAGGTCCTCACCGTGCGTCCGATGCCGCCAGTTCATTCCGCCATTGGTAGACCTCAAATTACGCCGGGTACAGAGGTTCTCCGGCCCAGAGTTGTGAAGGCAACTTGTGCGTTACCGTGTCTAGCTTGTGTGAGAGCGGCTTGAGGCCCTCTAATACTTTCTAGAGCACGAATTAAACAGAATCGTACCCGAAGGTCGTTCTGCACACAGAAAGGGGAAAAGTGGAAATTCGCCGCCGGTGAGCAACCACTCGATCTGTGGCTCGGGGATGAGCAGCACCGGTCACCAGCGCGTCCAAGGGTGTCTTGGCTCGGGCGTGACAACGCCCTGGTTGGGCTGTCCACGGGAGCCCGAGGTGCGGCGGTTCCAAGTCCTGAATTTGATCTTTCGGCACAGCCGATATCAATCGGTTTCAACGGAATTCTAGCAACGGGGAGGACGGAGGAAGGTCTCTAGTACCTTGCTGGGGCTCTGGAGTGGACGGAGGGGGCTGTGATCGGCGTCTTCCGATCGATTCCGAGCTGCGGAAATTTTTGGCCGGCGCTGAGTTCTTGCGGGGAAGAACGGTGGTGCCTCGGCCGAGGAGGGGGGCAGGCGCCTTAAGAAGGCTCTGCACCGCCTCACGCCTGCGCGTGGGCAAGAAGCTGCTGGCGCGGCGGCTGCCCTCGGTGGCGATCACCGCTGCGGCTCGGCGACCCGAGTGAAAAAGTCTCAGTCGGTTTGATCTGAGCAGTGGCTGACATGTGGGTCCCACCTCCAGTTATAACCTCTAAAATTTACTCCTAATCACTGTTGTAAACAGTGAACCCCATACTACCCTTAGCAATTCAAATTATTCACCCATGAGCCATTTGAATTGATCAAAGTTCAAATGAGGTATGTTTGAAATTCAAATAAAGTTTGAATTTCTCCCACTTAGCTCATGTCAAGATCAACTCCAAATGGAGTGAAAATTGGTGTGTGAGCTCACAAAAATGTGCTGAGTAAGAATATGCCTCCCACTTTTAAATTCATGGGATAAAACCAGTTTGAATTTGAATATGGTTTCAAACTGCCCTCTTCCTACTATACCCAAAATGACCTCAAAAAGGTTTTGAATTTGGGTGAAACTTGGCATGGACATCCTTAGTAAAGTGTAGGGGTTTTCATACGTCCAGCCCATCTATATCACATGTGGGAAATACCACTTTTGCAATGTGTGAGTTTGTTCTCTAATGAGCATGTTGATAATTGTTACTTGCTCTTAATTTGTGTTCATCATCCTTCCTCCAATGAGGTGTGTGGTGTGGTGATGAACACTGCAAATGTGTGTCAAAAACTGAGGCCCTTACAGTAGGTTGATGCCTATGTGTCCAATTTTCTTATGGAATTCACTGTACGAAAATAAAACTTTTTAGAATAGATGTGTTACAAAATACGCCGATTAGTATAAATGTAAGACAAACACTTACTCGAAATATTTGTCCATCTCATCTATATTCGCGTACATGTAAAGGAAAGCAGCACTCCTTTCTTCTGCGGTAGAGTTGTAGGAAGTGGAACTACCAACAGTAGTACCTCTTGTTGCAAAAATAGAGAGATCGCTACAAGGAGGTTGCTCATCCACATTGTACCGCATTACCGAAGTGTTGATATTGTTTTCCTCTGCAAAGTAAACACTTGAAAAGTATCCTACTTCTTTAAGAGTAAATGCTTCAGCGATGCATCCTTCTACCTTTGCCCTGTTACGAACCATTGGTTTCAAATATCTTAGTGCTCTTCAATATGATACATCCACATTTTAAGCATTTCTTCTCTTTTGCATGCTCTTTCCAGAAAAGCATGCAATTATCTGGACACACATCAATCTTCTCATATTTCATACCAAGACCGGAAAGCAATTTCTCCGCCTGATACATATATTTAGGTACTTTATGAGGATGTGGAAGGATGTCGCTGATCAATTTGATGAGGTCGTTGTAGCAGTTATTAGAAAAGAAGTACTTAGACTTAATTGCCATAAGTCTAGTCATGAAAGTGAGGAGGGTCACTTCAGTGTGTTCATGCAGCGGCTCTTCTGAAGCTTTGAGAAGCTTGAAGAACGCTTCAACCTCCGTTGTAGGAGGATCCTCCGTAAACTCTGGTTGTATAGCTTCAAGCATATCATCCATCCTATCAACCCCCGTGTTATCATCATTTTCCTCTTCCACTTCTTGTACGGTTTTAGAAGTTGTCTCGCCATGGAAGGTCCACACCTCATAATGTGGTGTGTAACCGTTTCGACACAAGTGTATCGAGACCGTCATTTTGTCCAGAAACATGGTATTCCGACATTTCGTACATGGGAACCACACCTTATCGATCTTTGACAATGAAAAAGCTCGATCTACAAAAGCATCTGTCTTGGCGAACCACTCATCCGAGTGACCACCAGAACTGTTCTTCTAACCGGTATACATCCAACTACGGTCCTAACCCATGTTTGAATCTGCAGTTTAATGTCAAGGAAATTATAGTTACTCTATAATTTATTTATGTCACGGCCCTACATCTAGTGGAAAGGATAGGTCCTAAACCCACCCAAGAGTGACCGAGCGGAGCGTGCTCATGAGGAGACGCGTGGTCTGGATCCGAACGAAATTTCGGCAGCATAACCCCGCTGTTCTCCACTGCACGCGCGAAAATGGTGCAGCAGAGAACAACAGGGTTATGCCGTCGAAATCTCGTCTAGATCTGAACCCGCGTCTCATCACAAGCCACGCCCCCTCGTTCACTCCCAGGCTGTCCAAAAAGGGACAATTCCGAACCTACACGCCTCACATGCGTAACACATGTGAGACGGGTCGGTTCGAAACGGGTGACGCATGTTGTATAGGTTTACGTCAATCTTTCATTTTTGAGTCATTTAAAAGAGAGAGAGGAAAGAACGAGAGAGAAGGAAAGAACGAGAGAGAGACAAAGAAGTGGGTCAGCCATCCTAAGTTATGCCCCGCTGGGGCCTGCCATTATCTTACGACGCCTTTAGGGTTAGCCTCGTACGTTATGCCCCGTCGTAAGTGGGTCAAAGATGAAACCGCCCCGTGGGGGCCCTCCGTCCATGCGGGGGAGCTTGCCGTCCTCCGTGCCTGTCTCGACTAATACATTACCACTAAATGGGCCGTGACAGACCCTAAATGGGTCGTGTCAGGCCGGACCAGGCCGAAACCCATTTATTTACATATAGTAACTAATCACGCAATCAATCAAAGTATTAATTCAACAATAATCAATTACAATACTAATTAAACAATTAATCAACTAAGATCAAATTAAACATGTAATCACACATAAACACGGTGTCGGGTCACACATACACACGGTGTCGGGTCACACATACACAGCGTCGGGAGGCGGCACGGCGAGCAGGGGCCGGGCGACGCGGCGAGCAGGTGGTCGAAGCGTGGCGAGCAGGTGCTCCAGGCGGCGCGGCGAGCAGGAGCTCGAAGCATGGCGACCAGGGGCTCCAGGCAGCGCGGCGAGCAGGGGCCGGGCGAGGCGGGTCGGGTGGCGCAGTAGGGCGGGGCTCGAGGCGGGGCGAGCGGCGGCGGCCGAGGCGCGGCCGAGGCTCGGCGCGAGCAGGGGCGGCCAGGCGGGGCTTGGGGTGGGACGGCGGCGGCTGCGGCAGGGCGGGGCGGCGTCTCGGCGGCAGCGAATCGGCGGCGGGGCGGCGCTGCGGCGGTGCGGCCGGGCTCGAGCCTGGGCCGGGGCGGCGATTAAAACCATCTACTTATGACGGTCACATAACTTACGACGGCTTAGGTTACGGCCGTCGTAAGTTACGCTTAGTTTACGATGGTGGTGTAACTTACGACGGCTTAGGGTTGCGGCCGTCGTAAGTTACGGTTATCTTACGATGGTCCATTAACTTACGACGTCCATGGGTTGAAGGCTGGCGGCCGGCGGTGGAGGCGGCGGCGGCGGGCGGCGATGGAGGTGGCGGCGGAGGTCAGCTCAGAGCAGGGCTGAGAGTCTGACTCAGGCTCGGGCTGAGCAGCCCAAGTGCCTACGACAGTCGGATCTAATCCGACGATCCACGCGTTCTATGAGGGTCATGAAAAACGGCCCACAACCCTATACACTCATTTTCATACCCCTCCCTCTCTCCTCTCCAGAGGACGGGGGGCCGGCGGCGCCTTGCAGCGACGGCGGCGGGCGGAGGCAGCACCGGCATCAGCGACGCTCGGCCAGGTGAGGCGAGCCGCCTAGGCATCCCCCCGCCACCGACTGGACGCCTAGGCGTCGGTACGCTGTCGGCGACGGCGGGGGCTGGTGGCAGCGGGGCCGGGGGTAAAGCAATAACAATGTGCTTAAACAACTAATCAATCAATTAACTAAATTAAATAACTAAAATCAGAAACAATTACTAATTTAAACCAAATAATTAACAACTAAATTAATTATCTACTAAATACATACAAATTGATTAAGTAATAAATTTTTTATCTAATCTAACTAACAACTAATTACAAAAACTAAAAAAATTACTTGATTTGTTTGGCGACGACGGCGATGGCTGCGGCGACGGAGGCGGCGGCGGTCCGCGGGAAGCACGGGGTTGGGGCCGGAGGCAGCGAGGCGGCGCCGGGCGGCCCGGGGCGGCTCGGGACGGTGCCGGGCGGCTCGGGGCTGGGCCGGGGCGGCCCGGGGCGGCGGCGGACGGTCGAGCGGCGGCGCTCGGCGGCGGCTCGACGGCGGCGGCGGCTAGACGGCGGCGATTTGGCGGCTGCGGTGGTTCGGGCTCGGGCCAGGGCGCGGGTTAATACCATCTACTTACGACGGTCACGTAACTTACGACGGCTTAGGTTATGGCCGTCGTAAGTTACGCTTAGTTTACGATGGTGGTGTAACTTACGATGACTTAGGGTTGCGACCGTCGTAAGTTACGGTTACCTTACGATGGCCCATTAACTTATGACAGCCATGGGCCCGTAGCCGTCGTAAGTTAGTTTACTTACGACGGCTCAGGGCGACCGTCGTAAGTTAGTGTACTTACGACGGCTTGCCGTCGTAAATTACAGAGGCCGTCGTAAGGTGTGATGTTTCCTATAGTGATTACATCACATAAGCTTGAACCAACAAATTCAAGCATAAATATATTACATTTTTGAACATATATACATCGGAAATCTTGTCTCTACTCACACACTACATAAAAACTACGCAAAATAATGAACAGTCCAGCCCTCGGACCGTTCACTCTAGCAGTTGCTCCTCAATGTGGCGTGCAGGGCTCCCATTCAGCCGTATACCCCGATAGGGGTGTGGCCTCCCAGTCAAGCCCTTTGGCAAATGAGGCCATAGATGGCCCCTCACCTACAGCAACAACTAATATAGCAAACATGAGCACGAAGGCTCAGCAAGTCTTAACCGACTAATCGTAAACATGCAACCCTACACGAGTAAGAGGTTCTAATATAGACAGGGGATTATTGCGTAAAAGATTCACCTAACCATAGGTTATTAACTTCAACGTTTAGCACAGATTAACCCCTAGTGCTACACAACACCGTGACTCCACAATCAAACAAGAAACGCTTCTTCCCGATGTTGCTAACCTCATAGGAGATGAATTTAAGTTTAGTTTTCACTAATCTTACTTAACACAAGGTGGAAATGAAATATCAACTCATATTATCAAAATTATTCCTACTCCAACTACTCTTTCTTACTACGTCACAGTGCAGTGAACAAGCGGTACTTAAATAACCACGAGGGACGGTGATTGCAATCAAAAGACACCTGGTAATACACGACATGTATGCCCATACTAGAAGCTGCCACAGAAATGTTCTCTTTCTGCCATACATGACCACCTTTCACTAGGACACTCAATCATTGAGCCGGTCCTACCGTCCCAAGCAGGAGGTCCCTACACGGAGCAAGCGCCCTCAACAGAGCCCGTTAGCACATTTACACCTTGCTTCCTTCAACCAACACCTTTAATACGGTGAGTAATGCTTCAAAGACCAAGTTAACCAAGCTACATCGGTTTCCCGGGACCCATATATCTAGTATGCTACCGGTACTATTCAAACTTGCTCAGAAGGGCTGCACGCGGACGGTCCTTGATCGACATAAGCAGAGCTATGCACACAAGACCTCCACGTCCAGCAACACACTACATCTCTGCCCCGTCTCATTATCAATTGAGTGGGACATGTTCAGAAATCCTCCATGTGCCCTATTCTTTCTCTCGCGAGTAGATCACCTTAACCTAATGCACATTCTATAACTACTACTCATATCTTATAAAGTTAAATGTTATAAGAGCTTGTTAAATGTAAACCGGGGATTGCCTTGTTGCTGCTCGGGTTCCCAGTCAGTCTCCGGGGGGAGACTTGCGAGTGGTTCCAGAGTCTCCTTGGGTTCGGAAACTAATCGATATGACAAACGCAAGAAGTTGTTTTAATTATATGAATGAAATTCATATGTTGTATGAAATTTATTGATAAATGACTCCAATGCCCCTTAGATTTCTATGGTAGCTAATATGGATCAACTCTGATGTGCTAGCCAAGTTTCATGATTTATCTCTTAAGTATGTGTTCATAATAATTCTCTAAAGCTTTAATCTTCTCTGAATTTCCAGAGAAAATTTGGGGCTTTGACATGCATCAAAGTATGTTATTCATATGAGGAGTCCAACAAAATTAATATCATGATTTCTAAGCTTTCTACAAAAAGATATGGCTTTTAAATGTCGCTAGCAATTTCTGAAATTGCTTTTTATGGTTTTTCAAAATTTCCAGGGACATAGGGTAAATTTTCATTATTTACCCCACATAGCAATGCCCACTGAAGCTGAAATTTGGCCCTAAGATCAAACGTACTATAAAGGAGGTTCTGGCCAAATTTGGGATTTTACCTAATATGGGATCTCTATAATTAATTCCTAAAGTTTTTAATTAAAGGAATTAATAAGCAAATTCCAGAGACTTTCATACCAATTAAATGGTATTGCCAGAAAGTACTGGTTACAAGGTTCTAACAAAATTTGTATGAGGAACTTGGACAATCCTACCGAAAGATATGAATTTCTAAAGTTTACCCTCAAACTGAAATTATTTTTCTACTGAAAATCCTTTAAACAGTCGCCCGGGCTCACCTATTTAAATTGGACCACTCAGAGCAAAGCAACACGGGGCTACACAATTAAACCCGCGCTGCCACACCAGATCCTGGCCAGAACTGATCAAAACAGTCGCTGACATGCGGGACCCACCAGCCTTTGTCTACCTCCCGACTCCCACTGGTTCCCGCGGCGGAGCTCGCCGCGATGGCCTTTCCGGACATCAAGCTTCACGAAACTAGCCGCCCTCACATAATTTTGGTCACTGAATATTCTGCACACCTCAGCCCCACCAGAAACTCGCCAGAGATGGTTGTGCAACGGCGGAGGCAGCTCAGTGAATTCCGGTGATGTGGTTCTAGCTACACCGAGCCTTATTTTGCTTGCCGTTTGCTCCTAAAGCATCACTGAATCTTGTGGAGCACAAAAATGAACCAAAAATCCGATGAAAACTGTCGTAAACTAGAGTTCACCAGTGAACCAAAGGGTTTTCGCCACCGCGGGCAAAAACTCAGTTTCTTGGGCAAAAGTTGCTCTACTTCTACCTACCGCCCTGGCAGAAGCGAGATGACACGGGTGCGGCGAGTGTGGAACAGAGGAAAACTCGAGTGCTTTTCACCCACGACGTGTGAGGGGGGTTGTACCCAGGTTGAGGCATTCAACCGCAGTTACAGAAGCTTGCATGCTCCTGTACTGCAGTGGATATTGCCGATGACTCGGCGCTTGGTTGCACGCTCGCGGGAGAGAGAAGAAATTACAGTATACTCTGTACTGACATGTGGGTCCAACCTCCCTCTTATCTTCTTTGTAAATTCAGTTCAAAATAGCAAACCAACTCCAAAAATATTAAAAATTGGCATGTTGGCTAAACTGAATATGAGGATCCAATAGTGCAATTGAATTTGAATTTGGATGAAGTTGAATTTGAAATATGATATTTTAAGTTTAAATTTGGATTCCCACTTTACCGCATCCAAACAAATAGCGAACCTAGTCCAAATTCAGTGAAAATTGGCAGAGATACTATTTAGACTATGGAGAACCTAATTGTAAAAATCATATCTCCATGTTTGGTAATATTGTCGATAGAATTCAGAATTTAACATGGAACTGTACTAAACAATACATCCATTTGTAAATAAATACCTAGCTTCAAATTTAGGGCAATTTGGTATCCATGCCTAGTTTGAACCTAAGGATTTGAAATGTGAGATTATATGAAGATTTTTAGGTGCTATTTCCTGTTTTTAGTTCCCACTTTGAGCTCACATCGTTGCATTCAAAAATTTTTAGTTCCTCCTATTTTTACTAAGTGTGCATGAGCTGAATTACACTCGTGGAAATCTTGGGATTTCACATCCCTCCCCCTTAAAAGAATCTCGTCCCGAGATTACAAAAGAAAAGGTGAAGTGGGGGAATTACCGGATGAAATCAGATAATAGTTCTGGATAGTTGGAGCAGAGAAAATCTTCGCTTTCCCATGTCGCCTCATCAGCGGTATGGTTGCTCCATAAAACCTTGTAGAACCACAAAGCCCGATTCTTTATGGTTTAGGTCTTTTCATCCAGAATTTGAACCGGATATTCTTTATACGTGAGGCCCAGTTGCAACCCTTCAACATCGTCGGTTCGGATAGCGGCAGTGAACTTGAGACATTTCCATATTTTGGATACATGGAAAATGTCATGGATTCCCACTAATGAATCCAGTAGCTCCAAACGATAAGCAACAGGTCCACATCTTTCCATTATCACAAATGGACCAACGGAGCATGGAACTAATTTTCCCTTCACTCCAAAGCGATGAATGCCTTTCAGGGATACACGCAGGTATACTTGATCTCTGACTTCAAATTGTTTAGGCCGGCGCCTTTTGTCCGCATAATTCTTTTGCCGAGATTGAGCGGCTTTGGGATAAGCTTGGATCAGCCTTACCCGTTCTTCGGCTTCATTTACAAGATCAATCCCGTAAATAACTCTCTCTCCATACTCACCAATTCAAGGGTGTGCGGCACTTCCGGCCGTAGAGAGCTTCATAAGGTGCCATCTTAATGCTAGCTTGATTACAATTTTATAAGCTAATTATGCCAACGGTAAATAATCATTCCAACTTTTACCGTGGTGTATGGCACATGCTCGAAGCATATCTTCGAGAACTTGATTCACCCTCTCCGTTTTGACCATCCGTTCGAGGTGATATGCAGATCTCCTAATAAATTTGGTCCCCAACGAGGCATGGAGCTGCTCCCAGAAACGAGCAACGAATAATGCACCTTGATCTGAAATGATCGTACGGGAAACTCCGTGCAAGCATAATATCCTTGCAATGTATAGCTCTGCATAGTTCTTGGCATGGAACTTTGTATTTACCAGATTGGAATGTGCTGAGTTGGTTAACCGATCTACAATCACCCAAATCGAATCATGTTTGTTGGCTGTGAGAGGTGACCCAACAATGAAATCCATACTAATGTCCTCCCATTTCCATGCTAGAATACTAAGTGGTTGCAAAATTTTTGCCTTCTTCATGTGGTCGGCTTTAACTCGCCAACATGTGTCACATTCGGACACATACTTTGCAATTTCCTGTTTCATCCGAGTCCACCAAAATTTTGTCTTCAACTCTTGATACATTTTGTTACTACCCGGATGAATAGAAAACTTGGATAAGTGAGCCTCATCCAAAATTTTCTTCAGCAATCCCATGTCACGGGGTACAACTATCCAGTCTTTGAACCATAAGGTTCCCTCATCATCCTTCCGGAAGCATTTCATCTCCCTGTGCTCCATCCTCCTCCTAATACGGGACATGCCCTTGTCTTGTGCTCGAGCCTTCATAATCTTCTCTCTTATTGTGGGTATGAGAGCAAGATTATATAGAGCTCCATATGGAACCAAGTAAAGACTTGGTTCTTCCTCTTCTATCAGCATGATGGTTAGGTTATGAACATGAGATTTCTGTCTCAATGCATCGGCAACCACATTTGCCTTGCCCGGGTGATAATTGATCTCAATCTCGTAGTCCTTTCTTAGTTCTAACCATCTTCGTTGTCGCATATTAAACTCTTTCTGAGTGAGTATGTACTTTAAACTTTTGTGGTCAGTGTAGAGATGTATTAGGTTCTATAGTAGGTAATGTCTCCACATCTTCAAGGCAAGGACCACGGCCACGAGCTCAAGATCATGAGTTGGATAATGCTGCTCATGATTCCTGAGCTGTTGTGATCCGTATGTGACCACACAACATCTTGCATCAATACGCAGCTGAGTCCATTACCGGATGCATCACAATACACGTCGAATGGCTTCATCGTATCCGGTTGAGCTAAAACTGGGGCTGTTGTGAGATGGTTCACTAATGTTTGGAAAGCTTCTTCACATGTTGCATTTCAAACATATTTAATCCCCTTCTTCAGTAATTCTGTCATTGGTTTAGCTATCTTTGAAAAGATCGGAATGAATCTCCGATAATATCCGTCTAAACCCAAGAAGTTGCGGACTTCGTGGAAAGACTTGGGGGACTTCCATTTCAGCACTTGCTCGATTTTGCTTGGATCAACAGCAATCCCTTCTTCTGAGATAATGTGCCCAAGAAATGGCACTTGCTTGATCCAAAACTCGCATTTTATGAACTTGGCATAAAGTTTATGGCCTCTTAATCGTTGAAGCACGATATGCAAGTGTTTGGCATGCTCTTCTCTAGCTTGGAATATACCACAATGTCGTCGATGAAGACCACAACGAACTTATCCAACTCTGGCATGAATACTGAATTCATGAGATACATGAAGTGATCTGGAGCACTAATGAGACCAAAGTACATGATGAGAAACTCATATAAGCCGTATCTCGTCGAGAATGTCGTCTTCAGTACATCTTTCGCCTGAATTTTAATCTGATGATATCCGGACCGATGGTCCATCTTGGAGAACACCTTAGCACCCGCTAGTTGATCGAATAAAATGTCGATGCGAGGTAGTGGATACTTGTTCTTAATAGTAACGGCATTGATAGGGTGATAGTCTATGCATAACATCAGTGTCTCGTCCTTCTTTTTTACGAACAGCATCGAGCATCCCCATGGCGATGAACTCGGTCCAATGAAGTCCTTCTTCATAAGGTCAGTCATCTGCTCTTTCAACTCTGCAAGCTCATTTGGAGCCATTTTATACGGCCTCCGAGATATCGGGGTAGTACCCGGTGCAAGTTCAATCTGGAACTCCCACATCTCGTTCGGATGGCATGTCCGGTAAATCATCGGGAGAAATACATCCGGGTATTCACAAACCACCGAAATCTCTTCCAATTTAATGGCTTTACCATGATATGCCGTTGCATTTTTGTCACACCCGGTTTTTCCGAAGAACAACCAAGTGAATATCACATGTATGCCAGATCATTTTCTCATACATGTGATGATAAATAGTGAAGCATCATTTATTACAAGCCAGGTGTCGAATATAAATAAGTCTTACATAGCAAATGTCTCGATGGACAATAATAAGTTCATCACAAGTAAATAAACTAGCAGCGGAATAATTATTCTCGTAGGCTCCATCACAGGCGTTGCCCGGGGGTCTCCATGAACCTAGAAACCTTCTTCGGGTCCAAAGTCTTGGTCATTATACACCACCTCATTATCTTGACCTGAGCAGCAATATAAACCAACAAATATGCAAGGTTGAGTACCGATGGTACTCAGCAAGTGTGGGAAAATTATGTCATGCATGGCTAGAGCAAGGGGAGGTTGAACTCATGGTTAAAGCACTATGCCATTAATACCTATTACCTTAGCTTATTAAGCACCTACATTACTACACAGGTGAAATGGTCCCAATCTCCCATCCCATCATCATAATCAAATAACCATATCATCATTTCCAATGTTAAGCTCCCCGCTTAACATCCACAACTTCCAAAAAACCATCACTCCTCTAATCATGAATAAGTCCAAGCCGCTCTTGACCGTGAGCACGGCTGTCATGACAGTTTTGACTCTGCAGAGTTTGTACCACTGTACCCACATGTAGTGATTTCATCCCCCGTTGTCGGGTGGACTAAAAGAACCTCCATTATGCCAGTGGCTACGAACCACATTCACACTTCCCAGGTGTGTAGCCAGGAGATCACTACGAAGCCTTTACAAAGGGATTCCCGACGAGCATGGGCCCACTGAGGTTTCACCCCTAACAGCATACAAGAGGCTCCAACCCCGCTGCAGTGGCCCCCTCTTGAGCCTTGCGGTTCATAAGGTAGTCCAGCTGACACCTATTCCCCGCACCATCCAACACACCCATACTACGCCGGGGATACACCTAATTAATTGGCCAAGCTGCCCCATCTCAGCATGTGGTTGGTACGGTAAAGCCAGGTTACATGCTCCATGAACCGGTCCTTAGGATCCAGGCAAGTACTAAACACAAACCCGAGTCTCGTGCACCCAGCACACAACCAAAACATCCAACTTGCCTTGATCCCTACCTCTACATAACTCACAATATCTCATTCAAGAGTATGGTAAAATAAACTAATGATCTCATATCCCAAACATCCCATTCTAAGCATGGCTAAGCATATGCATAATAATAAGTGACATGATAAAATAAATCCCAACCCAAGCTACAAGGAAACAAGGTAATGCAATTCTAGGGAAACTTCCTAGCATGGGTTTCATATTTCAATTGACAATGCAAATAACTCTAGCTACACATCCTAACATAGGATCAAAGTGGTCAAGGACACTTGCCTCCTTCCTGCTGCTCTTGGAATGGGTAGTCCTGATCTTGGAAAGGAATAACTTGCTCTTGAGCAGGTTCTACATCATACCATCACACATAGCAAAAGAAAAACAACAATCCATAAGACATAGTTCACACTTCCACTTCATACAGACCACACATTCATATTTATGAAAGTCATTCACCATTATATGTGTTGTGGTTACTCTATGTGTGTTGATTTGTGGCTTGCATACACTTTTAATCATGTGTATATGATTCCTACTTTGGTGTTCACATTTATACTTACATACTATACATACATATATGAGTTTCCAACTTAAATAAATTCCTTATATTTAATTACTACACCTTTTAGCTACCAAGTATGCATGAAAGGCATTTTCCTTCTCCATATGTGCCTTCAGAAATTCTACCAACCCTAAACTGAATTCTTTGGATTTTAGAAACTCCATTTATCATTTGCTAGTTGCTATATTTTCAGATTTATTTTCCTATGCATACATGTGTGCTTTATTATGAAATTAGTAATACACATCATCTAAACAGAATGGGTTCTGGTCCTAAATAATTAAATAACATATTTTGACCTTGGCCTCTGATGTAAACTATTTCACAATTATTTTCCCTATTTTCTAAAACTATTCATTACTTAAAAATGTGTCCCTAAATGTGAATAATAAATTTAACAGATTCAATTCAGCCCAAAATATGTTTTTATCTCACTCCAAAGTTTCCTAAATACTGAGAAAGTCTTTAATTAAATTTTTACAATATGTTTGTCCCACTTTTTAATTTTTAAACACTAGCCACATATTCAATTTCCTAAATTAAATACTAAACAGGGCTAAAAAGGTAAACTCACCCTACTGCAGGCGCTATTATATTATTTTAAGAATTTCCAGGGGTCTAGCTACACTTATCAGAGGAGTTTTTCTTAATTTCTATTAAGTCCAGGGGCTAAAACTGATTTTTAAATGAATTTACATGATTTTCTAAAGTTCTAGGGGCTAGATCAGAAGTTTCCGGGGCTAGCTCTTATTTCCCGAGAACCCCAGGGGGTAGCACGTAAGATTTCCAGTCTTAATAACGCGGGGCTGACGTGGTCCGTCCGTTTTAAACCGACGGCCGAGATTATAACATCGAACCGGTACGCGGGGGTTTAAACCCTACCGTGCGATTTAAAATAAACGGCGCACAAGCGGCCACGTCGCTCTGATCGAGCGCGGGCGGCACTGCCGGCAGCGCACGGCGGCGGGAAGCGGCGATCTCGCCGGAGATTTTCGGATCTTCAAGAATTCTTCCTAGAACTGTGATTTTATGGTATAGATCGATGGAGGGGAGGTCGGGGATCTCACCTCGGGGGTTTTCTTGAGCTCGGAGGTCCTGGAAAGTGATCGGCGACGAGGTCCGAGGCGAAACCACGGCGAAGCTCGTCGGCGCTATGTTTACACCGCAAGTCACCGAGTTTTCTGCACCTGCAAGGTTCCCCGGAGGCGGTGGATCAAGACCAGCGAGTTAGATCAGAATTTCCGAGCTTAGATCGGCCAGAATTCGCCAGAGAAGTCTCGGTTCTCACCGGAGTAAAAACAGCCGATCGCGTGGGAAAAACAGAACAAGGCCGGGGTTTTTATAGACGGGGGAGGGCGGCGGGGTGGTTTAGATCAAGTCCGCGTCGCCTACGAACAGAATTCAGCGGGGATACACCGAAATTCCGATCGGTTTTGATTCGGGTGAGAGGGAGTTCGGCGCGGGCGCGAGGTAGACGACGATCTGGCGGGTCCCACCGGTCAGCGGAAGGAAGCGGCGCGCGCGGCTGCGGGCTGGCGCGGGTGCTGTCTGGGCCGGCTGGTGGGTTTCGGCCCACTAGCCAGTTTTTTTTCTGTTTTCTCTTTTTCTTTTTTCTATTTCTTTTCTGATTTGAGTTTAATTTGAATTCCAGTTTGAATTTGAATTTTTGCAAAACATGCAACATGTCCAAAAAATTTTAAATCCCCCTCTTAACATGATTTAGGGTTTTGAATCAAAATTTTGGGGCGTTACAGCTCTACCCCCCTTAAAAGAAATCTCGTCCTCGAGATTGGTGGTTCTAAGAAAACAATTTCGGAAATTGTGCCTTGAGCTCATCTTCCCGTTCCCAGGTGGCTTCCTCTTCTGAGTGATGCTTCCACTGCACCTTGCACATCCGGATTCTTTTATTTCTGGTGAGGCGTTCCATTGTCTCCAAAATCTTGTATGGTTGCTCGGCATAAGACAAATCCTCAGCTACGTTCACTTCATTCATGGGTAACACCTCCTCAGGCGTCCTCAGGCATTTCTTGAGTTGTGACACATGGAATACATCGTGCACATCCGATAGACGAGCCGGTAACTCTAGTTGATACGCCACTTCACCTTTCCTTTCCAAAACATGAAAGGGTCCGATGTATCGAGGTGACAACTTCCCTTTCACCTTGAACCGACGAAGTCCTCTGATAGGGGACACTTTGAGATAGACATAGTCTCCCACGTTGAAAACGAGCTCTCTTCTTCGTACATCGGCATAGCTCTTTTGGCGTGTCTGTGCTATCCTCAAGTTATTGCGAATTTCCCTCACCTTCGCCTCGGCTTCTTGTAATACTTCTGGACCAAACACTTTACTTTCCCCTGTTTGGTTCCAAAATAGGGGAGTTCTGCACTTCCTCCCGTACAAGGCCTCAAACAGTGACATCTTCATACTAGCTTGATAGCTGTTGTTATAGGAACACTCCGCATACGGTAAGTTTTTGTCCCAACTCCTGTTGTTTTTGAGTGCACATGCCCTTAGCATATCTTCAAGGATCTGATTGGTTCTTTCCGTATGCCCATCAGTTTGGGGATGATAGGCAGAACTAAAGTTCAGATGGGTTCCCATGGTTTCGTGCAACTTCTGCCAGAACCTTGAGGTGAACTGCGTCCCTCGGTCCGACACAATCTTCTTTGGCACTCCATGGTAACACACGATCCTTGACATGTACAACTCTGCCAATTTGGATCCGCTGTAGCTTTCCTTCACGGGGATGAAGTGAGCTACCTTGGTTAGCCTATCAATGATGACCCATATCGAATCATATCCCGATTGGGTCCTAGGCAATCCCACGATAAAATCCATGCTGATTTCTTCCCATTTCCATTCAGGCACTTTGAGTGGTTGCAATAATCCCGCGGGTCGTTGATGTTCTGCTTTCACCAACTGACATGTGTCACATAGGGCAACATGTTCCGCGACATCTCGCTTCATACCATACCACCAATACCTTCTCTTAAGGTCCTCATACATTTTCGTACTCCCAGGATGAATGGAATAGTCAGAATCATGAGCCTCCTTTAGAATCAATTCACGGATCTCCTTTACTTCTGGCACACAGATTCTTTTCCCGTGCCACACCGTTCCTTGTTCATCCTCTCTAAAACCCGGAGCTTTATTTTCCTTGATAAGTTGTCTGATCTCTTGTATCTTCTCATCATTCTTTTGACCCTCGCGTATGTCTCGCTCTAGTATGGAGTCCACTTCCATGGCGATGGCTTCACCACTATTTACTAGACATAGATTGAGCCTTATAACTTCGTCCTTCAATTCTACAGGCATGTCCTTCAAGCTCAACTTATTGACCTGCACTTTCCGACTCAAAGCATAGGCCACGACGTTTGCTTTCCCGGGATGATAGTTGATGCCCACATCAAAGTCATTGATTAGCTCTAACCATCTCCTTTGTCTGAGGTTGAGATCTGGCTGTGTGAAAATGTACTTCAAACTCTTATGATCCGTATATATCTCGGTCCTCTTTCCCATCAAATAGTGCCGCCAAATTTTCAACGTGTGTACCACTGCGGCTAGTTCTAGGTCATGTGTAGGATAGTTCTTCTCGTGCTTCCGAAGCTGTCGGGATGCATATGCCACGACATGCCCTTCTTGCATAAGAACACATCCCAACCCGTTTCCAGAGGCATCACAGTACACCGTGAAGCTCTTTTGCATGTCTGGCATAACCAGCACTGGGGCTGTTGTCAATCTTTCCTTTAACTCCTGAAAACTCTTCTCGCACTGCGGCGTCCATGTGAAGGTGATTCACTTCTCCAACAGTTTGGTGAGAGGTCTCGAGATCTTAGAGAATCCCTCAATAAACCGTCGATAGTATCCAGCCAATCCCAAGAAGCTTCGAACTTCCCCGACATTTTCAGGGGTCTTCCACTTCTGTATATCCTCGATTTTGGCAGGATCCACGGAGATTCCTCCCTCCGAGATTTTATGTCCTAAGAAGGGAACTCTCTTCAGCCAAAACTCACACTTGCTCAACTTGGCATATAGTTGGTGTTCTCTTAGCCTCTGCAATACCAACCTTAGATGTTTCTCATGTTCTTCTTCATCTTTGGAGAAGACGAGAATGTCATCTATGAAAACCACCACAAATTTGTCCAGATATTCCATGAATACCTTGTTCATGAGGTACATGAAGTATGCCGGGGCATTAGTTAGCCCGAAAGGCATGACGGTGTATTCATACAGCCCGTACCGAGATACGAAAGCTGTCTTGGGAATATTAGATTGCCTTATCTTGAGTTGGTGGTATCCCGACCTGAGATCGATTTTCGAGAACACACAAGCTCCCCTCAACTGATCAAACAAGTCTTCAATGCGGGGTAATGGGTACTTGTTTTTGATGGTTGCCTCATTCAAGGCACGGTAATCCACACATAACCTTTGGGTTCCGTCCTTCTTGGGCACAAATATCACCGGAGCTCCCCATGGTGAGGAACTAGGACGAATATACCCCTTCTCCTTCAATTCTCTCAAATGATCCTTGAGTTCTTCTAGCTGCTTGGAGTCCATCCGATAAGGTCTTTTGTAAATCGGGGCTGTTCCAGGTACTAGCTCAATTGCAAATTCCACTTCACGATCGGGAGGCATACCTGGCAACTCCTCCGGAAAAACATCTAGATATTCCATGATGGTCCTGATTTCCTCAACTTTAACCTCAACTTGATTTAATTTAATGTCCCTCCTAGGCTCGTGTATTGTTATGAACTTTACTCTTGTGCCACTAGGGTGAGTTAGTTCCACCGTTCTGGTCGAACAATGGATGATTCCTTTATGTTTGGTCAACCAATCCATACCTAAAATAATATCTATCCCTTGTGAATCTATCACTATGAGGTTAGCAGTAAATACTACCCCATTAATGTCTAGGTTCACTTTGGGACACACTTGTCTTGTCCTTATTTCTCCACCTGGAGAGTTTACAGCTAGCATATGGTTCATTTGTGTGGTTGCTAGGTCGTGCTTCTTAACAAACCCTTGAGCAATGAACGAGTGGGTAGCACCATAATCAAACAGCAGGGTTGCAAGGTGTAAATTGGCAGGAAACTTACCCACTACCACGTCGGGTGCCTCTTGAGCTTCCTCCATAGTGACGTGGTTCACCCGTCCTCTCATCACATTCTGCTGTTGTGGCTGCGCGGGCTTCTTCTTTGGGCATTTGTGGGCGTAGTGCCCCACTTCACCGCAGCTAAAACATTGCACCCCAACCTTAGGTGCTTGGCCTTTATTATCTTGGGGTTGGTTTGGAGGTCCTTGCACTGCTGGTCGAGGTGGATATGCGGGGCGAGGCTGCTGTACGAACTGACGTTGTGGTTGTATTGGTGTTATCGGAGGCCTGTAGTTTGGGTTGTACCCTCTTGGTGCTGAGTAGGGTACCGCAGCATGGTTCGTCTGCCCTGCTGGTGGCTGCATCAGACGGGGGCGGGTGTTGCTACCCGAGGCTTGATGTGACCAACTGGCCTTCCTCTTATTCTCATTTTCCAAGGCCTTTAGCTTCCTTTCTACCACAAATGCTCTGTCCACCATCTTTTGGAAGCTTTCATACTCATTTGAGGACATTGCACACTGCATCTCCACGGTAAGTCCTTCCACGAAACAATCTTGTTTCTGCTCATCAGTCTCTATGTCTCGTGGGGCATAACGGGATAGTTGAGTAAATTTAGTGAGGTATTCCCTCACAGTCATGTTACCTTGCTGCAACCCCAAAAACTCCTTCCTCTTGTTTTTGAGTTCACCTCTTGGGATGTAATGGTTGCGGAAGCTACGCTTGAACTCTTCCCAAGTGATGTTCTCAGGGTCATGATGGGCGGCCACGTAGGCGGTCCACCAATCAGCAGCAGGTCCATGCAATTGATGAGAGGCAAACAGCACCCTCTCGTACCCTTGGCACTGTATGATCCTCATCTTGCTCCCAATGGTCTTAAGCCAATCATCTGCCTCCAGAGGTTCAGCAGCACTTGCAAACTTTGGAGGTTGAGTTCCTAGAAACTCACTCAACCTTGGTTGGCGTGGTACAGCTTGTGGAGGTGGAACTTGATGCAAGTTGGCCACCACTTGAGTCAAGTTCTGGATGAGCTGATTTTGATTCTCCAGCATTTGGTGGAGGGGATCAACTCCTTCACGGCGACCACCCCGGTCCTGGCCTCCAGAAAGATGAGGGTTGCAGGCCTCATTGTTGTTGTTGGCGGGGTTGGCAGCACGTCCTTTTCCTCTTCCGGCCATCTGGCAGAATCAACCAATGTTAATTTGAAAACATTTAGTATCATCTTACTACTTTCACTTGTTTGTACTTTGAAGTGTTGAGGCTTTTTTATACTTTTCTGAGGGTTCATTTCTTACAAAAAATAAATGCAATATTATTTCATGTGGGTTCACACACCAAAGCAAAACAATCTAAAGACGAGGCTGTGGACAATTGCTCATGGCTTCCACAACTCACGTCACACACCAAGCATTAACACACCATTAACTAACGTAACGACTCGACTACTCGACATCCTTCTAATTTAAGGGAAAGACTCTACGCTACTCGTTTTCTTGAGCTGGCTCCTCGGGATCTTCCTCATCATTTCGGCTGCCTTCTGACTCTGCTTTGGGTGGGGAGGCTGCTGGTGGAGAAGTGCGACGACGCCTTATCGCCCGACGATCTGGGGAGTCAGGAGTCCATGTATCATTCGCGGTGACACACAGTTCATTCCCATCTCCTCTTTCTCTCGCCCTCAGGCAGGCTCGCAGCAACGCCTCGGTTTCCTTCAGGGTGTCACGAACATCCTGAAGCTCCTGCTGACACTACTGCAGTCGAGTGCTGAGCATAGCAGCATCCTCCAGGCACAAGTCCATGTGCTCATGGGAAGTCCCTTGCTGCACCGGCGGGTACTTATACTCCGTGGTACCACTCTCACGCTGGAGGACATACATGTACTCAGTCCTGTCCAGGTGGCGACGATAGATGTGACTCTGGCAGGTGATGGCCTCCCAGGTGACATCCTTCTCCGCATCGACCTGTGTCGCTCTGCAAGCTGGAGAGTGGTGGATCTTAAGCAGCTGATTTTCGTGTATAATTCTCATCTCTGAACTCCATTCTTCCCTCTTCTCACGGATGGTCCTGGTGGAGTTATAGTGGATGATTAGCTTGCCCGTATTGCCGGCGGCTTCGAGCATACGTCGAAGACGGCGCAACAAGCCTCCTACTGCCAATCCGTAGGAAAGGTACGTCACTGGACGGCTCTCCTCTCTTTCGGCAAGGGCAACTACGGGAACTCTCCCTCCTGTGGACTTGCGAGCGGTGCGAATCATGCGAACCATCTAAAAACAAACGCATTTAAACTTAGGTTAGATAAACTTTTAAACAAAAATCCTATTTTGAATGAAAATTGGGGTAAGATGAAGAAAGTGACTTCATTAAATAACACTTTTCAACACACACCTTGTAAAATAGTTTTTAAGAAAATAGGGCCCTTAAATACGTCCATTTCTACCTAGGTCCACGTTCCTACGGGCAACCTTGGCTCTGATACCACCTCTGTCACACCCGGTTTTTCCGAAGAACAACCAAGTGAATATCACATGTATGCCAGTATCATTTTCTCATACATGTGATGACAAATAGTGAAGCATCATTTATTACAAGCCAGGTGTTGAATATAAATAAGTCTTACATAGCAAATGTCTCGATGGACAATAATAAGTTCATCACAAGTAAATAAACTAGCAGCGGAATAATTATTCTCGTAGGCTCCATCACAGGCGTTGCCCGGGGGTCTCCATGAACCTAGAAACCTTCTTCGGGTCCAAAGTCTTGGTCATTTACACCACCTCATTATCTTGACCTGAGCAGCAATATAAACCAACAAATATGCAAGGTTGAGTACCGATGGTACTCAGCAAGTGTGGGAAAATTATGTCATGCATGGCTAGAGCAAGGGGAGGTTGAACTCATGGTTAAAGCACTATGCCATTAATACCTATTACCTTAGCTTATTAAGCACCTACATTACTACACAGGTGAAATGGTCCCAATCTCCCATCCCATCATCATAATCAAATAACCATATCATCATTTCCAATGTTAAGCTCCTCGCTTAACATCCACAACTTCCAAAAAACCATCACTCCTCTAATCATGAATAAGTCCAAGCCGCTCTTGACTGTGAGCACGGCTGTCATGACAGTTTTGACTCTACAGAGTTTGTACCACTGTACCCACATATAGTGATTTCATCCCCCGTTGTCGAGTGGACTAAAAGAACCTCCATTATGCCAGTGGCTACGAACCACATTCACACTTCCCAGGTGTGTAGCCAGGAGATCACTACGAAGCCTTTACAAAGGGATTCCCGACGAGCGTGGGCCCACTGAGGTTTCACCCCTAACAGCATACAAGAGGCTCCAACCCCGCTGCAGTGGCCCCCTCTTGAGCCTTGCGGTTCATATGGTAGTCCAGCTGACACCTATTCCCCGCACCATCCAACACACCCATACTACGCCGGGGATACACCTAATTAATTGGCCAAGCTGCCCCATCTCAGCATGTGGTTGGCACGGTAAAGCCAGGTTACATGCTCCATGAACCGGTCCTTAGGATCCAGGCAAGTACTAAACACAAACCCGAGTCTCGTGCACCCAGCACACAACCAAAACATCCAACTTGCCTTGATCCCTACCTCTACATAACTCACAATATCTCATTCAAGAGTATGGTAAAATAAACTGATGATCTCATATCCCAAACATCCCATTCTAAGCATGGCTAAGCATATGCATAATAATAAGTGACATGATAAAATAAATCCCAACCCAAGCTACAAGGAAACAAGGTAATGCAATTCTAGGGAAACTTACTAGCATGGGTTTCATATTTCAATTGACAATGCAAATAACTCTAGCTACACATCCTAACATAGGATCAAAGTGGTCAAGGACACTTGCCTCCTTCCTGCTGCTCTTGGAATGGGTAGTCCTGATCTTGGAAAGGAATAACTTGCTCTTGAGCAGGTTCTACATCATACCATCACACATAGCAAAAGAAAAACAACAATCCATAAGACATAGTTCACACTTCCACTTCATACAAACCACACATTCATATTTATGAAAGTCATTCACCATTATATGCGTTGTGGTTACTCTAGGTGTGTTGATTTGTGGCTTGCATACACTTTTAATCATGTGTATATGATTCCTACTTTGGTGTTCACATTTATACTTACATACTATACATACATATATGAGTTTCCAACTTAAATAAATTCCTTATATTTAATTACTACACCTTTTAGCTACCAAGTATGCATGAAAGGCATTTTTCTTCTCCATATGTGCCTTCAGAAATTCTACCAACACTAAACTGAATTCTTTGGATTTTAGAAATTCCATTTATCATTTGCTAGTTGCTATATTTTCGGATTTATTTTCCTATGCATACATGTGTGCTTTATTATGAAATTAGTAATACACATCATCTAAACAGAATGGGTTCTGGTCCTAAATAATTTAATAACATATTTTGACCATGGCCTCTGATGTAAACTATTTCACAATTATTTTCCCTATTTTCTAAAACTATTCATTACTTAAAAATGTGTCCCTAAATGTGAATAATAAATTTAACAGATTCAATTCAGCCCAAAATATGTTTTTATCTCACTCCAAAGTATCCTAAATACTGAGAAAGTCTTTAATTAAATTTTTACAATATGTTTGTCCCACTTTTTTATTTTTAAACACTAGCCACATATTCAATTTCCTAAATTAAATACTAAACAGGGCTAAAAAGGTAAACTCACCCTACTGCAGGGGCTATTATATTATTTTAAGAATTTCCAGGGGTCTAGCTACACTTATCAGAGGAGTTTTTCTTAATTTCTATTAAGTCCAGGGGCTAAAACTGATTTTTAAATGAATTTACATGATTTTCTGAAGTTTCAGGGGCTAGATCAGAAGTTTCCGGGGCTAGCTCTTATTTCCCGAGAACCCCAGGGGGTAGCACGTAAGATTTCCAGTCTTAGTAACGCAGGGCTGACGTGGACCGTCCGGTTTTAAACCGACGGCCGAGATTATAACATCGAACCGGTACGCGGGGGTTTAAACCCTATCGTGCGATTTAAAATAAACGGCGCACAAGCGGCCACGTCGCTCTGATCGAGCGCGGGCGGCGCTGCCGGCGGCGCACGGCGGCGGGAAGCGGCGATCTCGCCGGAGACTTTCGTATCTTCGAGAATTCTTCCTAGAACTGTGATTTTATGGTATAGATCGGTGGAGGGGAGGTCGGGGATCTCACCTCGGGGGTTTTCTTGAGCTTGGAGGTCCTGGAAAGTGATCGGCGACGAGGTCCGAGGCGAAACCACGGCGAAGCTCGTCGGCGCTATGTTTACACCGCAAGTCACCGAGTTTTCTGCACCTGCAAGGTTCCCCGGAGGCGGTGGATCAAGACCAGCGAGTTAGATCGGAATTTCCGAGCTTAGATCGGCCAGAATTCGCCGGAGAAGTCTCGGTTCTCACCGGAGTAAAAACAGCCGATCGCGTGGGAAAAACAGAACAAGGCCGGGCTTTTTATAGACGGGGGAGGCCGGCGGGGTGGTTTAGATCAAGTCCGTGTCGCCTACGAACAGAATTCAGCGGGGATACGCCGAAATCCCGATCGGTTTTGATTCGGGTGAGAGGGAGTTCTGCGCGGGCGCGAGGTAGACGACGATCTGGTGGGTCCCACCGGTCAGCGGAAGGAAGCGGCGCGCGCGGCTGCGGGCTGGCGCGGGCGCTGTCTGGGCCGGCTGGTGGGTTTCGGCCCACTGGCCAGTTTTTTTTCTGTTTTCTCTTTTTCTTTTTATTTTTCTTTTCTGATTTGAGTTTAATTTGAATTCCAGTTTGAATTTGAATTTTTGCAAAACATGCAACACGTCCAAAAATTTTTAAATCCCCCTCTTAACATAATTTAGGGTTTTGAATCAAAATTTTGGGGTGTTACAATTTTCCAGAACATGGTTTCAAGAACCAATTGATGGGGGCCATGAATGGAAGAGTTGAGCTGAATGGTTCGAAGACCAATGTTGAGAATGTCATCATGGCAGTATAACCATGACATCCCTAAGATAATATATATATTTTGATCTTCTAGGGTAATAAGAGAGGTGGGGTATATCTTTCCACCTAATTCAAGAGGTTCTTTCGGGACCATAGTATGAAAAGCTATGTTCCCACCCTTGAGCAAATCAAGTATGAAATTTTTGTAGGTATCACTGGTATTTGATACTTGCTAATGTAAGATTTGATTATTAAATTATGTGTAGCACCAGAATCAAATTATATCAATGTGGGTGGTTGTGGAGAATGAACGTACCCGCGAGTACGGGTTCGCCTTCCGGCACATCCTCGATAGCAAGATGGCGGATGTTGCCGGGTTTCGGGGCCGATTTCTTGGGTTGACCCCGGGGATGATTTCCACCTTGGTGCATTACTTGCCTGCTGCCCTGCTGCTTCTCTGGACACTCCCTTGAGAAATGACCGGTCCGGCCATACATGAACAACGTGTAGTTCGTCGGTCCCCTGCTGATTTGGGGACGGAGTTCGGGTGCACGCTGTTGTGGTGGAAGTGCACACGGAAACCCCCGTTATTGTGTCGCGGAGGTGGTTAGAAACTGGGCGCGTTAAAGTGCCAACCACGGAACATCGGCTGTCATGCTGGTGGTTGCCACCTCTGACCGGATGGTGAGCGATATACCATACGGTACTTTTGGGGATTGCCTCCCCTGCTGCCCTGTGGGGCAATCCTCTTCCGCTTCTTCATGGTCAACTCACGGGAAGCATCTTCTTGCACTATGGTGGCGTTGACCATCTCGTTGAAAGTGCCACGGTTGAATTTTGCATGTTTGTCCTTCATTTTGGGGTTAAGACCCCGGTAGAAGCTCTTACACTTATTGTCCTCCGTGTTGACATATTCTGACGCATACTGCGCCAGCTGGTTGAAGGCCCGGGGGTACTCGT
This sequence comes from Neostapfia colusana, assembly GCA_030760725.1. Taxonomy (NCBI): domain Eukaryota; kingdom Viridiplantae; phylum Streptophyta; class Magnoliopsida; order Poales; family Poaceae; genus Neostapfia; species Neostapfia colusana. The sequence continues at coordinate 58,592,011 of JASWHV010000014.1, read as the reverse complement.
GAGCACTCCTCCCTCCTTCTCTCAGCTCCATAAATTCCTGGAGTTTCCTCTTTATTACACTGGGAGGTATGTGGTAGGCACGAAATGCCTCCCAGAATTCCGCCCATGTTAGGGCATAACCCGCCGGTAGTAACGTAATGTGGTTCACCCATCATGTGCCGGCGGATCATTGAAGCTGTTGCACTGCATAGAGTGCCTTCTGGTGTTCAGAGCATTGTAGCAGTCCGAACTTCGCCTCGATGGTGTGTAGCCAATTGTCCGCCTCGAGGGGTTCATCAGCCTCCATGAAGACCGGTGGATGCGTTGCCAAGAAATCTGAGTATGAGCTATTCGGAGGCTGGCGATAGCCTCCATCTTGACGTCCCCCTTGACGGGACGTATTCTGCATGAGCGTGCGCAGCAGCTCGGTCTGCTCATCGCGCAAACTCGTTATAGCAGCGAGGACATCCGCCAACGTAATCGTAGGTGGAGGCGGTGGTTGCTACTGCTGTGCTGTCTCGCGCTCTTGCTGCTGGGAGCTTTCTCCCTGACTCGTCCCACAGACTTCGGGCGTGGAACGTGTGCGAGACATTCTGCAGCCACAATAAAATTTCCACATGAGACACCATAGGAAATCTGATGCCTTGCAAAAGTAGGAAGTATAATGGCGACGAGCATCTTGTAACCAAAATCATATATTGATAAAGTGTAACTTTATTCAAAATATATCTCCTAGGAACCATTTGTTACAATAACACTCCAAATGATGAACTCAAGCCTGCAGTTCATCTCTACTGTTATGGTCGCTGCAAGATGTCATACCACGCCGTCACTTATGCTACAACAACACTACTATTTACAATATGACACAAACATGGTCATCACAATATAACGGAGTAGGCACAACCCTCCTCGGTGTCTACTCAACCCGTGATGACTACTCTTCGTCGGACGCCGGTTCAGGCTCCTCCGGATCCTCCTCTCGTTCGGAGTCTGAAACTGGGGCAATGAGCTCAGGCTCAGCATCGATTACCATAGCTTTGGGTTCGGGTTCAGGTTCCCCTGGAGCTACCATCTCAACCTGTTGGACGAGAACCGGCTGCAAAATGGGTTGTGCAGCGTTCAACTTGTCCTGAGCAAACATCCAGTCTTGCTCCCAATTCTGCGCTGCCTCTATGGCGTCATTCCTCTCTTCTGTGAGTACGTTAATGTGGTGCAATTGCGCATCCACAATCTGTTGACTCATGTTCAGCTCATCCTGGGCTTGCTGCAACTCTTCCTGAGTGTGTTGCAACTCATTTTCAGCCACCATGAGCTGATGATTTGCCGGGGCCAGATATGCATGCAGTGAATACTTCTCGTGTTGGAGCTGATCTTTGTGAGTGTTCGCTTGATTCAGCTCACTCATAAGTTCTTTGATGGTCCTGGCTTGACAATCAATCACTAACTTGCTGGCGGTGGTGTAGAAACTGTTGGTAGACAACCTCAAGTTGAAATTGGGGTTGAATAAATCCATTAGCTTGCCTTGTCGCCGTTCCCACTCCTTCTGAGATACTCCTTGTAACAGGTAGGAGTGCGAACGGTGTAGTCTCCACTAGCTTGACATGATGCTGGAAAAAATGCGTGATCGCTTCGCGAGATGCCATATCCCACAAATGCTCCATATGATGCCCCTTCACTGTGATGGTGAATAGTGCCCAACCTGGTGGTTCAGGACTTGCGGGGACGTCCAAGTGCATGATACAAGACGTCTCCCCATTCTCCATTGTCTCTTTTACCCAATAGCATGGGGCCTCGGTATACCCTAAGTACTGCAACATTCGCTGCAACAACGCCGGGAAACCAGAAAAATTCTGCCCAAACGAATGAACCCATCTGTTGGCCATTGTGGTTCCAATATCTGTCATCTGTGGAAGAAGAGATTTGATTAAATCAAATACTCAATTCTACAGCAAGATGATAGAAGATAAACATGGGACTGGTTAAATAACACAAGTAAGCACAAATTAAATTTATGCTCATACAATCCCAAAATCTTAAGTCTAAGTGACCAGTTCTGGTAAGAATTGAACAGTCTGTACTTATTCCAGTTTTTGATCTAGTTACTAGCATTTTCGTAACTCAAGTTTAACATCATAGTTAAATTTAACTTTAATATATTTTCAACGAGTACTTATTTGCATCAAGATCAATTCTGGATCAAAAGTTATGACGTTTCAAAGTTAACAGAAATGTGGAAAAAAATCGGCAGCACTTCTTTTTCAAGAGGGTGATTTGATCTTCACTTTCCACACCCTTCTGCTCCAAATTTGAAGAAACGTTGAGTTACAAAGTTGTAAAATATCTCATAAGATTTCCAAAACTATATCACATGACCCTTATAAAGTTTGATCCTAAGAGTTATGATGGAAAAACAGAAAATTCCAGGGAGTTATTTGGCTCTGCCCTGTTTTTGAACAGTGCACTCGCCTGGGATTTTCATCTATTTAGTTTGTGATTCTGCACTGGATATCTAATGAAAGGTTGTAGGGCACTTCAAAACCTTTCAAGAAATATATCACAAACCTTCATTGGTGAATCCTATCAAAAGTTACACCCTGTTAAAAATCCAGCAATTTATCTGCCAGAACAGGAGAGGTGATCCTACGAATTTCATCAAGTCCTTATGCTCCCTCTTGAACTTAGCTCAAGAAAGAAGCTGAATGACTAAAGTTTTTATCTTGAATTCATTTGCTAACCATACTTAATCCATTTGGTTTATAAAACAAGTCATCATGTTAGTACTACGTTTCCTCACCAAGTAAAATCCTAACCGGATTACACCGGCATATACGTGTTATATGGTGCCACTAAGTCATCACTCACAAACGTGTTCTAAACGCAATACGCTAACGTGGTCAGCACCTACAGAAGATCACAAAATAATAATGCACTCAAAGTTTTGTCATTTCAGGTAGGTCCATATAGAAAGTAAATACATACACCCCGTATCATTGCCATAGGTTCGTCCTCGCGTTGAGCTATGTCTCGGGGTACATGATCGGGTCATTCACCACCTGAAGGGGGATCCACACCTTTGCAATTAAGCACACCGGTGGACCAGCATTTTCATATGCCTCATAGGACATGAGGTGTCCTAGAGAACATATTTCGTGACACAAACCACGATGGGGTCTCCTCCTCTTGCCCCTCGGTTTGCACACCGGAGGCTAGTGCAATTCATGTATCTAAAATATGAAGAGTCTTAGAAAACATATTCACTTTCCGTCCATTGTTGAATGGAATGTCTCATGCTACTTTGCTCGTATGAGGGAGCTAACCGAAATTGAACCGTTTTCGGAGACGTTCCTTACCAGTCTTACCTCCACGTAGGTGCGTCATTACTAAATTGAAATACAAAATTATAACACTTATGTTAGTTCTTCCACCTTAATAACTATGCTAATAGTACTCCGTATGTGGGCTTACTACCGTTACCTCACCGTAAGCCTAAATTTTTAGCAATATGACACTTTTCAAGTGTGTACCCCAATGCGGCTCTGATACAATGATGTGAGGAGCGGGGCTCCTGACATTACAAGAATCGTATCGGATGGTGTCGTGCAATGTGACACCCAACAACACACTTCAAAAGACATTCATATTACATCACACAAGCTTGAACCAATAAGTTCAAGCAGAAATATATTACATTTTTGAATATATTTACGGCGGAAGTCTTGTGTCTACTCACACACTACATACAAACTATGCAAAATAATGGACACTCCATCCCTCATAACGTTCACTCTAGAAGCAGCTCCTCAAGGCGGCGTGCAAGGCTCCCATTCAGCCGTATACCCCAACGGGATGTGGCCTCTCAGTCAAGCCCTTCGTTAGATGAGGCCATAGATGGCCCCTCACCTGCAGCAACAACTTATATAGCAAATGTGAGCACGAAGGCTCGGCAAGTCTTAACCAACTCATCCAAACATGCAACTCTAAATTAGTAAGAGGTTCTAATATAGGCAGGGGATTATTACATAAAAGACTCACCTAACCATAGGTTCTTAACTTCAACTTTTAGCATAGACTAACCCCTGGTGATACACAACAAGTGACTCCACAATCAAACAAGAAATGCTTCATCCCGATGTTACTTACCTCAGAGGAGATGAATTTAAGTTTATTTTACACTAATCTTACTTCACACAAGGTGGAAACGCAATATCAACTCATATTATCAAAGTTATTCCTACTTCAACTACTATTTCTTAATACATCACAACATAGTGAACAAGCGGTACTCAAATAACCGCGAGGGACAGTGATTGCAATCAAAATACACCCGGTAATACACGACATGTAAGCCCATACTAGAAGCTGCCAGAGGCACGCTCTCTTTCTGCCGTACACGGCCACCTATCACTAGGACACTCAATCGTAGAACAGGTCCTACCGTCTCGAGCAGGAGGTCCCTACATGGAGCAAGCGGTATCGACGAATCCCGTTAGCGGATTTACACCTTGCTTCCCTCAACCAACACCTTTAAGACGGTGAGCAATGCCTCAACGACCAAGTTAACCAAGCTACATCGGTTTTTTAGGGCCCACATATCCAGTATGCTACCGGTACAGTTCAAACTTGCTAAGCAGGGCTGCACACGGGCGGTCCTTGATCGACATAAACAGAGCTACGGACACAAGATCTCCAGATCTTGCTGCACCCTACATCTCTGCCCCGTCTCATTAACAATTGAGTGGGACATGTTCAGAAATCCTCCGTGTGTCCTATCCTTTCTCTCGCGAGTAGATTCCAACTATTTGACTTCTACCAAATCCTTTCTATGACTTAATCTTAGCAAGAGTCTACACGACAGGATACTAAGCTACCCTTAAAGGAAAAGAATTATTTGATCATGCCATTGGGGTTTCGATCACCTTAACCTAATGCACATTCTATAACTACTACTCATATGTTATAAAGTAAAATGTTATAAGAGCTTGTTAAATGCAAACTAGGGCTTGCCTTGTTGCTGCTCGGGATCCCAGTCAGTCTTCGGAGGAAGACTTGCGAGTGGCTCTGGAGTCTCCTCGAGTTCGAAAACTAATCAATATGAACAAATGCAAGAGGTTATATTAATTATATTAATGAAATTCATATGTTCTATGAAATGTATTGATAAATGACTCAAATGCCCCTTATATTTCAATGGTAGCTAATATAGGATCAACTCTGATGTGCTAGCCAAGTTTCATAATTTATCTCTCAAGTATGTGTTCATAATAATTCCCTAAAGCTCTAATATTCTCTGAATTTCCAGAGAAAACTTGGGGCTTTGACATGCATCAAAGTAAGTTATTCATACAGTACAAGTCATGGGGTGTCCAACAAAATTTGTTTGACGATTTTTGAAGCTTTCTACAAAAAGATATGGCTTTTACAAGTTGCTAGCAATTTCTGAAATTGCCTTTTATGATTTTTGAGAATTTCTAGGCACATAGGATAAATTTTCATTATTTACCCCACTTAGCAATGTCCGCTGAAGCTGAAATTTGGCCATAAGATCAACGGTATTATAAACGGGGTTCTGGCCAAATTTGGTATTTTTTCTTAATATGGGATCTCCTGTAATTAATTCCTAAAATTTAAATTAAAGGAATTAATAAGCAAAATCCAGAAACTTCCATTCCAATTAAATGGTATTTCCAGAAATTACTGGTTACAAGGATTCTAACAAAATTTGTTGAGGAATTTGGGACAATCCTACCGAAAGATATGAATTTCCAAAATTTGCCCTCAAACTAGAAATATTTTCCTACTGGAAATCCTTTAAATAGTCGCCCAGGCCCACCTATTTAAATTGGACCACTCAGAGTGAAGCAACACGGCGCTAAACAATTAAACCCCCGCTGCCACACCAGATCCTGGCCACAGCTGATCAAAACAGTCGTTCACATGCGGGGCCTGCCGGCCTTCGTCTACCTCTCGACTCCCACGGGTTCTCGCGGCGGAGCTCGCCGGAGAGCTCGCCGCGACGGCCTTCCTGGCCATAATGCTTCACGAAACTCCCTGCCCAACATAATTTTGGTCCCTTAATATGTTGCACGCCTCAGCCCCACCGAAAATTCGCCAAAGATGGTTGTGCGACGGCGGAGGCGGCTCGGTGTATTCCGGTGATGTGGTTCTAGCTACTCCGAGCCTTATTTTGCTTGCCGTTTGCTCCTAAAGCATCACTAGATCATGTGGAGCACGAAAATGAACCAAAGATACGATGAAAACGGCCGAAAACTAGAGTTCACCGGTGAACCGAAGTGTTTTCGACGCCGCGGGCAAAAACTCGGTGAACTCCTCGGTTTCTTAGGCAAAAATTGCTCTACTTCTTCCTACAACTCCATATGAAGGTATAGATCATATCCTTAAACGCGCACAATTGCTAAAGGATCGTGTGAGGTGAATTTAACCTCGAAACCCACTCGGTTCAAATGAACACACCGAGGAAAAAAGGGGAATAACTTTGCACCCGATGAATGGAACAAAGAACGGCACTCACCGTGAGCAAGAGTGATCTCTAGCACACCTTTTCTCTTTTGGGGGCGAGGTGCAAAAGAGGTTGTATCGCCGGGGTGACTGAGGTCCGAGGTGACGGCGATATGAGCTTGGGTGCGGCGAGTGTGGAACAGAGGAAAACTCGAGTGCTTTTCACCCACGACGTGCGAGGGGGTTTGTACCGGAGTTGAAGCGGTCGACCGCAGTTACAGCAGCTCGCCAGCTCCTGTGCCGCGGTGGAAATCGCCAACGACTCTGCGCTCGGTGGCGCGCTCACACGAGAGAGAAGAAATTACAGTATTGTACTGACATGTGAGTCCCACCTCCTTCCTATCCACTTTGTTAATTCAGTTTAAAATAGCAATCCGACTCCAAAAATGGTAAAAATTGGCATGTCGGTTAAACTGAATATGAGGAATCTAATGGTGCCATTCAATTTGAATTTGGATGAAGTTGAATTTGAAATCTGATGTTTTAAATTTAAATTTGGATTCACACTTTACCTCATCCAAACAAATAGCAAACCTAGTCCAAATTTAGTGAAATTCGATAGGGATACTATTTAGACTATGGAGAACCTAATTGTGAAATCAGATCTCCATGTTTTGTAATATTGTAGGTAGAATTCAGAATTTAATGTGGAGCTCTACTAAACAATACTTCCATTTGTAAATAAATACTTAGCTCCAAATTTAGTGCAATTTGGTAGCCATGTCTAGTTTGAACATCAGAATTTGAAATGTAAGATCATATGAAGATTTTTAGGTGCTATGTTCCTGTTTTTAGTTTCCACTTTGAGCTCACATCGTTGTATTCAAAAAAAATTGAAATCCTCCCATTTTTACTAAGTGTGCATGAGCTGAATTACACTCGTGAAAATCTTGAGATTTCACAATGCATCTCCAATCTCTCCTCCTAACCCTTTAGTCTCTCTAATCTGAGGTAATTACCTCAGTCATTAAGTTTACCCTATAATGTAAACCATTAGAGGATTAAGCAATATAACAAGGTAGACTGTCATGATGACAAACACGCCTTTAGTGGCAAGGTTGTTCAAAATGAGGTGTGAATTGTCAGCTTGTATATGTAGTAGATATGATAGACCCTAAATCCTAGACTACTGCAATGATTATTTTACCTTCCAAATCATTATCACTGATAGAGGGAAAAACAACTCACAGCTGCAACGTCTTATAAAATTCTATAAATATAATATTTATTTTAGGCGGGGAAGTTTTAAAACCATATACTGATTCATCGAGATGTCTAGACATAACTAGCTACGACGATATACTTATTTTTCTAGGGGCCATGTATCGATGCACTGTAAACGCCCATTGAACTTGTAAGCTCTGCCACTTGAAAAGCTGAACGTTGTAGCTTGAACGCCATAATGCAGCTTCATGACTGAATTTCCTCTATTGAAGCACAGAAGGGCTTCCTTTAGCTCCCCTTCCTCCCAGCAGATGTTTAAAGACACATCACCTCGAGCCCTTAATCCTTTAACGAAGCCCCTGGGCCACTTATTGCGAGGGAGCGCCGGCAGCAAGTAAATGTCAGCGAGAGTGCTCTGAAGCAGCATTTCTGCTATTGCAGCAGTGAATCTGCAAAAACAGAGTTCAGGAGTAGGTGTTGGATATAGCTAAGATTTTCCTAGTCCGCTCCCAGATTTTTAAATAATAGATAAAAACAGAATATGTTAATTATAGAAAGGACTAAAAAATGCCAGGCAGAATCATGTCAGCAAAAAACAGTAGCTGTGTAAGAGTGAGTATGCTCTGTACCCGAAGTTTGCATCGATCTGGAAAGGTGGATGTGCTGTCCACAGGTTGGTATACAATCCACCATTGACACCAAATTTTTCCTCAGGAGAAACCAGATTTATCAACTTTAATATCATTCTATATGCGTTTTCGCTGTTCATAAGACGTGCCCACAAAGCCATTTTCCACGTAAGTGACCATCCAGGGCCATCTTCCCCTGATAAGAACCCACAGTACTTTAACTTACAAAATTATGGACAATACTTTTGAGTTGTAAAATATATACTGCACACTGTCAGCAAAAGCTTATTTTCACAAGAGTGTGACTCAATATTTTATCCCGGACATATAATTAAGATGCCATCACAAGAACAATCGTGTTTGGTTGTACAATCTTAATATCCTGCATTTTTCACTTGGGACTTCTATACATTGTGAGATCATCCATCATTTTGCTACTAATCAGACATGGCAGCTCCATGCATATAATTAAATAAATGAAAAGACAGCAACAGTCACGAAGTAGCAAAAACTTATAAAGCATAAAGTAGACACAAGTTATTTCGCTTGGAACAAGTAACACATGGGGTTCCTAATGCGTTATGCCAATGTTTAATAGTTCACAGATGTTTGTAGGTGTAAATGCTGCAGGCATCTTTATTGTACTCCATTGTCATTTTAGGCATGCATTAAACCCTTAAACACGCAACAGCCATCCCATGTTATATAGAATTTACAAATGCTGTTTTGTCTATAGTCATATTCTAGAATAATAAAACATTATAATCAAACACATTTACTAATTATGTTTTGCCAACCTCGTTTGTGGAGGCTATTTGCTGCAGCTTCGCAAGCCTCTGGATTTTTCTCCATGGTTATTGTATGGCCACGGTAAAGACCAAAGAGATGTGACTGGTGCCTATGATGGGCATCTGGGTCCTCAAAATCTTGTGCCTTTAAGCAACAATCATAAACATATGAAATAAATCATATCAGAAGACAGAAATAGGAACTCAATAAGGCAGCTTGTAGTTGTGAACATTACCCACTCCATGATTGTGTTATCCTTAGCAATCATAATTGGGGGGAGCCTTGGGAGTGCTTGCTTGATCCTCTCAACTAGGGTAGTATCAGATTTTCCTAAAAGCTGCCGTGTAGCATAATCAATGCAATATGATAACTGATTGACTGACTCAGCACAAAATTCACTGAGTAGAAAACTTTTAGCAAATACTACCATCCACTATTATTGAATACTAACTAATCATTTCATGTGACTTCAAGTACCTCTGCTGCGGAAATAACTGCCAGGAAAATCTCTCGAATGATGGAGATGTCCATTGTAGTGGAATAGCTCACACTAGCAAGCTGACCACCAGTGCCAGGACCAATGAAGGAATGCTCTGGGGAAGTAGATGGGTTTGTTTCCAAATAACCTTGAGGTCCTTCAATCAACCAATCAACTAGAAAAAGAGCACATCCTTCGAGCAACGGATATGCATTGTCCAAAAAGTCCTGAAAATTTGAAATACCAAGTAGCATTTTGTAACTGGCAAGTAACCTACATGATTATTGCATGAACTTTGGGACATCCTCGATACATTCCATCTGTCTCATTTGTTCAAAATAATTTGGTTACTAGTTCCTAATAGAGGGATAATTGTGGGCTGTATTAGATGATGATAATCAAGGGGTACAGGGTCCATTATATAGGGGGATTAGGTGAGGGAAAAAGTCTAAACTACTACTAACCTTAATCCCTCACTAATGACTAAACTGCTCTTGTGTTACCCATGTAATTACAGAGTCTAACACCCCCCCGCAGTCACAACATCTAGTCACTGCATATGTTGAGACTGGACCGAAACTCGGAGAACAGCGACGACGGGAGGCCCTTCGTGAAGATATCGGCGAACTGCGTCGGGACATGATGTACCCGAACCTCACCGTGTGCAACCCGCTCACGAACAAAATGTAGGTCAATCTCCACATGCTTCGTGCGTTGATGCTGGACCGGGTTGGTGGAGAGGTACACGGCGCTGACGTTGTCGCGGTAGATCAGGGTGCTCCTGGCGACGGGAGTGTGGAGCTCCTGAAGCAGCTGCTGAAGTCTCAGCCACGCCGTTAGCCACGACGCGGTACTCCACCTCAGCACTCGAACGCGACACCACGTGATGTCGCTTCGAGGACCAGGAGACGAGGTTACCGCGCAGGAAGACGGCGTACCCAGGGGTAGAACGGCGAGTGTCCGGAAAGCCTGCCCAGTCAGCGTCGGTGTACACGACCAGCTCAGAGGCCGCGTCACGTCGAAGGAGGAGGCCGTAGTCGAGGGTGGCACGCAGGTACCGAAAAATCCGCCTCACAGCGGTGAGATGCGGCTCCCTCAGGTCGTGCATGTGGAGGCACAACTGCTGAACCGCATAGGAAATATCCGGCCTGGTGAAGGTGAGGTACTGAAGAGCACCTGCAAGACTCCTGTAAGCAGTAGGGTCAGTGACGGGTGTCCCGTCGGTAGCGGAGAGCTTTGCCTAAGTATCCACTGGAGTGGAGCACTGCTTGCGCTCAGCCATGCCCGCTCGCTGCAGGATATCCAGGCAGTACTGTCGCTGGTGAAGGAACAAGCCGCCTGGTCGGTCCTCGACCCCAATATCCAGGAAGTGGTGGAGGCGGCCCTAATCCTTCATAGCGAACTCCTGCTGTAAAGCAGAAATGGTGCGCCGAAGAAGAGTCGGACTGGACGCTGTCAGTACAATGTCATCGACGTACAGTAGAAAGTAAGCAGTGTCACTGCCACGTCGATAGACAAACAGCGAAGTGTCTGACTTAGCTTCGACGAAGCCCCATGAGACCAAGAAGGAGGCGAACCGGCTATACCAGGCTCTCGGTGTCTGCTTCAGACCATACAGGGATTTGTTCAGCTTATAGACCATGTCTGGATGAGCTGAGTCAACAAATCCTGTCGGCTGACTGCAGTACACCGTCTCAGTCAGTGTACCGTGGAGGAAGGCATTCTTGACGTCCAACTGGTGGACGGGCCAAGAACGCGAGAGAGCCAGCGGCAGAACGGCACGAACCGTCGCCGGCTTCACCACTGGGCTAAAGGTCTCGTCGTAGTCGACTCCAGGGCGCTGAGTGAAGCCCCGAAGTACCCACCGAGCCTTGTACCTCTCCAAGGTACCGTCCGCCTTCTTCTTATGTGTGAATACCCACTTGCCCGTGACAACATTGCCACGACCAGGGCGGGGAACCAGGTCCCAGGTCCGGTTGGCAAGCAGGGTCCCATACTCTTCCTCCATAGTGCGGCGCCAGTGAGGGTTGGCGAGGGCGCTATGGACGGAAGTCGGTATGGTTGAGATCGAAGAAGAGTCGGTCGGTGAAGACGTCATCGACGAGAGGGCAGCTTCGAAGAAGCGCTCAACCAGCCGGAGACTCCCGGACGCACGTCGAGTCACCATCGGGTGGACGTGACCAGGATCCCTGTGGAGAAGAGGAGTGTTGTACACTGGGCGCTCGGGTACAACAACCTTCTCTCGTCGTGGGTAGACGAGAGTGGGTCTCGAGGCCGCGCGACGACTGGTGTAGAGGGCTCTGGTGCCGCGCACGGCGCAGCTGGAGCCGGGGCCCCATCCTGCGGTCGTCACTGGTAGACAAGTGCGGGGTCGGTGAAGCGAGAAGTCGTCGGTGCTGCACCTGGTGCGACTGGTGGCGTCGGGGACGTCGGGCTCGCTGCAGGTGACGTCGGGGAAGCCGAGGCCGCGCGTGGCGCAGCTGGTGACGTAGGGGTCACCCGAGGCGCAGCAGGCGACGCCGGAGTCGTCGATGCCGCGCGTGGCGCAGCTGGTGACGTCGGGGCCACCTGAGGTACAGTAGGTGACGCTGGAGGCGTCGATGCCGCACGTGGTGCAGCAGGTGACGCCGGGGGCACCTGAGATGTAGCGCATGTCGAACCTGTAGAAGAAAGAGGCCAAGGCAGCTGGGGAGCAGCCTCGGGGTTAGTGGGGAAACGAGAATCTAGCTCTGTGGTGGAACCGGAAGAGGTGATGGAGAAGGGAAAGGAGGACTCCTCGAAGACGACGTGCCGAGAGATCAAAAAACGGTGAGTAGTGAGATCTAAGCACCGGTACCCTATATGATCAAGGGAATACCCGAGAAAAACACACCGTGTCGAGCGGGGCGCAAGCTTATGCGGAGCAGTGGCAGAAAGATTAGGGTAGCAAGCACACCCGAAAACTCGAAGGTGATCGTAAAGGGGATCAGTGACATATAAAGCGAAGTAGGGGGTGGAGGCACGAATCTGTTAGTAGTTGAATTCTTACTCTCATTGAAAGAGAGGATGACACTAGGAGTTGGGGCAATTTTCTTGTCTATTTCTCACACAATGCCATGCCAACCCAAGGGGTTGAGGCTACATATTTATAGCTGCCATGGCAGCCAAGCATATGCCACAAAGATGCTAGTCTAAGATGCTTAGATGCTGTCCTAATATGCTGTCCATGGCTGACACTAAGATGTTGTCCTAGTGTCCTTAATATGTTGTCCTAGTGTCCTTAGATGCTGTCCTAATTGGGGCCACAAAGACCAAAGGACTAGAGTACAACAAAGATCAAGGACTAAAGTGCAACAAACTAAAGGACTAGGGTACAAGGGACTAGGGGACCAAAGACCAAAGGACTACAAGACTTATTCCAGCATTCTCCCCCTAAGTCTTGTACGTCGTCTTCTGAGAGGGTTGGACCATCCCGATCTTGGTGCGAAGTTCAATGAACTTGAGCCTCCCAAGGGGCTTCGTGAGCAGGTCCGCAAGCTGGTCATTGGTGTTGATGTAGTTCGCCTTGATGCTCCCTTCCTCCAAGCATTGCCGGATGAAGTGGTACCTCACCCAGATGTGCTTGCTCCGTTCATGGAAAACGGGATTCTTTGCCAGGGCCAGAGCGGACACGTTGTCCACCCTGAGTTCGACCACTCCAGTGTCTCTGCTGAGGAGATCACCAAGCAGTCGACTAAGCCAGAGCGCCTGAGTCGAAGCGGTGGAGGCCGCTATGTACTCAGCCTCGCAGCTGGACAGGGCCACCACCTGCTGCTTGACCGACTGCCAGCTAACGAGGCACTTGTCGAAGAAGAAGAGGATCCCGCTGGTGCTCTTGCTGGTGTCGATGTCGCCGGCGTGGTCGCTATCGCTGTACCCGACAAGGTGTGCCTCCCCAGGACACCTCGGGTAGTGGAGGCCGTGATCGAGAGTCCCCGCAACATAGCGGATGATCCTCTTCACAGCCTGCTGGTGATCCGTCGTCGGTCGTTGCAGGAACTGACTAACGTAGCCGACGGAGAATGCCAAGTCCGGCCGTGTGTGGGTGAGGTAGCGAAGGCTCCCCACAAGACGCCGGTATTGCGTAGCGTCCACCTCCTCCGCCGTGCTGTCGCGGCTCAGCTTCAGCCTCTCCTCCATCGGAGTGAGAGCTGGGTTGCAGGTTGTGAGCCCAGCTAGCTCAACAATGCGCTTGGCGTAGGCGGTCTGTCGAAGTGTGATACCGGAGTCGGCCTGGTGCACTTCAATCCCAAGGTAGAAGGAGAGAGATCACAGGTCACTCATCTGGAAGGTGGCTTTCATCTCTTCCTTGAACGCTGCCACCTCCGCATCCTTGGTGCCGGTGATCACCAAGTCGTCGACGTAGACACCCACTAGTAGGGTGTTTCCTCCATTGCCCCGCCGGTAGATGGCCGCTGCGTGCGGGCATTGCCCGAAGCCCATCCTCTTGAGCGTGGAATCCAACTTGGCATTCCACGCCCTTGGTGCCTGACGCAAGCCATAGAGGGCCTTGCGCAGGCGCAAGGCCTTGCCCTCCTTGCCAGGGACCACAAACCCGGTGGCTGGTGTACGTAGACCTCCTCCTTCAAGTCGCCGTTGAGGAACGCCGACTTGACGTCCATGTGCTGGACACGCCAGCCTTCTTGGGCAGCGAGTGCAAGGAGTCGCACGGATTCCATCCGTGCCACGGGGGCAAAAGCATCGTCGAAGTCGATCCCCTCCTGCTGTACGAAGCCGCGTGCCACCAAGCGAGCCTTGTGCTTGACGATGGCACCGGCTTCATCCCTCTTCAACTTGAACACCCACTTAAGGGTGATCGCACGGTGACCGCGAGGGAGATCAGCAAGCTCCCAAGTGCGGTTCGTCTCAACCGCGTCCATCTCCGACTGCATCGCAGCATGCCATGCCACGTGTTTCTCGGCCTCCGCAAAAGACCGAGGCTCGCCGTCATCGCACGCAAGGTGCAACTACGCCTCCAGATCTTGATCATCCAGATCGTGAGGGGCCAAGCCCGGCACCGGCTGGTTGCCGAGAATGTTCTCCATCTTGCGGTACCGCAACTGCTCGCCGTCGTAGCACCCGTCAAGGCGCTCCTCGTCGTGGGAGAGCGGAGTAACAAACTCCACTGGGTCGTGCTCGACACGAGCTGGGAACGGAGTGGGCGTGCCCGGAGGAGTGGCCGTCGGTGCTGGAGTGCGTGGGGTCGCCGGCTGAGGTGGAGGTGGACGGTCGGGGGCTGAGGTAGACACGCTCGATGGAGAAGAGTTGCCTACTCCCCCAACTCCCTTGAAGTGGACGTAGTCGACGATGAAGTCGTCGTGCGTCGAGGTCGAACCGTCGTCCACCGCCTTGTCCCATGCCCATCCTCGCCCTTCGTTGAACACAACGTCGCGCGTCGTGCGCACACGCTGTGTCTCTGGGTCGAGAATGCGGTAGGCCTTCGAGCCCTCCGCGTAGCCGATGAACACCCCTGGAGTGCTCCTGTCGTCGAGCTTGCTGATGTGGCCAAGCTCCTTGGCAAACGCGAGGCAGCCAAAGACCCGTAGATGAGAGACCGCCGGCTTGCGCCCATACCAAGCCTCATACGGCGTCCTGCCGTTGAGAGCCTTGGTGGGCGAGCGGTTGAGGATGTAGACAGCCGTCACCACCGCCTCTCCCCAGAAGATAGCCGGCATGCCCCTCTGTTTGAGGAGGGCCCGAGCCATCCCCACAACCGTCTGGTTGCGTCGCTCGACGACGCCGTTCTGCTGCGGGCTGTAGGGCGCGGAGTAGTGGCGCTGAACACCCTCATCCGCGCAATACGACGCGAATTCAGCCGCCGTGAATTCGCCGCCGTTGTCGGTGCGCAGCACACGCAGCTTGCGGCCGCACTCCGCCTCCGCAATGGCCTGCGCGCGCCTGATGGCGTTCGCAGCCTCTCCCTTGCTGCCAAGGACCACGACCCACATGTAGCGGGAGAGGTCGTCAACGAGCAGCAGGAAGTAGCGTCGTCCTCCTGGTGTAGCTGGTGTCACCGGGCCACACAAGTCCCCGTGAACGAGCTCGAGCCGTTCCTTAGCTCGAAAGCTCGACTGCTGGGGAAAAGGAAGTCGCCTCTGCTTCGTCAACACGCAGACGTCGCAGAGCTGCTCCACGTGGTCAAGGCATGGCATGCCTCGCACCATCTCCTTGGCACTGAGCTGCTTTAGGGCCTCGAAGTGAAGATGCCCAAAGCGCTCGTGCCACTGCCATGCCTCGTCGTCCCGACGAGTGGCAAGGCAGACAGGCTGTGCTACCTGCACGTGAAGGACATAGAGTCGATTGGTGCCTCTAGTTACCTTGGCAAGAAGGCGACGATGGCGATCCCAAATCCTCATGACTCCGTCCTTAATCTCCACGCGCGAACCGTTCTCATCCAACTGTCCCAAGCTGATGATGGAGTTTCTCAACGCGGGGATGTAGTAGACTCCGACGAGCATCCTGTGCTCACCAGACTCGGCGGTGAGGATGACGGAGCCGACACCCTTGATCTCCACGCCGGAGGCGTCACCAAACTTGACAGAGCCTCGGACATTGGAGTCAAGCTCAACGAAGAACTCCCGTCGACCGGTCATGTGATGGGTGGCGCCGGTGTCGAGGCACCACCCGTCAGTCTTGTCGTTGCTGGAGCCGTCGCCGAGGAAAGCGTGTGCTTTTGGCTCATCAAGATGAAGGAGAGCCGCTGCGGTCGATGCCACTAGAGGTGGCTTGATGCTTCCATGTGCCAGAAGCAAAGCTGGCTCCTCCTCTACCTGTGCCACGTGGGCCTCCTTCTCCACTTGTGCCACGTGGGCCTGGCCACGTCGTGGCTGTCGACACTCCCTGGCCCAATGACCAAGCTTGCCACAGTTGTGGCAGGTGTCGTCTCGTGTCGGCTTGTGGTTGCCGACGGTGCCGCCCTGGGCGCCTCCGCGGGCGCCACCCTCGGTACGTCCGCGTGCCCCGGCCTGGTTACTTCCGCGCCCCTTGCGCGACTTGCCGCGCTTGCGGCCGCCTGTCGAGGAAGAGGACTCCCCCTTCTTCCGGTCACCCTGGCCAGCCTCCCACTGCTCGCGAGTGAGATGAAGCTTCCCGCCAATGGTGATAGGCCCCGAGAGAGGTTGTGGTTCGTCGCTGTCGATGACCTTGAGGCGACCTATCGCCTCTTCGATCGACATCGTGGAGAGGTCCAGCAGAGACTCGATCGAGCGAGCGATCTGCTTGTACTTCTCGGGGATGCACCGAAGGAGCTTCTCGACAGCTCTCTCTTCGTTGTAGGTGTCGTCGCCAAACTGCACCAACTTCTGCAACAAAGTGTTGAGACGGAGAGCAAAGTCATCAACGTCCTCACCTGGCTTAAAGGCCAGGTTCTCCCACTCCTTGCGAAGCGCCTGCAGTGTGGACTTGCGGGCGCGATCACTGCCGATGCGTGCCGCAGCGATGGCATCCCATGCCTCCTTAGCAGTCCGCTTCTTGGAAAGCGAGAACTGCATCTCGGGCGGGACTGCAGCAATGAGGGCATCCAACGCCCGTCGATCCTCGTAGTAGTCGACGTCGCCGTACTGAACTGCTTCCCACATGTGTCGCACCTGGAGCCGTACCCTCATCACCGCGGCCCACTCGACGTAGTTGGTCTTGGTGAGGGTAGGCCACCCACCGCCGGGACCGACGTCCCTGACAATGGCATGGACCCCGTGGTGTCCATGGTACCTATCCGGGGAGGGAGAACCGCGCCGTCTGTAATGGCCGCGTTCTCCGTCGACCCAGCCGCCGCCGCCGGGAACGCCACCGGCACGTCCGCGCCCGTCTGGGCTGCGGCTGTCGCGCCCATGGGGGCGCGCGGCTGCTCGCTGCACCTCTCGTGCTCGCACCGCCTCCCTTACCGGCCTGATCTCATCGTTGACGCCACCGTCGACAGAGCTGTTGGAGCTACTGCCGCGCAGAGCCTCCAGCTCCGCTGCCGCCGCCGCCGCTGCTTCCACTTCCGCCCTTGCTGCTGCCAGTTCCGCCGCCGCCAACCTTGCCGCCATTGCCGCCGTCGCCGCAGTCTCTGCCGCCGCTCGCTCGCGCTCCTCTGCCGCGGCGACCTCCGTCTGCCGCGCGCTCGAGGCGACCGAGCGCTGAGACTGTCCGTCGGACATGGTGCACTAGTGGGGAAGGGCTGTTGTGTATGGAAGACAAGCTGCTGCTCGTCTGTGCAGGAGAGGAAGGAGCTGGAACAGCCGGTGTTCCTGCTGCCGGTTGCGGACAGAGAGAGGTGCGGGAAGGGGATGAGCAGGAGATGTTTAAGCTGCAGGATAGAACGGCTCTGATACCAGATGTTAGTAGTTGAATTCTTACTCTCATTGGAAGAGAGGATGACACTAGGAGTTGGGGCAATTTTCTTGTCTATTTCTCACACAATGCCATGCCAACCCAAGGGGTTGAGGCTACATATTTATAGCTGCCATGGCAGCCAAGCATATGCCACAAAGATGCTAGTCTAAGATGCTTAGATGCTGTCCTAATATGCTGTCCATGGCTGACACTAAGATGCTGTCCTAGTGTCCTTAATATGCTGTCCTGGTGTCCTTAGATGCTGTCCTAATTGGGGCCACAAAGACCAAAGGACTAGAGTACAACAAAGACCAAGGACTAAAGTGCAACAAACTAAAGGACTAGGGTACAAGGGACTAGGGGACCAAAGACCAAAGGACTACAAGACTTATTCCAGCAGAATCGCCTTGGTAGGAAGGCGATTAATCAGAAGTCTAGCCGTATGGAGAGCCTCCACCCAGTATCGGGCTGGAACTGATGACTGGAACATCAGGGAGCGCATGACATCATTGGTGGTGCGAATGATGCGCTCTGTCTTGTCATTTTGAGGAGAGGTATACAGACAAGACATGCGTAGCAGTACCCCATGTGCGGAGAGAAAGTTACAAAACACAGAGTTACCGAACTCGTGTCCATTATCACACTAGACAGCTCGGATGGTGCACCCAAACTGAGTAGAAATCCAAACGAAGAAGTGAGAAAGAGTAACGAAAGTCTCAGACTTCAATCATAATGGAAAAGTCTAGGAAAAGTGAGAAAAATCACCAATGATCACCAAGTAACAATTAAAGCCCGATACACTGGTAATGGGTGATGTCCACAAATCACAATTATAAGATCAAAGGTGTGCTCAACATGAGTCACAGAAGTGGGAAAAGGGAGCTGAACATGGCGACCAAGCTGACAAGCATGACATAGGGAGTCATGCATGCCCCTAGAACACGAGATAACAGAACTACTGAATAGCTTCGACATAGCATCTGCACCAGGGTGGCCAAGTCGGCGATGCCAAATGGTGGATGAAGCTGCCGTAGTCAAAGCAAAAGGCGATGATGCAGCGGAAGTGTCCGTCGTGTCGGTGCCGTAGGAAGAAGTAGCTGCGCTCTCAGCAGCGGCACCAGCGACTGGAAACAGAATCGGCGGGACAGTGGTCGTGGTGCTCCCGTCGATGTCGAGGCCGGTGGCGGTAGAGTCCCGTGGACCAGAGGTACCTGCCATGAAAATGACAGCGGTGGCGGGTTTGCCGGTGGTACCTACAAGAGGTCTGTCGGCGGCCGGACCGGTCTTCGGAGACGTAGGAGGGGCGGCAGCACCTCCCGGAACAGAAGCCATGGCCGGCCGAGAGAGGTAGGTAGTCGATCCAGCAGCGGTCGCGCCCCCCCCCCCCCCCCGAGGAGACACCTCCCATGGCAGCGGATCCCCCCCCCCCCCCCCGCGCGCCCTGGCTGCAGAGGCAGCATCAGCCCAGGGGGCGACTGGATCAGAGGTGGCGGCGGCCTGAGGGTTGGCGGCGGCGGCGGCCCAAGGGCCGGCGGCGGCGGCTGGATCAGAGGCGGCGGGGGCCCGAGGATTGGCGGCGGCGGACCAGGGGCGACGGTTGCGGGCCGAGGGGTGGCGGCGGCGGCGGCCCAAGGGGCGGCGGCGGCTGGGAGCACGGCGGCGGCAGCCCAAGGCTGTGGCTGCGCTGCAGCCATTAGGGTTAGGGTTAGCTAATCCTAATGACCTAGCTAATGATATCATAATAGAGTGATAATTGTGGGCTGTATTAGATGATGATGATAATCAAGGGGTACAGGGTCCATTACATAGGGGGATTACGTGGGGGAAAAGTCTAAACTACCCCTAACCCTAATCGCTCACTAATGACTAAACTGCCCCTGTGTTACCCATGTAATTACAGAGTCTAACAGTTCCAATTAAGATGCCCACATATCCAGAAAACTATATTATGGTTTCGGGGGATTGTGGGAATATAGATTGCATTCTCACTGTTATACAAGATTTGAGATAACATATTCAGTGGGGTCACTGTTCAATAAGTTCTCAGTTGTTAGGAAGCTTCTAATGAGATAGCACAGATAGTTATATCTTACTCTGTCCAACGAATACTGGTAGTGCTCCCAGAGATGCATAGAAAGCCAAGCGCCCCCCATTGGCCACACAGCCCACTGTGGATCTCCAGGAGATGGTGATGATTTTGCCCATATGTCGGATTTGTGGTGCGTAACCCACCCATTTGCTCCATAATTCATCTGTGTCATGCATTCAACACGTCACATTTCTGGCAACAGGAGAAAAAGGATATGCACCAAAGGATAGTCTATAATGGCATAAGCTATACTGTTTTCTTTTAGGTAAGGTGCTCAGGGTTTTTCAGCATCACTAAGTGCACAATAAAATAAAAATAGATTACTACTAGATATCATGCACCCAAATTAGATCATTTCACTGTCAACCACGGATGATAAAAGTTGCTGCCTCACCTACAATAACAAAACAGTTAAGTCACTCCAATGGTGCTTCCAGATGGCGAACATAGCTTAAAATATAGGTTTAGTAATCTTATAGACGGTCTAGCAACTTTTAGATATCTCACAATTCGATTAGTATAAAAAAGGAATAACAAGCACGTACTTTTGCTGTTTTACTTCCATTAAGTGCAAGAGATGCCATGAAGTCAAATAGTGGTTCTTGGCATTCACTGAGGTTGCAGGGAAGTGTTGGCCAGTAATTCATCTGAAGATTTATGTTCAGGGTAGGAGCAGCCCTGGAAAGCAAAGCTGCACTAATTATTGATTATATAAAAAATGAATGGCAAACAAACAAGCTTATGGCATGGTTAGAAAATGAAATGACGAGGCACCAAAATTACAACGCCCTTAGTGTAACACAGTTCAATTCAGCATATTTTAGTAATATTACTATGTTTTTTGTTGGTAATGATATAATCAAGAAGTGTGATTGTTACATGTTATTGTGTTAAAGGTTAGATACTAGAATTGTATCGCATAATATATAAAAATTTCAACTATAACGAGCATGTGTCTACATGATGAGAACCAAGCATTCTATTTCTAAAGTTTGGAAGGTGCCTTAGAAAGTTACTAGAACAAAAAACCATATGGTACTTACGCTATCAGGTTATAATTTAAAAAACTGTTGGAGTTGATCCTTAACAAAAATCACACAAACAGGGAGAGGGTGTGATTTTGCTGCTAGTAGTTGAGGCATCATTCTCTCTGATTTAATAACTAATATAAATAACCTAGTGTAAACTAAAGATAAAAAGGCCTTGATGGTCCTAACACAACCATGATCACTACATGATCCATGGGTTCAAAAACAGCTACTACTTATTTTTGCATAACAGAGAATCAGCTACTTGACTGAAAAGGAAAGAAAAAAAAGCCTTAAACATTAGCTACTAATAGTAAGCCCAATATGTAGCACACACAAGGATTACCCTATCAAGAACAAATGCATGTCAGTGCAACTAGTTTCATGTTCTAATAATTAGCATAACAACTGAAACTGCAAAATGAGTATAACTACTTTTGACGTCATCAAATTAGCAGCCTTTTAGTCCCAAACAAGTTGGGGTAAGCTAGAGATGAAACCCATAAGACACAATACAAAAAGGCAAACAAATTAAAGGAAGATGAAGAGGAGAGGAGAAGAGCAACAAATTATGGTGTCTGCATAACACGAGAAAAAAAACAAATCCTTTGTCCCAAGCACGTTGAGGTATGCTACATATGAAACCAAAACCAGGTTCCATATCCATAGGAATGGCTGGTTTTGATGTTGGCTTGTCAAGCCTATCACAACCCTCCTCCTTTAACCGGGCTTGGGACCGGCTATACCTAAAAAGGCATAACACGAGAAACAAGTAGGAAAAAACCATGTGATTGATTAACAATAATAAATAGTAACGTATAGCGTACTCCCATGCAGGTGTCGTATCTTGGTTCCATATCCCTTGTAAGTTAGACACTTGTGTTCCAGGACGGGAGCAGGAAATAAGAAGATAGCGACCATATTGAAATAACAGTTCAACTAAAGAAGGATCCTCATCACTTGGAAAGGTATTCACTCTTTCTGCTGCTGTTTTAATGGCTTCACCTTCTTTCAGGCTTGTCTTTTCATATGTTGATTGTGACAATTGTAATGTAACACGGTGAAAAAGATCTTGATAATCTTTCATATGAGCAGCTTTCAGCTGAGCAAATGTGACATTACTACTGATCTTCAATGTTCTAAGAGCAGCTGATACTGGATCTACTTTTGAGTCTGAAGGACTCACAAAAGGCCCATCAAATGAAGAAGATGCTGCAACAAGCAAAACAACCCAGTCTGCATCATCGATTCTCAACTTTTGATCATTCAGAGCCGCAGATTTTGCCCCAGTACCACCCATCTGCAAGCCGAGGACAGCTGCAAACTTGATGCCAGAAGCATCGTTGATTCCATTTGTCTCTGACGTGGGTCCTCGCTCAGGACATGTACCTTCCATGATCATCTCATTTGCATTAACTACACGGATATTGTGGTTTAGTTGACTGTCTAAGGATAACGTGAAGGATACCCATCCTGATTTGTTTGCAGAGATCTTGGTACCAATGAGCTGGTTTGGATTCGAGCAGAAGTGTTCCCTAGTGTACTCAACATCCCCAATATTGTACCTTATGGACACAATTGCAGTATATAAGTCAAGCTCCCTTTTGTAGGAACTGCACTCCTGATTGGACGCGTCGAACTCTAGGCTTATATCTCCTAGTGGTTGGTAGACCTTCATACAAGGAAAAAGTATGAGAATTTTCCCCTTCTAATTTAGATGAACAGTACATCTAATGATGATGATTGCAGAGCTGCACATACAGTCATGAGCTGATTACCCTATCCTTTGCGATTTACAGAACACGTGTAATGTCTCAATACAAAGTTAATAATGATTTATCAGCCCTAGTATGGATGATAAAGAACACTGTTGCATAAGTTCTTCGATATGGTACATCAATTGTTAGAATAAACTAGTGACGTTGAACTGTTGAAGCATTTTTAAACCACGGACATCTAGAAGTTAAAAAACTTCGGATGCCTAGTAAAGTGTAAAAGCTGCGTATAAGGGGGAAAGGGCAGCCCGGTGCATGTAGCTCCCGCTTGCGCAGGGTCCGGGGAAGGGTCCGACCCATTTCTGCGTATACGTGGAACATATACTACAAGAGGTTTCATTGCACATAACAGAAGAATTTAGAAAAAAAAACTATATCTCTATAAAAAATTTCCTCTAGTTTTTTTAACTGGTGACGTTAGGATGTCCAAACCAGCGGTCCAAAAGCTGGTGTGAGACGGATGCCTAGGCGTGCTCCGTGCGGGGTGTCCGCCTTGCCTTGTGGGGTAGGTGGTCGCAGGCAAAATCAGCCTAGGACAGCAGAATTATGCATATACTTCTGTATCTTCAAAATTTCTAGAATGCATCATTGCTATAATACATAACGCCTAGGCTCTAGGCGGAGGGTCACCGCCCGCCTAGCACCTTTTGGAACATTGGTCCTAACATAATCAAATTAGAAACAAGAGGGATTAGATAGTATTCTGTACTGGCAGCTGAATACACCACATAAGCTAGCAGTTGGTCAAGCAAAGATACTATATTGCAAATTTTCCAGCACAGAAACAAAATAATTCACATCAGGTTCAACAACCCCAAACAAAACACATGGGCAACCTCACAACATGCAGGGGTGGACCCAAGGGGTAGTCCAGGTAGGCCATGAACTACCCTAGATTTTGGCCTAAAAACTTTATTAATACTTTGCAATTAGCCCAAAATGCTAACCATGTTACCATGGGGAGCCTAGAAGGCAGATTTGGGAATGATCCAAGCCCCAAACGAAGTTTTCTTCAGGTTTCATGATTTCCTCGACGGCGGTGCGAGCTCTGCTTGGCGGATTGCTCTTCCGGGTCGCAGTGACACAGCCTGTCTGATATTCTGATTAGAATCACCTCTCCATGGTCATGGTGCCTGGCTAGGAAACCCAGAAAGCAAGGCGACGTCCTAGATCTCTAATCAAGTAATTAGGCTAACCCCTCAATTAGTAGACTATCATTGTGTTCTTATTACTGATTGTAAATTGTCATGTTCCTAGTCAATTGGCGTCATGAAGAAAATATTAGATCAATTGTTTATTTCTTTCTAGGAACATTTAGGTGGATTTCTCTTTAGGCTTAGGCATTAGAGAAGAGATATTATATGCTTATGCTTACATGCTATAATGCTCTATAGCACTTGTGATTTGTCAATTACGTTCAATTTACTTATGAATTTTGATTGTAGACACGACGAGGAACAAGAAATTTCATCTATCTGTACCAATTTACCGAATTTGTATATATTTGATAATTGTTTTTACATTTCTACCTACTTTTTTCTTAAAAATAAATTGGTGCACATCCAGCAGAAAAAACTCGGGTCTGACACATACCTCATTTGGGCCACCACAAAGGGCGGAGGCTGCAGCGGTGGCTTCAACGAACCGTCCTTCATCAACGAGCCTCCTGACGACCGGGAGTGCAGCAGGTACCTTTGTATCAGTGTAGTCTCCAGGCACACCGGTCCACAGAGTGTCATCTGCAGAAATATTTTAAGCCGGCTAGTTAGGACCAGTATCTTCAGTTGGGTTGTTGTGCGCACTTGGATGGGCATTACGCCGAACGTCTGCTGGGTGCCGTTCTTGAAGCACCGCGTCGCAGCCTAGGAGTTGAAATCACAGAACCATGTGCAGGCAGTGGTCACTTACGGTTGAGCTGGAGCTTCTCGGAGGAGACGCCGCCCCAGACCATGGCACCAAGGCTGCCGTTGCCGATCGGCGCCGCGTCCGTGAAGTGCTCTGCGGGTGACGCGAACACCACCTTCAGGGGTCGCTCCTCCGCCGCAGCCGCTGCCTCCGTCCATGGCCGCCCAGCCCCCATCGATCCCAGGACCATTTGAGGGAGAGAATGGTGGTGAGAGAAGAGATGAAACGTGGAGGACGCAGGGGAGGAAAAGAGCTCTTAAAGGTACGGCAAGCTTTCATTTTCGGCTGTTTCTGTTTCTTGGTGGTTTGGGCACCAATGGAGGGAGAAGACAAATGGCAGCATAGCACCTGCAAGGCTTCCCTTCCTAGTGGTAGAGTATTGGTCGGTTAACCCATCTTCTACGGTACGTTTGACAGCTGATGGGAAGGGGAAACAGAGTTGGAGGGGGAGATGGATTTCTAGTCTTTATCTTTTGGTTGGTTTGCCATGGGAATATATAATTGAAGATGAGAAACCATTCCACAGTTTGTTTGATGGATTTATGAGTAGAGAATTGAGTTTTAATAGATGGTGTAGATTTGATCTTCTTTTACCAATCATCCAACTTCTATCTTATTACCACCTCTCATTCTTCATTTCACTAAATCTCCAAAACAAATACTTAACTGACTTTTGGTCATATTCTTTTAAACTCTCATTCCCTCTCTCATCTGTTACGTGCAACTCGGCATGTTTTTCTTCCCACCACAGGCAGAAGAATTAATGTAGACGCTACGTGGCCTCTTTCATTCCAAAGAAAAATGATTTCAGAAAGTCTGATCTCTCAATTCAATGTGAGTGTTAATTACTTGGTAAATATATAAATATATGTGTGGACATTAATTGCTTGGAAAAGCCTTCAAGTTCAAAATATTTTCAATTCTTCAGTTTTAGATGGATTTTGTTGTAGCAATTTTCAACAGGGAAATAGGTGAATATTATCCAATAGGTGCATTTCGTTAAACAAACTGTATTGGAGTTTTATA
The DNA here is from genome assembly GCA_030760725.1 of Neostapfia colusana. Lineage (NCBI taxonomy): Eukaryota > Viridiplantae > Streptophyta > Magnoliopsida > Poales > Poaceae > Neostapfia > Neostapfia colusana. Next base: position 58,566,299 of record JASWHV010000014.1, on the reverse strand, counting down.
TATCAACATACATGAACATCAAAAGTGAGAATTGAGTGTAAGACTTCTAAAATCATACGTTACCCGGGCAGCCTAGGGTGAAATGCACGGCGCATCACTGATGACAGGCACTAGATCAAAAGCTTATATGCCACGTCCTACTGCAATCAATTCTAGCTAAGTATGTGTGTAACAGGTACGCATCAAACGACAAAGTAGAACCAAAGAAAGTGACGTGCTAACTTTAATTTGGAAGATTTGGCTGTGAGTGCACAACCGTCTCATATGACGCAGACATGATCATAAAAGGATGGGTTATTCCGCTTCAATTCCCTTGTGAAAAAAGGATGGATACCTGGGCAGGGCAACCCTTGAAGCAAGGCAACACGCATCAATCTACACAATATATCAGGTGTTCAGTTTCAGTTAGCCACCAGATTAATAAAGGGAGGCAACTATATAGTTGAAGTGCACTATCTATAGGTAATAAGGTGTCGCTTGCAAGCAACTGCAATTGAGTGCAAAACTTATGTAATGATCAATATAAATGTTCAAAAGAGTAAACGTATAAGCAAAGTTAGTTTTTATATATGCCTATTCTAGGATATGACAACCTCATGGGAATTCCTTGCTTGCCTGGTCATTTCTGATGTAAGTTAGCGACATTCATAGTTAACTATGTCAAAGGATTATTGATGTAATGAAGATATTTTTGTAACGATAGCGTGTTAGTGGAACCTCCAAAGATGGCTGATCACTATAGAAATCGTGACAATACACGACGGCTAAAATTATTGACGACAATAAAGGGTATAGGAGTTTTTTTATTGAGTTCATTTTCTTACTCTATATTATACTCATATAACCTGACCCATATATACAGCCTTTCGTAACACTATGAAACTTATCTGATGATGAGCCCAGCAACAAAAATTGTTCATAGTATTTTAAGGGAACCTGAATTCTTTAAAGATAAAGAAATAACTTTGAGTTAATTGAAGAACTAGATGAATAAAAACAAAAAATAGTGGAGGGTCATTTAGATGAATTGCCTCTTTCGTCCTATTTTTTGTCATGCCAATCCAACAAAAGCCCTTATTTAATTTCCTTATTTGTACCTAATTGGTTTTCTTACCATTGTAATTTTTGACAAAGGTCTATTGAACAAATAGAATCTGTAGCTATATAGATCTCTTTACTGTCACTCCATATTATGTATTTATGTCTACCTTTTGTTCAAGTGATAGGGTTACCCCCCTCATGTACTTCCATATAATATTTTCTATTTAAATAATAAAAAATAAAAGATTTGCTATTATGATTGGAGCTGCTACTTTTTTAACCTTAGTGAAATTTAACTGTTCTGTTTATATTTGTATTTGGGTGTTTTTAGTGGATGATAAAATCCTTCTTTTGATGTCTTGCTAATTCAAATGTTTTGCGAGGATTGACCAGTGTAATTCCGTCGATTTTAAGATTTCGATCGTATCTAAGATCCTATTTTATCTGGGTTACTAACTCAAAGGTTTAGTATTTGGCTTTTACCACTGCTTAGCTTTCAATTCATCTCTGACTGTTGAATTAGATGTAAATAAGATGTCCTCCTATCTTTGAAACAAGGGGTGCTTCCGGTTATGTAAGTGCTTCAAATAAATCTCTAGAGGAGAACGTCTTACATGCAATCACTGTTTTTTGCAGTCATGCAAATAAACTCATCAAGACCACACGATCTACAATACTATGGTCGAATTAACATGGGTTATTTATAAATTTACATTTTCAATTGTAGGATTAAAGATCATGTGATCTTAAAATGAGTTGCTTCCATGATTGCATCTCACATGCTCACATATCTAGAGTCAATAATTTTCTATGTGAAAGTATTAAACTTTACTAAACAATTTTCTTGTTGAGTTGACTTCTAGGTTTCATCCTAAACCTAATTGATCAACTTTTATTGACTTTCATGATTCTTTTTTTATCTATGCATTTTTATCAGGTCAATTTTTGCAACTTCTGTCTTAATAGGAGCCTTTTATTGGGTCCCTATTGTTATTTTAGATTTTGCTCATGTAATCTCTCTCTCTATCTCCACACACACGCGCGCGCGCACACACATATATAATACACACACATACACAACTCTCACTAGGCTATAATTCAATGCAAGTCCTATTTATAACGATACAAATATGAGCCAAATAAATCATCGTTTAGTATTTTTCTTGTTTGTCGCTCTTTTGTAGCTGCCGTCATCTGAACGAGATGTCCACAAAACACAGATGAACATTACGCAAGGGGTTGGGTCTACGGAATGTACAACGAAATATCTTGAAAGACGCTTTATTGATATTATTAGGATGTTCCTTCCTTACATATTTTAAGTTTACGGCTTAAGACATGTATGTTGGAGATGGATTGATCTCCGACTCGGACGAGGCCCAACAGCCCAACCCGAGTCCATCTCTCCTTCTATGCATCTAGATCGTAGGCGACAACCAACTCGTGGTTGACAGCCCCCTCTCACGCCCGCGTACTATATAGGGGTGGGCTGGGCACGCGAAATAAGTTTCGTCGTGCCCTACACACCCCAACACCCGTTTTTCCGTGACCCAATCTAAGGCGTCGGGAAGTTAGGAGACGACCTTTGGCTCCTCCACCGTCACCGCCGTCGACACTTACACCATGGCCACTACTTCTTCTTACAAATTATTTTTATCTCTTTATAAATCCCGTAGATCTAGTGGCTAGCGATCTTTGAAACGATCAACGCATCAAGAGCCGGGCTAGTCTACACTAGATTCATTCGAGATTTAGTTAAAGTTTTAGATCCACGGAATAGGAACATAGAAGTAAGAAATAGCATGAAAGAAAGAACAAAGAAAATGCAAATAGCAAGAAGACAATAAAAAAATAGAGGGATCGAGCGGCACCACCGGAAGAATCTCGATGGCGGCGCCCTCACACTCCGGCGATAGCCCCCGCCGGCGAAGCTGCGCCACGGCGACACCAGCCACCAAGCCGTCGGTCAAAGCTTCTCTGTTTTTTCTCTTGTCTAGATTCTGTATGGCGACTGAGAGGAAAAGGAGCAGGGAAGAAGACGAATTAGGGTTTGGGGAGGCTGGCACCCACTTCCTTGTATAGGCTCGAAAATAATGCTCTACCATTGGATCAAAACAGAGGGTGAAGATGAACTAGGGTTGCGACGGGCTAAAAAACACAGCCCATGGCGCACCGCAAGGCTTATCGGGCGCTGGCACGGACCTAACGGGCAGCAGGGCTCACCATTGCACGTGGGCCGGGGGGCGCAGTGGCCCAAGCGGCCTTCCCTCGTGGACCAGGTCAGCTAAGCAGCGGCCCAAGCAGTGAGAGCAGCCCACACGGGCGAATGACATGGCAGTCAGCATTAATAAAATTTAAGCTACGCTCACTGTGCTATTGGATCAATCCCACAACAACATGGTGGAGACTTCTGTGCTCAACCGACCAAGCTAGATGTGCTATTGGTCCAATGTGCGGACTTCCTTCTTTTAAGTAGTTTTAAGTTTAATTTCAGTCTTGGGCTGAATTATCAATGGGTCATACAATAATTAGAGAATAGGCTGAAAATATTAAGTTTTCCAGTTGATCAGTTTTTTCACTGTTTTAGTAATATTTTGCCACTATTAAGTTTAAATTTTCAGTAATTAGTAGCAATATTAAATTTTCAGACATATTTAATTTATTAAGTTTATTGTTGTGGACAATTAATATTAACTAAGGATTTTTTGCTTCCGTTGTTGTAATTTAGTTTATTTGTTTTCTAATTAAATTTTAGTTTGGAAATTTAATTATGAAAGGTGTGATTAAGTTCTCAGTCAATTAATTCATAGTAATTTTGTTAAGTAGCCAACATGAACAAAAAATTACTATGTTTTAAGTTTAATTTAAATTGTTTCATGGAAATTTTATTTAGTAGCCAACGTAAAAAATAAAATTTGTCATGTTTCAGTATTGATTTAAATGTTATGTTTCTGTTGAGCAGCCAACGTGAAAGATAAAAATATAATATTTTTTATTGATCAAGATTATTTAAGTTCATAGATTATTTTGTTGAGTAGCCAACGTGAAGGGAAATTTTCGTTATGTTTTAAATGTTGTATTTTGTCAAATAACCAACGTGGAAGACAAGATATGACATTTTTGTTTTGCTAAAGTTTTATTATGCATTTACTTATGTTTATGCAATTTTATTCCGAAGGTTCCTCCATTGTTTCCTTAGCACTGAGTTATATCTCTGCCATAGAGCTCCTCAGTGGAGAGAACTACAACTCTTGGAGAGAGAATTTGGAGATTGCGTTAGCAATCTCGGAGATCCATCTTGCACTTACGACTCGATACTCCACTGAGCCTAAGTTTCCCATTGTCCGTGAATACAACACTGTTATTGAGTATCTCCAAAAGGTGGAGAGTCAGTTCACTGGCTCTTCCTAAGCTTATGCAAGTACTCTGATAAAGAGGCTTGTGACTGAGAAATATACTGGAGGCGGTGTGTGTGAGCACCTACTTAGGATGATAAACATGACCTCTAAATTGACGCCTATGAATATAGGGCTAAAGGATGAGTTTCTTATGCATCTCATCTTTGCCTCACTTCCTAAGGAATTTGAGACGTTCGTCATCAATTATAACTCTCACCCTAAGCGATGGACTATTGAAAAACTTATGGCCATGTGTGTTCAGGAAGAAGAACGCATTAAGTCCTTGCGTAATGACTCCGTCAACTACGTTAAGGGCAAAGATAAGGCTCAAAAGAGTTAGTTTAACAATAGCTTTTCTAAGCAATCTTTTAATACACATGACTCTCCACATAAGTTTGATGATAAAGGTAAGGGTAAGACACCTTAGCATCTTCTTCAAAAGGATGTGGAGATTGATAAAGATTAGTGCAAATTTTGTAAGCAAAGAGGTCATTACTAGAAAAATTGTGTTGAATTTCAAAGATGTGTTGTAACAACGGTAATGATTTCATTACTTTTGTTGATGAATCTTTGTTTTTTTATTATTCACAATCTACTTGGTGGATTGTCTCGGGTGCCACTATGCACGTTTGTAATTCGTTACGGGGGTTGGTTACGAGGAGGACCTTAAAAAGAGGAAAAAGGGCCATTAAAGTCGCTGATGGCGAGAAGCTGAAGTCGAAGCCATTGGAGATCTCCCATTAGTACTTAGATATGGTTTTATACTTGAGCTTAATAATGTTCTGTATGTACCTCTTTAAAGAGGAATTTGATTTCTATATCATGGTTGAATGATTCTTGATATGTTTGCCATTTTGACAATGACAGGTGTTTGATTAAGTTTAATAATAAGGTTGTGAGTTTTGCCTTCTAACAAAACATGTTATATTTGTTATCCTCACATGATGATGTTAATGTGATAAATAATGATCAAATATTCTCTCATAACGACCTAGTATTTCACAAGCGCAAAAGAATTGATCCCAAAACGTCTTCAAAATTATGGCATTGTCGTTTAGACCATATTTCGAGGGGGAATTGAACGCTTAGTTTTAGAATCAATTTTTTCTCAATTAGACTTTTCGGATTCTGAACAATGCATAGATTACTATAAAGGAGAGTATGTTAAGAAAATTAAGAAATATGTCAAACGTAGGACGGGAATTTTAGAAATAATTCAATGGTCATTTGTGGTCCGTTTCTCGTATCATTCGTACATGGGTATGATCCATTCATAATGTTTGGTGTTGATTACTCACGTTATGATTATATTTATCCAATTAAAGAAAAAACCGAAGCATTGGATAAATTTAAAATATTTAAGTCGGAAGTAGAAAATCAACATAATTTAAAGTTTAAGATAGTAAGATCTAACCGTAGAGGGGTGTACAACGGTCGTTATACCCTGTATGAGTTGTGGACAAGATGTAAGCCCGCACTTAATTATTTACATATGTGGCGTTGTCCTACTGAGGCAAAAATATTTAACCCAAATATTGGTAATTTAGATTTTAAGCCAGTAAGTTGCCATTTTATTTGCTATCCAAAAAAGAGTAAGGGCTATCGATTCTATTGTTCTGATCGACACACTAAGTTTGTAGAAATGAGACATGTCATCTTTTTATAGGATGCCATAATTAGGGGAGTATGATACCTCGAGAAATTAATCTTGAGGAGAAGCGACTGTATGCACCCAGTCCGATGATTAAAGAACCATATTTTTCGATAACTGTTGTATTTGAATCAACAGTGCCCGTCGCTATTGTTTCAACATCTATTGTTAGTCCCTCATCGGCGACACCAATAGTAAGTGAGGCTCTTGTTCTACAGGAACCAAGTCAGTTTTCCGAGTCTCTTGAGTCAGTCGCTGCTAAGATGAGGAGCACCAACCGTCCCAAATAGAAGATAATATGCCAATTAGAAGATCTAAAAGAGTAAGAAGATCAGGTATTTCTGATAAATATGAGACCTATATGAGTGAAAATTTTCAAACGGAGTATGATCCCACCTCATTTAAAAAAGCTATAAGAAGTCCTCAATCATCCAAGTGACGTAAAGCCATGGAGGATGAGATGAGTTCTATGAGCGCTAACAAAGTCTAAAAATTAGTCGAAATTTCTAATGGAGCCAAAATAGTAGGCTATAAGTGGTTCTACCAGATTAAACGTGACTCCAAAGGGAAAATTGAAAAAAATAAGGCCAGACTTGTGAAAAAAAGGCTTCACTCAAAGCGAAGACATAGATTATAATGAGATGTTTTCACCCGTCTCTACTAAGGATTCGTTTACAATCATTATGGTTTTAGTGACACATTATGACTTAGAATTACATCACATGAATGTAAAAACAACGTTCCTCGATGGGGATATATATATATGAGGACGTCTATATGATACAATCAAAATATTTTGTCATTAAAAATAAGAAACATATTGGATGTCGATTAAGAAAATCCATATATGAACTTAAAAAAAGCCTCTAGGCATTGGTATCTCAAGTTTTATGAGACTATAAGAAAGTTTGGGTTTAAGGAGAATGAAAAGGACAACTGCATATACATTAAGTTTAGCAACAGAAAATTTATTTTCCTTGTTCTTTATATAGATAACATATTACTTGTGAGTAGTGATGTCAACCTACTACTAGAAACTAAGAAATTCTTGTTCTCTAATTTTAATTTCAAGGATCTTGTTGAAGCATCCTACGTGTTAGGAATTGAGATTCACCGAGATAAAAGTAAGAGGGTATTAGATTTATCGTAAAAGACATACAAAAAAACGTACTCAAGAAGTACGGAATGTATACGAGTAAACACTCGTCTGCACTAGTAGTCAAGGTGATAAGTTTGGGAAGCAATAAAAGATCGATCAAATAAAATCGGTTCCATATGCTTCTGCTGTCGGAAGCTTAAAATTTGCTCAAATAATAACACACCTTGACGTAGTTAAAGTAACCGAGATGTTTTTAGCATAAGTAATCCAATCCAGATATAGACACTAGAATGTATGTAAGAATATTTTGCAGTTGTATAAGTGACTAAGGCTTTATAATATGTTAAGTAAGAATAGACACCATTTAGATAATGGGCTACTAAGACCTTGCTTCTGCGAGATGTGTAGTAAAATTTGCATCAGTTTTAACACTCGTAGTTGTAGCTTTATTGTGGAAAAGCTCTGAATAAACAGTCACTGCATCATAAACGATGCATACTGAATGTAGCATTACGTATGAGACCGTCGAGGAGACACGAGAATTATTATACCCGGTTTAAGAGTGGTCGACCGTGTCAAAACCAGATAAGTAGTTTTGCTCCTAAAGCAACAAGTCAAATGTATTGCCAAACACATTAATAATAAGTTTTATGCTGTGAAGGAGAAAATTTAGAATCATACTATTATTTTTTAGCATATTAATACCAAGCGTATGCTTACGGATCTGCTTACTAAAGGTCTTCCATCCAATATGTTCAGAGAACACGTAGCCGATATGGGACTAAATGAGAACCTATAATCATCTAGATATTTATAGGTCAAACTAAAAATAAGATTGTTTCTAAGTGTAAGATGTATTGTAGTCACCGAATCAAATAGTACATAATTAGCTATTCTGATACGATGTGCTCGGTATGTTAAACATGAAAAATGAACACTAAGTTTAGTTTAAAAAATTAAGTTTTGATAAGTTTTGATCCGAGGAGATTATAAGGGAAGAATGTTAAAGATGGGTTGATTTCTGACTCGGGTCCGACTCGGGCGAGGCCCAACCCAAGTCCATCTCTCCTTCTACACTTCTAGATCGGAGGCGCCAACCAACTCGTGGTTGACGACCCCTCTCATGCCCACACACTATATAGTGATGGGCTAGGGCACACGGAACGAGGTTCGTCGTGCCCTACACGCCCCAACATCAGTTTTTTCCATAACCCAATCTAAGACACCGAAAAGTGAGGAGAAGGCCTGGCTCCTCTGCCGTCACCGCCGTCGATACCTACACCACGGCTACTACTTCTTCTACATCCGAAGGTAGCTCCATGCTATCCTTAGTGCAAACTAGTTTAGGATTCTTTTTATCTCTTCATAAATCCCGTAGATCTAGTTCCATGTAACTATTTATTGAGATGGATTATTTGCCAGTCTCCCAGAAAGTTATTTAAACATCGTCGTAATAGATTCTGCCTTCTGGCTGCAGCAGATATTATATTCTCAGAATGACCAAGTCTTTAGGCACTTCAGGTCCCTGCCGAACCTGTAAACTTGGCCCGGCGTGAGGCTGATGGTGGCGCTCCGATCTCCGTAGTGCAAGTGCAGCCTTGGAAGCGAATTCTGTCCACTACTAGACCACAACAGAGCTTCATGGAGGCTGCCTTCCTGCCAACAGATGTTTACAGTGAGGCCACCTCGAGCCTTCAGGCCTTTGACACAGCCATAAGGCCATTTGTTGCGGGGCATAGCAGGAAGCAGGTACAAGTCGTTTCCAGTGCTCTGTACCAACATTTCTGATAATGCAGCTGGGAATCTGTAAAAGAACACTATTATAACATGCACAAATTGGCTGAAATTAACATGAAATGAGACGATTATTAGGGCCTATTTTTAATGGCTAATACTTTTCACTATCTGTTACCGCAAGGCAAAGACTCTGTACCTCCTAAAACTAGTTATTTGATTAGGCATGTGGAACAGACCAGCAATTCCACGTTGCAAGTGTACAATAGTAAATTTACAGAAACAACATATACTTTGACAAAACTAACATAAAACTGCAGAATAATGAAATTTTGACAAAACCAAAAGCTCTACCAAATATATTTGAAAACGCTGTAAGCAAATAGTACAAGGTAATGTCCGCACCATGTGGACTGCATTCATGAACTATGAGCTGCTAATTGACATGGCAAAGATTTGGGTCAAGCAGTCAAAGGTACCCGCCCAGCTGTCATACTGTTATCATGATGCATTTTCTGACTGTTGAGGTATCTTCTTACTAAATACCATAGCAGAAAAAATGTCATATCTCACACATGGTTCCAATTGGCCAGAGTTGATTAACTAAAACGAATACCCTTTGAATGTTTGAACTTGTAACAGGTAAGCAAATAAATGTGTTGTTTGGGTTATAACTGCATGTCGGTTTTCTGAACCTTTCCTTAAAAGAATTTTTTCACAGTTTTGTTCAAGACTGGTTTAGTTTCTTAAACTTTACTCAGGTTATTATGTTATTATATATAAATCACATTCAAATTGAATGATTATTCCTACCCAAAATTTGCATCGATTTGGAAAGGTGGATGTGATGTGAATAGATTGCTGTATAGACCTCCTTCCTTTTCAACTTCATGTTTTGGATCTACCAATGTGATTAGCTGCAAAATCATTTTGTATGCATGCTCACTATTGTGTAGATGGGCCCATAAGGCCATCTTCCATGTAGTAGACCACCCAGGACCTTCATCACCTAAACAGTAGACAAGTCAGTATTCACACTGCCAAACAAAGAAAGCAGTGAGTATCTTAAACCACAGTAATCGAATTTCATTACAAATAAACATGTTCACTAGTATAAATGAAATATTTAACAAAAAATGAAAATACCCTTTATCAAAAAAACGAGACTTTACCAAAAAATGGAAATACCGATTTCTTTTATACAACTGAGAGAGACAACATGCTTCCATGAGACTTTAAAAATCAGACAGGGAATAGTAAATCAAAACAAGGCATCAAGGGATTAGACTAAAGAAGAATAAATCACTATAATATATAAGATATTCTCACCATTGTTTTCAATCGTCCGACTAATCACGATTAGTCGTCCTTATCACCCACTAGAGCACGATCAGGGTGTTCGACTCGATCAGGGTGATCAAAACTGAACTTAATTGTTGTTGTTTGTCTGTTTTATTTAGCTGTTATTGTTTCTTATTGACTGAATTGAACTTAATTGCTAAACTAAACTTAATTGCTGCAGTTTGTCTCTTTTGTTTAGCCGTTGTTGTTTTTTTAATTGTGTAAACTGAACTTAATTGCTGATGTTTGTCTTTTTATTTAGCTATTGTTATTTTTATTGTCTGAACTGTTGCTGATCTGAACTGTTACCAAAAAAATTTACCGTCTTTATTTCAAATGTTGCTAAACCTAAAGTTCTAATGTTGCTGGACTAAAGTTCTAATTCTACAATGTGCTTATATTTTTCTCCTAACAGACTATTGATTGTTCCATCTTGTTTTATGTATGATACTGAGCAATTATGTGTAATTTGTGTCTAATCTGAATTCTGAACTGTTCCATCTATGTGCTATTACTGCTACCATAGAATTATATACATATATATTGACTAGAAACTTCTAAAAAAATCAGGTCGACTAGGGTCGACTAATTGCCCTAGTCGACGACTAATCGACCTAGTCGTCCTAGTCACCTTAGGCGACTAGGGTCGATTAGGCAACTTAAAAACATTGATACTCACAATGAAATTCTATAGGAGGACATTTTCAGTGGTCTTTCAGAAATATCTAAATGTTTTGACTAGAAAGAAGCAAGTAGTTCTGATGTGCCAAATGATGGCACATTATCCAAAGGGAACATTTTGACATTCTGATTTCATATATAAAGTACAAACACAAGAAATATTCATTACGCTCTTGAAAAATGGTCACTTCTCATTTATATTTGCCAAGAGTATATAAAAGCAGTATATTTTAGCATATCCTTTTACTCCCTGCTATCCTCTATTTTGAAGCCGTTGAGTACTTATTGTTATGCAGATGCATAATAGGAGAACCTTCCCCCTTATTTAAATATAAGAACTGACGACTTTTTCGTCTTTGATCAGCAACTTTGACCACTATTGTCTATCAAAACAGAGTTATAATATCTATTAAAATTATGCACTACAAATGTTTTCAAGACTAATCTAATTTTTGTCAAAGTACTATAAAAACTCCACCTATGCCTTTTTAGGTATAGCCGGTCCCAAACCCGGGTAAAGAGGAGGGTTGTGATAGGCTTGACGAGCCAGCATCAAAACCAGCCATTCCTATGGATTGGGTTTCATATCTAGGCTACCTCAACGTGGTTGAGACAAAGGCCTTATTGTTGTTGTAAGTATTTCGGAGTTCCTGTCTGTTAAACAACCATATCTACTGGTCATTGTAGTATGATCTTGACAGATGTAAGAATGAATGCTCCTGTGGAAGTTGAGATCGGTATTAGTTGGCCCTCATGGCTTAGACAGAAGTGAGATCAATACAGGGCTTATGCAAGAATGAATGCCCCTGTGGAAGCAGATGTTAGAGTTAATCTAGTTTTTCTAGATAAGGATAGAGTTAGAGATAGATTACTAGTCCATCTCTAGTTAGAGTAGGAGTTTAATGATAGTATTAGACTAGGATTCTATTATATTTGAGGCTATATATACAACCACCCATAATCCACAAACAATTAGAGTTTAATTACCTGAAATTACAACAACTGTTATCGGAGCTAAGGTTTTAGATCCTGCCCCCGGGAGGACGTCATCTTGGGAGTGGCCAACGACAGCAGCAAGATCCGACGAATTGGGCGAATCCGGCATTGTCGAGGCGAAGCTCGGGTGCTCGCGACTACGGCGTGGGAGGCGGCCAATGCGCAGACGGTGTGCGCTAGCGAGGCATCTGACCCCACTGAGGTGCTGAGGCATGCTGTCGACGATGACCTGGCGCGCTACGGCGTGTGGAGGCAGAATCCAAGGTTGTGCCCGATCCCGTTTCTATGGTGGGTGGCGCATACAGAGCGTGTGGCTAGGAATCTTGCTGAGGCGGAGTGCGCAGAGGTGCGGAAAAGCTCCGTGGGCGAGAAGTCACGCGGCAGGGCGGGGCAACATCGGCGTGAGGCGCAGATGCGAAGCGGCAGGGTTTCGACAACTCTAGTACAACGGCGGTGCGGCGGGCGATCATCTATGATGACGATCGCGGGGACATGGCGTGGAGGCAGGGGCACTGTCTGCGAGTGGTGAGAACGAGGGTGAAGGAGCTAGGGTTTCTGAGAGGAGGAGAAGCATCGACGGCTGTTAGGGATTTCTAGGTGAAAGCTCAACTGGGTTGGCTGGTCCTAGTGGGCTTGGGTTGGGTCTTATGATACAAACCAAGGAGAGAACATGACACATGATTGGACTTTCAGGCCAATAGAGGACGAGATAGTGCTACACTTTCTTTGAGCGCAGTTGCGCGATTTTCACCACGCGAGGCAAGCGTTGTGATAGAAGTAGACCCTATGACACCTTGCAACCTCTTGGTTAACTATCGCTTGCGCGACTTGGGACACTTCTACATATTACGCAGGCGGAGCAAGTCTCGAATAAAGCGGTCCGGCAGCGGCGGCATCTAGAAGCATAGCGCAACCAAGTACGCACGGACGATTTCCAACATGGGAGTAGTGGTGCAGTGGCATTTGGTCGAGTTCTGTTTCTACATGCGCGGGGAGCTCAAGAAGCGGCGTAGCACGGGATGGATCTTGGAGGAGTATGAGATTACTGACCCAAGCTACTATCGCCACGACGATGAAGGTGAAGAAGAAGAATATTGGGTGATCTATCGTGAGATTAAGAGCAGGACAATGCGAGGTGTGCTCGAGATGAAGATGTGACCATCTCGAGTGTGATCGGATTGAAGATGCGTCCATTACGAGGTCAGGCGTGGGATGATGTGTTCGTCCTAGGGAGATGATGTGTTCACCCCAAATTTGTGTTCGGGATGATGTGTTCGTTCTAGGAGATGATGTGTTCGTCTCATAGGTCTTAGTGTTCGGAATGATGTGTACGTTCCAGGAGCACTACAGAAAAAAGCACCATTTACGACGGCTAAATTTATTTACGACGGCTTAAGGGCTAGCCGTCGTAAACAACGGTATTTACAACGGCCAAATCCAACCGTCGTAAGTTGAGACTAACTTACGACGGCCTGGTCAGAGCCGTCGTAAGTTAGTCCTTAGGGCCGTCGTAACTAAATGGGCCGTCGTAAGTAACATGTTATTTACGACGGCTAAGTCCCTGGCCGTCGTAAATAGTCTCTATATACCCCGCGGGCCCGGGGTCAGCGCGGGCATTGACACCCACGCCAACCCCGCCGCCGCCGGACCCCGCCCAAAGCTCCATGCCGCCCCGCCTGCCGCCGGACCCTGCTGCCGCCCCGACCTCCACCCCGACCGCCGCAGCCGACCCGACCTCCGCCGCCCCGCCCTCCACCCCGGCCGCAGCCGACCCGGCCACCGCCGCCCCGGCCGCAGCTGCCCCGGCCTCCGCCGCCCCCACACCGGAATTTG